>OY734949.1:22092565-22736270 GCA_963457585.1 Spergularia bocconei
TAGAACTTCACCAAATCAAAACCAACGTTTACCCAATTCATAATAAACATCCCCTTCAAATTTCATAACAATCCACCCATAAAATCACTCATAAACTTCACATAAGCCCTAATTTCAAAACCCTAGTTTCATAACCAATCAATCATGCATTCAAAACCATAATCTAGCATGATCACAATTCAATTAGATAATTTCTAACAATCTAACCCAAATTACAATACAATAGGCAATAATCTAAGCAAGCCCTAATTAGAAATAATGATCAAGAGGGTTTAAGACTTACTACTCTTGATTATAAAATCAAGAGAAAGTGGCTAGGGTGGCGGTGGTGACCGGCGGCAAGGGCGGCGGTCGACGGTGGTGGCGGCTCCCCCTTTCTCTCTCCTTCTCTTCTTCTCTTCCCTTTCGCGCGGCTTTCTTCTTCTCCTTCTTCTCTTTCTTTTTTTTTTCTTTTTCTCTGCGGCTTATGCGTGTGATGGGGTTTTGGGAGGGTTTTTTTTTTTTTTTTATTTAATAGGTAGAATAAATATAGTAAGGGTATTTTTGGTAATTTTGCCAACAACTGCCAAAACGGGAAAGTGTCTCCAAAAGTGAAAGTATGCTCTAAATTCCCAAAATGAGGCTTTAAAGACTTAAAATAGACTCTTCCCAAAACTTAATACCATTTAAAGTAACCCAAAAATGTGGAGTGTTACAATCTTCCCTCCTTAAAACAAAGATTCGTCCCGAATCTTGAACTCATTCTCCAAAGTGTCCTCAATTATCGTCCTTCCAAGTTTATAGTTCCCCAAACACTTGTTTAGTCAAACAACTGCATTTACAACCACATGAGCATTTTAGCAAAGGGAGAGAGAAGAAAGTAAATAGGCTTATATGTGTTTGATAATATACATGGTACTAGGATACCATATAAGATGAGAATATGTAGCGATTCAACAATATAATTGTATGTATGAAAAGAAAAGAAGTGAGGAATGGTATGACAATACGCGTGCAACGTCAGTGCACAAAACGAGTACGTGTGCATCATTAGTGCACATAGTAGGTATACATGCATCGTCAGTGCATTCAGTAAGTACGTCAATTTATCAGAACAATTCAATAAGATGCAACACGATTCACGTAATAACAAGAGAAAACACGTAATTCACATAATTCAGAGCCAAGGAAGAACATGCGACGTTCTCATCCCCCTTAAAGAAAAGGTTCGTCCTCGAACCAATGTACTTTATGTATCATGCGAGGAAATTATTTGCCCATCGATAAATGCCACTTTTCACTTTTGTTTTCCCAAATTGGTACTTCATTGTCTCTTTCGCATCCCCAGGTCGACCACGCTTCGTCATATTTCCTCATGAACTGTAATTCCAACAATATCGAACTATCCAACGTACTTATAAAATGATTGTTGTTGATAGACATGGAACACATTACTAAAATAGAACCTTTCCAAAAGCCGGCCGGCAAACTCAAAATGGTACCATATACCGATCCTCAAAAGTTTTACTGAAATATTTGTGCGTATTTGAATCCCATCGTTTCACCTTTCCATATCGAACCTTTGTTGCGGTATTCCCATCAATACAAGGTATTGTGATTTAATCCTCAATATACTAATTAGTATCAAGACCATCAAAACTTGCGTCTAAAATCCCAAATTACAGATTAGTCGAATTTTCACAATCACACTTCTCAATGCGTATAGGCAGCTGGCCAAATCGTATCTTATTACTCCATGTATCATTCACATTCTTGTCCTGTTTATCACTTATCTTCACAAAGTGAACGTCCTTTTTATGTCGTAGAGAGCTAATGATAGACATTGTTACCCTTTAAGCTCCAATTCATCTCCATAATTGTTGACCCTTAGTGTCGTTTTACCCGGACAAGATATTGTCGTTATCTTGTAATCATTTGATCTAGTCATGAATCAACTCAGACTTTTATGCTTGTCAGATGTATCCAGGGCTTGAGAATCTATATATCTCGTAGTTATTCACGATGGTTCAACTATTCCATAAGTTGTCAATCACAAATTTTGAGTCTCCTCATCGTTAACTTGTCGTCTTATAATACTCATCAAGTTTCAGTGATGTCTCAGAATGTCTGATGTTAGATCCTTAAATTATACACCTAATTCACCCTTTTCGTGATGGTCTAAACTCGAATGTCTCGAAAGTTAAAGACTATAATCATCACTTTAACCTCAAGTAGGTCATTCTTCTCATACTCCTTGAGTTTCCTGAACACGCACGCTGCAGCTCTCCAAATTTTATTCGTTCATGACTCACATCAACCCTTAGGTAATACTTAAAATCAATCTCTTTGCTTGTGCGAATGAGTTTAATCCTATAATCATAGGACTTTAATGTGTTAAGAGTATCACTCTCTACTTATTTTCTTTTCATATCTCATTCCCACCTGATCCTCAAAACATATACTACAAGTCTCCAAGTTGCTTGCACATTGGGGTCTCCACGTATCCATGTCTTACAGGTTAGACCTTAGAGCAATCACACAAGCTCATGTTACTATAAGGAAATCCTTTGGGGACTTGGTTAAGCACATATTCGTATCCAAAAATCTCAAGTGATGTTGACACACTTTATAGCCCTAGTCATTGCGCAAGACCATCACCCTAATTTGACTCAAAGAAACTTCGTCCCTGTATACATATATCCTCTAGTCTCAAACTTATCAACCAAAATTATTACGATCATCCTTAGCTTTCTTTTGTTGTCTTCTCATCCGTTCCATAACCAAAGTCGCCTTAACCAATGCAATACCATTGTAGCTTCTCAAAAAGGGGTTTAAGTTTTATTCTCAGTAACTTAATACCATAAGCATTGTGTAGATAGTACCAAATTCGATTATATCAACAACCGCTAGTTCCTCTATACACAGCCCCTTTCAATTCGCCTCATCTATCATAATTTCAACCCATATCTCATTCATGTGACTTATATTTGAGCGATTACCTAACACTTTTAAATTTCTTCCACGACAATTTCAACCCAAAACTCTGCATCTTTGAAGTTTCCATTCATTTCCTCGTTATTTAAACCAAAATGTAATAGGAGCCATTCTTTAGCTTGCAAATAACGTCAAAACCTCCAACTACTACAAATCTCAAGATATGACGTTCAAAGTGCCTTGAACTCTAAGGGCGCAACAATGCTACTATCACGAAATTACTTCACATTCCATTAACTCATCAAGGTATACCCATATTGACTAAGTCCGTTTGTAACATACGACATCTCGCGTTAAGCATGTGAATTTAACCAAATCAGACATAGTACCTCAGATATTATTCTTCCCATTAAACATCAAATTGATTATCGATCACAAGCCATGCCTTATTTCAACCTCAATTTATCCACCAAACCATGATCTACAATGCCTTCAGAAAAGACCGATGTCAAGGGCATAGTGTACAAACCCCACTCACGAATAATAGCATTCCATGCATATGAAGTCTCAAAATTAACACTGCAGCAGTGGATTCACACAATATTATTATGTCGACTTTGCCCTCACATTATATGGTACATCAGTCCTACTAACTTATAACCTCGATATTGTTGTAACACAGAGACGTTCCTTTTCTACCTGCGTCTACCCTCCATTGTTGAAAGTCCAGAAGCAACTTATGTCTCATTTTCTTCGAGACTTGCATGTACGCGACTAGTTGAATCTCCTTCACCACTTCGGTTTTCGAACAACTGTTGAAGTCATAACTATGTTATTTCTTCCACTTTATTAATCATACCAATCATGTACCAATAGGTGTAACTGACCTTGTACGTTGAATCCTTGTCCCCAGAACATCTAATTGTAACAAAACTTTAGCATGTAGACACCCAACTAGTGTGAAATATATGGCATATCGATCTAACTCCATAATTGATGCCAGAAATCATAACCATTTATTATATGATTGAGTCCTATCCATGAGTAAGTAAGTTTCCTTGGCACTTATATGACCGAGAAATCCTTAGATGTATTTCCCTTTTTCTTTCCTCACACTACCACTAGGCCAAGTACTTACAACCCGTCATTTTCTCAATTACCAACATTGTTATTTCCCCGTGCCATTGTTACTTCCATTACCCCCATTATTACCAGCGTTGTCCTGCGCTGCGTTGGCCGTCTGAGGCCATAAGGTGAGCCACACTTCCTGGTGTTGTAACAACTGAGCCAGGATAGTTGTCAAATCAGGGACGTTATTTCGCACCATGCTATAAGTAATAACGGTTGTATCAGATGTAACCCACTTCACTTACACATTCATATCGATATTAATGAGCATGAATAAACATAATTCAATCAAAACATCAATAACAGATCGCGTAAACAGCGAATCGAAATAGCAATTCAGCGCAGAATTAGTAATATATCGATATCAGTAACTATCTATTCGTCTCGCACGAGTTTAACTTTCTAGAGACTTTTCGTTTTTTTTTTTATATATATACACCCGGCTCGGTTACTGTAGCACGGGCCGTGCCGGGTTCAGAACCTCAGCCGCACGAGATTTCGACAATAGCAACATCAACCACGCAAATAAGATCAAATAGCATTTAGTTCGCAACAATTTCGTGTTGTAATTGAAATAACATAATAGCATTGGGGTATTGTCCCCAATTTAGAGTACATAAACAAGACACCGTCTAAATTATAAAATTAAGAAAGCATACAATCTTCAAATTCGACTTATCGGTGCCATATGTTCAAACAATTAAAAGAATAATAAGCCAATCACACCCTCAATAATCTTGCTTCCACTAGAAGAGCGATTCTCAATATTTCAACAAACGAGACTATGATCAAAGATGTATAGAGCCTCATAAGCTATCAACCCCATCGTCCATACTAACACTTCATTGACACTCTAATGTATCCATTCGTCTTACTCATTCCCAAATTTCCAAAATTCAAAGTAGTGTACTTGCACGCGCATAGTTCTTTTCATCTAACTCATATAATAAATTGAACGATATACACGAAATCCTCAAATTTCTCATGCTCAACTCCCTTATAGACTCACCTTTACTAGTCCCTTCTTCAACTTTCCACATTTCACCTAAAGTAATCAAGGTTCCTCACCTATGGGTGTGGGTTCAAGTTGGATGGAGTAGCGCGAGGTAATCAAAAGGGATAAACATAAGCTTTATCAATTGGTTTCTCTTAATTTTCTCATTAACATGAATAGGGTATCGTGGTTAGAAAAGAAGAGTCAAATGGGTGTTTTGGAATTTGTGGTTAAACACCATCTCACATAAATCAATCCAACATCATGTTCCAAATCGTAACTCATCTTCAAGGAGTAAGGAATTTGACAACGGTGGTATTAAGTAAGCAAGGCCTAAACCATCATCATACTCATCCTCAATATATCCCAAATACCTTTCACTTCCTTATATATTTTAAAATAGCTTCAAGTCCTTCTAATATAACCTCTAGTCGCCCTTAGTACTTTCACATCACACTCCACATAATAAATAACCACAACATGTTGAACTAATCACCCTTGGAATTGTAACTCAAAGAATCATGCTTTCTATTAATGTCAAAGAAAACCTATAATGAAATGCCTCCCAATAGTGACATTCGGTCTCAAATCAAAAGTCTCAACAGTTGGCCCTAAAACTCCTTAGTAAATGAAGGGAAACACATAGCACTTAGCAATCAGCATGCGTATGAATGCACCCATCCCATTCCCAGTTTGTAAATCTCTTTAAAACGAGTTTTGAAAACTTTTGTAGACTCGACGAATCAGAACCTAATGCTCTGATACCAACTGTAACAACCCTAAATTTTGACCAACTATAAATAGAAATAATTTAGAATTGTCACGCCACAATTGACTATCGAGTCAATTGCCAGGCTAGAAATTCAATTACAATAGACCAAAAGAAATAATACAGCGGAAGTCTTAAAATGTCGAACCTACAGTTCTCAAACGAAATATCAAATTACAACCGAAATGAAACAGAGTCTTTATTGAAATATGTCTTATGAAATAATCCCCAACCATGCATCAGCTTCACTAGCACGCAGCCACACATCAAGACCTGTCAACTATGCCATCGAAGATTGACATAGGCCCCAGAAAATGGTAGGGACAAACCAGAAACAGAACGTCAGCACGGGCTGAGTAAGAAGCAATAAGCATATAAAAGAATTTAGATACGCGCCTTGAGGCGCGTAGCTAACAAGAACGAATTGATGTTATATCATAAGAATATCAATAACAATAGATAGTAATATCAAAGGAGCATCGCCGCTCATACAACAAAATTAGTTATTTTATTTTTAGCTAGGGTCCTACCCCATAGCCCCACTTAACGAACTATGTTCGAGCTAGAGTCGTAGTAAACACCCCTATTAATCCCTAGTGTGCACACCCCTCGCTAGACAGCCGGTAGGACGAGTTGTCCATCTAGGAGGAAGACTAATAGAGAGTCGGTAGCTAACCCGACCAGCAGTACCTTGATCAGAGGTATAACGGCGGTCAGCCGAGCTGAACATACGCCGAGACTCTAGGTGGATTCCATAAATTATCTTTCATCCATTTTATGTACGTTATTTGAGGATGAGTTATTCGATGATACAGTTTATTACGATCGTACAACAAATCACGCTAACATACGAAACAACAAGAGCATGAACAACTAACCACTCGGCCGAGGGGCCGAGTGGCTCGAAGGCCACGGCCGAGGGCCGAGTGACCGAGGAAGGCGAAGGCCGAGAGGCCGAAAAGAAGAACGGCCGAGTGGCCGTTCGCATGCGATGATTTGCGAAGCAATTAAACAAGTCAAACAACGGTAATATGGATTCAACGATGGAATTAAGAACAAGTATCATGCAATGTGATCAGTTGAGTGAAACAAAGCAATAGATGATCACACAAAACTTATCAACGATTCAATAGAAGGCAAGGGTGTTTGTGATCAACGTTCTTACCTTACTTGCGAATTCTCAAGATCAATTCAAGTCTTAAAACGGAACTTTCTCGAATACACAACCTAAAATCATACAACAACACTCCAATTACTAATCAACACCCTTCTAGTGCATCTAAGACAATTTAGAACTTAGATTTCATCAACCAAATGAACTCCAATTGACACCAAATTCGCACAACAACCCCCTAAGCATATTAACTTCATGAATCTATCATTAAATCACCATAATAACAACTTTAACAACCATTTAAGCCAATTTTCAGATCTGGACAGAATGTATTATCACCATTAAATCACTTTAGAACTTCACCAAATCAAAACCAACGTTTACCCAATTCATAATAAACATCCCCTTCAAATTTCATAACAATCCACCCATAAAATCACTCATAAACTTCACATAAGCCCTAATTTCAAAACCCTAGTTTCATAACCAATCAATCATGCATTCAAAACCATAATCTAGCATGATCACAATTCAATTAGATAATTTCTAACAATCTAACCCAAATTACAATACAATAGGCAATAATCTAAGCAAGCCCTAATTAGAAATAATGATCAAGAGGGTTTAAGACTTACTACTCTTGATTATAAAATCAAGAGAAAGTGGCTAGGGTGGCGGTGGTGACCGGCGGCAAGGGCGGCGGTCGACGGTGGTGGCGGCTCCCCCTTTCTCTCTCCTTCTCTTCTTCTCTTCCCTTTCGCGCGGCTTTCTTCTTCTCCTTCTTCTCTTTCTTTTTTTTTTCTTTTTCTCTGCGGCTTATGCGTGTGATGGGGTTTTGGGAGGGTTTTTTTTTTTTTTTTATTTAATAGGTAGAATAAATATAGTAAGGGTATTTTTGGTAATTTTGCCAACAACTGCCAAAACGGGAAAGTGTCTCCAAAAGTGAAAGTATGCTCTAAATTCCCAAAATGAGGCTTTAAAGACTTAAAATAGACTCTTCCCAAAACTTAATACCATTTAAAGTAACCCAAAAATGTGGGGTGTTACAGAGAGTACCTGGATATGTTGGGAGAAAGAGTTTGAGTATACTAATTGACAGTGGGAGTAGTCACAACTTTTTGGATATGAGAATAGCAGATCAATTGGGCTTGGAGCCTGAAAGTATTCCTACCTTCTGCATTTCAGTAGCTAATAGAGGTAAGCTAACTTGCTCCCACAAGTTGGTTGACCTGCAATGGAGAATGAGGAATTCTGATTATCAGGCAGAATTCTATGTGATCCCTCTAGGTGGGTGTGATGCAGTGTTGGGCATACAGTGGTTAAAAACCTTGGGAAAGATCACTTGGGATTTCGGTCAGCTGGAAATGGAATTCTGCTACAAGGGAAAAAAGGCAGGTGCTCAAAGGCACACAGGCTGCAAAGATTAAGATTCCATCTCTGAAGGAAATGAACAAGGCTGTGGAAAATGGGGCACAAATAGCCATGATTCAGCAACATTCTGTTGAAGAAGCTGCATTCTTTGCTCTACAGGTCAGTGGTAATAATGAGATCAACCACAGTGGTCAGGAGGGGCTAAATCAGGTGCTAAATTCCTACTCAGATGTGTTTGAAGAACCTACAGAGCTACCCCCACTTAGGCAGGGTCAGAATCATAAAATTGTGCTTAAAAAGGATGCTGAACTTGTAAATATGAGACCATACAGGTACCCTATGGTTCAAAAAGATGTCATTGAGTCCATGACACAGGAAATGCTGGGAAATGGGATCATAAGGCACAGTACTAGTCCTTATGCCTCACCTGTGGTCTTAGTAAAGAAGAAAGATGGGTCTTGGAGGCTCTGTGTGGATTACAGGGAGTTAAATAAGCAAACAGTGAAGGATAAATTCCCCATCCCACTCATTGAGGAGCTGTTAGATGAATTGCATGGGTCTGCATACTTTTCTAAGATTGATTTGAGGGCAGGGTTCCACCAGCTCAGGGTAGAGCCTGAAGACATCTACAAGACAGCTTTCCGGACACACCATGGGCATTTTGAATACTTAGTCATGCCATTTGGCTTGACAAATGCCCCCTCTACCTTCCAGAGCCTCATGAATAAGGTTTTCCAACCATACTTAAGGAGGTTTGTTCTTGTTTTCTTTGATGACATATTGGTATACAAACCTAGTTGGAAGGAGCACTTGCAGCATCTTGAAAGGGTGTTGGGATTAAAGAGGAGCAACCAGCTGTATGCCAAGCCCAACAAGTGCTCTTTTGGAGCTTCTCAGTTGGAATACTTGGGTCATCTGATCACTAGGGAGGGTGTGGCTACTGAACCTTCCAAAATCAGTGCTATAGTAGATTGGCCAGTGCCCAAGAATATCAAACAGCTCAGGGGATTTCTGGGACTGACTGGTTACTACAGAAGATTCATACAAGGGTATGGGTTAATAAGCAAGCCTCTCACCAGCTTACTGAAGAAAAATGCCTTCTTGTGGAGTAAGGAAGCTCAAATTGCATTTGAAAAACTGAAACAAGCCATGGTCACAGCACCAGTTCTTGCACTACCTGACTTTACAAAAACCTTTACTGTTGAGACTGATGCTTCAGGTGATGGAATTGGAGCTGTCCTAATGCAGGATCATCACCCCATAGCCTTTATAAGCAAGTCATTGGCACCCAGACACCAGGCTTTATCTACATATGAGAAGGAGCTGCTAGCTTTGATACATGCTATCACCAAATGGAGCCAATACTTAGCAGACATGCACTTCATTGTGAAAACTGACCACCAAAGTCTCAAGTATCTGTTAGAACAGAGAATATCTCATCCCTCCCAGCAAAAGTGGCTAGCCAAGCTCTTAGGTTATGATTATGAGATAGTCTATAAGAAGGGGAAAGATAATGTGGCAGCTGATGCTCTTTCTAGGGTTCAAAGCTCAGAGCTTTTGCAGCTAAACATCAGTGCTCTTGAGACAGATCTGTATAGCTCTATTCAGGAGGCATGGCAGCAGGATGATGAGCTTAGGAACATCATTGGGAACTTAAAAGAGGGGTCTCAGATTCACAAGGTGTATGCCTGGGTGGGTGATCAGCTTAGAAGGAAGGGAAAGTTAGTTGTGGGCAAAACAGGTGGTTTGCAGCAAAAACTGATCTCAATCATGCATGATACCATACAGGGAGGACACTCAGGTGTAGAAGCTACTTACCAAAGGCTTAGACAACAATTCTACTGGAAGAGAATGAAAATGGACATACATGACTATGTACAACAATGCTCTACCTGCCAACAATGCAAAACTGACCTGGCAGCCTATCCTGGTAAGCTGCAGCCCTTACAAATACCAACCACTGTGTGGACTGAAGTCAGCATGGACTTCATTGATGGTCTGTCTAAGTCCATGGGAATGAATTCCATACTGGTTGTGGTGGACAGGCTCAGTAAGTCAGCACATTTCATTTCACTTAAACATCCCTATTCTGCTAGTGATGTGGCACATGCTTACTTTGATTATGTCTACAAGTTGCATGGAATGCCAGTGGATATAGTCTCTGATAGGGACTCAATATTCCTCAGCACCTTCTGGAAGGAATTGTTCTCAGTCCAGGGAGTGAATCTAAGCATGTCCACGGCATATCATCCCCAGTCAGATGGTCAAACCGAGGTGGTTAATAGGTGTCTTGAAACCTATCTCAGATGCTTTTGCTGTGAAAATCCAGTGGATTGGTGCAAATACCTACCTGCTGCAGAGTATTGGTACAACACTTCATTCCACAGCTCCCTCAAATGCACCCCCTTTGAAGTACTCTATGGGCAGCCACCACCTCTGCATTTGCCATACATGCCAGGAGATAGTCGAGTTGAGGCTGTGGAGAGGACACTTCTTGCCAGAGAAGAGGTTCTGAGCACCATCAAACTCAATCTAGCTCGGGCTCAGAACAGGATGAAGCAGCAAGCAGATAAGAAAAGGAGTGACAGGCACTTTTCAAAAGGAGACACGGTGTATCTCAAGCTGCAGCCTTACAGACAGAGCTCTGTCAGTCACAGGAGCAATCAAAAGCTGGCAAAGAAGTTCTATGGGCCATATGAGATCCTTGATAAGATTGGGACAGTGGCTTACAAGTTGAAACTACCCCCTGGAAGCAAGATATACCACACAGTTCATGTATCTTGGCTAAAACCCCACTATGGTCCATTGCCAACAGTCATCACTAATCCATCTGAAGAAGCTGAAGTGATTGGAAAAACTCCTGAGCTGGTACTAGCTAGAAAAACTGTCAAGAGAGGAAGAGTGTCAGCTACTAAGGTACTGATACAATGGAAGGGACAGTCTTTGGAAGATGCAACTTGGGAGTTCTTGTATGACATGCAGCAGAAGTATCCTGGTCTTGATCCTTGGGGTCAAGGATCAACTCAAGAGGGAGGTAATGATACAAATTCAGTCAGTCCAGTACAGGAAGCAATTGAAGCCCAATCCATTCAGGCCCAAGGAACACTGACAGAAACAATTGATGATGCTGCAAATGATAAGGGAGCTCATTTCAGTCCAGAAAAGTACACTGCCAGTGCATCAGCATGTGCAGGATTGGGAGAAGGTACAATTACATGTGCAGAGTATCATGCAGCAGCAAGTGAGGACAATACCTACCACCAGCTCACCAACTTCTAGCCGTTGCATCTTGTTTGCTAGCAAGTCAGGCTTTATCTAAGTAGTATTTAAGGAATGAAATTGTAAGGAGAATGTCATGAACTTATAACATGAATTCTTCCTCCTATCTTGAACTTTCTTCCGTCTAATCCTAATCTTTCAGTAGTCAATCGTCCATAATTAAGTGTAATCTCATTGATTTAATCTATATTATCGGACAAGATTCAGCCTATCTCTATTTTGAGAGAACAGTTGTATCATCATACATCTTTACGAGGAACTCCTAGCTATTACATACGAGCGAGTACGTAACTTTTACGCCTCACTACGAATTTACTAGACAAGAACGAAAAGACAACGTATGTCGAGCATGCTGGTGTTGATGATGATGCCGAGCACTGGAGTTCTCCATCTCGATTTGCCTTCGAATATTGAGGAAATCGTCGACCGAGCAAGGCAGCTTGAGTGGTCCGTCGGCATGGTAGCCGTACACTTCACGAGCTTCATCCAACAAGCTCATAAACGAAGGATGATATATGAAACTTATTGGTATCTCAAACTTTCGAGATATTTCGCCTTCTTCTACTTTGCCAACTTGGACCGCCATACATCCTTTCTTAGCCTTCATCTTTACTTTTCTTTGATCTCTTTCTTGGAGGAAGTATGATTTGTGGTATGAAGAATATGTGAGTCACAAAGGATTGTATATATAGTTGGAGTGAATGGTATTTTTGGTAAGTCAACAGGAGGTCGGGGTTTCCATCGTTAATTCGGAGTGCATGCATGACTACTTTGGAAGGTTGCGACTTTTATGAGTTTGTATAGAATTTGTTGTTACTGCTGCGTGTTACTTACGCTTGTTACTAATCAGATGAAAGCATGATGAGAATGAACTTCTTACAATTAAAAAAAAAAAAAAAAGAATTGAGATACTTTCCACGTCCGAAGGGGTCGTTTTTCAACTGCACTCAAATTATAAGGTTTACGAGTTTCCAAAAAATGTCTCTAGGTTTTATTTCTACCCAAACTAATATTTGGAAGGATACTCGATCAATCTCACGTATGGTCGTCATATATTATGTTATTTATGTAGATCTAACTTTTCTTTTGTACTCCGTAAACAATATTTTACGAAAGTCGAACTTGAAATTGATCGAACACTAACTTGACCACCATTGACCAAACCTTAAAAAAAATTTCTTCGTGAAATATTACCACTCTTTGAGCACCGTAATTGCTTTGTTACTGTTCATTCTTACGGTCTGTTTGGCCAAGCTACAATCCAACTTCTGCACAACAATTTATCGAACACAGTTTTGATGAGAAACGGTTTCTGGAAGAGGGGGAGCTAGCGCTCTAATTTGGAGTTTCTACTTCTGATGAGCAAATTTACATTATCTAGAAAACTTCTCAAAAGTTAGAAACAGATCGAATCCTAATTTTGTGTGTTTGGTCAATTTTCAAATTATAGGACCCAAAATCTGTATAGAACCACTTTAAAAGTTTGACCAAACACACCCCTAGTGTGTCTCATGCTCATCAACACAATCATCCATAAAATCCAAAACCTATGTTCAAAAATAAACATTATATTGTTCATCTACGTACGTAAGTTATCTTTTCTAGGTGTATGTGCATTCTTCCCTTATGAAAATTGTATACAACAACGTCAAGTAGGGTCATTTGCTAAAACGACCATTTTAATAAAACTATTTACCAAAACGACCACACCTTAAAACTATTGACCAAAATGACAATTATTATTATTCCAACTAATAAACAATAAGTTAAAAAAAGAAACCCAAATTTAATTCAATCCCATCATCGATTTCACTGCTCTCCTCCCAACCGCCGCACTAACCCAACCCAACCTGCCACAGCCCACCCACATCACCACCTTGACCGAGTCACTCAGTCGCCGCCCGGACGCCACTTCCCCAACCCATGTGACCCGGCTAAAAGAGACGAAAAGGAGGACGAGAAGTGGGGGCTGGTTGCATTGTTGGGGGAGGAGATAGTCGGCCGGTCCCGGTAATTAGTGTAGTATGCATGGTTGCCGTTGGAGGAGGGGCTGCTGCCTGATGGGGTTGGGGACAAAGGAGGGAGTAAGGGGTTGGGTTTGGGTGGATTTCTATTCATTTAATAATTGTGCTTCAATTTTCATTTTAAATAAAGAAAAAACAGTATTTTTTTCTTAAAATTGGTCATTTTGGTAAAATGTTTCAAGGTATGGTCGTTTTGGTAAATAGTTTTGTCAAAATTGTCGTTTTGGCAAATGACCCCGTCAAGTATGTAGTACTGACTTTGGCATGCGCATGAAAAAGTACGGATCGGAGTACACTAAATAGAACTACGCAAGTGATCGAATACGTTGATTTGCTGATGGAAGCTTACTACGAAATTAAATCAAAAAGTAGACGTAATATGGAGTTAAGCATGCTTGCATCAACCAAATGTCAAATATCGATATAGCCATCTAGAACGTTGCGTCAAGTCGTCACATTCAAACTCGTTCATAACCTTATACTATACCTTGCTCACTAATATTGTTCGTGAAACTACATACTTTAATTTAAACTTATAATAATAAATTAAAACAAAAAGAAAAAGACATGAACACGATGAATTACTTTGAATCTTTTTTTTTTTTTGGTACAATTACTTTGAATCTTTGATAATAATCGATCTTATACATCGAAAATTTCATATACAATCAAGAAAATAACCCAAGATGTCGGAGAGGCATAAATTTATACAAAAACCTCTTCTCGTACATCTTCATGACTGAGTAACTCCTAGCTACGGAGTATTACATACTAGCGAGTACGTAACTTTTACGTCTCACTACTATTTCACTAGACAAGAACGAAAAGACAATGTATGACGAACATGCTGGTGTTGATGATGCCGAGCACCGGAGTTTTCCATCTCGATTTGCCTTCGAAGATAAAGGAAATCGTCGACCGAGCAAGGCAGCTTGAGTGGGCCATCCGCATGGTAGCCGTAAACTTCACGAGCTTCATCCAACAAGCTTATAAACGAAGGATGATATATGAAACTTATTGGTATCTCAAACTTTCGAGATTTTTCGCCTTCTTCTACTTTGCCAACTTGGACCGCCATACATCCTTTCTTAGCCTTCATCTTTACTCTTCTTTGATCTCTCTCGATCTCTTTCTTGCAGGAAGTATGATTTGTGGTATAAAGAATGTAAATCACAAGGGATTGTATCGTATATATAGCTGGAGTGGATGGTTTTTTTGGTAAGTCAACAGGAGGTCGGTTTCCATCGTTAATTCAGAGTGCATGCATGACTTTGGAAGGTTGCGACTTTTCTGAGTTTGTATAGAATTTGTTGTTACTGCTGCGTGGTAATTACGCTTGTTACTAATCAGATGAAAACATGATGAGAACGTCTTAAAATAAAAGAAAATTTTGAGATATTTCCACGTCCGGAAAACTATAGGACCCAGATACCGTATAGAAACACTTTAAAATATAGGACCCATGTACCGTATAGAAGCACTGTAATTAAGAGCTTGGTCAAACACACCATTAGTGTCTCATGGTCATCAACCTTTGAATCTAGCATATGCTCAAAGTAAAGTAAAATTTCACTTATAATAATCATGCATGCATAAAATCCAAATCCTACGTTCACAAATAAACATTATATTATTGTTCATCTACCATACGTGAGTTATCTTTTCTAGGCGTGTATGTGTTATTCTTCCCTTAGATGAAAATTGTATACAGCAACCGAGCAACGTCAAGTTTGTACAGTTTGTAGTACCTGATAGATGATGTGTATAGGACTAGTCTAGAATATAACATTCTAGAACTAGGGTTAGGGTTTCCTATTGTACTATATAATGAGGCTTGCCTCTTCAATAATCGAATTATTGAAGAGGCAAGCCTCATTATATAGTACAATAGGAAACCCTAACCCTAGTTCTATAATGTTCTATTCTAGACTAATCCTATACACATCATCTATCAGTACCGACTTTGACATATGCATGAAAAAGTACGGTGTACACTAAAATAGAACTAGGCAAGAAGTGATCGAATACTTTGATTTGTTGTTGGAAGCTTATTACGAAATAATCAGAAAGTTTATGTAATATGGAGTCATGCTTGCAATGTATTATCAAAATATCGATTTAGCCAATTAGCCATATAGAACCTTGCGTCAAATCGTGACATTCAAAACTCGTCATAACCTTGTACAGTTGTACTATACCTCGCTCACTAATAATTTTCATGCAAGTACATAATTTAATTTGAACTAATAATAACAAATTAAAAGAAAAGGAAAAAGATATAAACATGATGATGAATTACTTGATTTACTTCAATTCGATAATCAATCTTTTGCATCGAAAATTTCGTATACAATCAAAGAAAGTAACCCAAGATGTCGGAGAGGCATAAATTTATACAAAAACCTCTTCTCATACATCTTTATGAGCAACTACTATTACATACGAGCGAGGACGCGTAATTTTTACGTCTCACTACTAAATCACTAGACAAGAACGAAAAGACAATGTATGACGAATATGCTGGTGCTGATGATGATGCCGAGCACCGGAATTCTCCATCTCGATTCGCCTTCGAAGGTCGAGGAAATCGTCGACCGAGCAATGCAGCTTGAGTGGCCCATCGGCATGGTAGCCGTAAACTTCACGAGCTTCATCCAACAAGCTCATAAACGAAGGATGATATATGAAACTTATTGGTATCTCAAACTTTCGAGATATTTCGCCTTCTTCTTCTTTGCCAACTTGGACCGCCATGCATCCTTTCTTAGCCTTCATCTTTACTCTTCTTTGATCGCTCTCTCGATCTTTTTTTTTTTGTTGGAGTAATTATGATTTGAGGGATGAAAAATATGTGATGGGGTTGTTGTATATATAGTTGAAATCAACAAGAGGTCGGTTTCGTACGTTAATTCGGAATGCATGATTTAATTTGGAAATAAAGTTGCGACTTCTCTGAGTTTGTATAGAATTTGTTGTTAGAGCTGCGTATGACTTACGCGTGTTGGTACTAATTAGAAAACATAACGAGAGTGGTAATTACCAAATTTTGTAACGATGTTTGACGTTTCACCGATCCAAACTAGTATTGGGTCTCGATCTCCCCGTCAATCGTACATATATGGTCGTTGTTTTATTATTTATGCATTTTTAAATTAAACACTCTTTTATGAACGATACCTATACCTAAGTATTTGTATTTACCTTAATGAAACTTTGACACTGAACGTTAGTTTTACATTCGTTGACGCGGAGCTTGCTCTCAATGCCCCTTTTTTTTTGGCAAATTTAGAGTAGCAGATTTTTAACTCAATTCAACATTCATATTGGAATTCATACTTGTTCGAGAAAAAGCATGTATATATGTCACTTACGAAAAGAAAAGGATCATGATCGACGTAGATCTTAATTGAAAAAGAAGAATTTTCTTTTGTCAAGATGAACATATGATTTGGCTTTTACCTCTTGGATTCCAAGTGGGATTTTTTTTTTTTTTTTGAAATACCAAGTGGGATTATTGGACCTTCACGTTGAGCTAGATTCAAAAAATAAACATTGTGTTGAACTAGCTAAACACTAAGCCATCTAGGACACTACATCAAGACGCCATATTATTCAAAACTCGTCTATATATAACATTATTATGCCTCGCTTGTTAATAATATTGTACATTCTCGCAACTATATGCTACTATACCTACCTTTAATTCGAACTTATAATAGAAAAATTACTTCGACAATCTTTTATAATCTCATCGAAAATGTCGAACAATTAAGAAAGTAACCCAAGATATCGGAGAGGCATAATTTATACAACAACCTCTTCTCGAACATCTTTTTTACTGCTACTACTTTTACATAACATACAATGTCGTCTTACTAATTACTAGCAAGAACGAAAAGATAAATTCTGACGAACATAATTCCCATGTTGGTGTTGATGGTGATGCCGACGACTACTCGAGTTTTCCTCCTCAATTCGCCACCGGAGATCGAGAAATTCGTTGACCGAACAAGGCAGCTTGAGAGGTCCGTCGGCTTGGTAGCCGTAGACTTCACGAGCTTCATCTAACAAGCTCATAAACGAAGGATGATATATGAAACTTATTGGTATCTCAAACTTTTGATATACGCCTTCCTCTTCCTTGCCAACTTGGACCGCCATATATCCTTTCTTAACCTTCATTTTCTTTAATTTTTGATACGTCGATCGATCTCTCTTTTTTTTTTGGTTGAAGTAAGTATTTTTTTTTAGGAATATGAAGAGTATATAGTATGAACTATGAAGAATATGTGATTTAAGTGGGTGTATATATAGTTGGATCGAGTTGATGGTTTTTTTTTTGCAAGTGAAATTAAAGTCAACAAGACGTCGGCTTCGTACGTTTATACGGAATGATTTTAGAAAGTTGCGACTTTTGTGGAGTTTTGAGGTACATGTTATGTGTTGTATGGAGTTTTACGTAGGTACCATTTGAGTACAAGTACTAATCAAAACTCATCATGTTAGATTAAAATCGTATGTATCATTAAAAAACACTATCGGTTCTTTAATCGATCCCCTGACCTAGCTAGTAGCAGACGGGCGGACTGTAACTGAACACAGACCAGACTTTTACTATGTTACCACAATTTGTAATAATAACTCATGAACGCGGTCTAGTTTCAATAATATGATCTGGTACTGAATTATCGATGTTAAACCCTGCGTATTGCCGTATTTGATACACCTAATAGTTACTACAACCTTTGACCCTAGCTAGAGGCCATTATTATTACACATGAATGGGTAAAGCTAAATAAATTAGCTCCTCCAAAAAAAAAAATCTATTGGTTAAAGAATGGCGAAAATATTCGGAAATCAGCATCGAAGGTGGATCCACTTAAATTTTCGCTGGTTGGCGCACATTTCATACTTTTACATAGATGGTGATCTAGTCCGTCTTTATCTTTTTGATATTACGCCCTTTTTATCTCCAATAAATTTTCCACTTTTGGTTCATTCTAATTATTAATTAAATCCAAGCAAATAGCGTAGTTTTTTTTCACGTTGATAAATGATAATTCTGAGATCTACATCAACTTTGCACGGAATTAATTTAGTAGTAGTAGAAGTTTAACTTACGTTAATTAATTATGATTAGTTCGTTGGACGGGAGCTAAGTACGTCGTTACTTGTTAAGCATGCATTATCGCAAAACGACATTAGTATTACACATGAGTTACCGTGACTTTTTGTGTGGATGACAGTAATATAGTCACAGATCAGTCCTAGTGGATCGTTGGAGTCCTTAATTAACTCAAATCATGATTATATTATTTTATTTATTTATTTTTTTTAAGTGGTAAGCCGGGCCGCCCCACTGGGCCTCCTACTGCCAGGATTTGGCCAATGGGGTTTCAAGGCCCAACCCATGGGAGAGATGGGGGAGGTAAGGGGGATCCTCCCTCACATGAGTTGCTAGTGGTAAGATTTGAACTTGGGACCTTAGGGTCACCAAGGACATGCCTTTACCACTAGACCAAGCATTGCTTGGTGATTATATTATTTGTCCTAGTGTAGCATTGAACTCATTTCCCTGATCACGGTCGTTAAAATGTGACAAATTATGTATGGCAATGTTGACCGGAAACCCCACTCCCGCAGTATTATCTGTTCCTTTGTACAAAAAAAAAAAAAAAAATGTTGACCGGAAAAAAATAAAATAAAAGTATTGTTTAATTTGGATATATTTCTCGGATAATAATGATGAAAACAATTGTGCACACAAAATGTTGAACAACTTTTACAATCGACAATGAGATTATCAGCTTATCACCGTCAATAATGTAGAGATGGAATCGACATATCAAGAGAAAATCAAATGATAAACATTGAGTTACTTAATTATTTTCTTTGTGGGTCAGATCGAGATAATCCTAATTAGTGCAAAACAGAAGGAGTTTAATCAATAATTAGAAAAAACCCCCCACAAAACGCCAGTGAAAAAGCCAAAAAGGTGGCGAAATGAGTCAAAAGTTTATCACAGCGTCGTCATCAGGGAGCAGTACGGATGGCCGTGCATGGTAATGTACACTGGCAAACTAAGGTATGAGGAGCTAGCAAAAGGTGAAAATGACCACGCAACTGGTACGCATTTAAAAATTAAAATTAGATCACATCATATGGACCGTATAGCGTATTTGTACTGTATTAATTGTAAAACTTGATGGACATCATCTATTCCACATTCGTGTCTCATTCACAGCGCAAATTATACCATACTTACGGGAGCACAAGGAGCATAGTGGTTGTGTTGAAGAGAAAAAACAAAATATGGAATCTCGTTGTTGGGTTGAGGAGAAAATCACTTAATTAAAGAAACAAGGATAATGCTAGAGGTCTACAGTGTAGACACTTTCAAGTGTCTACGATTAGCATTAATTTTACTACACTAGCAAAATTTTACTACTCACACAAATAATTTTACTGCAGGATTTTTTCACCACAAATTAATTTTACTACTCCAATCTCAATTTTACTACAATTAACTTAATTTTACATTGTAGACAAATTTTTTGTGTCTACACTGTAGACCTTTAGTAATATGCAAGAAACAAATAGACTCTTAACATGAACCCATTGGACACACGTTTGAAAAACCGCTGATATAAATATATGTTCGCTTATCGTATTGAATTTTACAAAATGTGAGAGCGAGTTTGGATATGTCTCACTAATCAATTTCTCGAAGAAGTCATGGCCATTTCCATTTTCTATATAAAAATGAATAGGCACGTACCCCCTACCCTTTTAAGGAAATGAAATTTAGAAAATGGTTTCCAAAAATGTGAGGGAATTAGACTAGTATATAATTGTAGCTTGTAGGAGTATCATGATATAAAATGAGATAGGGATCTTCAACTTCCTACTAGGGTAACAATCGACGACTAAAGTAAAAGGAAGGTAATTAAGGCACTATGGGTGGACAAACTTTATTGGAGTTAGGCTTAGCTTGTAGCATAACTAACTGACCCAAGACATATGGAAGTAATCATATGAAACACCAATTCAAAGTCATTTTCAATCAATTATGGTATGATCACTTAGTGATGATCAGCATTCGACCGAAGACCGAATGCCTAAAAATTGTAAACCGATAATTGAATTGGACTGAAACCTACTCACTTGAACCAAACAGTTATCAGTAGTGTTATAGTGTATATACTTTATATATGTGAATCAAATTCTGAAACTCTACTTTTCTTATACGTAGATCGAAATATTATTATGTACATGTGATACGAGAATCAACTTATTTATCACTCCGAATCAAAATTTTATTCTCCTCTATGAATCTATGATCATTGATTCATAAATGAGCTAGCTTAGCTAAGGGAGTGGTCATGAGTTGAAATGTATTTGACCTAGAAAAGCAAGGAAATTAAACCACTACTTTTTGCCAAAATATCAAAATGTAAACAAAATAAATGATTATGCTTATGAAAGAAATTAAAAGTCGAGAGGACATTTATGCTAAATTGATTCCAATAATGCTAGTTAACCATATTTTGCACCCCTACCCAAAGTCCAAACGACCATTAAATCTACACCATGCAAAGACGTAAATAGGAAGCTAATATAAGCCACAAAACGTGTAGGAGAAATCAAAATTGATCGTGAAAACAAGAACATGCTTTCTTTAATTAAGCAGTACATGCATATAACTAGTAGAGTTGCTGTTTTGATAAGATCTGGTACTGTACTTTCGATTCATACTAACTTTGGTTCCACTTAAACTTAACTAGTATAGTGGCCGGTGGGCGTATGTCATTATCAATTTTATCAGATTTTTAATCAGAGGAAAAACAATCGAATTTTTCGTCTTCATTACATTGTTCCGGCATTTTGAACAGCTTATGATTGGAACACTATCAATAGGAATTTAACTCCTCTGTTTTTTTCATCTTGAATTGGTGGATACTTTTTCCGTTGTTGAGTTACCAGTTTTCCCTTGATTAATTAGAGGCCGGGATTTTAATTAGAACTTACCACATTCAACTTGTAAAGTTGAGAGTCTGCTTTGAGCGTCTGGAATCCGTGGGAGCATTATATAGCTTTACCCAAGTCATGCAATGCCAAAAGAAAACAGATAGAGAAATTGTGAGAAACATATCGTCGAGTATCATATCACATAAAAAACGGTCATGTTTCATATTCTAATTGTGTTATAATTCTTTGTGTGGTGCCGTGGTTGCGTTGTTATCCTTGTTCGCCGTGATTGATTTTGTGTTGTACGTACCATATGGCTTTAATTTAATGGGTTTGACGATGTTTGCTGGTTAATGGTGGGATATGTTCGATCAGAGATATGTTTGTAGTGATTTGTTTGTGCATGTTGAATCGTGCGTTGTTGGAAATTTATGGAGTTGTTTTTGGTGCGTCTTCATGATCCAGTATATGGGTATTATTATGTACTGTTGTGGTCGTTGCGTTGTCGTTCGTTATTGGTAGATTATGGGTGAGAACACTCTTTTGAGATTTTGTGTGATGATTTTAGGCCGATCAAGGAATGGGGGAGTGCCCCTACCAGTTATGTCTGGTATTTTCAGGTGAAGTTGATATGACGACTTCACGTTTTGAGACCATGTTTATTCATGGTATTTATTACGGGTTCTTTTTAGATGAAGCTGATAATGGTCGCTTCATGATTTGTGAGACCATGGTGATTCATGGTTCCCTTGCATCTGGCGTTTTAAGTGCGTTTTAGTGGTGAAGTTGATTATTGGCGATTCGTGGTGATTTACGATACTTTTTTAGTGTTCTTTGGATGAGGTTCAAGTGGGTTCGAAAAGAATGGTGTTTTGCGACGACGACAATCAACGTGCTGGATTTGAAGATTTGAAGATTTGAAGATCTCGACGGAGTTATTTTGTTTCCTTATCGTTTTGGCAAACTCATTGTAATTTTAGTCCAATTACTATGAGTTTGAGGGGGGGTAATAGAGGATTATGGAGAATTCCGGATAATTCCGGTTGAGGAATTTGTGTGTTTAGGAATACGTAATATACTAGAATATGTGTTTAGGAATATGTTACGAGATAGGTTTCGTAAGGGTCAAGTCTTTGTAATAGTATAAATAGAGGTATACCCCAAAGTCATTGTAAGCAAGTTATTTACGAGATTATAGTGTGTTTATGAGATTCCCAAATATCGTGTGTTATAATTCTATTATATTCATATTCACAAAAATGTCTTGATTGTTTTTTACTCGCATTGCATTATGCAATCATCTATTAGACGTAAAATATACACGTTGACATATAACATATGTTGATTTTTCGATTCAGTGTATCGTAATAATATATAGGTCACTATAATTAGTCACCACACCACATCATGTATCTCTTTTGTAGGTGGTGACCGCCCCATATATATCTACGGACCTTCAATTTCTCTCATGTCTCTGTCTCCCCAATCTCATCTTCTCACTTTTTTTTTTGTGGCTCAGACAACAATTTAGATACTTCAGTTCAATGCGCAAGTACTTACACATACAACGGTAAAGAGTGAGACCAAAATGTTGGGAATAATTCTTAGATAAGACGTATAGTAGACTTGTCAATTTTCGTACCAAGCCAAGCTCTTTGGAACCACCAAGTGTGCTCCTAAATGTTCAATCTTCCCTTTACTTTTCTTTTTTGTGTGTTTAAAACCTACCATGCACCCTTTCTAAATATAGGAGTCAAATTTCCGCCAAAATTTAGAGCAATGTTGGATTGCCTAGTTACTAGGCAAATAGTCGATAACCGTCGATTATTCTAGAAATTTTGTGATCTAACATTACACGGTGGTAGTCTTTAGAAAAATCTCAAGTTCATGGACTCTTAATTTGTATGTACATGATAAGATGATAATTGATATGATTATGATATGTTTCAAGGTTTTAGCAAAATGGACTCTTATATATGATCAACCACTCGGTACATGACAATTGGCATGATTATGATATATTGATATTTTCTAGGTTACTAGCGAAATGGACTATTATGAGTGATAATTTATTTGTAAAAATTGCTTACCGTATTTTCTTTAACTACTAACACAATTAAATTTAACTAAATTCTTCATTACATAGAAATTCTCCTACTCCAATCACAATTTTACTACTACAGTATATAACTACATACTAACTCAATCCTAACACTACCACACGTATTGTAACAATTGTGTTTACACCGTAAACCTATGGCAATTTGCTATTGTTTTACATTAATGAAGCATAAAGGCTAATACTGGATAACAGAAAATTGATTTCAGTATTAATTTTTCTTGTTAATGAGAGATCTAAAAACATGCTAAATAGTGTGATTATTAATCGAATCATCATTTTCACTAGCTCGTTCAATGTACTTGCACGTACCAAATTAAAAAGAGTAGTAACCTCCATCTCCATAGCACTTGTAAGTTGTAACAACAACATTATAGGCAACAAAAATTGGTTTAATGCGACTGATAAATATTTACACCCTTAGGCAACAGTCAGTCGATTCCGGAAACCTATAACTAATTAACCAATGTTGTAAGGAGTCTGCCCATCAAACCGAATTCGGTCTCACGATAAGAAATTACTCATACTTGTCTATTAACCGTGAGATACTCTAGTAAAAAAAAAAAAATTAACCTTACAAGTTAAAAAAAAGGCACCACTTCAATTAAAAACAGAGGAAGCCTCTCTCTTCTAAGGCTAAATGACATGTATGATGTACAACTCAAAAACCAAACGTTCCTTAAAACTAAAGTACATAAATTTCTTAACGTTAAGGTTCATGATTGTTGAAGATATGGTGGGTTTGGTGGTGGCGGCCGTTGTCGCGGCAGCGGCCACCGCCACCTTCTTGCTCAATCAACCGTTGGATATGAACAAAATCATCAACAGAACAAGGAAGCCTCAAAGGCCCATCGACTTGATAGCCATAAACCTCACTTGCCCGGTTCAATAACCCTGCGAACCGGGGATGGTATAGATATCTTATTGGTATCACAAATTTATGTAAATGTGACGGTCCATGTTCTTCTAAACCAACGTGAACCGCTAGACATCCCTTCTTCATTTTGCCGCCTCGCTTTTTCTCGTCGTGCATGAAACCCGCCTGCTCGACCCGTTTGACAAGTCTATGCCAAAAATTAAGTGTGATGATGAGGAAGTTTGAAAATTGAGGAATGAGAAGAAAAATGTGGTGATGGTAATGAAGGTTTTGTGTTATGTGTGTCACATTTTAGGGGGTATTTATATTGAGGGGGGGAAGAAGTACAAGATAAAAGGTGTATGTGTACTATGTCATATTGATCAATTGATTATTATGAATAGCAATTTTAATGGAAATGGGACTTTGGGTATGCCATGATCATAATTCATAGGATATCTTCATTTAAAGAAGAGATGGATATAAAGTGCAAGCTCATCAATTACTTTTGAGTAATAATGTGGTAAGTAAATGTACTAATTAATTACTACTTCAATTACACTTATTACTTTCTCTAATTTAAACTCGGATATTTTTAGGTAAGCTTTAATACTAGTCTCTTTTTAAGGATTTAATTAATGTTAATTTAACTGATTAGTCGACGTTCATGAGCGTGATTAGAAAGATTTGTCCATCAGTTTTCTAGACTTATAATCTCGTGAGATGAGGCGTTAAAATTATACGTCTCAAAATTCAAACTTTTCGCCTACGATGGAGCATATACCATCACGGCATCAGTATCAAAATCACTCTTATTAGCTCCTTACATATAGAAGAAGAAGGAATACTCCACAAAACTTATGAGGATTGACTTTTGCAATCAATTGGCCGAAAAAACAAATAAAAATGTGCGTCTTTATTGGTAGTGGTACGTATGCGTGTGTTATTGGTACGGCATACGGAATCATTAAAGGGATACTGGCAAAACGAAGGGAGTCCATATTTTGTAGGACAGTGTCCCATAATTTGAGGGGCTGTATCAATATATGAGGATAATTTCGGTGGTGGAGTTGGTCCTATTTTGGCACACACCCACTATTCCAAATGAAGATAGAAAAATTTAAGTACCTTCATTTGGAATTCTGACATCTGGTTGATTATGTTCCATTTATGTAAAAATTCTGTGCATATCATTGTTCATGGCCCATGAAAGATCGTTGCATTATTCCACTATGATTTTCTATTTTTATTAGAAGGACATTTCACTATTCAATAACTTTGTCAAAATTCGGCTTCGAAAAACGATTCTTTTTGTTGAAATCTAGCACGATTTGGATTTGACAAGTTTATTACGGAGTATAATAGTTTGGTCTTTAATTCTAATTTTTGGAACGAAAATGTAGTGTATCTAATAAGCGGTCTCATACGAAGAGACTTCTTACGCATTTCAAAAGTAACTGTACTCTTACTTTTCAAACCAAACAATTTCAAAAGTAACATGCTAATTCATCAAAATTAACTCATTAATTGGCCACATACGATTAGATGGTCTCGCGGTAGACTTATTACTATTTTGCTAATTACTAATGTTGATAATACTACCATGTTGATAATACTACCGGTGAGATATCAACTTGTAACCTCATTGTTGAGATCGCGATGTGAGATCTTTACTAACTGATTTCTTTTGCATATGGATCAAGTAGATAGATTCTACTGAATTGAAGTCGTAATACCATGATCTTTTTTCTCAAATGTGACCCGCTGATCATTTCCAAAGAAACGGATATATTTAATTTAGATTAGATTAGTTTAAATGAAATCAGTGAACTTGTAAGTAGTCAATGTGCTTTTAAAGTTCTGACTCGAGCCTTTCCACATCAAAATCAAATATCGATATAAGAATACAAAACTTTGGTAAAACCACATGATCTAAACCAATAGTGGATGGCTGCGTGGGCATGAATCACAGTCCACAAAGCGATCGAGTCGTACTGGTCGTAGTCCTTTACTCCTTTGTGCTTCTTCTTTTTCTCAACTCTTCTAACTTTTACTGGCTAAGCAAGGTAATGCACATCTTTTTTATTTTGTATTTACTCCTATTCTAAACATGCATTTGGTGGTGGAATTAGAAAATTTATTTTCTCATAACCTTTCACATTATTAAAATTGTTTACTTACTATCCAAAGCTAGGCGTAAGAATCTCTTTCCGTTAAATTATTTCGTTAAGAAAGTATCCACTGTTATGTACTTATGTGCAGCCATGTAGGAAGTTAAACTTGGATAATGCAGATCGCTAAGCAGGGGCAAATTTAGGGGTAGCCTGGGGGTAGTGGTGCACCGGCTACTCCAAATTTCCCGAAAACGTGAAAATATTGCCTTAAAAATTCCAAAAAAATAGGATTTTCTTTAAAAAAAAATTAACTTGTATTATAAGGGCATGTGCAATGGTGGTTCATCCACCTCGAGTTCTTAAATAAGAACTACAAAATGCAAGTTCTTCCATTGTGGGAGGTCTAAAATAAGAACCGAGTTCTTATTTAAGAACCCAGTTCTTGCGGAAAACTAGGTGAGAGAAAGACTATAGTTATTTAAAAATTATTAATTAAGAACCAATAAAGTTAGTTCTTCAATTCCATTGTAGATGTGAGTTCTTATGCATTGAGTTTGCAAAATTATGAGGTGGCATTAGAAGAACTCAAATTTAAGTTCATCCATTGCTATTGCTCTAAGGGCTACCCCAAGTTTTTGGGCTAGATTCGCCGCCCCTGACGCTACGAGTCTATTATTGATGCGGATATCATGCCTCTAAAACAAAATGATCGTAAAGGTTAAGCGAAACAAAAAAATGCTAGTTGTTCTATGTTAGAGATATGGTAATATCTATCTATCTTAGGAATATGGGTTGTATTAGGAATATTAGGATATTAGTGTTTGGTATATTCTAGTTGGATTAGGATCCTCTAGAGTTTTTTTTGGTGGAGTTTGTAGAGTTTACCAAAAGTGGTAATAAGACAAAATGAAAGAATTTTAAAAGACACAAATAAAAATGTTAAATAATTTATTCTTACATTTTTAGGTAAACTCTACCAAATAGAGTTCATTTTCAACTCTAGAGGATCCCTACACATTCTAGTTAAGGTAGAATTCTATGTCGTAGAGAATTATCTCCGACTTATTCTCCAAGTCATCTCATTGTATAAATAGGGGTTCACCCTAAGTCAATTCTCACATCAATGAATTCAATTTATTCTCTTCCTCTATATTTCTTCATGGTATCAGAGCCAATGGTTTGTTGATCCTGCTACCTCACTTCCGCTGCGCCCGTTCTTGCCGGTGGGCAATCGTGTCAATGCCTGCCGGCGGGATTTCTCATTGATCGTCATAATCATTTTTTTTTTTTCTTAGTCTCTTACTGCCGTGATTCTTCACGTTGCAATTTCTACCTCACCCAAACACTACAACTACAATATTTTATCCATTCTCTTGTTTCACTTGCCGTTTATATGTCTTCTTTAATACGGCTAAGCCTTGTTGTTCCCACACCCAAAGTCTTCCTAATCTCAATTTTATATCTTTTGTCAATTGTTCAAGATTTTTGCCCCCCTCGTTTTATTTGTTGCTGGTCCTAAGGCTCTCGTCATCGCCGACTCTTGTTCGCAGCTCTTTCTCATCATCGTCTTTTTTTCGTCGTCACCGGTCAATTGTTCTTGATTTGTGGTGCATCACCGTCTTTATCGTCACGGTTATGTTATGCCAGAATCAATTCAATTATTGATCTACTCTTCGTCGTCGTTCGTCGTTTATACGTGGAGCATGTAACACGTTCTCAACTGTGTGGCCTTTTTTCAAGCCGAGTCCATCGTTTCTCACCGGCCCCTCACTTGCCAGTTGCAGTAGGCTGTCCCGGATTTTCGACTCGTGCCTTGCCCGGTTGCTTTTCTTCTCAGACGACATGTTGTTCAAGACGTTATTATTTTGAGGTCCAATCGCATCGTTCGTGTTACTGCCGCTGCGATTGCGGGGGAGTGTTAGAGATATGGTAATATCTATCTATCTTAGGAATATGGGTTGTATTAGGAATATTAGGATATTAGTGTTTGGTATATTCTAGTTAAGGTAGAATTCTATGTCGTAGAGGATTATCTCCGACTTATTCTCCGAGTCATCTCATTGTATAAATAGTTCACCCTAAGTCAATTCTCACATCAATGAATTCAATTTATTCTCTTCCTCTATATTTCTTCATTCTACAACGCATAGTCATAAGAGATAAGCACTACTACTATATTTTGTTTATTATCAACTCCACCCTCTTATCACCCCTAGGTTTTTAATAGAAAACTTGCTTATCATGGATCACCTAGCAAATAAATCTACATATCAATGCAAATCTCTAACCATAAAAATCCAAAACCTATCTTGCTAGTTGCTAGCTACTATCTAGTTTAGTACCACATACATACTTTGATTTGATGATCCCTCCTAATTTCAATTGATTAAATTGAGTGGACGATTGTGTTTGGCTTATGTTCGATTGCGACTCCCATCCATCCAACAAAAAACGATGTTAGTTTTGTTTTTCTGAATTGGTTGTACTTTCTAGTCCATCGAGTTACACCAAATTCATTTCAGATCAGATCAAATCATATCAGATCGAGTTTAATTAGTTGTTTAGGCCAGGTTTTACTCTCAACTTTTTGAGAAAGAGATTAGAAATAATAATGTTATGATACAAAGTTTTAAACAATGAAACTAGAGAAATGCGGCAAATGTTCAATTTAATGAAGATTTGACGTTGGATGAAGCTCTCCTTGACCTTCTTTCTATTTTTATTCGTTAACTTTTAATTTGATATTATATCAAAGTCGATATATTACGGTGTAATGAATATGACAAATCGTATACATAAACGTACGGCAATATTCTAACATGCACCTTTGTAGTAATACTAGCTCGCTTTAAAAAGTCTACGACAAGGACAAATTCAGCACGACATTATCGATCTATTTGGCTGGCGATCTTTAGTTCCATACAGTCGACGGCATGACTCGTTTTTTCTTGTCTCACGTCGTCGACATTGCGCTAAAATTAAAGTTTGTATATATGTAGCTCAAGTTTTACTACTCAGCTACTTTGGCGGCCTATGTATAAATAGGTTATTGTTATGACGACATTTTTACACCATCCTTTGAAAAGGAAACGTTAAGTATTCAAAGAAATGGATGAGACCGTTATATCTTATAATAAATGTACTTTATATATCACCCCTGGTCTATGTAATAAAGGATCACGACGGAGAATCGGAGATATAAGTATAATTTGGTTGTGGTTTCTCAAATTAAAAGCAAATTAACCCTATGTAGATAATTAATTTGTCCCTTATATATATTATTAACGAAAAATTCACGTGGTGTCCCCGAGGTTTACCAGTTTGCGCGTGGTGTCCCTATGTTTGAAACTTGTACATTGTGGTGTCCCTGAGATTTGCAAAACGCGGTACGTGGTGTCCCTCAAGCTAACGGTGTTAACTTTTTTCCGTTAAGTGATGACGTGGCGGCCATTTATAAATTTAATTTGGTATTAATTCAAATTTGTAATTTCTGAAAATATTAAAAAAATTCAAAAATTAAAAAAAAAAAAAAAGTTCCAAAATCAATTTTAATAATTATTGGGAAAAAAAATTCGCAAAAAAAATCAAGTTATGTAATTTTAAACGTAATTTTAGTGAAAAAATTTCGAAAATTCTCTAATATCTGTAAACTTCAGTGCACATGGTGTCCCTGAACTATACACACTAGTGTACATGGTGTCCCTGAACTATACACAATAGTGTACATGGTGTCCCTCAGGTTTGCATTACACTGCACATGGTGACTTCTGTTTTTGTCTTTTTTTTATTGCAACCGCTAGTTAAAAAAGTGAAATAGTCTTGAAGGATTTGAAGGTGTTTCGGAGGACCTAATGTGAGTGTTCGTTTTGCATCGAGGGCATAAACCGTTTTCCACGAAAAAAACTTACGAAAATGAAGATTCATGGGATGAAATGGAATCCATGAATATGATTTGATTTAATAATAATGTTTGATTTGGAAAGAAGGAGATTTTTACATATATATGCAGCTACAACGGCTACTTTTGTAACTAGCTGTTGCAATAAAAAACAGAAATATGGGGTCACCATGTGTAGTGTAATGCAAACCTGAGGGACACCATGTACACTAGTGTGTATAGTTCAGGGACACCATGTGCACCGAATTTTATAGATATTAGAGAATTTTCGGAAAAATTTCACTAAAATTACGTTTAAAATTATATAAATTGATTTTTTTTGCGAAATTTTTTTTCTAATAATTATTAAATTTGATTTTGGAACTTTTTTTTTTTTTAATTTTTTACTTTTTTTAATTTTTTAAATATTTTCAGAAATTACAAAAATTAATTTTCAACTTTTTTTCTTTTTTTCCAGAAATTACAAAAATTAATTAAACCCAAGTTAAATTTATAAATGGCCGCCACGTCATCACTTAACGGAAAAAAGTTAACACCGTTAGCTTGAGGGACACCACGTACCGCGTTTTGCAAATCTCAGGGACACCACAATGTACAAGTTTCAAACATAGGGACACCACGCGTAAACTGGTAAACCTCGGGGACACCACGTGAATTTTCCGTATTATTAATCTCCTCGAGCATGCTTAGAACTGCATCATGCATATGTTTTCAAATTAATAGCGCCTAAATCGACTGAAACTGGCAAATCTATACACCTTATAAAAATGGCTTAGACCAATTAACTGTTCATTGGAACAGTACCACCTTGGCTCACCCACAGCCGTTCGATCTGAGCTGCCCTTGATCATAGCCGTCCATCACGCCAAGCTCTCACCCTTCTCACAGCCGATCACAGCCATCCATCACACCATAGATTCTCACTCTTCTCACAGCCATTCATTTTCATTGTTGTCTCCGCCTCGACATACCCAGCTCTCACTCCATCTGCCTTTTTCTCTCTCTTCCTGAGCTCACCTCCTTCTCGCCTGAAAACCCCACTATTCTCTCTACTCCGCTCGATCTACACATCAACGAGAAGAATACGCAACCTTCAATTGCATTCCTTTGATTTATGGTAAGTGAAATACTCCTACTAATTAATTACATTCGTTTGATTATTCTCAATTTTAGCTATATACTGATTGTTTCAAGTATACGCTCCTGATGATGATTTGAGCTTCGTTCTTTGTGATTGATTGTTCAATTAGTTTTTTCTTTGTCTAAAGTACCTAATTTCTGTGTAAATTTTTGGGGTTTTGAAAAATTCTTAATTAATTTCATACCGGCTGTGGCAGGGCTTAAGATCATGATGGCGAGAGTCTGACGGAGGCCAGGGATCGGCTACTCACGGTAATCTTTTACTTTTATTCATGAATTTCTGCTCATTCTTTCTAGCTGATTTTTTGATGTTTACTGCGGATTATTTAGTACGATTGTCTGTTGTTTTCGTTTGTGATTTCGTTTGTGATTTCTGTGCATTTTATTCTTTGTATGATTGTTATAGGTGGTGTAATGTTGTGGATTTAATTTATAATTGTTGTTCATCTATTTGATCGTTATTTGATTGCATTTTAGTGTTTGCTTGATTTAATCGTTAATTGATTGCATTTTTATCCTGAATGCCTACTTTTTTTATAATTTGATTTTCATTCTCAATTTCATCTATAGGGTAATCTTATCATCCAAACTATTAATGTGTCGCACTATTGAGTAGTCTACCTGCCCCGCGCCAACCGGAGGTGCATAGGTGATTGCTCAGGTTTCTATTTTACTAATATATGCATTATATTAGTATATACCTATTCAATGGTGTTTTGTCACCCTTTATATTACTGGGATTTATACCTCTTTTGTATTAACCATTTTTTCAGTTAAACACAAATCTGATGCTGAAATACCACCTACAAAAAAAAACCAATTGGTAAGTGTCTTTGAAACTTGCTTAATACCCAAACAATCTTAATTGGCAAGCTCTCCACTCAATTAAAAAATGTATGTTCATTTTGTCGGCAGATTCTGGGTCAAATGTTGGAGTTGTTTTGATCTATTTCGTTTCGATTTGTCCTTATCAAGTCAGAGGTAAACAATCTTACAACTTGATTTTCTCTCCAATTTTACGCCCCCAATTGTTTTTATTGCTCACTATTTAATCCCTTTTGATCTGCTCTTGAATTATTCTTATTTGATTTCATTTAATTTTGGTTTTTGGGTTTTTAGGGTTGTTCACATTTTGATTATAATTTTTTTTTCTGTGTTTACTGAGCTAAATGTGCTTTAATTATTACCTGTACGTTTAAATGATTGTAGCAGCGTGATTGATATGGTTCAACTTTATAGTTTGGTTCATCTGTTAAACTTCACCGTTATGGATATCCTCTTGCTACAAGGTTTGGTAAGGCTTTTAATTCTATTTTTTTCTTTCTTTATTTCCTCACTATTTTGGTAGCCTGAATTTCAATTTATTACTATGAAGTTCTCAGATCTCTTCTAGAATTCCTGCTGGTTCTAGACCTGTGCTCGGGGATCATTGGCTAGAGTAGTTTCTAATCCTATTCCTTCTTTAAAGGCGGTAGCAATTATTCGATCAGGCACGCTGACGGTTGATCTACAGTATGCCGACATTAGTGAGTTGAAGGCCCCAGCTGAGATCAGTAAATATACGGTTAGTAGTATTCTCAAATATGGATTTGGTCTCATCTTGACACCTGTTGTATCATTTACAGTTTGGCAGTATTTAGCTAATTAGCTGTACATAAGCGTATTATTTTATGGATTTGTTTTCCATTTACCATCTGCCTTGATTAGTGTATTGTCGTTTGCTCAGTTTTCAAATCTTCATCGCCGGAATTTTGGTTGCTTGATCGTGTTCATTAGAGACAATAGCCGGCTTATAATCAGAATTTTTTGTCGATCTTCCAGGTATGTACTAGCTTTCTCATTTTTCAAAATTTCAATAATTTTTTAGGGTTCACGTTGCTAGCCACTTGATCTTTATGTTTAGGAGTTCGTCTCTTTACTTCCCTTTGTTTTTAAAGCCTGGGTAATTTTGTTGTTGATGATTTGATTATAGAGTTAATTGTTATCAATTTACCCAATACTCATGTTTTGATTTTAGGGTACGGTTTCTTCATTCTTCAGTTCTCTACTCTGAAACTGATCGTCTCTCATTTAGTCTGTTTCGTTTTGTTTTCGTTTTTTTCCTGTAAGAAAAAGGGTGGAATGGATAATGGGTGTGTAGATCTTCCTTCAAATTGTTGCGTTTTATAATATATTGAGGTTTATTTTTTTATACAATCCAATTAATAAGGTTGCATTTTCAGATCCTTGTAAGTCCTCAAAATTTTTGGATTTGGGGAGATGGGTAAAGGTGTATTTATTATGTAGAGTTGGGTCTTGTTTGCCTTCGGTTTGGGTGAGCTTTCTCTGATGTTGGGGCTGTGTAGTTAGCATATTTTCAACTATTTCGCCTTTCCATTTCAAGAGTGATTCGTTAATTTGTTGATCTGGATACTTTTGTATGCTGAGGTGCATTAGATAACTTGAAACTGTATCCGAATTTGTTGATAGAGTTTATGGTGAGTGTCTCTTTCTTTGTTGTGTATTCTACCTCTGATCTTTTAGTAGCTTTTTCAATTTATACACAATTTGTGGTTTTTTATTGCTCATGCATTCATTTGTAATCATGTCATTTGATGTTGCCTAATTTGGGGATTCAGTGACGTGGTTTGTTTATGCATTAGTAAAGTGTGTCGCCCTTCACATTAAATGTCTCCTTTCCATCGTTGGAACTCAGATTGAGGATCATCATACCTCCTAATAGCTCATTGGCTCTAGATGCTTGATTTCTTGCTTCGATGTTCTGGTTGGTGAGGGAATTTGATGGTGTTTTGATCCAAACTTGGCTTCCTCTAATTTCAGATTGGTGGGCACATTTGGTCCTTTAGATTTAGGTTTATATAGAGTAGTCTTTGCAGTCTGTTGTTCAGTGATAGGAATCGCCCTTGACGTTGCTTATTATTTTGTTGTTGCAATCCTGTATAATTACTCTACATATCTTATCAATTAATTCCTACCTTTCTTATGCTCTCGCTATTTATTGACTCTCCAGACGTACATGGGAGAAATTAGCTTGCGCTGATGCATTACATGTGGAAATAAATGGTTGGAGGGGGCTGCAGTTTGTGCTGGAAGGTATGTCTTTCTATTATTGTCACTACCATTAGCTATTGCTTCCCTTCGCTGCCAAATCCTCGGTTTTGTTTTTAAAATTTGCTGTACTATACGTCAATTCTTTCCATTTTAACATACGTCAATCTTTTCATTTGTAGAATATACTTGAGGAAAAAGGAAACATATTTGAGCCTGCTTGGGCCCTTGCTCTTGCTGACTGGAAGCTTATTGGAAATATAATAGCATGAAGGGTGAGAATTCAGTCGTTATTAAGTGAGAAGGCTGTAATCACAAATTCAGAAATATGATTCTTGATTTCGCTTTGCTCCTTTTTTTCAGATTTTCCGTCAAGCAAATTTAGGAGGGATTTAGATGACAGTATGCTTCAATATCTCCTGCAGTCCTGCCTCTGGGTTCTGATTCGTTCATCTAGGATCCGACCTGGCATGTTTTAGAAAGCCTTTTGTATTTAATTTGATATCCTCATTTTGTTGATTCTGTTCCTCCCTTTTAATCAGTTTAGGCTTCCAAAGTTTGATATTCTGTTCCTTCCTTTTAATCAGTTAGTTCATTAGTTGTTTTAATCGTAACATAAAAAAGGGAGTGTATAAGTTAGAACCACCATGATTGTTGGTTTGGCTTATATTGATCGTGTTTTTCTCAGGTTTCGATCATTGTGTTTTCTTCTTGTGGCTAGATAGGTGACAAGGAAGTTGTACATATTGCTGTTTACGGATTCATCACCGTTTATCAGAAGATGGGTCGACTCACATGCTTAGCTATCCAAGGTAAGCAGTTGACCATTTACAATTGTCTGAGCATACGCTTGCTGATAAGTGTTAAGAATCTGCAATTGAGTGTAAAAGATATCATAAATTGATAATTCTTTTTGGAAAGGTTTGTGTTTTTGTTCTCCATTGCAACAATTAGGCTCTTATGAGAAGAAGTGGACATATGTATCAGGCGCTAATGGCGCTTTTGATTTTCATTCGTCATCATTGTTGTATTTGAACCCTAATGATACTATGAAAATCATGCTCAGATTTTTACTCATAACCTTGGCATTTCTGTTGTTGTGTGCCCCTTAATTTTTTATTCACTGATGTGGGTTTGCTTTGTATTTCATTGTTTTTACCCTCATTATGAGCTTTAGTAGGTTGGGTCTTTTAATGGTTTTTTAGTTGGTCCATACAGCTTGGGTCTCTATCTCCTTAATCTAATTTCACTTTTTGTCAAATAATTGCTTGGTTTGTTTAATTTCATGACCCAATTGTTTATTTGTTTCAATTTGTTTAATCTCACTCTTAGATAATGCATTTCTAATAGCGGTAATCTTGGCTATGCAACAAGTACAGATTGCAAGATCGATGATTGATGCCGGAAAGCTACTATGTGCAACTGATGAATGCTCAAACGCTGAAACAAGGACCCTTAAGGTAACCTAGCTTCTTAACCTTTTGTTCTATGATTTATCTTTAAAAATGGTTTTGTAGGATCATATTTTCTACATTGCTGCTTCTGCAGCTTAGAGCACTCCAACTTGAACCGACACAGGAGAAGGCCTATGTTGCCGCAGCTATTGATGTTGTTTTTGGGTAGCGCACTTATTACTATGGTTTTGAGTAGCACGCTTATGTGCATACTTTGAAAATATCAGGCTTTTTTTATGCCTTGTGATTTTTGAATGTTCCTGTGGTCTTATTTCAGGTTCCTGTCGTGGGAAGTAAGTCAAGGAATGCAAAACATCCCAGAGGGGTCATTGCAATATGCAAACGATAACGCTTTGCAACTTGCTAAGGTGCGCGTATATTAATGCTACAATATTCTCTATATGAACCCCTTTAGAGTCATGAATCATAATTCATTCTCCCCTAACCTAATGTTTCTGGATGCAGTCTTTGAGGGGAGTTCTACTTGCAGTGTTCTATTCCTCGACCCTTTTGTGCGGGTGTTTTGCAATTGGACTTCTCTTGCTAGCACAACAACTCAAGTCAAAGGATAAGTGAGGCTACATCTCTGCCTTCTCGGGTTGGTTATAAGTTTGCAGATGGATGTTCGTCGTCTCGGTTCCCCATTTTCATCTGCCATTACGCAAAATGAGGCATTTGCCCTTGTCTTACGAGGTCAGAATCCAAACCTTACACTAGCTTAAGTTGTAAGCTCCTGATGTTTAGTTTTAATGCTTAGAAACTAGAGTACATGAGTAATATGTAGCTTTGGCCGTCTTTTTTCGGATAGGCCCAAAAAGAAATTACTGAACAGCCCATCATGATGCAATACCCGTTCTTTGATATGAATTTTTCTCATATGTTCAAACGACACGTTAGTAAATGAAAAAACATGAGGGAGTATGTCTTGTTATAACAACTCAAGAAAATTTTCATTGGTAATAACTCAATAAGTGACAAAACCGGGTAGGCAACTGATTTGCTTTTACTCGACAATGATCGTAGAATGTACTCTTTTAGTCGAGTGAATGATGTGGATTTTAATCGGGAATTTTTAGGGTTAAGATCTCGAGAGTGTATTTTTTAGGTTTTCAAAGTTTGAATTTTCGATTAATTTTGAATTGAATTTGATTTTTGTGGGAATGTTATTGTCAGATCTGAAAATTGGGTTTTTGGACATGTTTGGACGGCATGTGGGTTGGGGGCTTTGGGTTTTAATTAGTGGAGTAAGTGCATGTTAATGGAACATAGGGAAGAAATTTCTCATGGTACCGAAAATGTCGAGAAAACCAAGTCGTTGGACCTTCAGAGTGTGTGTAAGGAGACGCCATGGGTTTCACCTCTTAAAAAACGCTGTTGTGGGAGGAGTGGCTGTAGGGGTGATGGAACTTTGTACTTCTTTGGCTGGTTGCTTTACTTTCCTTTTCTAATTAATTTTACCTGGTTTTTCATTTGTTTTAACTTTCATTTTGGGTTTAATTTGTGATTTATTCTTTTAATCTTCCCAACCTCTCCCTTTTACGCCGATTCACTTGGCTTACAATGGTTCACCACCCTTTTATGTCTCTTTCTTTTGTCTTCTAAACTTTCTATATTTCCTAATGATGAGAATCATGGCTGTTAGAGGGAGTATAGACAGATTGATGGAGTGTGTGATTTGCTACTTTTTAAGTTTTCTCCCACCAGTACCTATCTCAGAGCTTCTGATTTCTCGGTTTCTTGACTTGCTTTGTATATTTGCTAAATGTAAGCATTCAGAAGCCACCTTAAATGTGAGATTATGATTTTCTTGTGATCAAGATTGACTGACCAGCTGTATGTTTTGGGATGTTCACTGGCTGATTTGACCAGAATAAACATAACCTTTGGAAACCAAACAATTACAATGTTAACATGCATAAATATATATGTAGGAGCTCATGAACAATGAGTAACATTCGCTACGGTAGTGTCATTTGTTACATCTAAATGCCCTTGGCTTAACTTAGAAGATGCTATCCTGATTATGTTTATGCATTTACATTTGAGAGTGCGCTTTTTGCTGTAGCTATTAGGGATATGGGTTTTATGATTCCCTTTCGATGGTTGTCTCGCCCCAAAAGTTGAATCTATGAGAGAGGGAGGAGTTAGGATTTGTTTATAGTCCAAAATTGCTGAGAGTCTCGGTCATTGGTTATTTCAACATTCAGGTGATTGTACTTACAATAAGAATTCGAATGCATGGGGGTAACTTGGGTTGGGTGATATTCTTGGGGGTAATTTGCTTGTTCTATTTTTGTTTATTAGAAGTAAAAAAAAAAAAAAGCACATGGAAATCTTTTAGATTAAATGAGTTCTTTTACATTAAATAAGTTCAGATACAAATGCATAAGGCGAATAGAAACATAGACTATTCATTTAGTTGGAGTTGTAGTAGAATCCAATTAGTACGGGATGGCTCTTTGGTCAAGTATTTCATTCACTAGAAATTATGGTTTCAGTTCTAATTTCTCACATTGATTTACTAGCTCAACTTCCATCAGCATAATTGTTGGAGCCTGTTACCTCCAAGTTTTGTACAGTCCCAAAAACATATTATTCCTCCTTTCCCCTTGTACATGAGTTAGGTTGACAGCAATTTCTGGTTTTTTTGTATGACCTATGTTCTGTTTAAACCTATTACTTGATCATCTGTTCAAGCATAGGACACCCTTTCTTCAGTTCTGACAATATGACTAAATGTCCAGCAGGGCGTGGATAAAGAAGTTTTGCTTAGACAGAAGTACACTTTGATGATATAGTCCTTCCTTTGCTCAGGTGACATACTTTATCTACTGAGTCGACCTGCTTTCATATACTGGTCCATTGTACATGCGCTCCTTACTGACATAAACGTTTTGACAGTTCAAGGGCAACCTATCCAGCAAACGATGTTTTTGATGTGTATCATGATGTGGCTAGGAAGGTATATACCAATCTACAAATTTGTACAAGCCCGAACTGGTTAGAAAATCGTAATTCAAATTCAATCGTGAGAAAGTTTTAAATTAGTGGTAATTGAATCCCACCGTTGGATAATCGATTTTAAGTTTAGTTAGCCATACTTGAGTTACAATTTCGGAAGCTCTTGTATAACCCACCTTGTTAGTTTTGTCTAGGTTGCAATAAATTCGACTGAGAAGCGACAAGTCCTGCTCTTAGAAAATTGTGCAAGGTAATACCTTCCAGCTAGCCACCTCTCGGATACTGTTTTTGAACTTCATGGTCGTGCGTCCTCAAATTCTAATGTGTGTTCACTCATGTCAAAAAGTACACTTATTTAGTTATGTTCTCCTTTGACTTTGATAATATCGTGAAAGTTCTGGTATGTCAAAATGTGAAGCTTGTGTAATTGAGATCAGCATGATTTTCTTTCATCTTGACATTTATAATATTATTGTAGCAAGTTTGGTGGAATATTATTACCGCTCAAAAGACAAGTCCTTTATTCTTCATCATGGTGTATTGTTCACAGGGGCGAAGCCAGGGTGGGCTGGTGGGTGCCTGGCACCTGCAGCCCACGATGGCGGCCCATGAATTTGATGGATCTGGCCCCTGCAGATAAATAGAATTTCTGCCTCTTATAAACTGTAATGTCTACATTAGCTCAGTGGCAAAGAAGGGAAATGTTATAATTAGTCAAACAACACTGGTTCAAACCTTGGCCAACGCATGCATTCCTTTAGTTTTCCCCTTTTTTTTGGAGCTAATTCTTCTTTTATCTTAGCGGGTTCAATATGTAACCTTAATCCTTTTCTTTCTTTTCACTCTCTTTCCTCCACTCCTTATATAATTTTGAAATATTATTTTATGTACAATAATTTGTGTGTTTTTCTTTTGCACTTTATTTATCAAATTCTTTGATATTGCTTTGTTAATCCTTTAGTGTTACATATGTGTTTTTTGGCTACAAGTGTTACATATATGTGACGTTGTTTCTTTTACTGTTGAAGTGGATTTGAGCCTGAATTTACGGTAGTGTTTTAATTGCTCTTGTTCTTCATTATTAGTAGGGCTACTATCTAGGAGTGATTTTTTAGCTTAGGGCTTTAGAAATTACGAATTTTGAATTGGTTTTGGCCTAAAGTGAGTCACTGGGACGATATTGATCAAGGTAGACAGATTTCGAACTTGATCATGGCCTCATGTAAGCCATGGGGGCCATATGACTCATGGGTGATGTGTTCGGTTATGAAGGGGGATTTTGATAGTCAGTTTGACCAGATTTTATGGCTTTGTATGATTTTGATGCCTCTAACTTTTGAATAACATAAATAATTAGTGGGTTTGTTAAACTCGGAAGATGAGAGTGATATCAAATTTTCTTGTTGATGCTGATACATGTCAGGTGTTTAGACTTTCGTTATGTGTTCTGTTCCTCGTGGACATTAGTCATTGCAAACCTCTTGTACTATAAAAATTGATTAAAATTGGCTAGCGCCTCTAACTAAGTAGTCGACTTTGAGATTGGCTGACCAGTAAACATGCCTCATTCACTACTTTCGTGTGGTCTATGCAATGTCGAGAATTGTACCCTTTAGTGAAGGCCTCTACCATTTTGTTGAGTATCTTGTCTCAAATTAGAAATTTACGCCTACTGTCTTGCATGTGTCACCTTTTATCCTGAAATTATCTGATGCCTGAATTCCTGTGCCGATACTTACACACGTGACGCATGAATTTTGATTTAGTTTTTTTTTTTATAGTTGCAGCAATGTCTACCTGCTAAGTGTGTAGAAGCATTCTTTTAAGACATTGATGTGTGGTGACTCCGTCATATCTCCTAATCTAAGAATTCTGCTCTCAGGCGTTTGTATACCATGGCTTGATCTGCCAATGCTGATTTTATGTAAGGTGTACTTTATTGCAGGTTTGTGCAGAGTTTGATACAAAATATGGATGACCAAACTACTTGAGCGTTTTTGCTGAGGTGATCTCATAATTTAAGTTTCCATGGTCAATGTATACGTTATTAGGCTTCAGTTTTTGGTATTTTTTACAACGGGAGAACATGAAGTTTGATATGCAGACTTCACCTACTGTTTTCTTTATCTTTGTTATTTCCTAGGCTTTATGTGAATTGTACTATGGGGTTCATTTGTTTTTGATGAAACTTTGTGATACGCCTGTTTGTGATATGAAGAGCAAACAGACATTTGATGGGAGTTGCTGGTGACTAGCAAGTAGCAATGAGTAGTTAAATATGTGAAGGTCACTTACCCTAGGAGAGTCAGATATCTTAATAGAGCAGCCATGTTCCCATTTTTATGCACTTGGTTTGAAATAAAAGTTAAAAAAGTTGGCCATAGATGTTAAATGTTTTGTGGCTGGTTATTTGAGTGTAGTCCATTTTTCGAATGTGGTGTTTTTCGTAAACACATTTCTTCTCTTTGTCTCGAGCTTTTGGTATGTGTGATGTGTAGTTACTACATTATGATTCATAGGTAAGAGAGAACTCCTAAAAGTTTTCTTGGTTTGAGTCAATAATATAGGCTATGAGCTTGATGGTTGAACCAAGTGCAATCTTGCTCAAAGTTTTGGGTTCAAATCCCAAGTAGCCTAGAGTTGGTGGAAGTATGTTAGACATGGCCAATTTCGTAAAATGTCAGGGGACTTGTTTTTAGGTTTGAATCGATTGATTGCTTTTTGGAGACTCTTCTTATAGGCTATTGGCTGCTCAACGGTAGAGCAATGTGCAAAATTGCACAGTCTTGGGTTCGAATCCCAAATAGCCTAAATGCTTTATGTGCGCATATTGTTAAAATGTAATACTACAAAATGTTTAGGATTTTGCTAGCTATATGGCCGATGTCTATGTATTGGAGCATATGAATCACGCACGGTGCCTCCATCATCGCCAATTAATTACAAGCGAAATGAACGAGGCATAACTAAGACATTTTTGGTCATACAATGGCGACAATCACATGTGTATACGCTATTATCTTTGTATATGACTTTGCAAAAAGAAAAACGTCCACAGAATTTTGCCCATTGACGCCACATGTTGGGGGACCGCGCGCCTTGTGCGCGGGCCAACAACTAGTTCAAGTAAATAAACCTCCATATATCGACCCCTCAACCGAACCTCATTAACAATATTTACAATTGTCTGATGCGATATACCATTTCAACAAACTTTTGTCGATATTCACAGAGCTACTAATAATCGATGTACTTTTGTCTTTTTAGACGTACGGTACTATCTTCGAGAGCCGAGGAGTGTACGTAGAAGGTAGTGATGATGACTAAGAAATGGAACATAATGAGTCAAAAGTTGAATGGAAAATCGTCATGGGCTTGTACGGACCCCGTCCTTTCCGTGCAATTACAAGGTACATGTACCTACACCGTATGGGTACTTTATTTTATCGGAACAAAAATCAGAGGAGCTTCCTATGCAAGTTTTATCATACTAAATTAGGGATAACTTGCAACTTACAACTTAAGAGTACAACTTACAAATATATACTACAAATATAAATGTCCTACTCCGATCTATATATTTCTTGTTTGAAGGTACTACGAGTACATTTTTATGGGAGTTGGTAGGTGCCTTTGGAGGTGGTGGGTAATACAAAATATATGTGGTTGGGTTGGCAAAAATTAAAGGATTCACAAAAGTCTCTTTTTACTTTCGTTTTTTTTTTTTTAAATATACAATTGATCAGTGTCAACATACCCACTATAAAGATGAGATCAGAGAGTTAATTACACGATCTTTCTTTATACAAAGGTGATCTAACATTTGTAATTAAGTTACAATGCTGTCTTTAAAGTGAAAGTAATATTTTGGTTTTTTTTTTATTTTTATTGGGTTTTTTTTTTTTAATTTGTAGGCAATATATACTTATATTTTTTAGCATTTCTGAATTCGTCTTGCCACTGAGAACGTCTATTGGGAATAATGGAAATAAATTGAATTCTTTTTTATAATTTTTCCATCCATTGTTTGTTTTTTGGTTCCACTACTAGTCCACCATTATCAAGATGTGAAGTGCGTTACTTGCGTGGTTGCGTTCAGTCAAAGTATGAAGTGAGCAAAACTAACGTTGTTGTTATTCAATCTTCATGCTTTCGAATTTTTGTAAAATGCGCTCTTAACAAGTTTGTCCTTTCTACAAGCTGATACATTCTAATAAATTCATCACAGTTTCGAATTTCAAATCCTAACTCCGGCTCTGGTTGAGTTCGAAGGCAAGATAATGCTAGTTTTTGTGGAAATGATGGTACATGTTGGTATATGGATGAGAATATGAGATCATTATGATAAAAATTCTAGATAGTCAATTTTTGCACTCCCTATAAAACCAACAAATAACATAAAGTCAACTAGTCTAATCCAATTACTTCAATTGCAATTGGATAAATTCGACGCCATAATAAGACGTGCAACAAAAACCTTTTTCAAGAAGTTACAGCGCGCATTAAGAATTTGCAGGGTAAGTAAATGCTCTTCTCTGTTTAACTGGATAAAGTTAGAGATCAACTCAACAAGGGTCCTCGTTCCTAATCCATTAACAACTGCACTGATACAGAAGCTTCTTTGTTAAGTTTTAGACAGATTCATCTGAGTTTTGTCTTTCAGCTGTGTCGTTGAATAACCAGGCTACAAAGTGGGCAGTGGTTTTTTGACTCTCTGCGAAGCGTCAGTTTCGTTTGGGAGTTTCATAACATGAGCCAGTTTAGCTAGTAAAGTCGTGTCGAGAATTCTAACTTTTGGTTTGTCCCTTGCTAGTCAAATCTAGATTAGCTAGTCCTGGTATACAAATTCCGAGGTTGAGTTTCAGATTTGTTGGTTGGTTGGTTCATTTTTGTGTGTTATGTTGTTGTTTTGTGGATATCATGTTGTGCAAGTATGTCAAAAAGAGGGGCGGAGCTGTTTCCCGGTGGATAGGACTAACCTCGCTCCTCCCCCCTGACGAGAGGGGGGGAAGAGCGAGCGCTCCAAACAGCAAGGGACACAGGTCCTCCTACGGGCTACGGCTATGGAAAACGTTGTAAGGTCAGGTATTTTTTTCGGTACCAAATCAGGGGAAAAAAAAAAGCGAAAGGGAAGGCATCTCTGCGTAGCAGAAAATCAATGATTTCTTTCTCCCACGAAAGGGCAGTTTTTACCACATAACAAAAACTTTGTGGATATGAATACAGGCCATTATTCAAGCAACATAGCTCCGATTTTAACAAATAACGACGAACTAACTTTAGTCTGCTTTCCACAGGGCAATGAAATACGCCTCAGACAATGCCGCGATTACAAATGCAGCTCATAGATCAAAACTCAAAGGTACTAGTAAGTGTAGCCCTTGACGAACATGCCCTTCTTTGCATCTTCGCTCTCTCCTTCAGCAGAGTACTTCCCTAGTTGAGCCATGGAATTGGCCTTGGCCCGCACCAAAAGGGCTCTCTGGGCAGCTTCTACATTCTCTGGACGCCCTTGCCATGCCTTCAGCACGCTGTTTTGTAGAGCACGGGCATATGAGAAAGACACGTGCCATGGGTTGGGGCTTTGGTTCATTGCGTTGAGGTTCAGGGTAGCTTCGACTTCAGATTGTCCTCCAGACAAAAACTACAGTACAGACAATACACTTCCTGTTACTTCAACTTTACATTTAGGAACAAGTGTGACATTAAAGATCGAGAGTAACATCTTCAAGACCCTTAAGTGAGTTAAGTCACATAGATGCATAGCCCCTACCCCCAACCATTTGAGAAAGATGACTGAATATCAACATGACGGGTTCAAATTACTTGCTGACCACACATTTGGTCTACATGGAGAAGCATAGCCCCTACCCCCAATCTTAAGAGTTATGAAAATGAGATGAAGTCCGCATTCCACTCCGATTAAACATTACAACAGGGGCAAACGGATATTACCAGCACTGGGATTTTGTAGAGGGAAAGGAAACAGTGTCTGAATCATATCAAGATGGCTCGGGCTACAAAATATGGAGGGATGGTGTGTGCAACTCTGAAAGTCGTATAAACTGGGTTTTACTTGAAGTTAAAGCAAGCAATTGCAGACTAGTAAAATGTAAATACTGCCCCCCAAGGCCCCAACCCCCGAAAAAAGTATCTTGACTGAAGGCAAACGAGACACCTTAAATGGTACAAGAATGTTGACCATATAATTTTGAACAGTAGCAAAGCACGGAGCAAAAGGATTTGATGAGCATACCATGATTCCAGGAACAGCAGGAGGTACCCTTCTGTTGAGCACCTGAAGGGTACATTTGGCAATGGTCTCTGGGGAAGCTTTCTGTTTGTGTTCAGCTCCAGGGGTTACCATACTGGGCTTGAGAAGGATTCCTTCAAACATCACGTTATTTTGTGCCAAGTAGTAGAAGACCTCGGCCCACACCTGCTCTGCTACATCAAGAGTCCTCTCAATAGGGTGGTCACCATCAAGAAGAATCTCTGGCTCCACAATGGGCACAAGACCATTGTCCTGTAACACATGCAAAAGTGTAAATAACATGTGTTTTACATGATCTATCCATTCACGGTTCATCATCAACAACAATATTACCCTTGTGGGCTCTCGCCATAAGGTGGGGTAAGGGGGGATCGGGCATAAGCAAGCGTTACCCCTACAGATATAGCCTTACCCCCACGGTTCATCATCAAAAACAAAATCAAATACAAATACAAATACAGATACCAAAAAAAAAAAAGGAACCCCTCAGATACAGACATAGTTAAGCCTTCATGTACACAAACTAGCCTCTTGTATAACAAGGGGACGTGGACATGTCATACGACGCTACAAAGAGATACTGTGGAGGAGCATATGAACAAATTGTTTAGATTTGTTTCACGGTTTCCTTAGAAGTTCATGTCAATAAAACCTGCATAAATAATCTCTTTCCATAAGCAGAAACTCAACTTTGATAATAAGGATGCCTGTCATGCCACTAGACCACCAATGAACCTAAATGGTGGCATTGTCTTAGCAGCCAATCCATTTCCACATGGCAAAACCTCACTTGTGGTGAAATGAAAGCAGTCTTAGCGATACTACAGTCTTACAAGTCAACAAACACCCAACCCATAAGTGACCCCTACTTCGCTATCACAACATGTTCTCGCACACAGATTAGAGGTCCCTACCCCTTTCCACAACCAGAAAAGGAAGAAACTGACACCACTATGATACATGTTCAATGCTCACTTTTAAGTCTATGTTTACTAAAATCCTCAAATCAGCCTAAAACATTCACCACCACTATGCACCTTGATTGAAACATCGCCAACAAAAAAAGCAGTTTAACTCTTGACTCAAAACAAAAACGAGAATCATATTTAATGTACCTGAGAAATAGCAGCGTAACGAGCAAGTCCCCAAGCAGCTTCCTTAACAGCCAATGCAGAAGGTCCACATGGAACGCTGACAACTGTACGCCTACATTTGTGCATTCAAACAAGAATATGTCATTGAATGCTTCAGTACAAGCATGTCATTTAATTGGCAGAAATTGAGACACTAGACTTTGCAAGGGTTAGCATATAGTTCCAAAATGTATTTTAATAAATTTTAGCAATTTGGTCTAAGAAAACAACCTTTCAGAGGTAGAAAATGGCTTACCATTTCGCAAAACGAGCACCCTGTTTATAGTATTCTGCAGATCTTGAAGCCAAACCATCTAATCCTTGGCACCAAGATTCATTATTTGACCCTGGCAGAGGAGACAAACCCTGGAAAATAAAAAGAATGACGAAATAGTAATGAGAAGACATAAGAAGCACAACAATGACATTCACAGAAAAAATTACTCAGTTTCACACCCACGTGCAGCACAATGAATCAGATATAAGCAGCGCTGACAAACCTTGTCAACTTTAATGCCGGGAACAATATTCTCAGCACGTAAACAATCAGTAAATTTCTTCCCATCTGTTGTAGACTGGTAAAGGGTTTCCTCAAACATGATAGCACCAGAAATATAATCACCCAGACCAGGAGTTGTGAGCAGGAGCTGCCTGTAAGCCTGACGATTGGCTTCAGTGTTATCCAAACCAATAGATGCCAACCTCTTTCCACATGTAGCATTTGACTCATCAATGGCAAGGATACCGCGTCCAGGAGATGCAATAGTTTTCTGAAAACCAAAAGTTAGATTAGTGACATGATAAATGACAAAGCCGTGCAGCACAAAGCCGAAATACCAAGGCAAATAAAGAGAGTATACATGCTACAACTACTCCTTTAGATCACAAGCATCATCAGTGTAGAGAAACAGTAAACTGACAATGATACATACTCCCAATCGTTTCAGAATAATAGTATCATGAAACCATCTACTTCAGACAACAAAGCTTCTAGAACTATGAACCAATTGATACCATGAATCGAGTTCATCACATCAACTTTGAGCAAGGGTGGTCAACAGCTGTCAGCGAGCCCAAAACATTGTGAAGTGATTTCAATCTCAAGCTATTGTACATGGTTTCCTCAATTTACTTTTTGATCAAAGTTTGATACCCAACATGATAATGTGGTTTTACCATACAAATGAGCTCAAAATAGGTTAACATATTACTCAATCTGACAAGTAGTAGAAAAGTGACATATAATTATACTATTATAGTTAAACTGAAAACATAGACCTATCCTATACTTCTTAAGCGCGGGCCTCGTCATGATCGACGATTGTCATTCTGATCCAAAACTTAGGTGTAGGCAAGGTATTCTACAACAAGATAGTCGATTAGTCGAAGTCTTAATATTTATATACTCGGAAGCATAGATGTCATATAAGATTGGAAATTGAATTGGCACATAACTAAATCGTTTCTAATCATCCTCAGAAACATTATAGATCCACTTTCTTACAATGCAATTCGCAGATCAATCATAGATACATAGTTTAAAAACGTAATTAAGGAATCATATTTATATTGAACAAAGGAAATCAGGAAGCAGGAACACACAAAATAGAGAAAGAACATACAGCAGTCTTTACGAGCTCATCAGCATAAGAGCTTGTACTGGCACGGACTGGCATGGAAACTCGACGAATTGCAAACTGACTGGGCGATCCGCCGTTCCTGTTGAAGGATTGTTGCCCCATCCATTGTGATGATAACCCATTTAGCTTAACCAAACTCGTCAATGCCATGACTAATCTCTGAGTTAACTAAACTGCAGAGAAGAAAGAGAGATGTAGAGAATCTTACAGAATTAGTGGAGAGAAGTAGGTGTATCAAAGTAAAAGCAATAACCACAAAAGGCAAGCACAGAAAGTTTGACTAAATAAAGGCAATTAACAACAACTACTACTCAGTACTATTACTATAATTTATAATTAACCTTCCAAGTGGTGAAAGAACACAAACACAACCAACCACTAAAGTAACATATTCTATGTCCAGCTAGTATATTCTTTGAATGCAAAAACATAATGTGAGATGGAGTGACCTTTGATGGCTTTGAAATTCTTTCAGAGTTCGAAACCTATCTACACCCCGAAAACGCTAAGATACTCCATTTTAAGCCCTTCAAATCTTTCAAGGCTTTGGCCTTCTTTGAACAGCTATAACACTAGACAGGGTTTGAAACTCGTCTACATCGTCGCAAAAAACTACTTTGGCCTTCTTTGACAGCTATACCACTAGACAAGATAAGGTTCAAAACTCGTCTACATCACGAATCGTGATTCATACTACTACTTCCCTCCATCATATAAACCCACACTATGATCCCCCAATTTAAACCCATCAAATCTTAAAGCTTTCGGCTTTTGTCAGGGTTCGAAACTCGTCTACATCTGAATATTACTACGTCCATTCATTACAAACCCTTAAGCCATCACCAAAGATCAATCATTTAGGGTAGCGTAAGAATTAAGAAGGGTTAAACAAACCCACCAACCCACTAAAGGTCCAGCTCAAACAAATATTAGCACATGAACCCAATTTGATTAATACCCTAATCAAACATAATCAATCAAAATATCTCCTTACAAATTCATCTTTTTTCATATAAAAACAATGATTTCAATACAAAACAAAAAAACACCCATTAATCAAAGCAGCCGCCATTAACAAAATTTGATTAAAAACATCATAATTCCATATCAAAGGCCTAAACTTGCTGCTAAACATCTTAAATTAATCATAAAGTTCGGATCTTTTGCACCCAGAAATTCATTAGATAAAAAATTCGGATTGCCCATGTAACAAAAATGAAGAAATAACACACAATAAGTACACAAATTTTGTGTAAGAACGATAATAACAAGGAGAGAGCGTGAGATAGAAGCTTACATAGAGAAAATGGAGCGTGAAAGTTCAGGAGTTTGGGGGTCACAATCTCAGAGATCTAATGATGAAATTTTTCGACAAAAACAAATGATGAAAGTTTGGTCAATATTATTGGATCAAATGTTTACGTGTATGGAGACCGTCTTACACGAGACTTTGCAAATACACAAAAGCCCACCAATCCCCACCTACCAAACTCTTGGTTTTGGTCAATTTTTTGACTTTTTTTTTTGTGTTGTTCCTAAACAAGTGTAGGTAATTGGGGAAATGCTTAAAAATGGAGTAAACGAAGCAGTTGTTATTGAGGGTTTAGAGTTTTTGGCATGGCTGATATCGTCATCGTGATCTATACGATCATGTTTAATTTTGTATACGGTGTAGACGTGTAGTCCATATGGTCTACTATCGGTTTTTAATTAGTCGATTTATAAGTTTATTATATGTTTCCGTACTTTTGTGTCAACTTAAATCTTTATTAACAATATAGTATTGAGTTTGTTCGACTATCACATTGGTCGATTATCGAAAGGGTTTCGCAACAAGTAAAAAAGTAGTGTTCAGTGTTCGTGTGCATATAGGAAGTTCCAATCTGGGGGTTAGTATAAGTGTTGGTTAAACCGTTACAGTTAGTCATAGCGAATATTGAGGCTAGACTTTCACATAAATTTAATCGTTGATCACTGAGAGCGTGTTTGATATGCCTACACGTTTCGTTTTCACACGGACGTTTAGACGCACTCGAGCATTGCTTGTAAAACCTTTGACAATTTGGGTATTGTTTGCTGATAGAAGTTTATGATTAAGAAGCGGGTCTTTCTCATTTTTGGTTGGACTTTCACAAATTAAACAATCTTCAACGTTAAACCTACCCCATGTGAGTATGTGATATTGCATTACATTTTTTTCAAGGGTATAAAGAGTTTGGTGACCCTCTTTGAAACTTGGTTGACAGAAATTTGAATATTATATGATGAACTATTCTAATCTCATTAGAGCATCTCCAATGGTAACAAAAACTTTGTAGTTTAGCTTGGTAGGCTGCTGATGTAATTAGCTTATACCATTGTAGAGAATTTGCAAGCTGCTTACGTCACCGGTTTTGTGAGCAACGTAGTCTCCCCAAGCTACGTAGTTTGGGAATTAAATAAAAAATAAATAAATTGATGTGTCTAAAATTAATGTAAAAAATTATTTTATTTTATTTTTACAAAACTACATCCCATGTAGCTTGGCATTGGAGCACTTTTGGATTTTTGTTTGCCAAAACCCTCTCAAGTTTGCATCTTAATGAAGCAAATGCCTTGTCAAATCTACTAAAAAAAAAAAAAACAAGTAGTAAAAATGTACTAAGAACGAAAAAAAATGTCAAATTAAAGTTTTCATAATTACAAACATGTCATAACCATGATAACATGCATGTATGATCATGATTCATGTGAACTATAATGAATCACATTGAGTGGGAATGAAAGACAAGTTCTCCTTAGCAATATCATAGACCACCATTAGATTTTGCTGTTGAACATTCCCAAAGATCGACATTCCACTTGAACTCCCCATTGCTAAGCAAAGTATTCCCATACTAGTATCACCAATCAAGTAATTATCACTTGGTATGTCCAAATCTGCCCCCTTAAAGTGGAAAATCATCTTTGGGACCTCCAAACTTGATGTATCCTTAGGCATTTTGAAGCATAGGTCAAGCCCGCCCGCGCCCGAATTATCTAATGGGAGATTCATTTGCGATGTGAATGCCTTCTTAACTTGGCTGAAAATCGTGTCTTCTAAGTACGTGATTGTGGTTCCCGAATCAATGATCATACCACCACTTCCATCATCACTTAGGGCAAATGTGTCTTTGCTTATGGGCAACTTGGTAGACCCTACACTAATCCCTTCAAGTGTAAGGTAATAGAATGAGGGTTGTGATGGGTTTTGGATTAGTGGGGTGGTAATGACATTGCTTGCTTTACTGTCACTAATATTTGATAATTGGGTGTTGCTATCAACTAAGGAGCCCATTAGTAATGTGCTAGTCTTGGACCCATCAACTGAGGTTAAACAATAGGAGAACTTGGGCTCATCTAGCTGGGACACCAGTGATAATGGGCCTCGACCCAACCCGACTAGTCCCGATCCTTGGTTGAACCCACTACCCTCATTGTCCTCCCCACACCCGAACCCAATGTTTGGGACTGATACCTTATCCGACCCTGGACCTGACCCGAACGTGAAGGTGTCCGTGGCTAGGACACCTTGAGTGGACGAATAGTCACCATATGTGTACATGTATTGACACCCATCATCACATGTTGATGTAGGGAGGACTTGGCAAAGGTTATTAGAGCAAGATAGTTTAGAAAATGTAGACGAGGTCGAGGGATCGAAGATTGGTGTAGGCTGATCAAAACATTGCTCACAAGGCTTACATTGGGTCCAAATCAAGTCACTACCCGTATCCATAATGGCAGAAAATGAGTTGGGTGGTGAACCAATGGCTACACTCATTAAGAATTCGCCATTTCCGGGGTGGATTTTGGTCTCGACATCAGACGAACTAGTACTAGAACCGGAACCAGAATCCGAAGCTAAAACCATAGCATTCAACCTTTGTAGCCTAGGCCTTCCACGGTTGATACCTCGTTGAATCTTCTCCAATTTGGTGTAGTTAGACCCATGATCAACATGCTTAAGAGCGACACGAAAACCTATTTTAGCTACTTTTGCTTCATCAAGAAGTCTCCTAGACGTGGAAACAACGGGTGTAGCAATGGAGTATAGCAAGACTAATGTAATTAGTGCAGCCCTAATCAAAGAATGCAAAGAATATAGTGACATTTTAAGGAAGAAAACACTAGGGAAAAGTTGTGTTAGTAACTATTATGGATTAGCTTAAGAGAAACTTAGAGAGTTTAAATAAATGAAATAGTGGGAAAACGTCTCAATGAAGTTGGAGTAGAGAGAATTTAGGGAGCAAATGTGTTTGAGATAGACTAGGAAATCATGGATAGTGAGAAGATGTAGAAAAATGTGTAACAATAATATTTGGCTAAGTATATGATGAAGATTCACAACAAACTTGAGAATTTGGAGGTTTGGTAGTTAAGAAAAATTAGATTAGACAAGAGGAGTAAGATTATGTAACTTACTGATGTGCGAAACATCATTTCATGTGGCAGTATTTCACTCGAGTATAACTTGTTAATGAAGGTGTTATCTATGATGTATTGATGTCAAGCTATCAACTACATCTAGAAACTTTTTGTGAGGTATGGGTGTTCACCTATCTCAAAAGTCAAAACACTGGAACAGATCATACACAGATTTGTATGCTCTAGACTTTATAATAGAACTAGGGCGATCTTGCGGTACTCGGACGTTCTAACCAGAGCTTCAGATGACCAATTGTTGTCAACTTTTTCAGATTTTATCGTTGTCTGCAATTAGTGACAGATTTTGGCCTATTGATAATCTGTTCCGAAAAAGAAGTCGTGCACTATATAGATGAAAATGATAATCTAGTATCACTTAAATTATTCATCAATATAAACTAGAAGGTAAAGTGTCATAAACAAAGGCAATCAATCATGGTTGCTTTGGAGCAAGGCATAGCATGAAATGAGAACAAACAAACACACCCTTAGCCTCTCATTCTCTAAGGTATACATTTCTATTCGAAAACTCCCAAACATCAATTTTTTTAAAGTTTCATGAAAATGATTGTATCAAACATTGCAACAAAGAGATGTGATTGGACTTGAATAGTGATGAGTTTGGTGGGCTAACAGCAAGAAAGCACTCTTGTACTCCTGTCTCTTAGGTCATGTTTGTTTGGTTTACAAGCATTGTTTTCATTTGATGTCTTTTGACAGAATTTTTGTCGTTTTTTGATTAGGTACTTAGGTTTGAAGCATTGGTCACTTACATCACCTTCTAAAATACCTGTCAATTTGTCACATACTCGATGACTTAAGGATTCGGGTGTACTTCTAACTTCTGAGTAGCGCAAACATAACACGCGCAATTTGGGTACACCCGTCACTCAAGTCGAGTGAGTTGTTTTTGTCTACGCAGCATTAGACATGAGATGCGAACTATTCTTTGCTTTATACTTGAAAATAGTCATCTTCCAAAGCCTGCAAAGCAAAGGCAGGCATGATGCAGCGCATGACAAACTATAGACTTTCTTGACAATGATCCAGAGGCATTGATCGAAAGACCAACCTTTCATTACTAAGTTCTCGCTTAAAATCCAGTAAAACATTGAACAAATTTACTGGTGATTTAGTTACACAGGTAATCTTCTAGAAACATTATAAGAAGAAACAAAAATGACGGTGGCTAAACTCGATTTCTACCAGAGAGTATCCGATTGGCTCGCTCTTCTTCCTCCTCTTGTTTCTTTCTTCTAGCCGCCTCTTCCTTCTGCCGCTGAATCAACTCAAGCTCCCTGTGACGTTCATCCAATTCTCGCCTGAGTTCTAGAGCTTCTCTTCTCTGAGCCTCTTCCACTCTCCTTTGATTCTCTTCAAGCATCTTATCTAGCTCCTCTCGCTCTCTTCGTGCTTGTTCCTGCAGAAGGTTTGACACACACATTCAGGGGATCGTCATACATAGAGATAACAGTTACAATTATGGACTCCAGTTCCGAGTCATTAAATAAAATCATAAGGGGAGATATCACAATTCAGTAATCAAGCACATACACATGGATGATTGTTAAGCTCAAGAACAAACTTTCAAAATGTAATCACAAAGATCAACGACCTGAAAGTGGAGTAAATAACACAAAAAAAAGGCATAGCTGGCAGCGTAGTAGCAGAAACTGTTTTTTTTCAAAAGATTAAATAACATGGCGGAGAATTATATGTTAATTGGGATCTTTACAGCCCCCACGGAATCACACATGCAATTCATATATTCAGTAGCAAGAAATTCAGAACTCAGGTTAATCTACTTACTTCTTTCTGCCTTGCCTCCATCAGAGCAGTCTCCTTCTCTTTCTTGAGTTGATCAGCTACATCATCAAATAATTTCTTCCGTGATTCCTCTATGCGCCTTTCAATTTCTACATTAACTTCCTCAGAACCCAACTTTTCCTCGACATTTTTCCGTATCGCTTCCTCAATCCTCCTTGCAGTTTCCTCTTCCAGTAATTTTAGTTCTACTTCATGTTGAATCCTGGTTGCAAAACATATGTCAGTTATGTAGCATGATAATTCACAAAGCATCTTGTGAAATCATAAAAGTCTCACTTCAATTATCTTTAGCATTCAGAAAAGAGAGCTTGGCCTTCCAAAAAATAAATAACTTACATAATCTTCCACAGTTTAAGCACTAGCTCATCCAAATTATCATCTAAGGCATACCTCTCTAACAGGTGTCTGATCTTTAACACATCAGTTTTAAAGACTGGGAACAGTAGATATATGACGCAGCACTAGATCATCAAAATAACAATAGCAGTAGCTTCCTTCAGAAAACCCGGTAAAGAAGCTCAAGCAACCTGTAGCATATTTAGATCTAATTATAAATCAAACAGAAAGCACATATCAGTATCAGCTTAAGAGCCATGGAGATCCTACAGCCTGCATTCAAGTCTGAATAAGCAAAAGCACACAAATGCAAAGGCATGTAGTCGGGAGGCCTAGGTTAGCAATTGAAGATGTCTGCAAATCCTCCTAAAACACTAACATGTGGTGCAGCTGGCCATCATAAGGGGTGATGATGAGCTGAGCCACGTTATGAGCAACTCGAGATGGAGGGGTGCCAATGTAGGTAATTATGGCCACTATAAACATACAAACGCTATATAGGTGCCAATCAAGGATCTCATGAATTCTTAGTCACCTAAGCTTTCGACTAGTCTCAGGGAATTAGTGGCACGACTGAGCCTTTAAGATAATCCAATACTTGGTGGTGGCGGTGATATCTGGTTGTGTGCAGTTGTATCTGAACACTGAAAGGTAGCCACTTTCTAAATCAGAAGGTATAGCTTTCTATTCTTAGAAACTAGCACAATGGGTAGAAGAAAGATGAAAACACTCAAAAACCAGTCAACTGCTCAATATGGATCCTGCCAATGGCTGTGAGTTGTGATACATAAACAACATATGCACTATGCAGGTCTACAGAACTTGCTAAACTGCATTAGAATCACTCAAATTATCAGACCGCGAAATAATGTATGCTTCATCTACCTTTTCTTCTCTTCTTCTTCCTTTTTCTGTTTCTTTATGGCATCCTTGCGTTCAGCGACTGCAACACTTGGACTCCGTGACTTCTGTGAAGCAGACAGGGATGAGCTTCGACTTTTCCTTCTCCTGTGACGTCGTGGAGATGGAGAGCGGGTCTTGCGATGCCTCGTAGGTGAACGGCTCCTACGACGACGTGGGGAGCGAGACCTGCTTCTCCGTCTGCATAAGAAAAAAAGAGTGAACTCGTGTCACGAGCAGAGCACAGAGCTTAAGCTGGTTTCATTTGCATTATACAGGCAGAAATTTTTTACATAAAAGAGTTGTGTTTTTTATGCAAATCAGGTAAAAAGATAACATGCGAGAAAAGAAATGAATTTCAGTAAGTCGTGGATTCTTATAAGATCAAGATAGGACATGTTAACCTCACATGAATATCCATCTACGATGATAAATTGCTTCTAGAAACACATTTTCACTAATCACAGCACCTCCAAATATTTCTGGCGCCATACGCTTGATCAGAAATAATGAAAATATCCACTCATCCTCAAGACCTGAACTCTCACACTCTAAAATAGGTAAAGTAACACTTAGAGATAGACAGGCTGAAATATTGAAAAGTACACACATGTGGCATTTAGCTTAGATAACTAGACGGCATATCGTTCAAACAAATATGAAACTCATAATTGCAATCCATTTTTTCGTTGGGCTCCCAAGGACTTTCCAACAACTTAATTGACTTGAACAACCATAAACTGGCAGAACAGCTATGGTTTCAAATTTCAATGTTTCGAAACCCTATTACTCTCGATTAATTAGACAAGCTTTAGATTAGCTTACATCGAGGAAATTATGTTGCCACAAATAAAGCTTAAGCCTTGAAAGTTGAAACTCAACTTAACTCTAGCAAAGTACACCCGATTCACGAAATCATTAACAACTCTACCCATAACCAACGTGTATTCGTGTAAGGAGCAAAGACATATCCGATACCATGGTCCATGGCAATATACACCTCCAGTTCTAAGTATGCACACGCAAGAATCACAACTAAGTCCAATAGTCCACGAAAATGAACACTCTTTGTGAGCTCAATTTACGCATTCAATACCATGGCAATATGCACCATTGCACCGCGATACATAATTAGGCACACGCAAGAATCACAGCTAAGTCCAACTATCCATAAAAATGAACACTTAGAGCTCAATTCACTCATCACTGTCCTATGAACTCCAAATAACACATTCATCCGAAATTTCACAAGCTATTTTTACCGAAACTATTCGCGAAACTCAGCAACACTAACACAATTAGAATCTGACCGAAAACCATTGCAACAGCAAAGATTTACAATGCAATCAAAATTACCACACAATATTCAATTGATTATACCAAAATTACTAATAAAAATCACAAAAATTGTACAAATTACGCAACATTTTTCACCTAAATATTAACAATCACTAATATTAATTAATTAATCAGAACTAATATGCATTGTGGCTATAAACAAACAGCACTATACATGAGCAAAATATATGCGAAAATTGAAATCTTCGTAATAATTAATTTTTTTAACTGAAAAAAAAAAGTAGAGATGAAAAATACCGAACAGGAGAACGGCTGCGATCACGGCGACTACGGCGGCTGTGACGGTGGCTTACCGGCGACGGAGAATACCGCCGCCTATGCGACGGCGACCTCGACACACTCCGAGCCATTTTTTTCAATAATAATTTGAATAATTTCTACTCTTTCTCATAAATTATTCAACTAATTTCCAATCTAAAAAAAAACACTATTTCAGCAGAAATTTTTCCGATAATTAACCTCTAATTTACTTGATTTTGATCGAAAGGATTAAGATTTTTATGAATTGATGAAGAAGCAGTGATGAGAGAGAGAGAGAGAGACATTGCGGAGTATCGTGAGTGAGAAGCTCTGCTCTGCTGGGCTGTGTTCTGTGGATGTTTCGCGAAACGGGTGAGCTTGGACGATCCGGGTTACGTTAGCCGGGTCGAATAGTTTGAATCTTTGTTGGGCCTTTTTTTTAATTTGGGGTTAGGAAGACCATGTGGTCAATTGGTCATGGTCTAGGTTTAGGTCAATTCAATTGAATGGGTTTGCACCATCTTGGTTCGTTTCGTTTTCGCTTTAGGGTTTTAGCCCGTTGATCCGATAATCGAACTTGCTCGTTTCAAACTTTAACTTCAGTTTCGAAAGAGTTCGATCATCAGTGACAATTTGATACGGAATTTTTAAAATCACTACAGATATCATACAACAGTTAGATTTCGATTCTCAATACATAAGTGCTCGTAGTAGGAGACTACAGTCTACATATAGATGTAAACATCTCAATCAAAACATACTACTACCAAAAAGCTCAACTTATTATAATAATCACCAACCCATATGACTTTATTCCAACTCATATAGTAATATAAGTTGGATAATAATGAAATCATGACAACTATACAAAAAAAATAATCAATCCAAAACTTACCAAGTTGGCAATCCATCTATCAAATGCCAAACCTCAAAACACAACTTGTTGTGTTTAATTTGGTACCAAGTACTACTACTATACTCCTAGCTTTTGCATTAAATGATAACAAAATCCTTAATAATAATAATAATCCTTTAATAAAATGTCAACAAAAGAAGGCTGAAATAAAATTAAATACTCCAAAATAATAATTTTACCAATTAAAAAAAAATCAAGAAAGTGGCATGCCAGCCAATGAGAATGATATTTCCGCATGACAATCACAAACCCCCAAACACCCATCTGACGTGTCCTTTCCTAATTGGCTAGAACCCACCCAAGAACAACCTGGCTCCACACTCGTAAATGACGAACTTACCCTTTTCCCGAACCATATCCAGCTAAGACCGAACCAAAACACGAACCAAACAAGAGGTCCGTCCGAACCATGGAAGGGAAAGAACAGCTGGAGACAGCCTGTCATCAACCTCTATTCTTCTTCTTCTTCCCTTTTCTCTCCTCTCCTCCAGTTTTCTTCCTCTTCCTTCACTCTCTCTCCTCACAAAAACAAAACCAACTTTCTCTCTCCTCTTTTCTCTCTCCTCGAGAAAGAAGAAGAAGAAGAAGATCGGAGGAGAAAAAAATAACCGCTTTTTATTAATCAAGGTATAATTTCTGTTATTTTATTTATTTTTATTTTTTTTTGTGTTTTTTTCAGAATCTCGATCTGGAAATTCGTACTTTTTGTGATTAATTTTGTGTTTTTGTGAGTTTTTTTTTTTGTAATTTATTTGGTTTATTATTAGGAATTTATGGTTAATTTGTTGATCTGTGGTGGTTATAACTGAACGCGGTTGATTTTTTGTGGTTCGAATTGGATAAAATTAGGTATTTTTTGTGGATGAAATGATAAATTTGGGTGTACATTGATGTGGAATTGAAGTTTTTGTAGTGAGTTTAGTGAGAATGAGTAGTGTGTTAGGGAAGTTATTAAGTGTGTTATTAGTTGGAGGAATTAGTGAGACTTGGGAGTGGAGTTTAGGTTTGAGGCGGAGGTGTTCGTAGGCGAGTCGAAACTCGAAGGATTGAGGAAGTAACGTTTGGAGAGGATTGGAGGAGGAGCGTTTTGGAATATCGAGTGAGATTTGAGGATTAGGTTTTGGAAGGAAATTAATCAATTATGTCGGAGTGTTGAAAGTGGAGTGTGTAAGTTTACGAGGAACGTGGTTGTGGTGGTTGTTATATCGGGTTCCAATGAGAAGAGATAATGTTACTCGATGTTAAGGTTGATGACGTTTTTGAGTTTTTAGTCAAGTGGTGTGCAACGAATTGACTCAATTGAGTTTGTAGCAAGGAACTTTTGGGGCTAGGTAGTGAGGAGTGGGTGAGTGGTGAAGTGTAGAAGCGTTTGGGTCCAATTTGTTGGGAGTGTGTAACGGTTATCTGGGGGTTACGCGGGTTTTAGTGGTAGTGCAAGGAGGTGGAGTTAATATTGGGTTTATGCTAGTTATATAGTGGTGGTAAAGCAGCCAGTGTTATCTATTTAACGTGGACGATTGGGTTTCTTAAAGACTAGAAGGAAACGACTGAGAGCTTGCTTGCTTTTTGTATCGTGCAGCCTTTTTGCTTTGTGAAGCTGCAAGTTGTGGTTTGCTGCTTTGCGTGCTCAAACTTGGTATGATTTGGCTATGCATAGAATGTCCGTTACTTCGGTCCCTCTCTCTCTCCACTATTGATTGGTGTGTTCTAGTCATAAAGTTGTGATAGTTTGCTTTTAAGGCTGTCGTTTGTTTTTCTGATGCCCTGCTATATGCTAATATGTTCTTATTGCTTCCGTTATTGCTTTTCACTGGTAGCAAATCACTCTATAAACTCGCTGTAGAACAAGACTCTTTAGGACTCTGCTCAAGAAGCAAATCAGAGTCATTATATTAACACGAGCCTGACTAATCTATTAAATCATGGTAACAGGATGTCTGCAATCAAACCGTCCGTTGGTTAGGAAGATTCCTCTTTGTTGATTCATACAGTCTGAGATCTGCTAAGTCAGATCATATTCTTGCTGGTTACCAAATCAGAAGATTTTATGCCCCTTGATGCTGCCAGGGCTGCTCAGTCTCATATTGAGAACAGAGCTGTGGCTTTATCATAGGCCCGTTTTCTGTCTCCATGCTGGCAGAGAGCATGCGTGGAATCTGTGCTTCGGGTAATGCCCCTGACCAGTCAAGCCGTCGATGCACTCGGTGTGGTGACAATCTGTCTAGTGGTTCTCTCAATACTTGTTGGTCTGTTATGCATAATCTACACATTGTACTTCCGCGCTCGTATCCAGAGTTCAGCTTACGCTCAACTTGGTTACTTTAACGGACCTTGGGTAGTTCGAATCGCTTTAATCGTGTTTGGAATATTGTGGGGTGCTGGTGAAGTGATCAGATTAAGTTTCTTTAGGCAGGAGGGTAAAGTTTTTCATTCGCTAGATCAAAGATGGCAGGAAGACATTTGCAAGATATACATCCTAACAAATCTGGGGTTCACAGAGCCATGCCTCTTTCTCATCATGGGTTTTCTCTTACGTGCATCCCTGAAATGGCGGGGGAACGAGATATTGAATCAGAAATGGAATTTCAAGACAATCAGTCATGTGTTGCTTTATTGCATCCCAATTTTTGTCTTGGATCTCCTTTTTGTCATTGTGGCGCCCAAACTTCTCGGAAAACATGAACTGTTGAGTGGTTTGCCAGTTCTATTCACCCGCACATATTTGTCAACAAGTGTATCAGGCAGGCAGTTGATTGCTTGCACTTACCCTTTGCTGTGTACAATACTTCATGGAATCTTTGCCACCATTCTAGCCGGTTACCTGCTGTTACTGGGAAGGCGAATGCTTGTGTCAGTCATCAACAAGGGGTTGCAGAAAAGAGTATACATATTGATATTCCTTGTTTCCGGTTTCCTCCCTTTGAGGGTTGTTCTGCTTGGATTTTCAGTTTTGACGAGGCCGGAGCATTTTCTCTTTGAAGCTCTTGCCTTCTGTGGTTTTCTTGTGCTTTTATCTTGTGTTGTAGTGGGAATTTATATGCTTGTTTACTTACCTGTTGCGGATTCTTTAGCCCTCAGTAGGGGTCGGGGGTTGCGGGGTGCAGAGGCTGGGGGAGGAAGTTTATATACATCTGGTGAGGATAATGCTGATTCCATTTCTCTGATTGCCGCCAACCAGAGCCATTTCGAGACCAGCACAGCCACAAGCCTGGGAAGAGACTCTGATGCCTCGACAAAGCGAGGCTCTATTTCTTTCCGGACCATGATCAAAGATGAAGCCGCTTCAACAAGCATATACGAGGAGGAAATGAGCACATATTCCCCGGGCTTCAGGCTGTTGTCAGCTTCATCTCCTGGCACCCCAACTGCTCTGCCCTCGTAACTTGAGGCGACTTAATTGGGGGGAAAGATAGGGAGAAGAGAAGTTTTTTTCGTAGTTCTCTTGTCTTAGTGATGTTAGAAAGGGTGCTCATGTAAAGCAATTGTTCCATTAATAAGGCTGTATCTGTTTATAGAACAAGGAAATGCTTTCCAGTTACCCCCCTTCAGCTTGATAGTCATTGACTTGATTTCTTTGCGTTTTACTCTGTTTCTTTTATATCGTTGACATGGGCATAGATGTCGAGCTTTCTGAAGATGGCCATTCAAACTTCAATATGCAACGGTTTCTCCCAAATGTTTAGTCTTAATAAGGAAAATAAAACAGATTATTTGTAATTTGCGAATCTTATGAGTTATGATGAGCACACAAAGAATAACAAGAGCAATTTCTTGGGGTATAAATTTTCTTTTGCTTGCAAGGACGATTTGTAAAACTCTGTTTCGCATTCTCAGAAAAGCATCCATCACAGAAGCGCTGATTGTCAAGAAGAAAGAAGTAAATTGGAGGCTGGGAAGATACATGGGGGAAAATTACAAAACCAACGACACTATGGGCGTTCACGGTTCATAAACCGATGTACTCTTTCGATTTCCTTCATGATCATTTCCTTCTCCTCTTCGAATTGTTCATCCTCAGAACCTGCACACGGGAAGGCAAGGAATTTCATGGAGTTAACTTGTCATTGCTATAGCGCTATGTCGTGTATTATCAAAATATTACTAACCTTTTCCCATGGAGAGACTGCGCAGAAGATCCAATAACTTCTCACAATTTTTCGACAAGATAATTTTGATTTCATGCGTCTTGTTAGGGTTTGCGACAAACACCTGAAGAGCACCAAAATCAGCACAAAAGAAGACAATGTTTGTATAAAGATGGAATACTGTTGATGTTATGTTGTTAACCCTAGGATGCTTCAACAGCCACGACAAAATTTCTGAACTTTCAAGTATGAATTTATTTAAGAAAAGTCCAAATAAGTGTTGCTACCTTGAAAATGTGGAAGGCAGACAGTTGGATGTTTTTACTGGAATCCTGTTTCAAACAATTTTAAAAGGGAAAATAATTGATTAGCAATCTTCATTAACTTCGGCATAATTCAGTACATCACAGTACACATCACACAAATAGTACTAGAGCTTATTTATCAGAGAACATGGTATAGAAATCAGCAGATCCGCAAGTCAACAGATTGTTTTTAGAAGAGTATACATGGCTGCAAGGACACCGGAAAAAATAAAGGAAAACAGCCAATTCTACCAAGTTCATGTTCAGCAGTTAAGTACCACCTAGAATTGGCAACACTGACAGCTAAAGAAAGTGCATGCAACAATCTAACCACTGCACTACAAACCTCTCTGTCAAATCGATATGTTGAAAGGATAGCCGCTAATTGCATAAAATCAAAGTTACCTAAACATTCCATCACCCGCCTGTTATACTAACATCATATAGAATGGCCAAGAATCTTAAGCTATGGCACACCAATAAGTTTACTATTGAGATATTGCATAAACCATCAGCATATGCGTTCATAGAAGAAAGTTCAGAAATAACAACTATTATTGCCGTAGTTATTGCAACACACAACAGCACTGAACTATTGAAGTAAAGAGGTGAAGCAAAACGGAGTCTGAAACTATAAGTCAAATGTATACCCTCAATAATGTCATGATCACTTTCAAGTAACGTATCTCCAAAATATACTGCTTCATTATGTGCGAATTCGGAGGCTCCAAAAGAAAATCTGAGAGGAGCTACAAACATTCACCAACATAACCAAAGTTAGTAGACCTAATCTATAACATGTTAGGCATGATTGCAAGCTTGTTATAGACCAAAACAAAAGATTAAAAATATGATATCAATAAACCTTGAGGGACTGTCTTCTTGTCACGTAGTTCGGCGATGTTAGAAGCTTTTCATACATTTCAAAGAACTGAAAAGAGTAGACAAAAAATATTATAGCTTAGTATAGTAGGCAAGATGCCTCGGCTGGACGCACCCATAGGACACTGGTTTCAGAGCAAAAAGAAATCGTGGTGACTGGTAAGTTCTACGTTACTAGCTTCGTGCATTACTTGTCCTCCAATACTTTTGCAATATTTAGAAGAAAAAAAAAGTCTATAAACAGAGCAAAATGTATATATCGGGCAAAAACATCTGCGCGATCTTGGGAGTATCAGGACTTTAGAAGCAGTAGAGTACCTCGTCATAATGAGAAGTCAGATACTCAGACACCTCTTTGATGTGTTTGGTAAGCAAATCCTGCAATAGTTTTTCACAATGGTTACAAAGAAGTAAATGTATACACCCAAATGCAGACAACTACCAAAATTAGACTGACCTTAAATGTGGCAAATGCATCAGATGCGACATCAAAGTTAGGAAGCTCTACATACTTGAAGAAAAACTGAAAGCTTGCAGACTCCAATATATATCTGAGACAATACTACACAAATAATATCTTAGATATAAGAAAGTTCGGAGAACAATATAGTGCATTCATGAAAGTCTTTGAGAAGGCAAATGATAAGTAGGGTAAGTAAAGTACACCACTTGTGCAAGTAAATTCATAAGCAGGCTTTTTATTCACGTACAAACAAATTTAATGTTCTTCGTTAAAAATGGGTTACACTTGGGAAAAAAGGGAATAGCATGCCTTTTTAGGTACACAACCAGTCTACACATTTAAGGTCTAAGCAAGACTGTCAAAAAAAAATGTTGAAGTAGCCAAACGACTTAAACATCTTACTTTGCAAGTGATTGAAATCTGATGCATTCCCTCAGCATGTTGCCACAAGTCAAGGCAGCATCTTTGTTATCATAGCTGCACAAGAAAGAAGACAAAATCCATTATGCTTAGAATTTTAGACGGCCAACGAAGCAAGACACGCAAACTTATAAGAAGAATCCCAAACAGAAAGATACTTTCTACTGATCAGATGAAACTAATGATGAAAATTGAAATTCTTATACATCAAAGGATCGAGCTGGCATGATATCATTAATTCTGTTCATAGAAATCCGGATACAGTAACTTGCATGGAAACCCCAGCATGTCTCCACAGGTGAGGGGGAGAACTTAAAAAAGAAAGTCTGATAAAAAAAAAAATCTTCGTTTCAATCCTCTCTGAACTTAGGAAAAGATATCCTCCGTTGGTGAAAAGGAGCGTACCCAAAATGTACAGGAATCTACACTACTCTTGAGAAAACACATGGCCAACTACGCTTTAGTAACTAAACTGAAAACTTCGGTCTAAGGTATATATACAGAGTGCTGCTTGTCCTTAGATGCAAGTCTTCTCTATCCCGATTAGTTTACATTTTCAATATGCAAAACCAAAGAATATCTCTTAGAGGTCTAGATTGAAAGAGAAACACTGGGGCAGTAATGTATGCACTAAGATGCTCAGGAAATCAAGTCAGCCAATGAAGCAATAAAAAAAAAATGGAAAGAAGGCATACTATGAAAACAAGTAAAACAGCAATAACAATCGTAGCTCCGTCTAGGCTTACCAGACAACAAGAAAGTCAAGCAATTCCAAATGATTCTCAATGTATTCCGTGCAGCAATATGTTTCATCTACTTGTTGTTTTAGCATCACAGACCAACATAAGAGTAAATCTTTTCTTGCCTGCATCACAGACTTGTGGTCAGCCAGAAACCAAAGGTGGAACATTACAAGATCATTACAGTATTTAACTGAATTACCTGCCAACCAAATATGAGCAGTTTGTGAACTATAAGGGGAATAACATCATCTTTACATATTTCAATAGTGAGCTGCAGAATCTGTTCGGTGCTTGGCTCAGCTTCACTATCTCCACACAGCATGACCTTCATGGCTGAGAAGTTCTTATCAACTTCTTCCAATGCCTATACCGTAGCCAATGCAAAACCAAAGATAAAGTGAATCACCATTTTTAAATATTTTATTGTACACCAAAGTTAACACAGACAATGACCCACTCCCGCCACACATGCTTTTAAGCATCGGTCGGGAATTCAATGCACAGCCACAATTTACTTGACGTAGGACTTGCATAACATAAGACATTCAAGGAACAAATAGTATATTTGAGCAGAAGCAAATAATATCCTCAGTTCCCATGACCCAGACGTAGGCCTTCACAACCCTCTTCAATGGCTTAACTTATTACTCGTCATAAATTCATGCATTTCAAGATTCTTTCTACTATCAAAACTAAACTTCCACCTACATGCTTCATTTCCCAATAGAAGTTCCAAGAATAACGGCAAAAGAGGAAGTAATTTCAAGTTTCAACAACAACAACAACAACAACAACAACAAAAGAAAGCAGGTTGTTCCAAGACTTCCAACAACTTTCTGTCCATATATAGACGGCCCCTTAGCTACGAAACTCCGCTTCTTTGATTAACATTCTACTATCACGACCAATATCAGTTTGTAAGTTTAAATTTAACAGTTAACAGTCTGCCACAGATATCCTTCACTCCCAAAATATCCTCTCTTTGAGACCTCAAATCAGGAAATCAATTGGCAAGATAGAACACGCCAAAGATGATTCACAAAATTATGATATAGCGAGTTACAAGCAAGCCATAAAAAGCCTTTGCAACTCCAAGCTAAAACCATAAACTAATTATTGAACAGATTATACGTACAAGGAAGGGAAGCACTAAACCTCAATATCAACAAAGGTAGTCTTACCCTAGTAACTATAAAAAGGATATCAACCAATCAACTCAGCATCACAAAGTTTAAGCATAACAGAAACCAATAAAGAGAAAAACATCAAGCCAGCTGTCTGAAATGGAAAGGGCTGTAAACAACTTTAGTTTGCTTTGCAACTACTCTTTTACTCCAGACATTAGGAATCCAATCCACATAAGAACGTAAGCGAATATCAATGCTCAACCAATTCCGCAAGACTGTACACCATTTTGAACTTCTTTTTAGAGATACATATGCACTCACACTACCTATTTACCAATGAGCCCACATTAAAACTCTAATGTCCATAAGCAATGCAAGGGGCTTGTTGCCACCATCCCTTTACAATGTAATCAATCTAATCTAGTACTATAAATGGAGAGGGAAACTCATTAGGTGCACTATTTAATACAATGTAATGAGATCTCCATCCAGCTAACGTAATCACCATTGTTAAATGTAAACACCATTACATCAATAGACGTAAACAACTACTCGCAGCAAAAACATCTCTCTCCCTATCATTTCTCGCCTTATTTGTACTAAACTTGATCTCAGTACATCGCAATGGTGATTCCTCCAACCAAACATGCACTACATTCCCATCTCTCACAACCAACCGAAGCAAAGAAAGCTTCTGAATTCGCCACAACCCACACAACCGAAACCTAAACCACGATACACAGTCATACATATATCCAACCCTTTTGCTTCACACTACCCTTTTGATTATGGTTATCAGCATTCAACCACATGTAAACACCACAGAAACCGACTTTCACAACAATCCGACAAAAGTTCAGCTCCAAAGCAGTAAACTTTAGAACATTCACATCAAATTATTCAGCCAATGAGCCACGATCACAATGTTACATGCTCCCAAAATTCACATTACCTAACTAAAACTGGTAATTATCATTCAAACACAATTACAACCCAAAAAAAGCAGCTCAATTCCAAAAACCCAACAAACATTTAGCTCAATAACATCAAAAAATTCAGCTGATGACCCAAAATCAACATACCCACATAAGAATTTAATCAAACAACACAAAATTCACAAATTGGGTCAACAAAAATCAAATAAAAATCCGAAATTTCAGCAAAATGAATCGAAAACAAGAAGAACCCATATGAGAAAAATGGGGGGGGGGATCAAATGAACCTTTTCAAGGAATTTAACTTCAACAACAGTGGGAGAATCGAGAGCCAAGAGGCTGTCTTTTGTTGCTCTGGCTACCTCCTGAGGAGTTTTGGGTCTTGGCTTGAAGAATGAGAATGACATTTTTTTTTATGAGTCTTCTCTCTCACGTTTCTTTGTTTGTGGGATGTGTGATTCCGCCGGCAAATCAACTGAAAGGAGAAGAATGTTGCAGAGGGTACAAATATTTCATACTTTTATTATGATGTTGTTGTTGTTGCTGCTCTTCTAATCAATTCATTTAATTGGAATTATTTGGTTGTTTGATTACAATCATGTCACATGGGCTATTTGGTTTGTGTTTTGGTTCATCAATTGTTGATTGCCTGACCAAATCGGTGGATCGATGTTCTGATTAAACTTTATTATAAGAACGTTTCGGATTACATAGGATAAATTTTGTTTAGGATGCTCGAGATAGTTTAAAGCCCTGGATCGATGGAGTGATGTAGAGAATTGTCACAAATTACAAAGACTAGTTTTTATACCCGTGCAATGCACGGGAATTACAAATGGTTATATGAAATAGTTTTATGTCATACTACGTATTACTTTATAGATATTAAATAAAAGTATCCTCATATTGACAAATATAAAAGAATTTCAAACATACCATTTGCAAACATAAATTTAAAATTTTTAAAGAAAATTTCATAGATGTTGATAGAAAAAATACCAAAATTTATAAATATAGGAATTTAAGACCAATGATAATGATTTCGTGTTTTCCCTGTGATCAAATATGTTTAAAATATCCTCCGTACCAACTTATTTCGTTTTGAATCTCCTATTGACCGCATAAACCAATAATCGACTTTTAAACTTGACAATAATTATCATCCTGAAACTTTTTTAGTTGATCCCCTCTACCGCTTAAATTCCCTAGGCGTCCCCACAATCCGTTTTAACTCTTATACAAAGATCCTCGACCGACAATATGCACCCCCAACCATCAATTTTCTATTGCCCACATACACCTCCATGCTAGTATCCCACTCACTTTCCTTACCAATACCCAATCACCCGTCAACATGCTACCCGACACTGTAATAGTTTGATGCATCATACGTCGCAACACAACCCAATAAGATTAAATGTCACCCCTAAAGTTCGTAAATCGTGGCTTGAGTTTTAACAGGTGAAAGGCTTGTTGGTAATGTATAGTAAACCTATTATAAACATATCATAATAAAAAGTTTAGTGTCTCAACTTAGGACAAACCAATTCCATAAACCACTTTCCATAATCTTGGAGTGTTACAAACACCCTCTCCCTTCATGTCACCTGTTCTAGCCGACCCTCAACCACAGTCGATACTTAATTGGCCCCTTAACCAACACTTCTTCACTTGTCAGATTTTTAAACGGCACTGCCACACTTGAACTCATTTGAGGCCCCACTCCAAGTGAATTCTTGTACTGGACCCCACCCGGTCAATTCCTATGCACCCGTCCTCTTTATCCGTGTCAATTCGTATACTGACCATCTATAACACACATATTATCGACTCCTCCACTTGCCTTGATCTGCCTAAGCGACATATGAGGTTCTGCCCCACATGAACTCCTATACTCGACCTCCAACTCGGTCATTTCTTTTACTCTCTGTCCCCTTTACCTATGTTGGTTCTTATACTCGACCCCTTATAACACATATGTTATCGACTCCTCCACTTGAAACCCCTCATCTCTATGCAACATATGAGGCTCCGCCCCACATGAACTCCTCTACTCGACCTCCAACTCCATTCTTGTACCATGTTCTCTTCACCCGTGTCGATTCTTATGCTCGACCCTTTTTCACACACATATTCTCGACTCCTCTAGTTACCACCCCTAATTTTCATGCGCGATGACCCCACCATTCTCCGAAAAAATGATATCTTACTTCTTTCAGAGTATATTGAATATTTTATACTCTTCTAATAATATAATCAGTGAGCAATCAATTTACTTCTATAACCAATGACACTATTGTTGTGCATCAACTTATAAGTCAATAAGCATATATTTTCGATGTCGGTCAATAAGCATATATTTTCTAATCCACTTGTTTTCTCTGATTCTTCACTCTAGTCACTTGCATACTCCATCGTTTGATCTAGTCCTATCGTCTCTGCTCGACAGACCCAGGTTACCATGCAAAAGTGATAGAGCGAACTAACTGTACATCTAGTCATGTACCGAATTTTCATTTAAAATTGCTGAAATCCTAGGGTTTTAAATATGTGGTTCTTTTCTTTTTTAATATTTAGGCCCTGTTTGATAGGACTTATTCGCAGTAGTATTCAGATCAGTTCAGAATCATTCAGATCAGATCAGATCAGTTCAGAACCATTCAGATCAGATCAGATCAGTTCAGAATCATTCAGATCAGATCAGATCAGATCAGATGAAATTTTTATCAATGTATTTGGCCCATAACTGATACTAATTCGTTGAAATTCAATCAAAATTTCAACACATTCAGATCAGATCAGATCAGTTCAGAATCATTCAGATTAGATCAGTTCAGATCAGAATCATTCAGATCAGATCAGATCAGATCAGAATCATTCAGATCAGATCAGATCAGTTCAGAAAGATGCAATCCTATCAAATGGGGCCTTAGTATCTAGAAAATTTTTATCAACATATATTCTTGTTCATATGTTCATTTTGAATTGATGAATTGATTTATGTAAATGTAAATAAAAATTAGTTTAGAAATTCTTTCGCTTTTTAAGATTTCTAGATTTGTTTCAATAATTTACGAATCATAATACGAAGAGAATTAATCTTGGGCATTCATTCACCTAGATCTAATGGCTAACAAAATACTCCCTTTTATTTTCTCTCTCCTCCCTAACCCACCACCACCACGCATCACCAATTCGACACCCGCTTGAGATGTTGCCGCCGCCTCCACCATCCACCACCTGAGATTGTACTTCAACTGGCCTGGTGGTGATTCAATAGTAACTTGTGAAGTTGATATTATTGCTTCATTATCTTCCATTTTGCAGGAGAATATGTGCGTGAGAAGAGATTTGTATCTGTCAATGTCATTGCCTCGAATGTAATGTTGACTACCATTTATATAATAGCGTGTAATTAAGGTTTGATCATAAAAAAAAATCACTACATACACACAATATAATGGGCCGTATGAATGTCTTGTATTTTTTTTTTATTTGGACTAGTTCTTTCCTTTATATATAATAAGTTGTAAAAATATGCATGAAGTAACAGGTAGCAACTGGTAATGTAATGAATATGTAAGTGAGAGGTCAATGGTTCAAATCTTGACTCACACATTTTTGGTTGATTTACCAGAGCAGACTGGTTCGACCCTTTTATAGAATGAGTTGTAAAAATATGCATGAAGTAACAGGTAGCACATTGGTAATGTAATGAATATGTAAGTGAGAGGTCAATGGTTCAAATCCTATCTCCCACATTTTTGGTTGATTTACCAGAGCATTGCTGACGTGTTGTTGACGTGTCAGTTGTTCGTTGAACCTCGCCACGACAGCTTATCATGCACGCAATTATTAAAAGTAATAGATTCTATATAGCGTGGTTAGGTACAATTCTCGTATCAGTATTATTATTTGTAAAAAGAAAAAAATTATTTGTAACCGAGAGTTGAGATGGATGCCAAAGTAGATGTAAAATCTTACGATCACCGAGCCAATCCTTAAGGGCTTGTCCACTTCACTAACATTTTCAATATTTGGTCTTTTGCATCCGAAAAATTATTTAGATATGTTACAAAAGTATATTTCTAAAATAGTCATATAAAAAGGGAAACTAAAATCACATTTACCTAACCACGCTATAAGGGCCCGTTCGGTGTCACTGTCTTTTTCAGTTTTTGTTTTTTTTTTTTGGAAAAAATTAGTTAAATAAGTTGCAAAAATAAAATTTAATTGTATGGTCCTATAATAGTCATACTGAAAATGAAGACTGACAACTGAAAACTGAAAACCACTTTTTGGTTTTCAAAAACGGGACTTTGGTTTTCAAAAAAACTGAAAACTGAAAACGATACAAACAGGCCCTTAGTTTTCAAAAACAAGATTTTGTTTTTAAGAAAATGAAACCAAAATTCTAAAAAGACAACCCTAAAAAGATATCAAACAAGTGTTCGCTAGGGTGTGACTCAATGGTTAAAAGAGTGGAACGCTATCCACTTGGTCTCAGGTTCAAACCCCACTAAAGTGAGTGTTATACTTGAGATTATGCCTCTTTGGGCTTCTCCTACCACATGCAAATGTGTATTAACTGGTTGCGTGACTTGTAGGGTGTTGCGTATACCCGCGGGGTACATAGCGCGCCTAAGGTAGCGGCTGCGGGTTCCCCGTGTCACAAAAAAAAAAAGATACCAAACAAGCCCTACGTTATTAACTACACTTAGGCCCTGTGCAATATAACTTATTCAACAGTGTTTTCAAATTAAATCAGATTTATTCAAATCAAATCAAATCAGATAAATTTTATTCAAATCAAATCAAATCAGGTCAGATTTATCCAAATAACAATCAATGAATCTAGTCTATTTCTAGTTATTAATTCGTCTAATTGAAGATAATTTATCAATTCATTCAGTTCAGATCAAATCAAATCAAGTTTATTCAAATCAAATCAAATCAGATCAATTTAGTTCAAATCAAATCAAATCAAATCATAAAAATGCAGTCCAATCGCACAGAGCCTTAAGGATATAGGAGTAATAGTCAATTTGACTAAAAAAATCTAATTGCTAAGTCAACCTTAACAATAGAGACAACGTCAATAGTTAAAAGGGAAACAATCTTTGGTTGATGTAATTTGTAGGATCTTGATTGATTTCCTTTAATTAAAAAAAAAAAAAATCAAGATCCATATTGATTTATTTCCTTAAAGTCTAATACTAGTATAGCCAAATCAATCTTGAAAAAAATGTTGTTGATTTCTTTCCATATTTCACTTATTGTTACTAAAAAATTAAGATCACCCAAATCACCCTTAAAACATCATTTAATCCACAGATGAAAATCTTAACAAGATAAAACAAATTCGAGCAAGTTTATCGTCTCTAACCTCGAGCCGTAAATTAAAAAAATTAAGGACACATAGAGGAGTGGAGTGAAAAAGTGTCCCCAGAGTTTTGGGAATGAGAATCAAAACATTTGGCAAAAGGCATCCGTTACTATCCGCCACCAACACATGAAAAATTCCCCCCTCTCACTCTCTCTCTCTCTTTCAGTATCTTCTTCTTTACTACTCTTTTTTTGAGTTTTCACCAGGAGGGAAGAAGAAGAAGAAGAGCCCTTCACATTTTTCCACACACCCACATTTTTTGGGTTTAATTAATTTCTCAATTAACCCAAAAACCCCACCATTTAATTTCCCCTAAATTGTTCAAAGACTCCTCCTTTTTCTTTTTTTTTCCCCCTTTTTCATTGTTTTTGTTAAGCAGGTATGCCTCTTTTTCTTCTCTTTTTTTTTCTCATTTTTAGTTGTAAAAGTTCTGAATTTGATTGGTTAGCGTAATATTTACAATGCCCATGTTTTAGTTTTGTGTTATATTTTTTGTGGGGAAGTTTTTGATCAGCCCAATTTGTAATTTTTACTATATATTTATTGTTGAAGATTCGAAATCTATGTGAAATTTGATGAATTGAATTGATTTTTGCATGGTAAGGTTGTTAATTGTATCTGTGAATGTGGGTGTTGCATTTTGTCCCATTAATTTTGATGGGGTTTTGGGGTTTATGTCAATGAGAGTTTGCCCAATTTACTGTTATGATGGTCAACAGAGTAGACAGGTCATCGGTAAGCGGCGGCCTCGTTATGTTTCGATATAGGGGTAAGGCTGACGTACATCCGACTCCCCTAAATTCGCCATAGGAGGGGCGGGTGGGGTAATGTTGTTGTTGGTCAACACTCAACAGAGTATACCCTTTTGAATAGTTTATCTATGAGTAGGGGAAAAAATCTTAAATTTCGATGAACTTTGTTGTTTTAAGAATTGGAGAAGGGGATATAGAGGGGATGGGATTTCTGGATAATTTGTTTCCATAAAGATCTTGTCTTTTATGAAGGTTGTGTTTTGATTTTGTTGATTATTGAGAAATAGGGGATTTAACAGTTTACCACTAATTAGATGGGAATTGGGATTTAGTAAAGGGGTTGCTTTTAAAAAAAATCGATGATGTTTTATTTGAATTGGATTTTGCCTATTTAGAGTTACAAATAGTTCGACCATTATATATTGCATTAGGTATTTTCGGTGTCATCAATTTCAGCCTGTTGTGAATATGGTGATACGGTAATTTATGCTTTAGTGGCCGACTGACAACTTGGGTGTTTGGTTTGTTGATGGAGAAATGGGATGCGTAAATAAGTTTTGTTGGTTGTTTTGACCCGTTTATGTGACTCCTTTGAAGTGATCAGGAGAAAATGAATGGGATAGTCTGGGTTGAGGGCAATGGGGGGCAAGCTTCCACTCCAAGAACAAGGAAGAAGGCTAAAAAGAAAACGCAGTTTGTGGGATGGGCTACGAGGGAGCTTATTGATTTCCTTGAATCGATTGGCAAAGAGACTACAAAGGCACTGTCTCACTATGATGTCACCAACATTGTTACGCAATATGTCATTGACAAAAAGCTTATCAACCCTGACAAGAAGAAGAGAGTTGTGTGTGATGAGAGGCTGCGAGCTCTCTTTGGAGGGAGGAGGCAATCTATATTACGGAACAAGATACATGATCTGTTGGAGCCACACTTGGTCGAGAATCATGTTGAGTCAGATGATGATCTTAATAGCTCAGAAGACAATGAAGAAGATACATCTGCTGTATCTAAAAGACAGAAAACATCGATCTCGGACAAGAAGACTCTGCCTAAGAAGAAGGTTTCAGTAGTTTCAAAAAGCTCTTTGGCAGCTATCGTACCTGAAAACATCAAGCTCGTTTACCTAAAGAGGTCCCTGGTTCAACAAATGCTCAAGGACGTAGAGACATTCGAAAGCAAAGTAGTGGGAAGCTTTGTGAGAGTCAAAGCAGACAAGTATGATATTTTCAACAAGAATCCTTATCAACTGCAACGCGTTACAGGTAATGCATTCTCGTATACATGCTTCTGGATTCAGTTTGAGCCCCGTTGAACCATAACCGTGTTGGATTCCATTAATAAGTAAGTCCACAAAAATGTGTCCATCTTGGCTTGTAGGTGTAAAGAAAGTTGCTTCAGCTGGTGATGGGCCTCCTACGCTTCGGCTTGCTGGACTGATAGATGACATAAGCATACCTGCTCTTTCTGAAGATAACTTTTCTGAGGTAAAGTTGGCATTTGAGTATTCTGCAAACCTGTAACTCCTGTAAGAACTTAATTAATGAGATTTTTGTGCGAGTTCATCTTTTATTTAGATGCAAGCTCATATGTTATGTCATACGCTTCTTTATTGTGGTTCCGACTGATGCTGAATACAGGACATTCTCTTGATGTTGTTTATCAGCAGTGTGGATGACCTGTTACAAAGCATTGTTATGTTCTTATAGAACTAAGTGGCTTGCTTTTAGGCTGTACTCTTCTATATATCACATGCTACCTTATCACTTGCAGGCTTGATGGTACTTTTTGGTTTTAATCTCATTTTGCCAATGAATGTTTTACAGCCTCTAAGAATGCTAAATAAGTTAAATAGTTGAAGGACCTTGTTAGTTGAACACTTTTTTTCATGCATGATCTTGGTTTGAGCTCTGGTAGACTTAATATATTTTTTTGTCTGTCATTCCTGCTGCAAATATTATGCTTTGCAAATGATCTTTGAAGTGAGACCTTATGCTGAGATGCTTTGTGCCAAGATTTTTTTTTTTTTTTTTTACTGGATTCCTGCTTTAGTTTTGATTCAGATGATAATCTCCAAATGCAGGAAGAATGTGAGGATTTACGCAGAAGATTTAAAGAAGGTCTACTTAAGCAGCCCACTGTTGTGAGTTAGTCGAATTGTTGGATCCTATTGTTTCTTGATATGCCATTGTCACTTAAAAATTTTTCCTACCTCACGACATCGCTGTGGATTGTCATTCCTCTTTCTGTTTTTGTGACTTTGAACAGGGAGAACTTGAGCAAAAAGTTGTTCTTCTGCATGAGGACATAACAAATCATGTAAGTTCACGTATAAATTCTCTTGGTATGTTTTTCCTAGATGCATTGGCTGTTCTTGTGTTGTGATGTTTTGTGGGGATAAGGGGATCGTTATTCGTAACTTTCTGATATGCAGTTTTTAATAGAGATACATCCATCTTAATTTCCCTGCCACTCTTTTAGAGTTCTAATGTAGTAATGTGAATTTGTAGCTTTGTCAGATCTTTCTTTTTAAGGCATCTAGATGATGAATATTTGAGAATATTTCATTTGTACATCATTCTCTCTTTGTCCTATAGCCTACTTCACTTAAGTTATTGTGTAGGTGCTGTATGTAACTTGATCATCACATTTGGAGCATACATTGCCATGCCTACTGGATCCTTAATCACTTTGATTTTCAACCTAATAGTTCATTTTAAAAGCTGAACTATATAACAAGCTCATTCAATCTTTGAGAAGATATCTTTTATCTGCCGTCATTCCTGTCTCCCCAACTCCCCCCCTCTCAGTCATGGAAGAAGTAGAAACTTTTTTGGCGATATAAATTACGTGTTTACAAGAAAGCTCAGTCTTATAAAGCAAAGAAAACTTAATTATCTTGTCTCAGTGGTGTTACTTTGATCTCTAGAATTATTTTTCTTTATTCCATTAGTCTCTATGAAAAGGTTCAGGTTTGGGTTGCAGGATTACACCGAAACTTTTATTGCTTTATGTGTAAGTTGAGAGACATGATTTCCTTTCCATGTTGGTTTGAATTTGAATGCTTACATTAAATATTGGAAAGAGGGAGCAAAAAAATAATCGGTTTCTATGGGGATCCACCCAATATAGTACATTTTGACTTTTTGCTGAATATAGGAAGCCGCCCAGATTAGATTTCCCGAGTAAAATATAGCTTCTCAAATATTAGGTTGTGCAATGTTTCTTGTTGTGCTGGGATGTTTCAGTAACTTTTGAAATACTGTGCATGATCAAAATTTCTAGTAACTCTGAATATGAAAGTTAGACTTAAATTTAATACGCGGAATTTGTGGTTGGATCGTAATTCTAGTTCACTGATACCATGATAAAAGTATGAAAAGTAGCTTCATGATGAAGCTTGGACAAAGACAAAATAGAATATTTCTGATTGTATTAACTTAATGAATTTGTACAATGAAGTTTGCTTATATACAAGAGTGATGCTGGTGTACAGTAGGAGGCTACTCCTGTCCACACATTATTATTACCTTCTATCCTATAACTAATTTCCTACAAACCCGGAATTCAGTTTAGGCTTGAGTCAATTGTTCCTGAGTTACTGTGCACTTGAAGCTGAAGCTTATTATTCTCTACATACAACAGATCTGATTATATGTCCTTTGAAATAATATTTTTTTAATTTAGTATCCACCAAAATGTGTACTTTCTGCCACATATTCCTTTTCCAGAGATCTGGTTCTCTTTCCATGCAATATATTTGTTTTTTTGACTCTTTCTTGGATGTTTCCAAACTTTTCCATTGCACGCTACAATGTTTCTCTGTAGTTACATTCCACTTTTGGTCAATTGCATTCTTTCTACTCGTAGTTTTTGTTTTCCAGACCTGCTAATAATGCTTTGGTGTGAACCATAATAAAGATAATTGAACACACCAAGATTTGAGAATTTTTATTTTTAATGATGAATTTGAGACCTGCTAAAACTTCATTTTCTTTTTCCCAATTGCAGTGGCTTGCGAGAGAACTTGTACTTCTGAAAATCCGTCTGGATCAAGCAAATGAGAAGGGTTGGCGGCACAAATATCCTTTGACTATTGCTATTGGGCATTCATATTTCTGGGTTGCTTATTAGACCTACAATGAGTTAGATTAATCTATAGTTTACCCTGATTTTCCGGAGGATTCCTTATCCTCTACTCTTGTATTTGTCTTTTGTTCACTAATACAAATTTTTTATCTAAAACTAAAAGTTATAATAAATGGTGAACTTTGATACTGTATTCATCATATAGGTGTTCTCACTTCTGACCTCACTTCCTACATTTATCTGAGGATGACCCACAGTAGTTCCGTTGTGCTTTCCTGTGAACCCACTGATCTCCCTTAACTAGAATTTACAGTGATGGAGTGTCTGGACAGAAGGAAGCAGCTTCAGACTCCTGCCGAACAAGCACGTCTGTTAAGCGACATTCCAGAAGTGCTGCCAGAGAAGGTGGAGCCGGAAAGCATTCCTGATGATCCTCCCGATGGTGATGCATTTCAAAACCCTGATGATTCACCAAAAGCTGCTGATTGGGAGTGGGATTGGCACGATTCATCAGCTGTAGGAGTGACGAAAGTTTCAAGCAAACAGGGTAGTCAAGGTGAGCACCCAGTCTCTGTGTCCCACCAGAATTTGCATGTCTAGGTTCCATATTTTGGAATCTGTATCTGTGGTAGATTTTTGAAACTATGAAAAACTTCTGATGTCTTCGGCGATGCTATACTTTGGCACTATTGGCAGCATCCACCTTGCGGGATGGACCTTGTTTTGGATTTTTGAACTTTTAAACTCTTGTAACATGTCCTTTCCATCCCCCTAGTAGTTAACCATTATCTAGCTCAAGATCTTGTCGATGATCTGTCTTCTTGGGTGGTAAACTGGTAGCTAGATGCCTGTCATGTTTGAACATAAAATTATTTGAAGTTCACAAGCTGCCTTCACTACTACCTTGCTTTTAGGAATTCTTTTTGCCCTTTTGTGTGTGGGGGAGGCTAAAATTTAGCGCGATACTCTTTTGTTAAGAGTAGTTATTTGCCCATGCAAGTTGCACGGGTTGGAATATCACAATTGATCATTGATTCACTATCTCAACATGCAATAACGATCATGGTTAAAAAAAAAGGAACAAGAAAACTGCTCCTATATATGGGAGTTGCAGACCCATATATTCAGTTAATATTCATAGTCAAAGCAAAAATGTGTCAATCTCCAATGAAAAGTTGAAAACAATGCATTTCTCACATTGACTTAAAACTACTCTATTACTTAACTTACCTAAGAAAAGTGTGTAGTCGAGTTAAACAAATTCAAAATAAAGTGGAAATCTAGTAATAATCGGTGAAGTCTCATCTTCGATGAAGGGCTGTCTTAACTCTAGGCATCCTCACATTCAACCAAGTGGTATGGGTTCAAAATATCATAAGCTCATAGATGGTGGGTTTTCAAATTCGGGTGGCTGAAGCTGAAGCAGCTGCAATTCCTCAACCCTATGTAGTTGATATAGTCAGGACTCAAGTGATTGTGTATCATATCTTTTGAGTTACCTAAAAAAATGTATCTTCACTTATACATATATACTGTATAATTACTAAATCTAGTAATTAGCTTTGCTACTACCATTCTTAGCTTCGCTGTCATAGACCGCTTATTTCACATGTTACTTAGCAGCACAGAAATAGTTTTCTCGGAAATACCTCACTTAACAAAGATAGGAATCCTACGCAATCAAAGTATAGACCAACATTAGTTTTTACCATACATATGATTTAGGTGCTCGATGAGCTTCGCAAACCTGCATTACATTTACATATAGTGGAGCACAAAAACAGTCTCTAGCCACAATGATCATTGAACCATTTCTTTTCATTTTAATGAACTCAATTTACTACAATATCTTGTTCTCTTGTTAGCACAACCTTTTACCAAAGGTTTGTTAGATTGTATATTCCTGTCTAACAATAAGAACTCCAAACACTAATTGAAGAACATTGGGTGGAAGCTAACCCGTAATTCGACATGAACATTAGCCAAAATAAGCGGTTTTTGCATGGGAATTTGACCTACGTGTGTGTGGTGATTCCAACATAATTTATTTTGGGTTGCAGTAAAAAATTTAACCTAAATATTATGTGATAGAATAAATGCTTAGACTTAACAACTTCCAACATCGTGCCATCGGCAAACACATATCCTCAAATTTAATATTGTCTACGTGGGTTAATTTACATTACGAGTGAAGTGTGGTTATTACACTTGTATGGAGTCATAGCTATTTATGTGTGTAAGAGTGAAAAATGAGTCCCTACACTAAGGGTACAAATGTGAGTTATTTGGTTATTACACCTAATTTGTTCTCTTTTACTGCAATGAATTCATATTGTTGGGTCTCTTAGTTTCCAATTGTTGTCAGATTTATTATCGGTTCCCCCTCCTCCCCCAATTTCATTTTCTTTTTGTTCGTCCGAGCATAATAACTACGTGATATTTATACTTATTGTATTAAGGTGGAAGTTTATAAAATATCATGTAGCATCAAAGGTTTAAATTATAGATACCCAGTCAAGATTTAATCTACGGTTTTAGTTTTTTCAATGACACTCGACTTCCCTTCTTTTTGTGGACAAAATTTCTCAAGGTAACCTAAGAGCTTAATTAGCTCTCTATTGTATATAGGCGTCACCCATGGTGTCTTTATGTTAATGGGGGTCATCCCATCGTGTCTTTTGGCGAATGGGTGTCATCCCCTTGGTGTCCGTTTGGAATATATGGATAACCGGACTTGCTTAGGGTTTAGTGTATCTATATATTAGGTAATAGAAATCCCGTCAACAACCATCCCCGGTTCGTAAATCATTGGTAGTTCCATCCAGCAATGCATGGGCTTAATGGGCTGATTGGGTCAATGAGGAGGATACATGTTGGAGTAATATCACACGGTTGATATGATCACTTGGATTGCACTGTTAATGCAATGTCATTTATTTTTGGTAGGTTGGGGTAATATGTTTTTTGTAGGCAGAGAGCTTATTTCTTCCAATGATCATGTGAAACAATTTATTATCACATAAACCTACATATCGTGGTTATACGAAATAAGCGATAATAATCTCAACTTATCTTACATTTTGGAAGTTCATGGAATGTTGTATAATTTGGCAAAGATATTCATGATTATAGGAAATAATTTTTTGGACTGACTTCCTGCATGCAAGACGCCTTGGCTACTATGTGGTTGCGTAGGTGTCGCAACAAATTTGGGGTTGCAGGATGGGTGTTAGTGTTAGTGTGTTACTATTGATAGATAGATAGATAGATAGATAGATGAGATTTTATTGCCCTGTCACCTGTGTCATATACTCTTTTGGGTGTTAGGGGTTCTGATCTAGGTGTTAGTAGGCACTCGTGTTTGTTCTTATATAATAAGTACCTGATGCACCGTAGGGCAAGATGTGTTTTCTTGCCATATTGCTATTCACACTTAAATGGCTGTGGGTTTGGTCTCGTTTCTGTTGGTTCTTGAGTTTGTAACTATAATCTGCATTGTATGCTTGCTGGGGATCTGGGAACATCTTTCTCAGTTAATTGAAACCAGAATGATTAGTCCTCAATAACTGAGGAGGGATCTTTTGAGTTACTAAAATTGACGTTCATATTAAGTCCTAAGTGATGTGCAGGAATGTTTGGAATGAGTAAATTTCTTTTGAGTTACTTTTTGACTGAACAATGCCTTTCTTTTTCCCAGTTAAAGTCGACACAAGTAGCAATGGCCACACTCAGCCTTTAACCCCCGAAGAGGAAAGTCCGTCAGAAATGGAGCACGTGGAGACTGAGAACAATGGGCATGTCGAGTCCTTGGAACCAACCGAAACATGTCATATCAGAGAAGAAGCACCAGAAGCGGAAAGCAATGGTCATTCAGAATCCAGACACCCAGATCAGGAAGTCATCCGTGACACAGTAATAAGGGCAGAGAGCACTGTTCATTTGCTGCCAAGTACAAAAGAAGGTAATGTTCCTTTGGATGATCCAAAATCGAAAAATGTGGAGATAATTACATTGAGTGATGATGAGGACGACGTAGAACTTCCATCCAGCACGAAGCCAGTTCTTCATGATCCAGAATGTTTCGATTGGTATTATTTAGACCCTACTTGCAGAGTCCAGGGGCCTGTCTCTTTGTCATCTCTCTACCGCTGGAGGAACGACGGCTACTTTCAACCCGATTTCAGAGTCTGGAAGAGCGGTCAAAGTCCTCAGGACGCAATTCTATTGAGCAGTATCCTTCAACAGGTTTTTTCTTGCTGATGACCATCATGTACATAAATATTGCTGTCAACAGTCCCACATTTTTTCAACAGCAAGTTGATGTAAAGATTTCCCGGGCTCTTAGAGGTAGCTTCCTGTATTATTCTCAATTTTTGGTGGTAATAGTATAGGGTTTCCGTTGATGTAATTTCCCACTTGTTCCACTAGTTTTTACGTTTTAGAAAGGAGAAATGACAATTTGACCCGAAGTGTTTGAATAGCACAATCGGGTTAACTCTTATGGTTTGTTTGGCAGAGAGGAATTGGATGGAAAGAAATGAAAGAAAGGAACTACCTTTTTGGTTTACACGTTAGAAATCGGAGTATGTTTTATTGTTGTGTATCGTCTTTCCTTTGTATTCTGCCTCTTTTGGGAGGAAATGGAAATTGTTTCCCTCATGTATTTTTGCAAATAAAACGCTGGAAAGCTTTAAAAAGATGTTTCCTTTTGCGTTTCGTCCAATTCTTTCCTACGAAACAACCCGGTTATGATTGAATTGCTAGTTTGCTACTTTTGCGGTCTTTGGAAATTGACAACTCTCGGCTTGCCTTTCCCCGATTGAAGTTGCTTTGTTCCATATTTCAGCTCGGAAATTCGAGTTCGGATCTAAAAGCAAAGGATTTCAGCCTTCAGGCGACAGTAGTGTGTATTTTGAAAATAAAATTTGAAGGAACAACTGATGCGATTTAAGGAGAGAAACATTAGCTGAATTCATTCAACCAACACTGTAATTTAGTACACAGCAAGAACTTCGGTAACAGGAATAGAAAGCAACAGGGTTCACAACCACAGCCATTTATAATACATAATACTACCACACCAGGAATAGAAAGCGTAAATCCCCGAGACACAACAGCAGCAAGCGTAAAGCCTTTACACGAACCATAGTGCAAACACTTCTCCGGTGAACATCACTCCTCTTGTTGTCAAAAAAAAAACATCACTCCTCCTCAGTCTCAGACTCAGCATTCTGGAGCCACTCCACAAAAGGCTTGACATACTTCCAAATTGGTGCTCCCTGATCAAGACCAGCCGATCCCTTCTCGTACCACTCTGTAATATACTCTTCCTCCAGGACATCCTCGTCATACAGGAACTTCAGAGCAAGTGCAACTTCCTTGACAGCATCAGGACTTGCTTTCCCACAGAAAGATTCGATGGCATGCAGCAGAACTGACTGCGAACCCTCTGCATAAGCTACGGCAACAGCAAGATAGTTCTTTTTCTTACCGACTTCTTTAGCAAAACCCTTCTTGAGACCAGTAAAGAGAGCTTCAAACAATGCATCAATGACCTCTAACGAGCTCCCAGGACATGTACCTAAGTGGGCCTTCAACTGGCTTTCAGTAGGACCCATCATCAGAAACTCCTTCAAATCCTCAACAAGATTCTGATGTGAGTCAAAGTGTGTGTCCTTCGGTTGTTCTTTCACCTCCACTTTCGGTTCACGAAGAGACTTCTTCTCACATGGCTCCTCAATGGTTGACAGAATAACCATCTCAGCAGTGGCAGCACTGAGCTGCTCTTGTATCCTCTTCTTAGCTGCCTCAGCAGAGGTGTCGGTCTGCCATTGGATGTCATCGTCTTCATCATCGACTGCCACAGATTCATTGTCACTAGCCTGGCTGCCGGTAGGGGAACGATCCTCATCAGACCCCTGTACCTTTTTCTTGGCCGAAGCACCTTTAGATGCACCTTCTTTAGCGGACTTCTTAAGCTTTGCAGCCTCCTTTTTCATTATTCTCTTTTGTTCCTCGTCTGCAGCTTGACCTTCCTTGAGACGTTCCTTCTCAGCTCTTCGCATCGCCTTCTTGTCCTTGGATGATTTCTTTACTTCAGGAGGATTCTTAAGAATGAAAGTTGTCAGCTTGTCCCTCATATCCACGTCAGACACAAAACCACAAGCAGCACACTTAAGTTGTATCATCTGACTCTTAGAAATCAGAATTTCTGTCTCAGGATTACCACAGCCATAGCACTGAACAAATTTTTTGATGAAATTCTCGAGCAGTGCAGCAAGTTTTGCTGTGTCATGAGATCCATTAACAAGTGAGGTGCCAGTTTTTTCGTCAAACTTGGATTGAGCTCCGAGCTCACATCCAAAGTATTTTGTTGTGTATGAAGCAGGCCTTGCCAAAGCTTTTGCTATATCAACCATGTTGACAACGTTAGTTTTGATGCCATTTCCTCGACCCTCAACCTTCGTGATCATCTTTGGCATCTTATACCTATAAAAGGCATCATCACGGTTTCCAGCACCAATGTTCTGCAGCGCCATATTTTCAGTGAAAAGTGAACTAGATTGACTTATGTTAAGAGGCAGCAGGGGCAGGCGATGATATTGGAGTGAAGCAAGGCCACATAGAAGTTCCACCGAAACACTGAAGAAATTCCTCAAGTTGCCCAATATGCATAAACTTCAATTTTAGTGAGATATGACTTTCCTTTTTTCTGGACGTAGGACAATATTCTCCGAGCAAGCCAATAGATGACAAAAAGAGAGTGGCTCGTTCAGACATAAAAGAAGTTTCAAACTCCACTTTTACGAACTTTAATGACAGCAGGCAAAGCCAATATCCTACAAAAGGAAATGTTAAAACGTATTAGCTACAAAAGCTGGGTATATAACGTCACAGTACCAGTTCAACAAGCCTTTCCGAAGTTCAAGAAAATCAACACCACACCACGTCACTCTACTAAGCATATACAAGGGTGTTGAAGAAAGAAGACCAATTACACGCTGACCATGAGGGGAAAAAAAAACACGCATAACATGGGATAAGGTATATGCTTGTGCAAATTAGAGCTTCGGAATATAGAAATCCCACGAAAGGAAGTGCATTGCATGCTAGGTTATAAATCATCAATACAGAAACACAGTGGATCAAGACGCCTAAACAAAAATTGAGAGTTAGATTACAGGCCTGCAGGCTACAAACTACAAGTCTACAATGCACGTGAATGCACCGTGTCACATAGTTGAGATATGTGCCCCTTCTAAACGAGCTATCAGACCAGTGATACCCCCTAGCACAATACTTCAATACAATAAAAAAAAACGCGCAGTCCACCACTTCTCAAGTCTCGACAACTCAAACAAACAAAACCTTTCCAACAATCTCCTCCACCTACACTAACACAGTAACACGGATATAATCATACACACAGCTCTTGAATCATGTGGCAATATTCCACGAAACGATGAGGCAACCATCGTGAATCGATATCATCACCTCAAACAACAATGCCACATAACTCAGGACTCAGGTCCACGTTTGCGTAACCGATCGCCTAATCAAACTGCACCAACTACTACTAATCACTACACCTCACGATCATCTAACAAAAACCGCATACTTTTCATATAACATTCTCATCAGATATCAACATCAACGAGTCAAATTCGAACAAAACCTCGATAATTCGACACCGAATTCCAGTAAACTACAGCTACAATCAGCTGAATCTCACAAATTCCAACACCGATAATCTCCTTCACTAACACGCAACATAAAAATCGAATTCAATTGTTTGAATTTTCACCATCAATATTCAATGCCTCCGAAAATCTTAAATCAGATTATATTAACAAGTAATTATATCATAGAGTCAACTAAATCATTATAAATTCGTCGAAATAATCATCCGCAATTGATGCATAATAAATTCAAAATTATCGCAGCAGAAGTTAAAATTACAAGTAGATAAGATAAGATCGATCGGCATGAAATTAGGTCATGTAATTGAAGACAGAAACAAATTAATAGAAGTGTGAGGAAGAAGCTACGGACGAAAAATCATAGGGGGAGGAAATTACCTGGGAATTTTGGGGGGAAAGTGTGGGGGAGAGGAGAGAGGAGAGGAGATGCGTATGCGGCGGTGCAAAGGAAATTGATGTGGGTAGACTAGACTAGTCGCTTTGATTTATATATATCCGCCACGTAACACCCGAGTACCTCGAGTGAGATTGCTCATACACGCTACGGCAACTCGGTGTAGGATAGTACTCCACTTCTTGTTAGTGGAGATCTTTGAATGTGAATATTTCGTTTTTTGGGTGGTTTTTTCATTTGTTAATCCGGTGATTTTAGTCATTTTTGTATGAGTTTCGGTATCGACTTCTAAGTTTGCAATGTATAATAGGTTCAACAAGTGTTATAGAGTACCTTTATACAATTTGACTTGCTATATAGAGCGATCTTATTATTTGTCAACGGTAATGTGGGTTTAATTTGTATTTATAACGGCTATGAGCTACTCATATCACATGGTGTATTAATGAAAGTACATATGGTATAACAAGCATCCGTATAACTGATAAGTTTACACGATTTTTTGGTGTAACTGGTAATAATGTAGTAAACAGTTTCCTTGATTTTGTTGTGGTTGAACTAAATGTATCAAGATTTGAACTCTTGGACAACCTCAAGAGTTAGGATATGTTGATATTGAATATTTAACGATTAGGTCAATCTTAATCCTTAATATCTTAAAAATATTTAAACTGCTTATACATACATCTATTTTGATTGAACTTTTTTAAAAAACAATGACATTGGCTATGCATACACATGACTGGTGAATAATGAAACATGTACCACAAGTCCATGACAAACAAATAGTATGATAACTCATACATTAAACATGACTATGAACCCTCTCATTTTCAAAACTTCTAGAAATGCAACAACACGTGTTTGCACTCAAAATAGTAAAGGTATCTACCAGCAAGAATCACAAAAAGTCGTCGTGTCACGTGGAAGAGCAATGGCTCCCACATATAACTACACAAGACCTAATCAGACCTATCAAACTAATCAAACTTAGAGTTTCAAATAACTCATGATTAGGTACCTATCTCAGCACATGATTAACAACACTACTATGAACTAAAATCGTTTATTAATACATGACTCATTCCATTCTCATCATCAATTTGAGTGCGTGTATTCCATGTTATTCGCTACTCGTAAATGCATAACTAAATACAATCTCCATCATCACAACCCTAACAACACTACAAACATTAATCCACTTGATGATGAAACAAAATCAACCAACTTTTACAAAAAGTCAAGCAGAAGTTTCAGTCCTTCATTTTCCAGGTTTTCACACTTTATTTTAATCAAAATCAAAAATATTAAAAAAAAGAAAAAGGTGCTCTAAAAAAAACCAGACATTAGAGAGAGAAAAAAGCAACGAATTAGAGATAGGAGAGTTTATAGATCACTGTAGCATATGAATGAATAAAACACAATTATTATTATTATTATTTCTCCAATTAAAACACCTCTTCGATTCAATCTCAAAGTCGGTCCAAATATACTTGATCAATTTTCGCTGATCATTTTTTTATTTAATTCGATCATGTTCATTAATTTTTCGACCTCATTTTTAGGGTTTATCTGATTAAATTTGTTCGTTTGATTGTTGAAAGAGTAATATAAGTGAGAGTTCGCGAAGTGTAAACCCTAGGTTTATTTTTTTTTCATTTTCCCCCAATTTTTGTTGATAATTTTTGGGGAGAAGATTGTTGCGTGTAGTTGAAGATGGATAACGGTGGATTAAATGATAAGTTTCTTGGATTAAGTATGAATGACGGGGTTAGCGATGATAATTTGTCCAAAGTTTATAAAGCTCTTGATGCTGCTGAAGCAATTATTCGCCAACAGGTTCATTTTCGCTATCCTCGAATTTATTTGATTGTTATTAAGTTTGATTTAATTTCGTTTTATTAATGTCAGATTTTTTAGGTAGTAAAAGTTAGTTAATTTGGTTTGATTGTTGTTGTTAATTTTGTTTTTTTGCTAGTTAAGGAAATTGTTATTTTAGTTAATTAGCTGGAATAATTAGTAGCGTGTGAGTGGTGATATCAAATGTTGTTGTCGAAATTTTCGCAATTATAGCCCGAACGAAGAGAGAGTATAGTAGTATTGGAGGATGTTAGGGTTCATGGAATTGTTGGAATCATGGTGATTTTAGTGAGTTGTTGTTCGAGTGGTAGGAAGGTTGAGATGTGCGCGATTTTGTAGTTTACGAGTGGAGTGGTTGTATCTTGAGTTTTGTAAGTAAGGTTGCGTACAATTTTCTGGTCTCCAGAGTCAAGGTCTTACGTTAGCGGGTTTTCAGTGGACGGTTGCTGTATTTTTGGGATATTAGAAATGGGAATGTTATCGTTTAGGTTTCCTTTTATGTGCTTTTGAGTATCCTGCTCCTGTTTTGTTTACAATAGTCTCCGTAATAGTGGTAACTGAAAAAGCTGTTTGAAGAAGTTTTATTGGTTCTGGAGTGTTTTTTTACGTATCTAGGAAGTTGCTTTTTCTGTTTTTATTAGACACGAACATGTCGTGGATGGACTTCAGTTTCTTTGAAGTTTCGTGTAGTTTTGGTTATTTGAAGGCCTCTTGTTGTTCTAAACTTTTCTGATAAGCAGTCTTTTAGCTGGATAGGAGGATGTTTTCCTTACATGTACTAGCTGTGAGGAATGTGATTAAGTATGAATTTCGTAGTACAGAGGATACATATAGTCCGATATCTTCTTCAAAGCAATGTTTGACGTGGGGATTCTTTAGTAGACTAGGGGTAGACACTTGAAATTATTTCAAGCACTGATCACTATTCAAAAGTGACTGAATCTGGAAACAGTGTCATTTGTGTACTGGATTATTTTCTGTGGGAGCCTCTTCGACTGGATTATGTGTGTACGTGTAACCTGTGTTTCTCAAGCAAATATATGTTGTTGTATCTCTCCCAAAGGCTTCTATGTTAGACAATTATTCGTCAAGTCGATTAGAGGATCACAATAGGGGTTAATTTAAAGATTACTTGTCTCGCCGACATGAGTCCATCTTCTTTACATTAGCAACTGCTCTACTGGTTGTCGGATTAGCCAAATCAATGGAATATCTTGTTTATCAACCATTGGATGTACTTGTGGCAAGATTTGTCTCACACTTTATTCAATGAACTTCCTCATTAAGTAAAGTTTTTGTGATATACTTTGTCGCTGTTACCTTATTGATAATAATCAAATGATCATTGTGGTTTAACTAGACTTTGTTGACAGGAAGAGGAGAAGAGTAGATTAAGGGTGCAGCTTTTGAAGAGGGATCAAGAACTTGAGCATCTTGTGAGTATATACCGGATGTTAACCTTCTTAGTGTACACCTTCGTTTCTTGCGACTTTGGTCAATTTTGTTTCTTCCAAAGTTCAGCTTGTTATGATAAAATGTAATTGGCAATGTTTTTATGAACAGAGGCGCTTTTGATAACGCTGTTGACACTTTTGTTTTCTATGTAATAGCGAATGTGATCCTTCATCAAGACTCTGTCCTGGTTTCCTATATACACGCTTTAGACCCTTTCAATTATGATCCCGTTTTACTGCGTACCTTTCATAGGCCGATCGTAATGCTTCTATTTTGATCATACTTTCTTTTCATTTCTACAGAAAGTTGAGAAGTCTGTGGCTCAGAGGCTTTACTCGATTGATTCATCTGATGAGCACAGGCAAATTGACAGGGGTCATCAAACAACTTCTAAACATGATCCGTTAGGTACACTGATACTTCATCAGACTTTTTCGCCCAAAGCTTTTTTTCCTTTTGAAGGCCACTCTGGTGACAGCCGGAGTAATGGGAACATAAATACACTTTCAGGTGGCCAGACCGCAGAGAATAATAGTCTCTCTCAGATTTCATCACCCGCATCATTTTCTCCTGGAAGGTATCTCCTCATTGTTAAAAAGCTAGATAACACCCTCTGCAATTACTTTAGAGCAGATCTTGTTTTTTTCTGGCTGTGAGACTACTTCCGTTATCTTATAGGTATTCAAAAGACGGAGAATATGAACCTCGTATAAATGTTTCTACTCAAGGTTTAATGCCAGTAACCGAATCAAATAATCATAGCAACCTTTGGAAGCAGGTATCTCTCTCTCTCCTTTTTTTTCCCTTTTCAAATTGCCCTTTTTCTCTATTAGTGCATTGCATGTTAGTTTGAGTTGCACTTACCCCAGTACTTTTTCATTGCAAAGATCAAGGAGCGAGAAGAGGAAATTATTCAATTGCGGAAACATCTAACTGAGTTTTCTGTTAAGGTAAGGGAATATATGGGCGCTTGAATTTTTCATTCCTTTCACATTATTTTTTTTCCTTCTCTGACTTCATGTAAGGCGAGGCTATTGATTTATTCATTGAGTTATTTCTTGGCTGCAGGAAGCTCAAATTCGCAATGAAAAATATGTTTTGGAAAAGCGCATTGCTCATATGCGGATGGTATACAATTCATGTCTATTTGGTTTCTGTATATGATTTTCATGCTTCGGCCTCATGCCAATCACTCTTGCCATGTGAAGAAAACTGAAGTCTCTGGTGCTTAAATGTAGGCCTTTGATCAGCAGCAACTAGATGTTGTTGATGCAGCATCAAAAGCTCTTTCTTACAGACAAGATGTGATAGAAGAAAATGTCCGCCTTACTTATGCGTTACAGGTAATATGTTTTCTTAGCATATTTACTGCTATGACGTGCTGTTCATGTCTTCTCAAAGTCTGGCTTGTGTGTTAATGTATTGCTTAGGTCTGTTTTAATCTTTTTTAAGTCTTATCAAGGCTATCACCGTCTTTGGGTAAGTTATGCAGGCTTGCTTGCTGCTCACATTTTCTCAGTATGTACGGTCTTGAGCAACATGTAGAATTTGCTGTTTTGATGCTTCTATAAAATTGAATTGTTGCTTGTTAAAAAAAAGGAACTAAGTTGTTGCTGAAATAGTGAACAAAATTTATGTTAGTTCAATTTTGTCGATACATGTGACCATGTGTCTCTGTGGGGGCTGACAGCATGATACTATTGCTTTCTCAGGATGCACAACAAGAGAGGACAACTTTTGTGTCATCCTTGATGCCTCTTCTTGCAGAATATTCGCTACAGCCGCAGGTTACAGATGCCCAATCCATTGTTAGTAATATCAAGGTTTGTATGAGATCGCTTGATTGAATTGTTTCAGATAATTGGGCTGCTATCTCATAGTTTATTATTAGAGGACTCTTCCCTTCTCTCCGTGTGGGGAGGGTTGTTGCTTGTGAAGTACTAACCAAAGTCTTTCCTTGTCTCGCGCTAGTGGTCAACTGCTGAATAGTGAATACTCACAGGTTCTTCCTTTGTTCTTCGTTCTCCCATTTTCAGGTCCTATTCAAACATCTGCAGGAAAAGTTAATAATAACTGAGGTATTCTTTACCTACGCAGAACAAGTAGCATTGTTTTAATGTCCATTTTATGAAACAAGCACATCAATTTTTTTGGGCTTGAAGCTTTTATAATTCTATCTTTTTCACACAGGCAAAATTGAAAGAGTCTCAGTATCAACTGACACCCTGGCGCTCAGATGGGATGAGCCCGAACTTTGTTCCTCAGTCCTCAGAACATTCCAGTGGTGCAGCACTCACTTCAGTATGATCATATGTCTGTATGTCATATATTTTCATTGTGAAGTGAAGCTTTTCTTACCTACCCTTGTTTTCTGACAGAGCAAAATTGGCCTTGAACTTGTGCCTCGGCCAAATTATTCTCCTGCAAATTTGGTGAACTCTAATGGTCAGATAGCTACAGATTGGGATTCGAGGGGGCAGCATGCTCTACAAGTTAGTGCAAGTGGTGCTCAGGTGCAGAACGCTGAGCTAGATAACATGGGGAGATATTCACCTTTTGCAAGCAGGTGAGCCTGGTCAAATGAAGATTGTCAATGTGATTTGTGATCAAAGTACAACCATCTGATCTAGTTGGTGGGTCCTGTTTTTATTCAAAATCTTTTTCTGGTTCACTTTTGGGGATCTCTACTGTGTCAAAAACGTTTCTGGCATTTCTGAAGCATAACTACTATGGCCAAGAGTGGATTTTGAGTTCTGCGTGTGCATTTCAAGGTTCATGCTAGATTCTATATTCATGGAGGTCATCTGTTATTTAAAGAATGAAGCTTCTAAAAGAGTGAAGCTTCTATCTTTTTTTGTCTTTTTAGTTGCAATATAGCAGTGTAGACATAATCCATGTTAACAGTGTTTAGGGGGTTCAACTTTTGAACCCTTTTGTATGAAGGTTCACACTACCTTCTCCTTGTAGTCCCAATTTACCTACTTGTGAAATAAACATGATTTAATGAGGGCAAGAGCCGGCATCCTGTTTTTGGAAATTTGTGTCTGCTGGTTTTTGATATCTGGCTGGTCTGATCACTGTACAAATCATTTGTCTTGATTTATTAGGGTAGGAGCATTTGCAACTGGGCTTCACTAGATCCCATATAGACCCTCCCGATGGCGTGATGGATGCTGAATGTTTTTGATTGTCATGTTTTCTGTTTTTTTGAAATCCTTCATCAAGTGATTACAACGGCTTTTGCCTGAATAAGGTGTCTATTCTAAACTTGATAACCATCCAATCTTTGGGGCTTAGGGGTTATGAGAATCTCTGTTTGTATGCCCCGATGTCATTTCACATTTTTCTCTAATACTTATGTAGTAAGTGTAGTATTTAGTTTTTATATCCTGAACTCATCTGCAAATTTGATTTTCTGAGTGTAGGATCATATGTAGTTTGAACTTTTCATTTTATTCAATCTAGTCTGCATAAATTTTGCCGAAAGTTTCCTGCATCTTATCTTTAGCCAATTTATGTTCCTGCAATGTGTTGTATATGATTGATTTATGTAATTCTATAGATAAATGAAGTAAACAAGTGCTGAAAATGCTCAACATTTAGTGGAAACATCTTGGATATGCGAGCACATGTGGGTGTATATGAATCGTGTCCTACTCTGTGCTGCAAATATGTAGCTGGAGCCTGCATCTTATAATTCGTCAGTCTAATTATCTAGTCATATCTTTTTCTCAGGGATTCTGATATTCATGATACATCTACACAAGTTGCTACTGGCCATGAAGAATTGCATGCAACACATAATAGGCAGGTCAAATTTAAAGAACCAGTGAGTAGCTCTGATGTATATGCGTCTGATGTGGAGGGGCATCATAATGAGAGAGAACAACATGCTGGTACATGGGATTCAGGAAATTCGCCTTATTCAAACACTCCTGAGGATCCCAGTTCCTCCTATTCCCCCTATCTTCAACCAGTTCCCGAAGAACCTTCATCCTCCTTTTCTGAAGGTAATTGTGTGTGATTTCAGGGTGTGCTATAATTTTAGCCTATGTGGTAGCTTATGCACATTTTGTCACATTTCAGCCGCCGATGATGATCCATTGCCAGCTATAGAGGACCTCCAAATATCTGGTGAACCTTATCCTGGGCGACAGCTTCAGGCTTGTGGCTATTCTATTAATGGAACAACCAGCTGTAACTTTGAGGTCCTTATCCTGAAACTTCAAATTTTATATCGGAAACATATCACTGGAGTTTTCTGTGATCAAATTTCATTTTTCGCTTCTTTTTTGTTCAGTGGGTGCGTCATTTGGAAGACGGGTCTGTGAAATACATAGATGGTAATACTGCTAAGTGCCTCTATATATATTAATAAAAAAAAACATAACTTTAAGACTTTGGCGCTGAATAAATTTTGCATATTAGGGGCAAAACAACCTATTTACCTTGTCACTGCTGATGATGTGGAGACCTATCTGGCTATTGAAGTCCAACCTTTGGATGATAGAAAGAGGAAGGTAGTCTTCTTATTAATTGTCTCACATTTAATGACCGCTATTTAACTTTGCTAATGCTTGAGGTTCTAAGGATTTAATTTTTCTGATTTCTCTGCTGCATTTTAGGGGGAGCTTGTGAGAGTTTTTGCTAATGAGCACAGAAAAATCATTTGTGGTAAGATGTTGTAAGTTGTATGTTACTGGCTACAGAAGTGATTATACTAATATTTTCCGATCTTATGGCGAACTTCACCAAAATCAAAATTGTTTTCCACATCTTGGTAAAGTTTTTGTAAATCTAACTTCAGGCTATAAATCTGGAGCATGAATTTTGATAAAAAATGTAATACCAATCAGCAATTGGGGTGGTCTAGATGTCGGATAGATGTACCACACTAACCCTAGGTAAGTGAGGCCACTAGAGACAGCTGAGGAGGCTCATAAATGGGCTATTCTTTAATCTCTTGCAGAATGATGCAAGCTGTAAAAAAGAACACCAAAACTCAGTGGATGCTGCAAAAACTTTTCATTTTTATGTCTTTCATTTCTATATTCTGTTCATCATTGCCAAGGGAAAGAAGTGGGATCGATAGGGTGCAAGTAGTGATACAAATATCAACCACCCAAAAAATCAGATCACACCTAAAAGCATAAATGAAAATTTTGAAGACCTTTTATGTGAGAGGCGAGCCTCATGAGTTCTGGAGTACCATCTATTTTGTTCTTAATTAGATGGCCTGTGTCTTGCCCAATTCTTTATTTAATTTATTTGTGGAGTCGGTTTGTTAACTAGAGGACACAGTGGGGGTGACTTCCATATATGAAGACGCCATGGGGTTGGCACCCATTTTGAATGAAATTCTTATTTCCTTGCCAAGCATCCTATTGAATCTTCATAGTTTGCCTTAATGTCGCAGACCTTTGACTTGTTTCTCATTATATCTAACTATAATCGGCTACATCTCTGGCATTCTGTTGAAAGTTTCTGCTTTCTCGCAGATCCGGCAATGCAAAGTCATATTGAGAACAACTTGCGCAATGGTCACGCCTCTTATAAAGTGTCGCTATCGGTATGTCTGGCTTCTTTACATATCTCTTAATATCAGTCGTGTAAGTTTGCATTTGTTTCTTAAAAATCTGGTTCGTCATATTCTGCTTTGATCTGTTGCAGACAAATTATCTTGGCATATGGGAGCCTGCTACTTTGACAATCAAGCGTGAAGGTTACAGTATCAAGGGCAGTGGATCCAGTGGACTTGCGATCAGCGAGAAACTTTCACCAGCTACTACGGTATGAGTTACTGAATGTGTCCTATAGTAATGCTATAAGATGTTTTTAACTAAGAATGTATAACCTTTGAACCTATGTACTTCTTCCACCCTACTATAGTGGTATAACTATTCACTCCCTCTGTCTTCATTGTGTTGGGTGAGTTGCCATATTAGTTTAGGTAACACAGTTGTATCGTGTCATCGTGTGTGAGGGCCTGAGGGGTATTAAATCAACTTACTAGAACATTCTTGTATGGAAAAGCTGATGTAGAAATTAGGACAACATTAAATGGAGGGGGGGGGGATCTTTTGTTCTACTCCCCTTAGGAGGAGAAAAGAAGCACCAAAAACCTGGAGTAGGTGGTTTTTGTCTTTTAGATAGGTAACGAAATGAATATATTAGAAGGGGCACTAAGGGGGTGGCACCCAATTTGGAAGAAAGGCTTAATCTGGGGTAGGTTTTCAAGTGTTGCATTGGTTGTATGTTCCGACTTCAGGCAAATAGTTTTGCATTTTGAGAATTCTTGGTGATGTAGGGGGTGGCTAAACTGAGAAAGTTGTAAGTTCTTGGATCTGTCTGGCTAAAGTAAGTTTGTGGAAGCCCTCAATTTTTTTTTTTATTTTATTTTATGGGGGACTTTCTGATTTGTCTTGGATCTTTCTGATTTGATTTGATTTGATTTAATAAATCTGATCTGATTTTATTGACTCTTATCTGATGAAATCCAATTTGAATGATTCTGATCTGATTTGAATGACTCTCATTTGATCTGAATAAAATTCGGGATTAGTGTTAATTCTCATATGATAAAATTTCTTAAATCTGATCTGATTTGAATCCCTCTGATCTGATTTGAAAGACTCTGATCTGACCAAATTTGATTTGAATACTTATGAACTGAATTTAATAAATATGATCTGATCTAAATATATAGTTTATTAAGTCCTATCATACAGGGCCTGAGCCCCGCTGCTCTCTTTATATTGTACTTTTTTTTTTTTCTTTTGTTTCTTCTTTCGAGGAAGCTGGTTGAGACTATCACACATAACCCTATCCTATGTTTGTTTGCAGGTAGCCATTACCCATGGTCAGGGTCTCGAGCTTTCTATATTCAGTGCAAGTGGGGCTGAGCATCTATTGCGAGTTGAAGACACTATACCAGAGATTGTTAGGTAATTAAAACATAGATCATACTGATTAAGTAGTTCTTAAGTAGAGGAGAGCAAATTTCGGTTCCGGACCGATGCTCAGGCCTAATTCTTAAGTATGTCAGAATGAAGGCTCTTATTGAGCTCTTTCCTTGGTGGCAAATAATGGTAGACTGCTTATTCATTTGCAAATTTGTTAAGTCATGATCTGACCCCAAAACCCTCAAAATCCCTGGAAGTAAATTAGTTCACAACTAATATAGTAATATTTGTGGTGCCACTGAAGCTAAGTGGAATCTGACCTAAAATGACCAGGTAATTTAGTGTGAAATTGGTTAATTTGAAAGACAAAACCGACCCACCTATAAAACGGACCAAAAGTGACCAAGGTCTAAAATCACATAAAAGGTAAGTATACAGTTTATTCTTTGACGCGGTGGTTTAATATAAACTGAACTAAATCTTTCTTGCCTGATCCATTGGAATCTAAAGCTATTGGTCCTTCTGATTTCGCAGTGTAAGAGATACAATCGTCCTTACATTAAGATTATTTGTCATGAAGGTATGCTTCCCTCTCTGATTTGGCTGTAACTTTCTTTTCATTTATTTCTATGTTCAGTAGAATTTAGTACTGTTATTTTTCTTTTACCATGACTGTTATTTGAAGTTTTGCTTTAGTCTGTGCTTCACATGTGATTGTAGGTCTCTGTTTGGTAGTTTTGCTACCGTGCATACTTCATGATGATTGTCTATTTTGATGTGTGGATTTAGTACTGTGAGATACACCGCTTGGATCTCAAGACCTATGATCTGATAGGGAGGTCAAGGGGAAGTGACATTAGAAAAATGTGAAATCTATCTTCAAAGTGTTGAGAATTATGATTATATATTTCTATCTACTTTATATCGGATCATGGGTGCAGGACGTCTTTCTAGAGACTTTCGAATCCCCCTGCAGTTTCCATGTAGTTACAGAAAACGACATATTAACAGTTGAATTTATGATATTGGAAAGCCCTTGTGATAAGAATCTAGAGGCAGACATACAGACTACAGTATCTCATAGACCTCTATGATATATGAAGAGGAGATTTATTAGCCTTAGAGCAGCAGGCTTTCCGTGGTTTGACTTCAGAAGGTGCATTTCCGTTGCATTCATCTAACACAAACAGCCTATCTGCAATTGCAGGGGTGGGATTAGGCTGTGTACACTTGACTCTCGGTCTATGCGGCTGTAGGTGGGAGCCTCGTTCATTGGGGTGGATTTTTGTGTTCTTTGTCAAGTTATTGGTATCTATGTGTCTGTACTGTGTGGTCTTGCACTTTATAATCTTTGCACTGACTTGTGTTTTGTATCACTGTCTTTCCCGACATCAATCTGAGTGAGTATAAGATTACTGATCTCCGACTTTACAGGCTATGCAGAAAGGAAAAGGAAAGAAGAGGAGGATATTTTTCAAGTGACCAATTTTTGCTGATTGATGCCATTTTTTTTCCTTTCAAGGAAACCCGCCGTTTTTTCTTTTCTATTTTTTGTTTTGCTGAAAAAAGAGATCAAAAGTGGGGAGGGAGGTGTGCATTCATTTCAGGCTACCAGTTGTTATTATAAGTGAGATGTTAGAGAGCATAGGGGTTTAGAAATGTAAGTTATAGGTCATCCCAGTATGTAATCATTCAATTATCCCAATATGTAATTTTTGGTGTATCTTTGCAGTGTTGTCGAATGTCTGATTATGGGTAACAGAGTATAGAAAGCTTGGGCGATACCATTGTACATCCTCTGCCTCTGCTCTCTTGCTCAAATTCGAGGATCTTATTAAGTTCGTTGAGTGCTACTCTAACCAAGTGTTTTTGGAATATAGAATTCCAAATTTTGGCAGAATTTGTAAATTGTAATAAGCAGGGAGCGACTCATCTGGTCGTCAGCTTATTTGCTTTTATGGTTTCCTTTACTTTTGTTCCTCTATTCTATGGTGAAACACGAGAGGTAACTTGTGAATTGAGAATGGGAGTAATACAGGCCAAACTACCAAATTGGTAAAAAAAGTGGAGGGCAATTGACAAATTGGTAAAAAAAAAAACTCCGGCGACAGATTGGTAAAAAAAAATGAGCCTGGTCACCAAATTAGCCAAAAAACATGCCAAGTGCCGGAGCGTACCTTCCACACGCATAATTACATTGATTTTCTTCATTTAATTAAAATTTCTAACCTAACATTAGATTGGCTAATATCATATTGCGACTTTCATTTTCAATTAGATTAACGAGCTTTTTTTTTGCATTGTACCAACATTTGATGTGGATTTCTTATGGAATTGAGATGACACATGATAAAAACTGTCTTTTTTACAGTTGTGCCAAGTTTGATTTTCTCATTTGAAGCATAATTTTTTTAAATTTTTTTTTGAAATGAATAAAATTATAAATGACACATTATAATCCTCAATATGTTGCTAATAATTCATATGCAAATTATCAAGGTCATATTTTTGGCTAATTTTTTTAATTGCAAATAAGAGGGATAAAAAATAGTTGTTTTGCTTAAATTGATTGTATTGTTTTGCATTATGAATATTTATTAAGAAATTTTTAAAAAAATTTATTAAGATATTATAGAAAAAATTATTATTAGGTTAATAAATTTAATTAAATGAAGAAATCAACGTAATTATGCGTGTGGAAGGTACGCTCCGGCACTTGGCATGTTTTTTAGCTAATTTGGTGACCAGGCTCATTTTTTTTTACCAATCTGTCGCCGGAGTTTTTTTTTTTACCAATTTGTCAATTGCCCTCCACTTTTTTTACCAATTTGGTAGTTTGGCCGAGTAATACATTAAAAAGGGTATTGAACACATTTCCTTATTGATCGGAAGTTGGGTCATGTTCTTTAAAATAATGTGGGGGTCATGTTCTTTAATATAATGTGGGGGTCGTGTTCTTGTTGTATAATTTGAACGCCCTTAACCGAAGCTAGCTTGGATTGAGCTCATATACTTGTGACGTTGGTTTGTCAGACGAGCAAACACCGAGCTCTAGCGTCAAACCTGCATTTGAACTTGAACACAAACTGATATTATGACCGGAACAAATTATCTCATGCCAATTTTTTTGCTTGTTAAACATCATTAGATGATAACTATACAATGTGTACGATTCAAAGCTGCCCAACTACTATAATTGGGTAGCTACCTTTCAAAATTGCAAAATTGCAAAGGATACAAAGCTGAATGGACTTAATCTGCATGATATTTCATGTTTACGTCTTCATCGTCACATCTATTAAGTACACGACCAGAATCAACTTGGATACGCTCCCTTAAGTCACACGCATGGGTTATGCACAAAAATTGATGTTGACAATACTGCCCCTTCGACTTCAACGAATCCATTCCTTCCACTATACCTCAACCGCTTCTTTCTCTTCTCTGAAAGTAAATATGGTGAATTGGTATAAGGGTATTATTGTCTAATTGAAGTATGATTACTCAGTGGCCGTTGGTTATGGGAAGACCGAAAGAGAACCGAAGTCAACAAAGTCAACTCACAAGAACATTGACTGATTGACTCCTGACATTTTGATCAAAATTTCAGGTTGTGAATTGAACATTTCTCTACAAATTGTGATCATATTTTGAGAGGGGAAGTAGTACAAAAAATGGACCCAGAAGCTTGTAGAAATGTCATAGCTCATTCTGCCCATGATCATCACAAGGTTAAATTCTAAATATACTCTATCTGCTCCTCCTTTCAATTTTTACAATTTGCCCATTTCATTTTATTTTAATCATATTCTAATTCCATGTTGTAAAGTAGCCTCTCTATGTTTCCCACGTAGGGCTAAGGTTTGCGTACATCTGATCCCCTTGGCCCTTACCTCAGAGCTGCTGAGGCGCTGGGGTAGGTTCATTTTGTATACTGTTGATAAATGATTGGTCATCATTTTAACCCTGAATGTTAATCAGTTGGTGGTGAATGGGCCTTTGTATTACCCACGCTTCAAGTCCAATGGGCATTTGCTTGAGGGCGTGTGTTAGAAAGTATAAACTCGTTGTGTGGGCTTCAACCATCAGATTAGGCTTTTTGTTGTGTGTGTGTGTGTGTGTGGTGATTTCTGTTGATGACAGCTTTGTTAAGATTAGAGAGTAGCTGAAATTGGAATAAGTTGATTAGAGAGGGAAAAGAAAACCAGAAATTCCCGGGACTAAAATTAACCTTAGTTTGTTTATTTAGAGTTTAAACTTACAATCACGGTAACCTCTTAAAAACCTGCAGTCGAGGCGACGGGCTGTTTCTGGTGTATATGTAGTGCCATTGCTGTACAATGTACAAACTTTCCGCCAGCAAAAATGGAAATAGGATGAACTTCTGGAATTTTAAATCCGAAATTTAAAGCTAAGAAGGTCTTGCTTATAAGAAAAAACCCATGTGTGTGCATGTCGTTTGGTTGAAGTTACCATTGAAGATTTAATGTCTGCGTGACCCAAATTAAAGCATATTTTTAGCATTATCATCTTGTTGTAAGGAAGTAGGACTGTATGAGTATATGACCATTCACTGTACAACTGCAAGAACCTGTAGGATGACATAGTACCAATCCCTGGTGTTTCAGCTATGGTATGTGAAGTTCAGACTTCAGATATATGCCAAAGCTAGTGTAGAAGCTGTTTTTGAAAGCATCATCAGAGGTTAACCTTCTGATAGTTGTTACACATGTGGCGTTGTCAGTTGTCACCTTAGAGTTCTTACTTCCTTCACTTTAGAAAATTTACTGGTGAAATGCACAAGTAGTTGCGAGTTGTGAATCATTAGTGCACTTACTAATATTTCAGGAGATGGTAGCTCAAGAAAAGGCGCATACATCAACCTCAGCTAAGGAGGAGGTTGATCTGGATGAGTTGGTCAATGTAAGTCTTACAACACTCTGCTGTTTAGCTTAATACAACTCTTGCAGTTCTCATCTGGTCTTTCTTTTCGTTGCTGTCGTTCTTTTGGCAGGACCCAGAGCTAGTAAGACTACTTGCTAAGAACAGAAACGATGATGATGAGGAGGTGGATTATTCTGAAAGCATACGTAGGTCTGTGATGGATGCGTGATGTTATTTTGGTTGTCATTTTTTTCTGTTGTTGAAAGTCTTTCATGTGGTTAGATCCTCTTTTACTTTGTTTGCCTGAATTCGTGTATAATCTAAACTTGATTACCTTCCAATCTTTGTGGGTTAGGCTATTTGTACGCCCGAATGTCATATAACTATCGTCTCTAATAACATAGGCAATAAGTTCAGTGAATGTAGGCCTGTAATGGTGACATCTTAAGTATGCTTCCATTTGTGGTTGTATCACTAAACTGTCTGAGCTTCTTTTATTGTGAAGTATCAGTCGGAGTCAGTCTACGCCATTCTCATTTTGGGTATCGAGCCTCTCAATGTTTTTAACATGGTGAAAACTGAAAGGCTACGTACATCTAACCCTCCTTTGCTTCATCATAGGTGGGAGCCTTTGAGGCACTGACGTATTGTTGTTATTCTTATCATTTGGTCAGGGCTTCGGATATACATGATACACCAACAGAAGTTGCTGACAGCCATGAAGAATTACGTGCAACAAATAGGAAGGTCAAATCTAAAGATTCAGTGAGTACCTCTGAAGTATATGCTGCTGATGTGGAGGGGAACCATAACCAGAGAGAACGACAGTCTTGTACTTGGGAATCAAGGATTCCGCCTTATCCAAACACCCTTGAGGATCCCAGTTACTCTTACCCTCTACCAGTTCCTGATGAACCTTTATCCTTTTTATCTCAGGGTAATCTTGTGTGAATCCTGAGTAAGCTATAAGTTTGGCTTATGCAGTAGCTTATGTTCAGTTTTTGTCATTTCAGCTGTTGCTGATGATCCATTGCCAGCTATCGAGGACCTCCAAATATCTGGTCAACCTTATCCTTGGCGACAACTTCAGGCTTGCGGCTATTCTATCAATGGAACAACCAGCTGCTACTTTGAGGTTGTTTTTCTGAAAGTTGAAACTTCATATTGAAAACATACTGATGATCAAATTTCATTTTGTTGCTTCTTTTTTTGTATCAGTGGGTGCGCCATTTGGAAGATGGTTCTGTGAAATACATAGATGGTAATGCTGCTGATCTATATACATGACATTTTTATTGTCGAAAATATATCTTTCAAGACTTCGGCACTCTAAAACATTTGCATATCAGGGGCAAAACAACCTACTTACCTTGTCACTGCTGATGATGTGGACACCTATCTTTCTGTTGAAGTCCGGCCTTTGGATGACAGAAAGAGGAAGGTGGTCTTCTTATTCATTGTCTCATGTTTAATGACTGCTTTTTTTAACTTTGCTAATGTCTGATGTTCTAATGATTTTGTTTTACATCCTCTGCTGAATATAGGGGGAGCTTGTGAGAGTTTTTGCTAATGAACATAGAAAAATCATTTGGGGTACGTCATACGTGATGAAAGTAATATGTTATTGGCCACAGATGGGATTATCCTTATATCTTCATCAACTTTCCGCTTTCTGACCATGTGGCAATTCACCAGAATCAAAATATGTAAATCCTACTTCAGGTCATAATCTTGCGCATGAATGCGGACAGAATATCTAATACCAATCAGCAACTGGGGTGGTGTAAAGCCGGATCCATTTACCACACCATCCCTTGCTAAGTGGAGGCCATTAGAGATAGCTAAGGTGGCCTAATGAATAGGCTATCCTTAAACTCTTGCAGAATAATGCATACCGTAGAAAAGAACACTAAAACCCTGAAAACCTTCTCATTTTGTGTCTGTTGTTTCTATGTTTTGTTTTCCATTATCAATGGAAAAGAGTGAGGTGGAGGGGTTGAAAGGGGATGGAAGTAGTAAAACAAATACTCCCTCAACTTTGAATTCTTTACACTTGCTTTTAGCACAAATTTTTAGGAGAGTAATTATCTTTCATGATGATCCTAGTTTTTGGAGTTTTGAGTTTTATTTCATGTTAGTCTTGTATTTTGATAATTCTGGTAGAAGATGACGTATGGCGAATTACTATGAATGAATTTTCCTCTTTAAAAAAAGGGACCAGAATGCTAACATTTCATCTAAAAGCATAAATTAATTTTTTTTGAGAAGACCTTACATGTGACTATGTGAGATGACACCCATGAATCCTAGAGTACCACTTAATTTTCATCTCCCTTTTTGTTTGTGTAATCTTGTGCGAATCCAGTGTGAGCTATAAATTTAGCCTATGCAGTCGCTTATTTACAGTTTCTTTTTTGACATTTCAGCTGATGATGATCCATTGCCAGCTTTAGAGAACCTCCAAATATCTGGTGAACCTTATCCTGGGCGACAGCTTCAGGCTTGTGGCTATACTATTAATGGAGCAACCTGCTGTAACTTTGAGGTGCTTATCCTGAAAGTTGAAGCTTAATATTGAAAGCATATTACTGGATCTTTCTGTGATAATTCATATTGTTGCTTCTTTTTTGTTCAGTGGGTGCGCCATTTTGAAGACGGGTCTGTGAAATACATTGATGGTGATGCTGCTAATCTATATACATGGTCTATCATTCTTTTTTAACGATATCTATAAAGACTTTGGCACTCAAAAATTATGTCAAATCAGGGGCAACACAACCTATTTACCTTGTCACTGCTGATGATGTGGAGACCTATCTGGCTGTTGAAGTTCAGCCAATGGATGACAGAAAGAGGATGGTAGTCTTCTTATTGAATGTCTCCCGTTTAATGACTGTATTGAATTTTTCCAATGCTTGATGCTCTAATGATATAATTTCTTCGATTCTCCGATGAATTTTAGGGGGAGCTAGTGAAGGTTTTTGCTAATGAGCACAGAAAAATTATTTGTGGTAAGAAATGATTATGCTGGTAGCTTCATAATTCTCTTGTTGCTTCCCTCTGAAGCTCTGCCGGTACTCTCTTATTTCTTGAGTTACTATGGATGGGTCAGAAGGGGACAGAAGAGTGAGCCATACTTTCTGCACAAGCCCTAGGGCACGAAGGACGTGGCTAAAGTGGCTCCCATATACATAAAGAAGCTAAGGCATTGACACCTAAACTATTGGAATTCTTATTTCCTAAGCGAAGCATCACAATGAATCTTCTTTGTTTCCAATACTATCTCTGCCCTTAAGCTTGTTTCTCATTATATCGAACTATACGGATGCATCACTGGTGCGCTTTGTTGAATGTTACTGTCATCTTTCTCGCAGATCCGGCTATGCAAAGTTATATTGAAAACAATTTGCAAAACGGTCATGTCTCATATAAAGTGTCGCTGTCGGTATGGCTGGCTTTATCCATATCTCTTAATATCAGTTTTGTAAATCTGCATGTACTCAGAAATTTGAATTGTCAACATCTACATGAGCTATTGCAGACAAGTAATTTTGGCAAATGGGAGCCTGCTACTTTGACAATTAAGCACGAAGGTTACAGTATCAAGGGCAGTGGATCTAATGAACTTGCAATCAGTGAGAAACTTTCACAGGGTAGTACGGTATGATTATACTGACTGTGTCCTTAAGTATTGCTATAAGATGGTTTTAGCTAAGAACTTAAGACCTTTGTGAACCCATATACTCCTTTCATTTCATTTTAGTCGTCTTCATTTTTTTTATGTGTGTTTATTTTGATAAGGAATCGAGCACGTTTTTAAGTGTTGCAATGGTTGTATGTTCAGACTTCAGCCATTAGCCCTAATTTTATGTGTGTGTGTGTGTGTGTGTGGATAAAGAATCGAGTAGGTTTTAAGTGTTGCATTGGTTGTATGTTAAGACTTCAGAACTTTATGTTTTGCAGGTATCTGTTACCCATGATCATGAATATGAGCTTTCTATTCTCAGTGCTAGTGGAGCTCAGCATCTTTTGCGAGTTGAAGACACCATACCAGAGATTGTTAGGTAATTAAGACATACTTCATCCCAGATTGATTAGCTCTTCTTATGTATGTCAAAGTGGTGACTCTTACTTATTGAGCTTTTTTCCTATTGACAAACAACCGAGGAGGCGAGGACTGTACTGCTTATTCATTTACAGACCTGTTAAAGCCTAATCTGACCAAAAACCCTCAGGCTGCCTGGACGTAACTAGATCACAACCTCACAACTAATTTGATATTTAGAAAACCATTGAAGTTAAGTGAATCTAACTGCTCTGACCAATAAATTTTAGAGTGAAATCTGTGATAGATGATGTGTATAAGACTAGTCTAGAATAGAACATTCTAGAACTAGGGTTAGGTTTTTCTATTGTACTATATAATGAGGCTTGCCTCTTCAATAATATTAAGTCGATTATTAGAGTATTTCATAATCTTACATGGTATCAGCAGTCTAGGTTAAAACCTCTCCATTCAAAAGTCGATCTCGTGCTTCCGCTCTCCCGGCCGGAGATGATGCTACTCTCCTACCCATCTCCGGCCAGGTTCTCTACTTTTCAGTTTTTTTTTTTTTCAATGTTTCAAGGATTAGATTTACTTTTATGCAAATAAACATCCATCTGACGTTTAGCCTTTGGCATACGTGTGGATTTTAGTCTTAAATTCCCTTTTGTTTTCCCACATCAATATCTTCCGCCGTTACCGCACTACCGGATTTCGATGGTCATCATCAAGGCTGATCCCAACACCACAACAGCCGCCTATGTCGACCCACGTCGACTCTAATCAAGCGCCCACGGATCGCCGACGACCGCTTCGCACAGCCCACGGCTTGCCGCCCAGCCCGCTTTGCCGCTCATGCCGCACATTGAGTAGTCCAGGACACTCCGCCGCCTCTCAGCCGCCTAAGCCGCTGTTGCCGCCCCGTCGCTGTTGCCCAAGTCTTTCGCCGCTGCCGGGGTAGCCCTTCGCACGGATCCAACCACTGTTTTTTATTTTTTTTATTTTTCATTTCATGCTTGTCCTATCACCCTACGGGGATAGCAGACTCAACAACCCTGACTCCCTCATGGGGATACTAAGTCGAGTGCCCACGGCCTCGCATACGGGTTTGTTTTCGCATTTTGTTTTCTTTTCACAGTGGTCTGTGTCGCTGTTATGTGGTTGTGCCTCTCCGATCATGCCGTCCTTTGCCATCTTTGCATCCAGCCGAACCGCTCGTGTAACTGCCGTTCCGACTGCGGGGGAGTGATAGATGATGTGTATAAGACTAGTCTAGAATAGAACATTCTAGAACTAGGGTTAGGGTTTTCTATTGTACTATATAATGAGGCTTGCCTCTTCAATAATATTAAGTCGATTATTAGAGTATTTCATAATCTTACAATCTGTTAATTTGAAAAACCAACCCAACCCGCCCTTAAACGAACTAAAACTGACCAAAGACTCAGGATTGGTATCTTCGCAATGGTTTTGGGCTTGTGAGGCCCTTGATTCCATCACCTGAATCATCACCTGATAGTTTCAAACACACAGGTTTAGTGTTTGGTATCACTATCATCTATGTGTATTAATCTGTTGTTCCTTATGGTTTTGCAGTGTAAGAGATGCAATCGTCCTTACATTCATAGCATTTGTCACGAAGGTATGCTTCCCCTTGTAATATAACTGTTTCTTTCTTACCTATTACGTGGGACTTTAGGACTCCCTCCACTCCAGTTGCGACTGATATTCTGACGGACTGCTGTTTTTAACCGGCCATATTGGGTTTCACATCTAGATCAACTGAAATGTTCTTTTGGTGTAAAAATCAACACATACTTACTTTGCGTTGCATTATACCAATTGACTTGATTTTATGGGGAGGGGTTGTTTTTCATTTGGCCTCTTCATCCTATTACAGCAAAACAAACAGGTAGGTTATGTAGGAATGTAGGATCGGAGGGGGTATAAACAAACTGAAAGAGAGAGTCAGAGAGACGTGCCTTCTCTATCTCATGGAACTGTATGACATAAGGAGCGTAGGTTCGTTAATTCGCCTTATAGCAGGTACAAATAGCGTCAAATGGGTCGCATACCTGATACCTGTATGTGACATGAGGCTTTCCGTGGGTTGGCTTCAATAGGTGCATTGTCATTCATTCGTGTAACACAAACAACCTTTTTGCTAATGCAGGGTGAGGTAGCTCGTGCAATATCATTTAACGTCGGTTGTCTGTGCTTAAAATTCTCCGTGAACTTTGAATATTTGATCAGGTTTGTGGCTTTTAAGAAAAAATGGGGTGGTAACCCTTATAGAGGAACTAATCTTCGATGTCGTCGGCCCTGTAAAAAAGTTCTCTGAAATTGGACCATCTGATGTCTTGTTAGAAATGTGAAAGAATGTCTGTGATCAAGCAACTGCAAGGAGAGCGAGGTTGAAATGAGTTGGATCAACTGATGAGTAGTTTGCTCATGTTTGTTTGTGTAAGTTTGAACTAGTGTAACTAAAGTAAGCTTGAATCAAGCTCGCATTTGTATGATTGAGCCAGTGTCTTCATGAGCAATTTGCCCTTTCGATCCGCCTTTTGTGTTGAGTAACACTTGTACAAATGGATGACGCAGATGCATATTTTGATTATTTTCGTAATCTCTTCATCAGTTAATCCGAATCATACAAAGCTTAATAAGTCGTTTAGGGTTGGATCATGGTTGGCTCTAAAAGTAATTTCGTTCAAATGGGAAACCTAGCCATAAAATTCTCCTATCGACTCGTTGACCAATAGTCCCAAAAAAAAAAAAAAGAACCAAATTTACATAAACCCTAATCCGACTTCTACAATTGCCAAAGGTTAGAGTCAAAAGCCAAAATCGACCTTTGCTCGACAAGTTCACATCTAACCAACCTCGAACAACCCCTGAGTCCCTAACCACGCAACGCAACCCATTATTTACTTACTCATCTCTACCGTCCACACTAAACAAATATAAGCGAATCTAACCTCATTAAATTTTTTCTAATTAACCATAAGAACAAACCACACATCGTAAATTTTCAATTCATTCACGTGTTTTCGAGTAATTCGGGGTAGCCAAATAACGAAGAGTCAAGAAGAAGCTACACAACACTAGACAAACATCCCTCCCAAGTCCCAGTATTTGAAAGTGCTCTTCTTCTACTTCCAGGGTTTTCGCTTCTTCTACAAGCCTCGCACTCTCTCGCACACATACATAAAAACCTACTACTCCCCTCTTTCTCTCTCTTCTTCTACAAGCCTCACTTTCTCTCTCCTCAATTCAGCAACCAACCAACCATGCACGCTCCCGTCCTCGTCCTCAGTACGCTCACTTCCCCCTTTTTCTCTCTCCTCTTTTTTTTTTGAGTTTTTTTCTAGTTTGCCCTTCGATTGAAATGTGTTTTTTTTTAGCAAAGTTGATTGCTTGTTGAGAATCTTGTGTTATACGATTGATTATGTGATTATTCTGTTTACGATGAAATGTGGGTATTGTTTGTATTTCGTGATTAGGGTTTTAATTAGGGTTTTAGTAAGGTTTTTCCGTGATTTAGAGTAATGGGGAATGTTTAATTTGATTGTATGAGTAAAAATAAGTGTTGGGTTTTTTTGGGGTGCTTTAGATTTGTTTGTTTCCAGGATCTGATCTTGTTTTGGGTTTGTTGATTTAAGGGGTTTTGCGAGTTTTTGCTGTTTTACTGCATTTTGAGATCTTGCGAGTCTAATTTGGTTTTCTGTATAATTTGGTAGTATGTTTTTATGTATATCGATGTTTTATAGTGGTATCGTTGTTTAGGATACGCGTTCTGTGACGGGATCATGTGATATTGGTTTTGTTTTAGCTGAATGAGTGATGGGATGGGATTGTTTGTGCTGGATTTTTGTTTTTTTCGATTTCATTGATGACTGAGAACCAACTATAGATGAGTGAAGTGAAGCGAGGGATATGCGTTTCTTATCGTATTAGGATGAGTGTGAGAAGAAAATTAGTTGTCTTTGTTTAGTTTTGTGGATGTTTGATGATTTTGTAGCTTAGAAAGTGGCATTTGTTTGTAGGTAATGTTGATTTGTCGTGTTCATTTTATGTGTTTGGGTTGAAATTGCAGATGATGCTACAAAGCGCGAGTCTGGTACCAAAGTCCACCATGGTAACATCCGTGCAGCAAAGGTGAGATATATTTTCCTTTTTAACTGGTTGGAGGATGTGGAATAGCTGATTCAGTGTTACATATGCTTATCGTCTAGGATCCTTAGTAAATTTTTTAAGGTGGCGTATAGCATTTTTGATACAGGTTTCAGTAATGACGTCAATTTTAGAAATGGAACTTGTGAAAGTAGAAACCCATTTCAACTCATGATAATGGAATTGATGTTTGAAACCAATTTCAGTTCTTGATTTCTAAACTACCCCCCTGAACACTCCTGGCTGAAACAAATAAAGAAACAAGAGAAGAGGCAAATGATTAGGATGTGAGGAAGCTGCTATGGGGGAAGGGCAATGATCGTGGGAGGTGTGTGGATGTCAGAAGGACAAAGGTGGAGAGAAACTTGATCACAGAGAAGGCTGAAGGCAGGGATTCGACGAAGGGGGCATGGTCTAATTGGTAGTGGTGGTCTAGGGGCTGTCATTTTTGCCATGGGCAGTGGTGGGCCTCTCTAGGGATTTTAGGGTTTCGGGTGGGAACATGTGTGGCTGTGTGAATTGGCGGTTCAGCACTCGAGCGCGGTGTTTTGGGGATCTCAAGCAAGGATAAAAGCTGGTTCTGGAGGGGGGAAGTGTAAGATGAGGAGTATGTGGGCTAGAAATATGACTAAGGGTTATGGTAGGTCCGGAAATTTGGGTTTTCACACTAACTTTGAACCAAGTCAAATAAGATTTCGACTTCTTCAATTTTCCAAACATTTGATTTGTCCAGTTCCAAGATTGATGTCCAAAAACTTTCCAAGCATACCTTATGTTTTTTTGAGATAGTGTACCTGAAACATGGTGTTCAATTGCAATTCATTTAACAAATTCTTCTGTTTGAGAAGTATCTACTGCGTGCCTCTTAAAGAGTCTCAGAGATGTATGTGAATCTATCTGTGGTGACTGGTGAGCCCATATAAAAATCTGATGTTTGATATGTAATTCTTATTTTTTCTTCTATGCAATTGTCTTGTTCTCCTTATTGAGAACCATGCTTAACACAGTTTGTTTAAACTTGGGATACACATTTTAGTTTTACTCTTCATGCTTGGCAGGCTGTTGCTGAAGTAATTCGCACGACATTGGGTCCACGTTCCATGTTAAAGATGCTTCTTGATGCGCAAGGAGGTGATATATTTATGCTGGTTATACTACGATTTTTCATTAGATTGGCCATCTCATTCCACACTGTTCTACAGTTTTTTGAAATCTTACTTCTGTGCAGCATATATTTGTTTTCGTTCACTTTGGCTGTCTTTTTTTATTTTAAAGGGGAACAGAGTTCCATTTAATATCTTGATGCTCTTCAATCTAATGGCGACGGGGGAGGGTGGTGATTATGCTCATGTATACACACAAGAGAGGAAATATAATAATAGCCTTTGTCCTTTGATATGTGCACGAAGCTTTACTATTTTGATGGTTTGACAAAAAGTTGGAAATACAAGTTCAGTTATTTATACTTCCATTAACTGTTGGATCTGATATGTTCATATTGCATTGGTCTTCCAGGCATAGTTGTCACAAATGACGGGAATGCTATCTTGCGTGAACTAGATCTTGCACACCCAGCTGCTAAGGCATGTTCAGCTGATCCTTGGGCTACTTTCATTTTGCTTTGAGATTTTATTGAATAATATTTCTCATTTGCTATTCTTTATTGAACGATAGTCGATGATTGAACTAAGTCGGACACAAGATGAAGAAGTGGGAGATGGAACTACCTCTGTAATTATTCTTGGTACGAACAGATTCGGGAAGGCCTTACCATTATGCGGTTTTTAGATTCAGTTTTGTTCTAACTAAGATAAGAGTTGCAAAGGGCATTTTTGAATTCCAAAGTGATTTTGTGTTGCAGCTGGGGAAATGCTTCATGTTGCTGAGGACTTCATTGACAAAAATTATCACCCTACTGTCATATGTCGAGGTACAATGGATATTCTTTTCATATATGCTTTTCGGACCTAATTCTCTTGGTTCAATTGATTTAAGCTTAAGATGCATGTTTCACAGCCTATACCAAAGCCCTGGAAGACGCTATCGCAGTTCTTGACAAGATTGCAATGTCCATTGACGTAAAGGACCGTAAGTTTACGTACTTCTATCATATTTCTGCAACCTTTGACATGTTTATTGGTCGCAAGAGCTTGGATTTAAATCATGCTGCTTTACGTTAAGAGGGTTGTTGCAGGTGATACTATTTTGGGATTGGTTAAGAGCTGCATTGGCACAAAGTTCACCAGCCAGTTTGGGGACTTGATTGCTGTGAGTATTTCTATAACTTTGAGGATATTTTCATCTCAAGAATGAGATCGCAATATTCATTCAAGGAGTTCTGATTTCCATGCTCTGAAGGAGGTGGAATTTCTTGTAATGTTTAGACCAGGACTCCTTTCCCTCTTGTATCCGTTTCAAATAGTATTATTTTTCTCATCTTGAAAAGACCGATAACCCATTATTCATAGGTGTTCCTTATATACCACTTAGTTTGGCTTGGAAATGGTCCATGTGTGCCAACAGAACTTTAAAATGTAGCTTGTACGTATTCTTGTTCCTAAATATTCGACACGGAGTTCCCGTTCTTGATTTTGCTCTCATTAACCGGTCTGTGTTGTGTCCTCCCTTTAGCTCCTTTTTATAGAGCCCCTTGGATCCCTTAGTGTATACTGCTTAGATAATTTCTGCACATCGACAACCTTGACTCACCAAGTATGTTGATTGTGTCTGGTGCATTCTTTCCTTCTTCCCCCTCAGCAGTTGCCAAACTATGTTTTTTTAATTAGTCGCGAGGTTAGCACGGAGACCAATAAGGTGGAGTCTCTAGTGACATGTTGCTAGTAAAAGAAGCCGATAAGATGTCTTTTCTAATATGTGTATGATGTGTCGAGGCAATCGTGATTTGTGAAGCTATACTTCACATCTTTTTTATTTGCTGCACTTTGTTATTGCTCATCTTTACGTGAGGGGGGGGGGGAGTTGGGGTTGTCCTCCTGGGGCAAAAAACTCTTGCGAAACTATTACATGGGCCAGGAGGGATTGTGCGAAGAAAGTGATATAGCGTTGTTTAGACTACCCAGTACCCACATTGGGTTTGGCACGATACGGTGAGGCTAAGGCAAGAGAGGAGAGAAAATAGGAAAAAGAATAAAGTTGGGGCAAGAGAGTGTAAGTGAGGCAAAGTTTGTCTCTTCACAAGCTGGGGCATGGGAATGAAAGAAGAGAGAGTGTTTTTTTTCTCTTCCTCTCTCTTGTTGACACTTGCCCTTATGCCCTATAGGAAAATCGGCACGAATGTGACTTGCCATGGCATAGAGGCAAGGCAAAGTAATTATAAACTGTTTTTGGTATTTTGCCCTAAGGCAAAGGAGGGCACTAATATGTGGGTAGTCTTATGGCGATTTCTGGGTTCTCTGGTTGGATAGAAACTCCTGCATCTTTTGTGGTCTGACTCATAATGTATATTCTCCGAGGGAGAGGGTAGTATTCTCGGCCTGTAAATGGGTAAAAAAGTAGCTGTGTTAGGGAGTCCCTATCAATGATCAGTAGTTAGCTCTATCATGAGGATCACTGGATCAGAGTGTGTCATAACCTCATTGTTTGCTTTGTTCTTTGATTTACTTGTTTTTGCAAAATTTTCCTTTATATTCAAAAACCATACCCGATAATCTTAAAACGCAATAAAGAGAATGATCTTTATGGCAGACTTTCTGATTCGAGATTAACTCTTGTTACAATGCCTAGCTTTTTTTTATTTACTCTGGAACTTATCTTATGTTGGAGATTAGCACATCTCGATCAATGTGGTGAACCTACTGTAGGTATATAACATGAGAAATTCTTAATTATGGTTGATACTGAACACATTTTGAGCCACTAATTGACCCCCAACTTCCACTAGTTTGAGGTCTGTTTCTGCTTCAATTTTTTCCCAGATCTTTGTAAATGGGGTACAAGTGAACAAATTCCTGAATTCTGGCCTGTACCATTTTGGTGCTTGTACACATTTTGATATTTTATGTTCAATTTTTGTCAGATGATGTTCTACAGTTGTGTAATTTCATCTTTGCAATGATTCTTTTGTAGGATTTAGCAATTGATGCCACCACAATAGTTGGTGTGGACGTGGGCCAGGGCCTGCGTGAGGTGGACATCAAGAAGTATATTAAAGTCGAAAAAATACCTGGTGGCCAGTTAGAAGACTCACAGGTGCTTAGAGGGGTAATGATCAATAAGGATATTGTTGCTCCAGGAAAAATGAGGCGGAAAATCGTGAATCCACGAATCATTCTCCTTGATTGTCCTCTAGAGTACAAGAAAGGTGAAAACCAAACCAATGCTGAAATTGTGAGAGAAGAAGACTGGGAAGTTCTTCTCAGAATGGAAGAGGAGTACATCGAGAATATTTGCGCTCAGATATTGAAGTTTAAGCCAGATGTGGTTGTTACAGAGAAAGGACTTAGTGATCTAGCTTGTCATTATTTTAGCAAAGCCGGTGTTAGTGCAATCAGGAGGCTGAGGAAGACTGACAATAACAGAATTGCCAAGGCATCTGGGGCTGTCATTGTGAATAGGCCTGATGAGCTGCAAGAATCAGATGTTGGGACTGGTGCTGGGCTTTTTGAGGTTAAGAAAATTGGTGATGACTTTTTTACATTCATCGTTGACTGCAAAGATCCAAAGGCCTGTACTGTGTTACTACGTGGTGCTAGCAAAGATCTTCTAAATGAAGTGGAAAGGAATCTTCAGGTAGGCTTTGAACTCGGTGCTTGATGGTTTTTTGGAGCTGGTTCTCAAATTAACAAATGTCTGATCTGGGTACAGGATGCAATGTGTGTGGCAAGAAATATCATAAAAAATCCAAAACTTGTTCCTGGAGGTGGTGCTTCTGAGCTGACTGTATCTGCATCCTTGAAACAAAAGAGTGCGTCCATTGAAGGCATAGAGAAGGTGAGCGTTTTATTGCTTCTCCTTACCCGCCCGTCTCCTTAGGAAAAATAGAATATATACAGTGCTGCTGCTTTAGCTATTATATCTCCCGAATTTCTTCATTTTTAAAGGAATCCAAGCCTTGTTTAGCTACATTTTAAATCCTTTCATGTCTGATTGTTCATCAGTGGGCCTACGAAGCAGCTGCTTCAGCTTTTGAAGCTATACCACGGACATTAGCACAGAACTGTGGTGTAAATGTGATTAGGACTATGACTGCCTTACGGGGAAAGGTTAGTACTTGGTCTTTCATGCTTTCAGCTATTTTTCCTCGAGAAATTAAAGTTCAGTATGTATTAATATTTCCTGAAATTCGCAGCATGCAAATGGCGAAAATGCTTGGGTTGGCATAGATGGTAACACTGGTGAAATCTCAGATATGAAAGAGAAGAAGGTATATTAATGTCTTCCCTTTTCTTTTGATATTGTGGACTAGGGGGCTAGAGAACAAGCTCTAGCCAAATCAGGTCTCCTTTTTTCTACCGAAATTATGAGCAGTTTGCTGTCTCTAGCTAGAATGATGGGTCATTACAAGTCATGAGTAACTTTTTAGTCTTAAAATCTCGGCCCTGAATGGACTGTAACAACAGTGCTTAGTGCATTGATGTTACCATGGTCACGTATGGCCTTTCTTTTTTTTACTTGATTATCTTTGCTTTTCTTGTTGGAGGCATGGTCAGTTTCTTCTGGTCTTGGTTTACGGATTCAAAAGTTTATGCTCCATAAAACTCTAGAAAGAACTATTTTCCTTTAAAATATGTCCTGATTTTTAGACACTAGCAGAATAGCAGGCAGGAGAATGACAGATATTGGGAGCCAAGTATGGTGCTTGTTAAAAATTCAGAACTGATGCTTATTTTTGCGTTTTTAGTAGACCGTAGAGGAGGTTGGTATGAATTGTCTGTGCTATAGTTACTAGCTCTTTCCTGATTCTTGACTTTATATACTCCAAACCTGATCAAATTCCAGCTTTAATTTGACTCTTGTTCGTCACTGGCCCTTTTTTTGTTCAGATTTGGGATTCCTACACCGTCAAGACTCAAACATTCAAAACCGCCATTGAAGCAGCTTGCATGCTTCTCAGAATAGATGACATTGTGAGTGGCATCAAGAAGAAGCAGGCTCCTGGAGCAGGTCCCCAAAAACCTCAGATTGACCAAGCAGACGATGCTGACAACGAACAAATGATTCCAGAATAAGTTTCGTAAGATCCAAGGATTGTAACAACATTTGTGTGTGTTCAGCGAAACTCTCTGGAGTTAGATATGCTATGTGTTAGTGTTAGTCAAGTGTGGGCTTTCTTAAAGCTAATTTTGGTATGGTGCTCATTTAAGGGTCTTTTTTTAGCTTTTGTCCCGTGTGCGACCATGGCTTCACATGTCCTTTTTTTCGCCCTTTTCGCAGCTTTCCTTTGTGTAACTTAAACCCCAAGGACATGAGTAGTGTATCTTGTTAAGTAGTGTAGTTTTAGAAATGAATTTTATGCCGTAGATGATTTCCTGTAACTTCCTAAGAATTTTGCAATGGCTATTAAATCCGTCTATTTCCTAGAGGCTGAGATGAAACGTTTTTGTCCGGTACTCCCTCCAGATTTTGCATTTTGATGTCGATGTACCTAAAAAAACCAAGCCTTGACATTAGCTAAGCTTAGATGGTTAAGACTCAACCGCATGAAAATGGTAGCTATCATCTCCTTGATAATGGAGGCTTTGAAAGCTCATAGGGTCGTACTCAAGATTTTAGGTCAAAATTGTCATTGTGACTCTTTACGAGTACACAAACACCCAAAAAGACCAGGGTGTACTGGTGTAGGTGGGAGACGGACATGTCCTGATCATTTGTTTCAAACTCAATTTGGAATGTGGATCTTGAGTAGCAAGCTCACATGGTACGGTCCCATTGGTTAGAAACCAAGACAGGTCGGAACACCATGAATAACAGCCAAGAAACTAACTGTGGCAGCTTGCGTTTTTGGCAGTTAAGAAGCTAACACTTGAACTAGTGCGTTACTCTTGGACACAGTCACACAACTTATGTGTTTTTCTTGTCTAGTGTTGTTCGAGCTGTTCCGGTTCTACTACATTCAGTTGAAAAGAACATAACTTTATGCTTATAGCACTAAGCCACTAATAACGGCGATGTCCCTCGCTCGTATCTCTTTAGCATTTGTAGCTCTCTATAGGGAGGGATGGCTAGTCCTTCCAATAGAACTTAATTTGAATCGACACTTCGGATTAATATGCACGGATAGTCCTATTACTCGAGGTTTTATTATCTCACTCTTTGTGTGTACCGAAACCCTGAAAACAGTGTTATAATGTACTTATGTACATATAAGAAATCGTATTTCGCCATCTAATGTCAATTTCCGTTCGTCCCGGTCACAAGGCAAAGCCTCAGAAAGCTCAGGCTCACCCAACCGTCAACCTTACGCGATAGGTTGGATTGGTTGGAGGATGACCCGGCTATGTAATATGTATTTGGTCTTGTGTGGATATAATGAACCATGAACCCACAAAATTCTTGGGGGCCAAGACTTCCTAAATTTTATGAATCGTAATGCTTATTGTTTCTGGTGTAGGGCATGTATCATTAAATCCACAAATGTAATGTCAGCAAATGTGCTGTCCATTTTTCCTAAATATGATAGATCCACATTATTTTGTCACCCAAATTAATACTCTTATGATCAATCTATATATTTCGTCAAATCTTATCTCCGTTGTCGATGAAGAGGCGCACATGTCAATATACAATATGGAGAGACAATCGATCTTGAGACTCATTACATCCAAACTGAGATTTTTCATGTAACATGTCGAGAATCCTAAGAATATAATTGTTGCATGTGATCCTTATATCATTATGTGTTTGACATACATTAATTTAATTACTATTACGATTGAGGTTATTACATGAAATTTTTCCCATCATTGTGGACTCATGCATCTATCTTTTCTAGGCTCAAAATGACATGGCATTTCTTCATTTTTAACTTCAATTGAGCTTGATTGTTGATCTGGGTTATAAATATTGAGAATGTATGTCGTTAGCAAGACATAGGCATAATTGTTACCATTAACAAGTCAGTAACAAATAAAGAATACTCCCTCCTACCCAAAGATATTTTCCTGTTTCTTTTTGCAGTTTTGAGATGCCCAATTGGGAGCTAGTTTTAGACCAAATGAATCATTCAATTGCTACAAAATTTAGTAAATATTTCATTCTGCATTGCAATCTACCAACTCTACTTGATTTGAAGGCAAACAGGTCTTTCATTAAGTCTACAAGTAGTCCCTAACATGGCAAGTCAAAACTGCAAAAAGAAACAGGAAAATATCTTTGAATAAGAGTAGTAGTGTATTTAGTACTAGGTTAACTAGGAATGCAAATATGCAATGAACGTGCATGCATGTGATCCAGTTTCGCCCATAAAATCTACAAAACATAACATGCATGTTGTCACCACATGTGTGTTACGTGAACTAGACATTTTCTGTCTTTTATCTTCATTTGGATAATAATCCACTCTCTTCTTAATTTACTTTTACCCTTGTCTACAAGATTATTGCCGGATTACATATATGGAATCATATTTCTTGTAACATCCCATCATGGGGTTGAGCTAGAGCATCGGTTAAAAGATCAGACACGACAAAAATCGGGAATTTAAATCGTAAATTAGTCTCGTTGATCTATAATATAAGTTTGACCCTCACCCAGCGGTTTGAATCGACTAGTTACGTACATGCATTATATTGGACCAAATTGAATCAGAGATCGTTAATGTTGTTTCTGTAAAAGCAATCCAAAATTATTAGCGACTCAAAATAAGATTTAGGCAGAACGTTTTGATACGATATTTTTTCGAGTGGAACCAAAAGGTGCAGACAAAGGAACTACTCATGCCATAAAATGGACACTACAAATGGCTCAACTTTTTCCCTTCTTTGGAAGGTACAAAGAGATGTGGCCGTGTAACTTTAGCCTATTGACTAAAATTATGGAGTATGGCTTATACTTTACGAGTTACAATTATAGAAAAGATGACATGTACATGTACTATTGTACTACGACTATATCTTAGTGAGAAAAAAATAACAAAATGCATGACAACTAAAGCTAGCGGTTGATTCTTATAAATTGTCGCAGTGTGAGCTGTGATAGAAGCATAGAACTGATAGAAGATAAAGAAAGTAGAGATTTGTAAGAACACGCAAGTTTAAGGGAACATGATTCCAATTAATTTTGCGAGATATTACGTTTCCACCTTACACGTACTCCACTCCAACGTAATATCCAAACTTAATTAAACATAATTTTCATTTTACGCCGTCCTTTTTCGGTGAACCTAGTTTTATTTTCTTTGTAAACCTAAACAGATCACTGTCATTTCTGTTTTTGGTCTTCTGTGTCATAAAGTTCGATATTTTAAATTACAAGATGAATCTCAAATTTATTGATTTGACAATTGAAAACCACTTTTTCATGTTTAAAAAATCGGGATTTTGGTTTTTTTTAAGCATAAATAGAAAATCAGAAACGATATCAAACGACCCCGATTGATGAATTTAAAAATTTAATCGAATTTCATCACCGGTGCAAATGTATGTTCGAGGATACAATTTCTTAGTATTGTTCCGAGATTGAGGTTCACAGACACGACTCACCACCGAAAATTAATTTACATCCTCTCTCTCAATTTTGTGAGTAAAAATGACGCTACATCTAATCTCGATACAAAGACAAAAATAACATTAATCCAAATATACACACCGACCATAGCAATTCTTTCTCGAGTATTTCCGCCCCACTCCTAATGGCCGTCCCCGAATAATGTTGAAATTGTTAATGTTATCTAACCTCCATTCCCAAACAGCCAGCTTCTCTTGTCCATTTCTAATCACACAGATCATCCTTAATCTTCCATTTATTAACTACTAATCTTCTAGTAATTAAAGAGTATATTAAAACTATTAATCCTCTAATCTTTACTTAATTAATACTCCTTATAATTCTATATTGTAGTAATAGATTAATAAACAAAATTACTGTAATAACGATTTTTCAAACGTGTTAAGAGTCGATTGATTTCCTATTTACGTGATAGTGTTTAATATTTCATGGGGACAAATCCCTTTCTTATCGTTTGCTCTATATGATTCCTTGATCAATAATTTTCCAATAATTTTCAAATAATTTTCAAATAATTAATGTGGAAGTATTTATCATTGAAATTTTCAACATTTTTGGTATGAGTACTCACTTTGCTTTCATTTCTTAAACTCTTATTACGAAAACAAAGTCACATTTTTTGTTTTATATATTTTCTGTCCGAAATTACTCTTTCTTCTTCTGCTACCTGCTTGGTGATCAAAAGGTGAGCTTCCTCATCACGCCTCATTTATTTTCTTCGTTTTTCGTAATTCTGTTATATGGGTCTTGTTTAGGATCATAAAATGCGTAATGGGTACGCTTTATATCATTGATGCAATCCCCAAAATCCAATCTTTTTGTGTTTGTGTTGGTGGGTTTTCACTTTTCAGTATAATCATCAATAATTGTAAAATTTCTGTCCAAAATTCAATCTTTTTTGTAAATGTATTGGTGGGGTTTTCAATATAATCATCAATGATTGTAGAATTTCTGTCCAAAATTCAATCTTTGTTGTGTAATTTTAGTTTGATCGGATTCGTTTGAGCTTCTATTATACGTTTCTATTTATGGTAGCGCTAGACTGTACTCCGTCAATTTTATCTCTGAAATCTGAATTGTGAGTTATGATCAAATTGAGAGATGAAAGTTGACTTGTTATTGTCATCCTCATGAATTTTGTGTTGTAGGATTTGGTAATTAAATCAATAAATAGATGTTTATACTGAAAAAAGTGGTTATAACTTTTAGCAAGTAACATGTGATTATTTTACCTGTCATATCCAGCTAAAACTTTATGTATAATTGTTCTTTTCTGAGTTGCTGTTTGTTTTTAAATATAGTTAATTGGTTTCTGGAGTTACTTTTGTGTTTGATTTGGTTCCCAAAATCCTGACTGAAATTTATTTGGAAGAGCTTTTACTTGCCATCATAATCAGCACTCAGAAATGAGCATTATGTTGGTTTATTATTTAATCTTGTGAAATGGCATTATCTTGTGCAATAGATTCTGAAGCTTGGTAGGAGATTGATTGGTGTTCGGCCATTAGCGCTAGCTGGCCTGATTGCGGTTATTGCCTGCATAGGTACTGGTTTAATTGTCATTGCTGGTCATTCTGCCTAAATTTAGTCGGAGATTGATTGTTGTTCGGCCATTTGCGTTAGCTGGCCTGATTCTGGTTATTGTCTGGATGGCTGGATAGCTTCTGTTGTGTTGGTTTCGAACTGCTTTAACCTGTTATCTGCTGTATCTGAACATGAATTCTGCTTTTAGCTTTTGGTTTTGCTGAATTAAACCTGTAATGTGATGTGTGTCAACAGGAGAAAAAGTAATTGTTGATTTTGTATTTGTTGTAGAATAGTGACCTTGAACACAATATAGTGCGAGGGGTATGGACTCTGGCGAAGATGTCAACCACAATGATGAGGACCGGGACGTGGAACACGTTGGAGAGTTTGATGGCAAAGATGATGATAAACTCTGGTCATCCATGTCAGAGAGGAACATGTCATCTATGAGACAACCTCTTCTAAGGAAGAGGACAAATACCACCTCGCAGATTGCTGTTATTGGTGCCAATGTCTGCCCTATTGAGAGCCTTGACTATGAGTAAGAGTTTTTATCTCGTAACATTCATTTTTTCCCTGTCTGTTGTAGTGTTGTTTACAAGCTTCTGGTCATTTAAAGATTACAACTGTGAACTATTCTGATTGGCCATTGTTAGAGGGTTAGCTCTATCAAACATCCAAACCTTATTCTGTTGATTATATTGATGGCGGTGTCTGATTCCTGTGCTGCTTCAACTTATGCAAACTCTTATTGCGCTAACTTTGTTTGATTATTGTCTTACATTATTTGTTGTGAGTTATCTGTACACAGCCTCTCTATGTTCCAATAGAGGGGTAAGGCTTGCGACCTTGCGTACATTAGCCCCCCCCCCCCCCACCTTCCTTTACCTCGCCATAGGCTGGAGCCTTTAAGGCACTGGGGTAGGGTTGTTTCTTACATTATTTGAAGCTTCCAGTTGTCATACTTAAGCCAAACTTCTGATTGTTGATTGGGGTTATTTTTGGTAGATGTATACTGTCTGACACTCTGAGCTATACAGCTTCACTCTAGTAGGCCTTGGCTGTTCATTATGATTCATGCGTTAGAGACAGTTTACAGGACTACTTGTCTACTATGATTATTTGCATCATTGGTAAAACATTTTGATTTTTGATCTTTGTGGTTCATAATTTGTATGAAACAATCATGTTATAATGAAATGGTCTCTGTGTGACTGTCCACCTATTGAACTTTACTTCACCATATATCTTTTTGCATGATTAACAATTGTGATCTTGAATTCCAGGATTATTGAGAATGATTTATTCAAGCAAGATTGGAGGTCAAGGAAAAGGATTCAAATTGTTCAGTATGTTTTTCTCAAGTGGGGATTTGCACTTCTTATCGGGCTAGGAACTGGAGTGGTCGGCTTTTTGAGTAATATAGCCGTAGAGAACATAGCTGGTTTCAAGTTGCTGCTTACAAACGACTTGATGTTGAAGGACAAGTAGGTCACATGATGATTTTGTTTTGTTATTGCTGGTGTTACTGATTTCTGTATTTATTGCAGAAATTTGTTTGCTTTTTGCTTCCGATAAAAACTAAGTGGCGATGTTATCATGTATAATGCTTCCAGTACAGATACTTCAAGGCGTTTCTTGCATTTGCTGGTTGCAACATAGGATTGGCTACTGTTGCTGGAGTTCTTTGTGCATATGTTGCACCTGCTGCTGCTGGATCCGGGATTCCAGAGGTTAAAGCTTATCTTAATGGTGTGGATGCTCCTTCAATATTGGCTCCTAGCACACTCTTTGTAAAGGTGAGTGTCTTCCTTGAGTAGTCCTTCATAATGTCTCTTCGATATTGATATGGCTGGGAATTGGGTGGAAGAGGTGAAGAGAGGACAAACTAAAAGAAATTGGATGGAAGTTGACAATCAGAGGGATCTATAGCCTGTGTGAAATTACAATTGATTAAGCATACAACTTGGATTCATTATTGGAGTTCTGCCTTTTGTCAATTAATCTACAATATTAGTCAGTTCGGTCTATGGATTTGGACATTGCTGGAGGGTTCCCAACTGCCCTTGAAAATGTTCTCGAAAGTGCCCTTACAACCCCCCCCCCCCCCCCCCGAAAAAAATGGAGTAATCTCATTCCTTAGAATTCTCCTTGTATTCTGTCTGCACATGCACAGTTCCTTAGCCTAATGCTCATGTCTTAACTGTATCAAAGTGTCCTTCGCCTGTTGGTTTTACAAAAAGTTTTCCAGGGATATGACTCTATGTTTCAGACATAATAGGAATTCATTATAGGACATGGCCAAGTGCATTTGAAGACGCAAGTATGTAGTTATGTAAGAAGTATCAATCAGTACATTAATTAACACAAAATCTATTTCATCAGATTGTCGGTTCTGTTCTTGGTGTTTCTGCGGGGTTTGTCGTTGGTAAGGAGGGGCCTATGGTACATACTGGTGCTTGCATAGCAAACTTACTTGGGCAGGGCGGTTCCCGGAAGTACGGATTGACCTGGTCTTGGCTCAGATTTTTCAAAAATGATCGAGACCGCCGAGATTTGATCACCTGTGGAGCTGCTGCAGGGGTAGCTGCAGCTTTTCGTGCTCCAGTTGGTGGTGTCCTTTTTGCTCTTGAAGAAGCGGCCTCCTGGTATGTCTAGAAAAAAATGTTAAATAACCTCTAGAAATAGTTGGAGATGTTACTAAAGATTTAAATGTATGAAGAACTAGTTCTGTATCTTATTTGTTATGGCTGATTTGAATAGAATTTTTGTTGATGCGCTTCAGGTGGCGAAGTGCTCTTCTATGGAGGACATTTTTCACTACAGCTGTGGTTGCCATAGTTTTGAGAGGCTTCATCCAATATTGCGGGGCAGGGAGATGTGGTCTGTTTGGCAAGGGTGGGCTGATAATGTATGATGTTAGTGCAGCAGAAGCAACATATGGTGGTTATGATATACTGGCAGTAATATTTCTTGGAGTCATTGGAGGCATTTTAGGAAGTTTCTATAACTATTGTGTCGACAAGGTCCTCCGCACTTACAGCATTATCAATGAGTATGTCGTGTTAACTCCTTGTTAGAACTTTTACATGCATTATAATTGGCAATAAACTTGCATGCTGACGTGCAATTTAGGTTCTACAAAAACAACACTTTTTCTCTGCTGGCTCATTTTATTTGTTCTCCCTATGATTTGTAAATTGGAGGACCTTAACCCTATTGCTTAACATATTTGCAGGAGAGGACCATCTTTCAGAGTAGTTCTGGTTATTCTTATTTCAGTTTTGACAACATGCTGCGCGTTCTTTCTTCCATGGGCTGCAAAGTGCACCCCTTGTCCCGCAGATTTAAAAGTAGCTTGCCCAACTGTTGGTGAATCAGGGAACTACAAGAGCTTTCAATGCCCACCTGGTCATTACAATGACCTTGCTTCCCTCTTCCTCAACACAAATGATGATGCTATCCGCAATCTATTCAGTGCCAGAATCACACGAGAATTTCAAATCTCCTCACTTTTCATTTTCTTTGCCACAATCTATGGGCTTGGAATTATCACCTACGGGATTGCTGTTCCTGCAGGGCTTTTCATTCCTGTAATTTTGGCTGGATCTGTCTATGGTCGTCTTGTGGGTAGACTCTTTGAGTCCGTGTCAGCGCTTGATACTGGTCTGTTTTCGCTTCTGGGGGCTGCTTCGTTCCTTGGAGGCACAATGAGAATGACCGTCTCCCTATGTGTGATATTACTCGAGCTTACGAATGATCTATTGTTGCTTCCGCTGGTAATGATATCTCTCCTTATATCAAAAACTGTGGCTGATTGCTTCAACAAAGGAGTGTACGACCAAATAGTGAAACTTAAGGGGCTACCATTTATGGAAGCACATCCGGAGCCTTATATGAAGCACTTGGTGGCTGGTGATGCTGTTTCAGGTCCGCTAGTCCAATTTTCTGGTGTGGAGAAGGTGGAGACCATTGTCCATGCTTTGCAAAGCACAGGGCATAATGGGTTCCCCGTTATTGATGGACCGCCTTATGTCGATGCACCTGAGTTGTTAGGGTTGGTCTTGAGGTCGCATTTGCTTGTGTTGCTAAAGGCGAAGTATTTCACAAGTACTAGGGTGCTTTCGGGTAGAGATATATTGAAGAAGTTCTCTCCGTCTGACTTTGCTAAGCCGGGGACTGGAAAAGGGCTGACGCTGGCGGACATAGATATTACAGAGGAAGAGATGGAAATGTACATTGATCTTCATCCAATCACGAATGCCTCACCATATACAGTGGTCGAGACGATGTCATTAGCCAAAGCTCAAGTTCTTTTCAGACAACTTGGACTCAGGCACATGTGTGTTGTGCCGAAAAGTCAGGAGGTAAAGCTAATTTTCTCTTCTTACTTATTGTCGTAAATCCTGCATTTGTCTCGCCAACTCGAAAACTTTACATCAGATACTGAACAAATTTTGTTCATCTTAATGCAGAGGCCTCCTATTGTTGGAATTTTGACACGACACGACTTCATGGATGAACACATACTGGGACTCTACCCCCATATTAAGCCACACAAATGAAGCTTGGGAGATCACTATTGATCTCTCCGATACACCTTATTCATTCTCCCCTTTGCTGAGGTTTGTTGCGTTCTGGGTTCGTCTTCAGAAACATTAATGTGCACTTGAAAAAACGGCTGCATTCACCGGAGGATAGAGTGCATTTTCCGACTCAGGATCCTAGACAAGCCAAATCCTCAAGTAAATTCTTTTGCATAGTTTCAATAACTCGTTGAGCTGAACAGTGTGTTACAAAGTTTATCTATGTTGCTAGTGCTTCATCATTAGATAGGAGAAATTCGGTATATTTCCGGGTTTGGTGTAGGCTTCTTATTCCACTAGAGAAGGCTTGTGCTGAAGATTTTCCTACGAAGTCCGACTTTTTGTAAATTTACATAAATTGCTCAATAGACATTGTTCTTATTATATACGGAGTATACATTACCCAGCATGTCTATTGTTATTCTACCGGTGGCAGGCGGGGTCCATGTCGAGTTAACCCGACCCCAGGTCACGAGCTAGACCTGGTCGATATGGAACCCCTCCTCGTCCAAGAGACCTAGTGGAAGTTTGAACTTGTGATTTGTGAGTGAACCCAAATCACCTATAATTTGGACTTGTAAATCATTGAATTAGACGATAGTCTCAAAGATTGGCATTGTGTCTTGCATAGGTTCTCTCCAATAGCGAGGTAAAAGGGGTTAAATGTAAACAGATTTACTATAGCGCTAAAAACACGGAGAAACTGCTTTCGGATGACCCATGTTGACAATAGTGTCGCGCCAAGAAAGAAAAGGAACAAATTATGCATTTGAGTATTTGATCATAGCTTTCCAATTTTATGGTCATCACAAACAGATGATCCTCAAGAATGACTATTCACAATAGTACAACACTAAATAGATAGTTAAGAGAAACCTGTGTGTTTTATAGCAGGAAACACCCTACACTCTCGGAAAATATCCAACTCCTACCTTCCTTCAAATCCAACCTCATCGTGAGAAAGATTTTGAATTTACGGAGAGGTTGGATTTGAAGGGAGGGCGTATAATCTAGACCCTAGAGGCATAATGAAGTGACGATCATCCAACTTACGACATTTAACTAGAACGGAGCTTAGGCCGAACCATAATCACCCCTAGCCGAGCTTCATCTATTCTATACCTGCAATGACAACACTCGCTTATTAGGTAAGGTAGCCAGTCACATGAGGATATACCTTGTATGCCATGCACCAGAACAAGCTCTCACCTATTGTCAACAAGGAATGTCCTCACGGCTGTTGGAAGGGCAGCTCCTCCACGGCTGTGATTACCTATGCCTGCCAAGAGAGAATAAAGTCAACCAAAAACCCATAAGAAGGTTCAAAGTTGCAAGCACTTGATTCCATGACGCCCACAGAACACAGATTTCAAAAGGTTACAGCAGACAGCTGCCCAAACTCCGATGAAATACATCAAAAGACTACTACACGAGTTTCTAAGTCCACCGTCTCCTCAATAGTGCACATGTTCAGAAATCATGATTCTACCTAGACTTTCAACCCGACAATGAACAATTGGATACGCAAGACTACTGATATTCTTGTATAGACCTGGTTCTTCCACAAACCACTTTTCTGCTCAGATCATCATAGCATTGGAGCCTAAATCAAAAACTTCAGGAAAAGGCTAAAACAATTTGTAAAGCACAACAAATACCTGTAATGACTTCCAACCATTTCAAATTTGGCCTGCAGAAAGCCTGCTCATCTGGTTTCTCCATATTATAAGATCCACGGGAGGATGAAGTAGCTTCAACCTTGGTCTTTGATACGTTACCAACACCAGCGGGAGTTGAACCCTTAGAATACAGTTGAGTCTCTATCGTATGTAGATGCTCCTGCAATGCTTGAATTGCTTCTGCTGCATGAAGACCATGCAAGTCCAACCTCCAAATTCCATTACTCTGGTTTCGTATACCCAAAATTTCACGGGCAGCTATAGCATTGTGCCTATTTGCAATTTCCCATTCCTCCTGAGCTTTCAGGGAAAACTGTTGGGCAGAGTAGTGATCACCTCTTAGAAAAGAATTGGTTGCTGCCTTGGAGTGACGAGTAGCAGCCCTGTCAGCAGAGAATAAACCAAAATTTAGGAACATCGATAGCTGGATTAGATATAACCGATATATACCACTGAATTAGCAGCGGGAAAATCATCATACGAAAGGCAGAAGCAAACCACTGAATACTGGACGTACCAACAAGGCAACAACCGCAACAAGAACAAGCAGAAGCTAGATGTGATACGAAAAGTCAATACAAGTATAGTTTGGGCCATGTCAGAACATGATATAGATCAGTGAGCGGATTGGAGGCAAGATCATGTTCAATAATGTAAGTTTATATTACTTCTCCAAAGAAGAATAAAGTCAACTAGTTAACTCTACTCCATGGATGGCAGAAAAACTGATTCACATAAATAACAGTCAAAAGATCTTCGGAAACCCTTACCTCATCATTTTTATTGCATCTTTACGGGAATTTAGGTAAACATCATCTTCTTCCCACTCAGGCTCGACAGGTACACATGTCAATCGTCCCATCATTGCATTAATCTCTATACAATCATCAGAAGGCAGCTTTTCAGCAAGACAACCATGATCACTCATTCCAATTCCAGAGCCTTGATCAAGTTCAGAAGGCTTCTGCGTGAGAATATCATTTCCTCCATCCAAGGTCATCCCACAGCTCACAGGCTCCACAGTTTCACATCTAGAATTGACTACTACAGCATCCTCATCGTCTCCCAATCTATCATCAGATAGCATGGCTTTCAAAAAGGATGATGCTGTGCCAAAATCATTACCCACAGAAGCTACAACATCTTCAAGTAAACTATCATCAGCCCAACTAAACTGTTCTTTTAGCTGTCGAAAAACCCCACCAAAATTACCATCACTACAACTTTCCCGTCCAGTGCAATCACCAGAACTCCCGACTTCAGATTCCTTACCCTTCTTATTATCCCGTATGGGAGCTACAACCCCAGTTGGAGGCACAATAATGGACGAGAATGGCTTTGTCAATAAACTCTTATTTGCAAAGACTCGTTCAGGCTTTTCAAACGAGGTCATGGTACCCGCCAGGGAGGGAAAGGGCTCATTGCTAACACGACTATCACCTACGCCTTTCTGTCTTTGCTGCTGGTCAAATGCAGCCCAACCACGGGTCTTTCCCGGGCGCCTAGACATCAATGGATCACTCTTGCTTGCAATCATATATCCTTACACAAGCTGCAAGAGTTGATCCCTCGCTCGCTTCTCCCCTCACCCCACTCTCACTAACTTTATTATCCTTGCCACGAAAACTCAACCAATCTCGAAACTTTCACCTTCTCTACAACCGAATGACCTAAAATACACGAAAATTAACCAAACTTCAATCTCGGCCCCATTCGATTATTTGGTAGGCAAAACACAACCATTAAGGCATAATAATCAAACCCACCCCGAAAATCGCAATCAAATCAAATATTATGATCCAATTGGTAACAGGTTCCCTAATTCTGTCGAAAATCTACCCTATTTCTTCGAAATATTCACCAAGTTTGAATCTTTCGACTAAATTTCCTACGAAAACATTCCGATTTTCGAATATAACTCTTTAACAAACATTAAATTGCAGGAAGCTACACTTTAATTACCAACATATACATACTCATTAAACAATATTAAGCTTCAAATTTAGCTCAAATTCAACATACTCATAAAACAATATTATTAAGCTTCAAATTGAAGCTTTGAACAATACATCCCTCAAAAGTTTATCAAAAATTCAAAACTAAAAAAAAAATTATATATTCAAAAATCAACACCATATAAACAAATTTATTATTAATTGATTGTTAAGATAAGATTAAAATGCACAAAAATTAAGCAAGTATAAACAAAAAATCAAATTCATATAATAAACTAATTAATTCAATTTCTAATAAATTAATTAAGAAGTTATTAAAAAAACAATAATAATTAGATACATACAATTAAATCAAATAAAATTTAGAATTGGACCGGAAAAGTTGGGGGTTTGTCGGCGCTAGACCGGAATAATGAACCGGAGATCGTGCGGCTGAGAATCGTCGGCGGAGGAAGGATTGGACGGCTGCGATGTAATGGAATAGCTGAAGAACATTTGATGATGCAACTATCCATATACTTCAACTGAGGCAGAGGAATTTGCAGAGGAAGGGGAAAAGAGGGATGAAATTTTTGAAAAGAAGTTGGAATAAATTCGTTGGTCGTTATTATGCAAAAAAAAATAATATAAAAATTAGAAGAAGGGTTTGTGTGGTCGATTGGTCACCTGAATGTGAAGACGTGTAATGTTCGAATTGGGAGTCATTCGAGGGTAATATGATAGCGCGTTTGGTTAAGGTTTCAAACTTTCAATTAGTTGGGTTCTCTTGTCAACTCGTGAAATAGGGTATTCTTCAAAATGGGAGTCTTTCGATGGTGTTGAATTGGTTAATGCTTGGATCGTCTAGGTTTCTCTTATTTTTCAAACTCGTGAAGGCGAGGTTCTGTTGGGTTTGGTTGTGAATAGTATATTCACACACTAGAGTAAGAATGTGATGAAATCTTTTCGTTTTGTTTGTTAGTTTAAGTTAGCTCGAAAGTCAAAGAAGACAACATAATCGTCAAGCCTGTTATAGTTCGTGGTTGTGTCTTCTTTGTACCTATACTTATCTATTAATTGTCTAACATTCGCGTCCACGTGGCAGTCTCTGAAAGCATCTACAGCCAAAAAATTCCAAGTCATATCCTATGTGTCGTCCCGTTATGCAATTCCATTCTATCTCCTCCACGTAATCAATCCCTTTAATGTGTAGGCTCAACAATTAAAACATGTCTCAAGACCTTTCGTTTTCCTCATGAAATGAGTTATCCGCATTAAAAATTATGGGTACTTGGAAAGCCTTTCATTCAATATTAATATTAAACATGTATTAAACATAGTGTCTTTTGGGTAATGGTTTGCCAATTCGTAGGTTACATTTGAATTCAAGGTACTATATATATCTTCGTAATTTGATAGATACTGGTGTGAATAAAATTGCATTTCATTTCATACATATAAAATGAGTTGGTCACAAGAGAGAAATTTTGTTTGCGAGAGAGATATAGAAATGTTATTTAGTGATTTACTCATACAAAGATTTATAAAGGTTTTAGAATGAGTATTTGTTATATGTGTCTATCGTAATAAAATCTTCGAATATCTGTATTTTACTGTGTGATTATAAATTGATTTCAATTTGTTATAATTGATATAGCTATATAGTATCTGAACTACTACCATGCAATAAGATCATCTTGCTTGTGTATATTTTGATTTTGTAATTGGCGAATATATTTTACTTTGAATATTTTTAGTTCCCAGCTTTCAATTTTGTAAGGACACCAAACACATCAATAATTACAAATTCATCCAACAAGAATCTTAATACTCAAATTTGATTTTACACATCTCTTTGAATCGGATATGGTCATATCAAAATCCGCTTAAGACGTTGATGAAACAAGAGTTATGTGTCGCGTTGTTATTGTTGTCGAGTAGAAATTTTCAAGTTATATGTGTGAGGGTCATCTTTAGGATAAACGAACATTTATTAAATGGAAATACATTCATTTTCATATTCATATGGAGTTTTCTTATAGTATGAGACTTTTATACATTAAATTGTAAGGTAAGTTCAAAGGTTTTCTTACCAAAAAAATTAAATTGTTTCTCTTTAACCTTTGGTTTGTCAAAAATTTGAGTTACATTCATGTTGTTTCAAAATAGTATATTTACTTTACTTTTTATTTGATTTTTCTAAAAGAAAAGAAAAAAACACTTTATACAAAAATTTAGAGTTGTTCACTTGAACACTTTACCTAGGCATTGCGGGAGGAGGAATATATAGGTTGATTATTGATACAAATGTTTTACTTCTGAAATATGTTATAGAGTGTTACTACCTACATTGGTTAATATATCCACCACCTTGATTTTTCTAAACGCTTTACTAAATTTTAGTCATAAATCTAATATCTACAGTTCGTTTAAAAAAAGCAAAAAAAGACACCCGTGAGTTCACGGGAACAAAAGCTAGTTCATGTTAATTGATAAGTAGGATTATTAATAGTCCGGAACATTACATTAAGAAAGTTTGTATGTGAAACAGTTTGTTCAAGGTTCAGGAGTTAGGTAGGAAGCTTTGAGCGCCTAAATCTAACCGGGGTTCGATGTGGTGGAGCCACGTTGTTTGTGACGGTTTAGTAAATTTTGAATTTCTCTTTTTTTTGCTAGTGCACTTCCCAGTGTCGTCAGAGTGCTATTGTAGAGCCAGAATCCGTTGATCCACTTGGAATCTTTTTTATTGCATGATGGACTCCACGAAAGTATAGGCACGCATATAAACAGAGCCTTATGCATAGCATACACCATTTTTGTTCAATAAGATGCCAAAGTGGATAGCCCAAACACTTAGTTGTTTAGACAAACCTACCAACGACGAAGTTTTAACGATTTAATAACTCGTTCGTTTCATGCAAAAAGTTGTATTAACTACAGGAAAATTTGCGAAACTACACCTTATAAAACCAGTTTTTTTGTGAGACCGCACCTTTTATGTTAATTTTGCGAAACTGCACCTTTTAAATTTGTTTCTTTGTGAACCTGCACCTTTTCTCATTTTGACCACTTTTGACCACTCTTCGACGTTGACTTGGCCTAATAATTTAGGGATTTTTTTTTTTTGGTGGGGGAATTGGAGGGAAATTGAAGGAGAAGAGTAAGGTCGGGTGAATGCCGGACAGTGGTCAAAATTGGATGAAAATAAGGAAAGGTGAAGTTTCGCAAAGAAATAGACTTAAAAGGTGCAGTTTCGCAAAATTAAACATAAAATGTGCGGTCTCGCAAAAAACTGATTTTATAATGTGCTGTCTCGCAAAATTTCCTAAACAATATAACATGTGTACTTAATGCTTTCTCAAATACAAGAAACTAATGCAAGCAAGTAGTGTCAATTAATTTGGATGTCACTCAATTACCATGATTAGAGTTTATGTGAGATAGAGTCATTTTCTTATGAAATTCAGGCAGTCCAACCCTCTTTATGTTTCAAACTTTCAACTAACAAATTGTATAAACGGAGTATCATGCTCTTTAATTGTCGCACCATCTTTTTATAGTCGTGCTTAAAATTTCCCTTAAAATTCCCCTTTTGATACTCCGTATTGCTTAGCCGCTTAGGCAAAACACAACCCACATTACTTAAAAAAGCGAAAACGATCAAACCACAACATAAAGTATAATAATGCACCTACACTCTAGTATTCAAGTTTTACAATTTACTACTGTATCATATAACTGTAACACTACGGAATTTGGAAAATGGATTATGGAGTTGGTTTGTCCCACATTGGAAAATTAAGGCTCATATGATTAGTTTATAATAGATTCCTACCATCTTACTACCAACAAGGCCTTCACCTTTTAGAGCCCACGAGAGGATTTACGGGCCTAGGGGGTGACTCCCATCTTATTGGGCTGTGTTGCGACGTATGATGGATCGGGCTATTACAATAACACTCTAATGTTATATGCTAAGTTAGTTCACCTAATTCCACACATTGATATGCTAGAGGAACATTGTTGATGTAACACGGTGTTACATTCATGCACATTAGAATTCAAAATTCAAACCGCTTAGCTTCAACTTCATAGTTGATCCATCACAATACTCGAAACTTTAATGCGTATGAAAACCCATATCTATCATATTGTCATATCGCAGTACCTTAAATTCCACTTCAAACACTCATTAGAGGACCTATATATGCCTACTTAATTAAATTAAGTAAACAAGATTTCATTTTGGTTGATTATTTAAAGTTGAAATTCTTGTATTCTTGTCCCTTGGTGCATCCCTCCTAAAGTCCTAGTGTCCTACTAGTGAAAGCTCACCAAGATTTGCGGCAACGCCATTAAATTAAATGCGGGAATGGGTGAGCATCGGCATATCCCATGGTTAGTGTGTAAGCCCATGGTTGGTCCAATTTATTAATCATATCTTGTACTATTATTGCTCATCTCCTTTTCGCTATTTTGGCGCCCATGACTACTCCACAAAATGAGAATGACACCTGAATTTGGACCCGCTTCTACCCAACGAATTGATGGCACTTTTTGGAAATGTTCCAATATAATTATTGATATAAGTTTATAAACTATTCATGCGAAGTTGAGTGACGGTTCTTATTGAAAATGTTCCAATATAAGTATATACGGAGTAATTATCAATTTGATTCCATCGTCTATTCATGCAGAGTTGAGTGTTTTATTGTTTTGTCTAAGGTGGTGAGGCAGGAGAGTTATTTTGATCTCTAAGCACTCCAAAACAATACTCTTGTCACATCCTATTCTAGCGATACCAGTTGCAACAAGAAACGATACATGCCGACTTCCATTCCGATAACTACAAATCATAGGGGATACTTGCATTGCTTGTTCTCATAGGGGATATACTTGCATATTCGAAACCTACTTTTGTCAAATCCTATTCTAACGATACTAGTTGCAACTAAGAAACGATACATACCGATTTCCATTCCCATTCCTACAAATCATAGATTCATAGAGGATACTTCCATTGCTTGTTCTCACTCTACACTTGGAAAAGGAAGGCCTAGACTCAACACTCATCCCACAAGTAGGTGATTGCCAATCCGACAACCATACGCAACTAACCGTCTACCACTTCACCCACTAAAAAATATTCACTACTCTTAAACAATAAAGATTCTGCTAATTGCTACAACGTACCAAAAATCCCACCTACTAAATCAAACATTCAACAATATTTAAAGAACTAAAACAAGGTAACAAGAAGACTTCATATAGTATAGATAATCATACCACAATCTAGCTTAATAAACAACTATTCTCACCATTGATAAGGATTAATATTACACATGCGAATCGAAAGGACAATTAATTAATTAATTCTTAATCTAAAAATTAAGATCATAATTTAGAAACTTGTTGGTGAATAAACTCCTTAACCTCATCAAACAACATATTTGCTTGAGGTAACTCAGGGAACACGTAAAAAGCATGAATAGCACCACTATACTCAACTAACTTGACGTTCTTTCCACACTTTCTCAACCACTCGTAATACCTCCTTTGCCAATCTTTAAGCGGGTCAAACTCCCCGATAAATAAAAGCGTCTCCGGAAAACGCAACCCTTTTAAATCCGTCGCGTTGGGCCCGCTAACATTAGCGGCCCAATGGTCGGTATCGATTCCCGAGGGGAGGAACGCTTTCCACATCCACTCCGTACGCGCCAATGACACGATTGGCGCTCCCTCAAGCTCCACCTCCGAGTCCACCTTATCTTTCCCGCCAAAAAACGGTTGAATGTTGATCAGTCCGATTAGGTTAAGGTCAGTGAAGCGTGAGTTGCACGCTTTCACGGCGACGTTATGGGAGATGTTTCCGCCGGCGCTGTCTCCGGCGATGAAACACCGCGAGACGTCGGCGTTTTCCGGCCAGGTAGAAATTTCGCGCCGGCGTTTGTCGAGGAATTCGAGGACGTCGACACCGTCGTCGTATTGCGACGGAAACTTATGCTCCGGCGCGAGACGGTACTCGACGGAGCAGACGACGGCGTTCATCTTCCGAGCGAATCGCCGGCAAACGGTGTCGTAAGCGAGCGACGCGGCGCTCAGAAACGCGAATCCGCCGCCGTGGAAGAACACGATCACCGGAAGTGGATCGGACGACGACGGCGGCGGGGACACGGCGGCGTCGCGGTGGGGGACGAAGAGGCGGAACCAGAGGTTTTTGGTAGGGTCGACGGTGACGTCATGGGTGGACACGGCGTTGACAGGGGTAGGGTTAGCGGGGACACGGCGGTCAAGGAAATTAAAGACACGGCGGTTGACGGTGCCGTTAGCGCGTCGGACACCGTCGGTGACTAAATTGAGGAATGTGAGAGCGACACGTGTCTTAAACGGCAGTGAGAGAGATTGGAGGAGTTGTTGTGATTGAGATTTTTGTGGCTTTGAAGCCATAGCTTCTTCAGATCGAGTGTGTTTTTGATTGGGGAGTGTTTGGTTTGGTTTGAAGTGTGAGGAATACGCTTGTGTGTTTATTATAGGGGTAAGAAGATATCCTAATTCATGTGTGATTATTATTATGTGAGTAAAGTGATAATGTGAGTGTGATGAATTAAAGGAGAGTAGGTGGATCGTAGATGAAAAAAAGTAAGACGACAAATGAAATTATTGTTTGTTGTGGAGTTTTGTGATGATGGGAGAGTGGTGACTAGTGTCTTAATTTGGATATATGATTACGGGTAGAGTGATAGATTGTAAATAAAGGTTATTACGTCTAACTCTCTGAATTTCTTGAAGTATCGTTAACTTAACAATGTACATAGCCACATTTATTGTTGCTCAATGTCTTTATGTCACCAACTTCAACTTGACAATGTACATGATCACTCGGGTTTAGATGAAAGAGATCAGACATTGAGCAAAATGATTGGAAGTTTGGAACTATGGTTTGACACATTTTGTGTTCCATTGGTTTGTTTGGGGGGGGGGGGTGTTCGATGATTACGATTTGGGGTGAATAAATAGGCGTCATGTCATTAGGTAATTCAATCGGGCTATATTTACAATTGTGAGTGAGAATTTGGTACTTGTGTTTGTGACTACGATTTCAAATGTTTGGAGTCACATTATTATGTGGGTTACATTATGAAGTGTGTGACTTTGATATTTGTAGAATGAGAAGATATAGAAAGTTTAGCTATGGTCATTACATTTGTATATCTTTGTAATCATTTACGGTGGATGAAAATGACATAAAGTCGTTAATGTGTTTTTTTTTCCTTCTAAAAAACACCGAGTAAATTTGACAAACATTTTTGTGTGCCTAATATTTTTTTTCCTTATAGTATGGGCTAAGGGCTCCATTGAATATTGATTGCTTGATCATAAATGTTGGGCTTATTTGTCATAGAAACATATTAATATGATACTGTACAAGAAGTAGACTTAACGAATCAATTATGTTTACCTGGCAATAGTTTTCTCTTGCTTGTGTAATGCACAAAACATGACGATCAAATCTCAAAACCACTTTTTTTTTTGATTGCAGAAAAGATGAAAAAGAGAAGAAATGATGAAGAGAAGTGAGATGTCGGGTTGAATTTTTTTTTTTTGGGGGGGGGGGGGGGAGAAAAGAAGAAAACATGCATCATGTGAGGGGCACGTGAGTCAACACACGAGTCCATTTGTTTTTGGCCTAAAATAGGCGTTCTGGTGTGATTTTTTAAAGAAAAGTGCAAATTAAATGCGTCATTTGGCAAATTTGGACACAAAAGATGATAGCTAGTTGTCAAATTTAGAAACATAGAAGGTTTTATGTGGCAAATTTTATTAACCTTAACCTAAAACAGACCACGATAATGGTAATCCAAAATTACCGAAATTCAAAATAATCAAGCCTAGTTTTGAGTCAATAAACTCGTTTAGAGTGCCTTCAAAATCATTATGAAGTAATCTCATTGCCGAATTTTGACTATTAATAACACGTTTAGAACTCAATACAAGACAAAAAACTCCGTTTTGAGATGACTAAACTGTTTCGTCTCACTCTCTTCCGCTCTCCTCCCTCCCCACATATCTTCCTCATCTTAACTACAAGTCTATCGCCGAAAGTAATGATTTCATGTTGTCTTAATCGAAATAATGTGACACAATGCAGCTATGATCCCACCAACCAAGTTCTTGTGCCTAATATTAACCCCATCTTGAGAGAATCCCGTTTCTTAATCTTGGCCGCTAACCTATTTTGAACAAGAAACTCCACTTCGATATGCCTAAATCCATGTTATCACTCTTCTACGCTCTCCATCTTTCCCTAATCCTTTGCATAACGGCGAAAGTGGTTTATAAGCCCCATACGTTTACCTCTACGTGAAATTAGCCCCCACAAGTTTGGATTGGAGCAATCAACCCCCACAACTTTCCAATTATGTGAAATCAAACGTTTGGTCAATCTCTCACATGAGAAATCAATTTATATCTCAAATGAGATATTCAATATATAACAATAAAAATTTAATTTACATAAAAATGGTTCCAAAATAATTAATACTCCATGTCAGTTGTATAATACGTTCTTTCTATTACCTCAAAAAAAAATACGTTCTTTCTATGTGACTACATCGTCGAATGATTTTTTTTCTTGTTAATGAAGGGATAAATAAAGTTTTTAAGAAAAAAAAAATAACAAGAAACATTGGTTCTTTAGTACATACCTGGTGATAATTATCGTGAACGTAAAAAAAAAAAATCGAATGTAGAAGTTCATGTTGAAGTCTATCATCTACCATGTACTCTGTATATTTTTTTTCTGTATATTTTAACAATTATTCCAAATATTAGTATTATGTATTTTAGATATATAATAGTTTTTTTGATAATAGTTACTTGATTGGACTAAGAAAATAATATTTTTGTAAAATATTAGTAGTTGTAGGTGAGAAATTGATGAGATATTGGATTTTTTATGTGAGAAATTGATCGAAAGTTTGATTTCACACAATGAGAAAGTTGTGGGGGTTGAATGCTCCAATCAAAACTTGTGGGGGTTGATTTCACGTAGAGGCAAACGTATGGGGCTTACAAACCACTTTCGCCTTTGCATAACTTATTAAATTATCACCATCAATGATTTGAAATTATCTCGATTCAAGGTCGCACAACCCATTTTCGATCTCGATAATGATTTTATAAATCATAAATCATAACCTCATTTTATAAGAACCGCTTTTTCAAATCGAAAACGCTAATTTGACTACTAAGGCCCTGTGCGATTCAACTTATTCAACGATGTTTTCAAATCAGATCAGATTTATTCAAATCAAATCAAATCAGATCAGCTTTATTCAAATCAAATCAAATCATTTCAGAATTATCCAAATAACAATCAATGAATGTAGTCTATTTTTAGTTATTAATTCGTCTAATTGCAGTTAATTTATCAGTTAATTCAGTTCAGATCAAATCAAATCAAATTTATTCAAATCAAATCAAATCAGATCAGTTCAAATCAAATCAAATCAGAAAAATGCAGTCCAATCGCACAGGACCTAACCCGTTTCGAAAAATTAAAAGAAGAAACTCCATTTCGAAACTCCTAAACCCAATTTATCTCCCTCTCTTTACCCTCCCATCGCCCTTTTCCCCCAAATCTCCTCCAATCTAAAATTATATCACCGGCGAAACCCCCCCCCCCAAAAAAAAAAAAGAAACGCGACGAAAAAACGCCGACGACGATGATCACCGTAGAAGAATCCACCGCAGTTTTTTCTCTCCTAAGTTCAGAGCAAAGGCTTCTCGAAGAAGTTATGTCGGATTTCGCCTCCAAATTCCATCCATCTCTTCACTTCCGCATATGCACTGCTCTCGCCACTCTCTTAGAGGTCTATTTTCTCTCTCCTCTTCAATTTTTTTGAATCATTCAAGCTTCGTTTTCTTCTGTTTCGCTAGTTAATAACTAGGGTTTTTCGCTGTTTGAGGTTTTTACTGCTGTTTAATCTTGAATTAGGATTGATTTTTTTTGCTATTTCTAGGGTTTGTGTAGTGTCGAAAGTTTGGATTTTGGGATTGGAATTTGATTTTTGGAGTGGTTTTTGAGGTGTGTAGTGTGTTGATTACGTTAGGAGAGGATTTGATTGTGTCGAGTTGCGAATTATGTACATCTGGTTGGTGTTCCGATTAGCGACAAAGGAAAGCTATGAGAGGAGTTGAAATGTCGAGATGATCTTGTTTCGTACGGTTTTCTGAACACGGATTGTGATGCATTACTTGGTAGTTGTGTGTGTGAAGCTCACGGAGGTTTTAGTGAATAGTTCGTCGTTCTTGATTGAAGTGAATTGTGTAGGAAATTTATCGGATTGTGTAGTGGTGAGCTTCGACATTGAGTTCTTGTTAACTAGGAAATGTGGAGTTGAAGTAGCTGCGTCAGATTTACAAGGGAAAGATTGGAATTGCGTATCTATTTGATAGCTAGAAAATTCCTGGGGTAATTGGTTGAGGAGCAACTGTGGTACGAAACTACGAACATAGAGGTGTTGATCGTAGATTATTCTTAGACCGGAACTTAATCTGATGGTTTTTGATGGAGTGTGAAAGATTACATTTTTATAAATTTTCTACATCCTGCAAACTCATTGGCTTGTGGGGGATTGCGAAATTGGAAGTCTAGATAGTTCTGAGACTTGAAGAAGCTTAATATGTTGCTTGGTGATGGATTATCTATGATCCATATAGGAATAGTACTCTTCAAGGCTGTTTTGATTTTGTTTTTTTTGCAGCTTTTGTCAAAATTCGGTGTGCTCTGATACAGGGATTTTTAATTTCTGTCATTTATTCATAATCTAACATTCTTACTATCGTAAATTCATAACCGCTGGAAAGTTCACTTAGAATTGCACAAGCATTGGAATCACGTGCATGGTCTAAAAAGCCGCTTTTCTCTTTTGGTATCAGTCGTAAAGTCTACAACTTTATTTTGTGGGACTGGAGTTGGGACTCTCCATTAATGTGGGGACACCGGATAGAATATATTGAGAGATTGCTGTTTGGCCTAAGTAGCTGATAGAATATAACCCCGCTTTTTTATTTCTTCCCATAAAGTCACATATGTTGCTTGAATGCCCTCGTAATTTTTTTTTGTCATCCCGAGAATATGCTGGTACTGGTTATTGTGAATATGTCTTTCACAATTGGTAGGCCTGATAATTGGTGCGCCCATATTTCTTACTGCAGGACAAAGCCATGCTTCTCCCATCTCAACGTCTTTATGCATTATGTATCATCTATCAAGCGTATTCTTCACAGCCACCTTCCGAAAACCCCTTTATCTCCTGTTTCATCAATGTAAGTATATGGACATTAAGGATGGTTGCGATTTTTTTTTTTTTTGTTTATATCATACTTGCATTAATCAAAGCCTCAACCTTAGTTCCATCGTAGTTCTGCTGACATTGGATGTTGGTTGGTCGTTTCTATGGTTCTATGATATACTTTGAATTATCTGCTTTTTACCTTAATCTTTCCACATGTTTCCTTCCGTTTTTCTTTACCTTCTTATCTTTTGTTGTCCCCTTTCTTTATATTTCCATCTTTCTCTTTCTTCAAGTTGTTTTGCTTTCTTGTTGTAACAATTTCTTAGGACATCATGTTAGCGAACTCCAAATCTTTTCTTTTTAAAACCAAGTCTTTGTTGTTGCTGGGTGGTGGTCCTGCTTATCCCTCTATGTTCCACCATTCTTAGAATGAGGAGATAATGACACATTGTAAACTTATCAGCAGTATACCATTGGACTCTACACTAACTTTCATCTGGCTTCCCTTACCAAATATATTGATTGATTGCGAAATGACACAAAGATTTTGTCACTTGTGATTTCATAGGCTGCATCTGATGAAGAAGGTGGAAAGTATGAGAGGGCACTCATTCTCCAGTTGTTGGGTTCAGCTGGTAACGGGAGTTCTAAAGAGGTTACTCTCTTTGTAGTTAGCGACTATGACATCGTATGGCTAACTGCTTAGGTTGAGTTGCAGTGGGTAGGGGTGATATGATATGGTTTGCTTCATTGATGCAGGTTTTCAAGCTATCCGCGGAGGATTACATTAAAGGGTTTGATTCTTCGGCTTTTGTAAGTTCTAATAGCTGTGCGTTTCTGAAATTTCTGCCTAGATGCTTACTACTTAGATAAAAATTGCATTTAGCACAAGGCAGGAGCAGTCTTTTTTCAAATTGTAGGTTTTTTTTTCTTTTCTTTTTCGTTTTTGTAATAGAATAGAAGCTTACTTTAATTTCATTGAACTTCAGGCGTTCCCCGGGCGTGAGCAGTTGCAGGAGCAATATTGCAGCAAAGTTCCTCGAGATCATTATAATTGCTTATTCAAGAATGCCTCTGTTAAGAATGTGATACCCGACCCCGATGTTCCTCCTCAATGTGATGCGTCTTCTGCAGAGTATGATTCTCCCCATTATGCCACAAGGTCGTTATGTGAAGTTGTTTACTTTGCTTTTCTTAATTGTGGATCAAATTTCAGATTTGACATGCAGCCTGGATCTAAACCTAAAGTAGGTTCTGGGATCAGAGACGAAGTGATAACCGGATTATTGCAAAATCTCTCAATAGAGGGGCTGGAGCCTACGTGGATAAGGCCTCTTCCACCAAGATTACCTATTCAAGACGGAGAGGTTAGACTTATGATCGTTTTGTTGAATTAGTACAATTGTTGGTTGCTGGACATAACCTCTTCAAGCCCTGTGCAGCTGGTCTGGCTTAATCCTGACAATAACCACGAGCTTTTATGGGATTATGGCATGTGTGCGGATACGAGTAGAGGGGCAGCTGTTAGGGATCTAATCGCTAAGGCTTTGAAAGGTCCTCTTGCTCCTACGCAACAAGAGGTGATTTACTTCTCTTGTAAATTGTATAGAGTGATAAAACACTAGACAAAATATGTGCATAATTTGCAGCTTTCCCCCTATATCTACTTCAAGATAGCTTGGTCATCATAGCTTTGTGTGACGAATACTTTCTCTTTCTGACCACGAATGTGCAAACAAGAAAGAACTTTGTGGAAGTTTTTTTTAGCAATATAGCGATTGGTTGGACTGTAGTCTGTACAAAGCTCTGTTTGCTTGATCTAGGAAAAGAACCTTGAATTCGACATTGTTGAATTACTTTTTTTTTCTTGTTCTATAGATGTGAAAGAATTATTTTGTGGGTAGTTTTAGTATCTCAAGAGCTTCGCTATGTTTCCTAGTTATTTTTGGCACCAAGTCAAGATTTGTATCACAGCATTCGTTAGTTGCTTGTTAGTGAGTGGCCTGTGTTTTAGGCATCAACTAAACTATTATTCACTGGTTGAGTTTCCATTGATTGACTCTCATAGATCTTTTTACCTTCTTGTGGCAGCAAGTCCTAGTGGAGTTGGAAAAGGATCCAAAGTTGGTCTATCACTGTGGATTGACTCCGAGAAAGCTTCCGGTAAATGATTCTATGTCTGCCTTCATATGTATTTGTGTGTGTTAGTATCTCACTTATAACTCGGACCCCATGCATGTAATTATGTAAAGCTCTTTATGGTTCCGTGTCGAAATCATGGAGCTATATTATGATAAACACAAAGTTCAACAGGCCTTTTCCTAACATTTGGGATTGATGATATGGAATATGTGTTTTGTTTTCAGGAGTTAGTAGAGAACAATCCTCTCATTGCGGTTGAAGTTCTTATCAAGTTGATGAATTCACCTGAAATTTCTGAGTGCGTTCTATGTCTTTACCACTCTTTGCTTTTATTACTTCTGTCGCATCGATATCTTATAGTAATTCCTACACTTTTCCAACTCTTTAACTTCCCTATTATTAATTATTTTATTGGGCGTTGCAGGTACTTTACAGTTCTCGTCAATATGGATATGAGTCTACATTCAATGGAAGTTGTGAACCGACTAACAACTGCGGTGGACCTTCCCACAGAGTTTGTGCATATGTACATAACGAATTGCATATCCTCTTGTGAAAACATCAAGGTCATTTTGATCACCTTTCCCTCTCTAGTCTGTTTCAATTGTGTGGATATGAAAATCTTTGTTAGATCGTAGAACACAGATTGTATGTTATTGGGAATTTATGATGGTAGTTTTTGTTGCTGCTGTACACGTTTAGTATATGGGTCTCTTATCTTATGTTTGGATCTTTGAATGTGAACATTGTCTGTCTCAACTTTGGGTTGTAGTTAGGATCATGGTGACTCTGCAGTTGTGCCCCCCCGCCACTTCTTGTTCTAACTTCAATTTTTGCTGTGCTATATTCACTTGCTAAACTAGTTTGGTATGAATTCGCTTCGCTTTATAAGTACACAATGGTAATGAGCAGATGGGGAAATAATCTGTGCATCCAATCTGAAGGAATGAATGGAAGTGCTTGATTTACTAGGTAGTAATATACATACTACTTCTGTTATGGCATTCATTGAATTTCAGATTGTTGACCTTGCTGGTGAGTGATATTTAGTCAATATGGAGTGATATATGGTTGCCAAATTCTTCCAAAGGGGATAATAAGAAAATAAATGAATAGATTGGGGAGGAGGGGGGGGGGAATTGATGTAGAGATCTTTGTTGCAAACTCTGCCGCAGTCCTTGCAGAATTTCAGGATCAGTTTCTACAGTATTCTGTTATTTTGGGCTGACACTGATCCGTGTATTTCTAGTGAGCCCAGCTGTCAAGTATTGCAACATGTGATGCTAACCTGTGTGAATGTTCAACATTGAAATGTGTTTGCTTGCTGTACGAATTGCGGGAACAACTTTGGATATGTATCTACTTCTTCCAACATCACTAAGAATCCTGGTGCATAGTGTTCGATGGTTTTGATCAAGGATTAGAAGTTCACTGTTGAGAGATTTTTATGAGCTTTGTCTTATCCTAGTCAGTGCCTCAGTGGTGCAATTCCATAGCTGTGCTTGCAAATTCAGGAGTGAATTGAAACGGGGTGAATAATGCCTGAGATTGGCGCACAGTGGAGACCTTTTGAATATTTTAGGAGTACGTTCAGTAATAATATATTGGAATGTTTAACAAGAATAATCCCAACTTTGGTTGGTTTTCCCAAGATAATACAAACCTTTCATTATCCCAAAATAATCCCAACTCTGAATTTGGTTTCTGAAAATGGTTCCAATATTTCTAAACCTAGTTATATACCTTTATAAGTTTGCTCTGAACCTAGGTATCTTTTTCATACTATCCGAACCTACGACAACATACACCAATCCACCCCTTGGCCCTTATCATTTCTCTCCTTACCAGTCACCACCCTTGCCCCCAACCCCGCACCACCACATCCCCACCTCGATCACCATCAAACAAGCTGTGGTGGTTTGCGGCGGGTATGACACTCATGACAGTGGGGTGGGACTTTTCGGGTCGGAAGAGGAGTAATTTAGGCATTTAGGTTACATCTTTTTTTTTTTTAAAATTGGCCCTTGGATCTTCTTTGAAAGAATGGGATGTGATTGGGTTGTAGCCTTATAGGTTAACCAAATGTTGGGTTGTATAGGAGCATAATAATTATGAATTTGTAGGTTCAGAGTGCACATAAGTAGGTTTGGAAATATTGAGACCACCTTCGGAAACAAAGGTGAAAGTTGAGATTATTTTGGGGTAATTGAAAGTTGGAATGATTTTGGGAAGACCAACTAATATTTTTATTTTTGTAAAATCTTCCTGATAATAAGTTTTTGTTGAAGTTCCTGATAATAAGTTTTTGTTGAAGAATGTAACTCTAGTTTTGTATTCAACTGCCATTGGAACTAATCACGGGAATCAGTAATCAAGACCCAGTAGATGCTGGCTGGGTGGGTGGGGGGGGGGGTGGTATATTTGGGTCGGATTTATTACTTTGTGTCCTAATGGCCTAAGTCAGCCGGCTCTTTTAAGGGTTATCCTATCACAATTCTGCAACATATTTGGGGGAATCTATATACTCTTAAGCTTTTTAAAGGCTTCCTTCTTCTCCACTCTTGTCTCCTTCCTTCTTTTTATCTTTCATACAATTTTTCTTATCTTAAAAAAAAAAGGGTCTATCCATTCACTCATTGATCAAAAATTTCTGCTGCATGCAAAATGGGTTAACATTGTGCTTACGGATCTGGATTAGTGTGCCTTCAGTTTTCACGTATGACGTTGGCTTGATCTCTGGTGTATGGGGGGTGTTGTGTTTGGGCTGTCTGTACTCTGGAGTAGTGGTCTGATTTATGTTTAGTCTTTTGCATCTGGGCTGATTGGGGGTCAAGTGGTTGGCTTCTGCATGATTTCTTTTCATGTGAGACTGTTTGCTGCTGTCGGAATTGGTTCTAGGAAATTTGAACCATTGGTTGGTTGAGGCTGATATCTTTGGATTGAGGTTCTGATGGCTGAGTCCCTTTAACAGTGCCTAATTGTTGCGTTCTTTCTCAATGCCTAATTATTGCACCCTTTGGTTGGTTGTGCTTTTTGCTTGGAGTCCTTTTCCATTTTACACAATCTGATTGTGTTTTGCATAATGACAAGGGTATGACTTTGTGCCTATGCGATCAATAACTCATAATGTAGTTCAGGGGTGTGTGTTTGTGAAATAGTCAATATCGTATCAAGATTCTCCAGTCCCATTTGAAGGCGTGAATGTGTGAAAGTGTTTGTTTTTTTGTACAGGACAAATATATGCAGAATAGGCTTGTCAGGCTCGTTTGCGTCTTCCTACAGAGCTTAATACGTAATAAGATTATTAATGGTCAGTCAATTTTCTCTTTGCTTATAGTTTTGAATTTCGTATCAAGTTTACGGCTGCCTGCATTCAGTTTTGTTGTCTGTCGTCATGTGAAACTACTATTAGATGACATCAGTTTACTTTACTGAGTGTTTTTTTCCGTCATGGTAGCTGCAGATATATATAGTAAACTTAATACCAATGCATGAACCGAGTATTAGTACTTTAGCTAACAGCATGAAATACTGGGTTGCTCTTTGAGGTCCAGGAAGTAATACGTGATTTTCCTCGAAAAATAATTTTCACCTTGGAGTATGTTATTAGTGTTGCTGAAAGACTCTTCTCGCTATGGAAGTCACAGTTTATATAGGCCGTGTGATTTTAACTTCCATGAGCCCGTGACAGCTGACAGGAAGTTTTCACACAGCTGAACCAATTGATAACAATGCGCAGTTGTCATCCCCACTGTAGGCCAAAACTGGGGATGTACAGCCTTTATCCTAGTCAACTGACGTCTCCCCGACTCAGTTAAAAAAAATCAAAAGGGCACAGTAAACTGTTAGCTGACCGTTTTGTGTGATGTCTATACGAAGTTCTTGTTTAGCATTCCTTTCATTTAGAGACTGTTTTTCCATCAAGAACAGATCTTAATTGTTTATCTAAATGAACAAACTAGGTCATGGTAGCTTTAGTCAAACATGTATAGAGGGAGTTATAGGTCACAGGCAATTGTCGAAAATGAAATTTCTAACTAAAAATTGGTATTCAAATGATGTATTTCTCGATGTATACCTACACCCTAGAAGGGTAATTGAAATGCTACCCTTGCGAATCCTTATGCAGTTCAAGACCTGTTTATCGAAGTTCAAGCTTTCTGCATTGAGTTCTCACGGATAAGAGAAGCTGCTGGGTTATTCAGGCTACTTAAAACGTTGGAGTGAGATATGGGACCATTCGTGTGGAGTAAGTTATCACCACTTGTTATCTTCCCCCAACAATGGGGATTTTGTTTACTCATTATTGTATATATTGACAACATCAGTGCATTGCCCTCTAGAGGATTTAGAGGTTCTTTTGCATCTTTGTATCGCTTGTTCTGGTAGGCGCAGGATTATCTTGTAAAGAGTCGAGAAGCAGGAAATGTTGTACCCTGTTTAGCATATTGTTGGAGATCTTGAAAATTAGCTTCTCACTGCATAATTTTCTTTTTGGCTCCGAGCTCTTCCTCCCGGATGAGTTGAGGATAGAGACATGGTGCAATTACGATATTGAAATGTTGTTTGCCCATATGGACTGGGTTCTTCCTTCTATGGTATCTTCTTATTCTTGGATGTGAATCGATCCAAGAATATTGTGCTCTGAAAAGTGCCTGAAGCTGAAAGTTTAAGACTAATCTCTTTTCTTTTTAGCAAATTGCTCAAACCCTGTTAAAGGGTGACTCACTTTCGAAGTAGCGTGGTCAAGATGATGGTGGTCATTGGGCAGTCATGTGGTGGTGTTATCGAGTTACAGTGTAGGCTACGCAGTAAGTAGTGTCTTTTATTGAATTTGAATGTTGCAACTTTGAGTTCTTTGCGTTGTGAAAGAGTTATCAACTTGGCCCGGGTGCACTCTCAGTCCAAGTCCAACAAGATGTGGATCGAGGGCAGGGCCGCCCTAAACTATGCAAATAGTTACCGTAAAATGTCAAACTTTAGAATGGAAAATGGTACAATACTCGTTCCTCAATTCTCCTGCTGGATGTTCTTTGATACCATACAAACACTGAGTGACGGCCTCGACGTGTGATACTCGATTGGATTTGATATCCCTTGAGCCATTAGCATCATAATTGTCCTCGTGACTTCTTTCACTTAATGGAAAACTGATTTACTCGTGTAGTATTTTATGTGTTCTTTAACTATTTCAACGGCGTAATTTGCAAGCTACCAGAGACACCTGAGCGAAGTGTAACTAGTGTGCAACATTCTGAATTCTGAGCGAAGTGTAACTAGTGTGCAACATTCTGAATTCTGAGTATGGCATACACAAGACAAAACGTGCCGCCAAAAGACGAACACGTCGATCAAGGCAATTGTGAAAGAATCAACTGTATTGGGTCGTGCGAACCAAAATAGGATTATTATTATAAGCTTAATTAGCATTCCAATAAGATTAGGGGGAATCTTAATGCCTTAGCTTCAAAGACACAGATTGTCATTTGTCGTATCTTCTCATAATTATGATGGATTTGATCATAACTAATGTAAGATTGCGGCACAAATGATAAGGGTAAGGTTCATGCATTAAGTGTGCTTAGCAAAAGGCTAATAATTAATGAGGTACATTAGCCTTGTACGACATCTTGAGTTTATACCTCTACATACGTTCTCTATGATCTTGATGCGATTGTGTTAGTACATGCAATAATTATGGCATTTGCATGGAACCATGAAAAATAATGGTTCTACTAATAAAGTACTCCCTCCGTTTTTTTATATAAGTTGTTTTAGCAAATGGCACAGCAATTAAGAAATGATTAATAATTGCCTTGAAAAAACTCAAGTAACAATGTTTATTTACTTGATTCATGGTATTTGGAAGAAAAATTAATGAGGAGACCTTGGGAGTATAAAATTTTATTGAAAAAAAATTGGGAATCACATGAGGGAGGTCATGGGGAGGTAAGAATGACAAATAAATAAAAATTTGTGAAAATAGCTAAAACTACTTATATAAAAAACGGAGGGAGTACTAATTAATGTCGTACCCATTAACATGACACAGTTAATTTAACTAGAGATATTGAATTCGGACCATGAGGATGTAGTACTGTCAAAACTTAGTGACACGGTTATTCCCTCTGTCTCGACGTGAATCCATAATGTACTAGATGGATGCGGACAAGAAAGAGAATACGAGTACTAGCTAATTGTTCGGGAAGCATTAAAATCTCAATGGATCGTGGCAAGGACGGATAGTCTGATTAGTTCCTTAAGATTAATATATTTGGATTTTGAAAAGAAAATTGTTTTCATGTTATATTAAATTTGTCCTATTACTCCGTATTATTTAATATTTCCCATACTCTCTTCTGTTCTGAATGATCTTCCCCTTTGTTTTGCAATTTTTGACTAGTCATATTGAGAGCCACACATAGTTCAAATGAAATGTTTACTTGGTGTAAAAATTAACACATATTTCATTCTACAGTGTATTCTACTAGTTTCACTTGATTTTGAGTCAAATTGTGTTTCATTTAGTCTACGGAGTCTATACTAATCACAATATGACCGCCAAAAACTGTAAAACAAATAGGAAGATCATACAGAACAGGAGGGAATACAATATTTACGTGTTTAGATAGTCAAGGAGCTAGCCTGTACATCCTTCCATTCGACCATGTATTCTGACCCCTTGAAGATAAAAATCTGATCTGAATGGATTATGTTCCAAATTTGCAATAAGTGTACGTCATTTAGATGCCTCTCATCCACCCATAGTTCTATAAGCGCTATGTACGCGCGATTAATCATTATTTGCTGGATCGAGCAAGCTGCCAATTTACACCTTTTTGGCCATGCAATGCAATAATACTCGATTTCAGACTTATGCTTCAAGATATTCAAAGTGCAAGTGGCTTTAATCATTTGACAAGCAAGATGGAAATTAATACTCAAGAATTCAAGATGTAGTAATGGTTTAATTCAATATTAATGAAACAAAAATGTATTGTCAACTAGTTCACTGATAAAATTGTTGAATAATCGAGAATGTATTTAAAGAATCATCTCTCTAATTGAAGTTGAATGCTTAGCATGAATGTAACAAAATAGTTACTTTGCACGAAACATAGAATGATCAAACATAAATAAAGTTGAACTTTTAAATCAAACTGGATCATAAAAATCATAAGAAAGTTAAACGAATTTCATTTCGTATATATATAAGCTACTCGTTTAATGGGTTAAATTGAAATGTGGTTGAAATCGAATTATGGTCATTATGTTCACCATTATTTGTTGGGTGGAACAAGCTGCCAAATTTTACCTTTTTGGGCACTTGGTCATACAATAATACAAGTCGATCAATAATTTCCTCGACATTTATTAGATTTGTGACCTATTATATTCAAAATGCAAATGGCTAAGTCTCTAGATAAGATTAAAAGTTGTGGTTTCTTTAATCATTTGACAAGCAATATGGAATTCATCAATATGTAGTAATGGTTCAATTTATGATTAGAGAATTTGTTTTTACACATATGCTCAACTAGTTCAACTGCCAAGATTGTTGAGTATTCCCTAAAACTTACTTCGTACTTCTTATTAGAATCATCTCTGATTTAAAACTGAAGCGGAATAATTAAGCTTAAATGTAACAAAATTCCTCTCAAAAAAAAATGTAACAAAATTATTAAATTGGACCAAACGTACGATGGTCATTAGTAAATAAACTTAAAGGGCGACTGAAAATCTTACATTGTCAAGTTAAGAGAAACTTAGTCTTTCGAATCGAACTACTAGACCACAAAACCTTCAGAACGTTTGACTAATCGTCTCATATACATCAACTCGTGTAATGGGTTAAATTGAATTATGGTCATCATGTTCATCACTATTTGCTGGACGGAGCAAGCTGCCAAATTTCACCTTTTTGGCCATACAATAATACAATTTAATAACTTACTCGACATTAAACTTATGGCCTAAGATTTTCAAAGTGCAAATGGCTAAGTCTCGTCTCTGGACAAGTAAAAGCTGTGGTCTCTTTAATCATTTGACAAGCAAGATGGAAAAAAGTTAGGTTCATGCCCAACTATATGTCCTGCAACAATAATACTCGTACTCAAGATGTATGTAGTAATGGTTTAACTCATAATTGAAGATAATTCAGAAAGTTAATACAAATGTCAAATAGCCAAAACTTCATCTCCGACTATCATCAAATCAGTTGAATATATACTTAGCTTGAGTGTGACAAAATTGATAAATTATCAGGCTAATTTAACCTGATCATCATATATACATTAATAAACTAAAGGATGACTCGAAAGAGAGGAACGTCTATGATCAATTAGTGATGGGATAGGCAACGTAGGTCACTTATTGTTACTGCAAAAGATTTAGAATGTCCAGCGGAGAATAACTTATTCTTTAATTTCCAATCGAATTAGATTACAAAATTTACGAACGTTAAGTGAGTCTCATATCAATTAGCTCGTCTAATATGTTCGAGATAGAGTATACTCATTATAGTGTCAAAACATTATTGACAACATTGGTGAAGAGTACACGATTCAAAAAACGTTCCCATGTTACTTTTACTCCATATCAGAAGTTCAGAACTATACTACTACAACTTGTAGCTGAAGCTAGCAAACTAACAATATAGTGCCAACTACAATAGAACAACCTCCATTTGTAACTTTGCACAAATCATACCCATATTATGGTCATATCATATTCATACGAGAAATTCTCATACATATGCGCTCTATTATTATACATCAAATCTAAGTGTAGGCATGCAAATCACAACGTGGCAAACAGCCAAACAGCCCAACGAATAAAGCTTACGTTGTCATCTTGCATGCTATGTGGAAGCCTATTGTTTCACGACATAAATTATAACTGCCCATTTCATAAGATTTATTTCCCCCCATTATGTTTTCAAATCTCAACTACTACTATTTGTTGGAAATAAGGGTTAACAATGGTTGTATAAGGAAGATTAAAGAATGATTTCAAGTTGTGTCGCGGTAGGAGACCACTGACTTGAAAGCGATTACGGCCCGACATTGGTGGTCATCGTCACTGGCCGGAATGCTCCCCAAGGTTAACACAACTACTTTTGCACGCGACCACTCACATACAAAAGTTGGAATTTGCACACTCATACAATTACCCAAGAATCAGAAGATGTGTTTTGTGTATATCATTTTCGATGTATAAAATGAACACACTAAGCTTTCTTATATAGTGGGGGGGAGAAAGATGTTATGGATACCAAAGGGTCAAGGATTGATTATGGGTTTAAAGACACCCATAATCACACCATTAACATGATAATAAACATGGTGATTAATGGTGTAATAAACATATAGTAGTAATGAGATTTACTACCAAGGTATCCAATGCTCAAGTCAAAATGGCTTTGGAGCCATTACTCCAACAATCCCCCACTAAGGGCGAGCAAAGCCAACAAGAGTTACAAATCTTGGGTAAAGGTAAGGAAATACTTAAGCATCAATATCTTTCGATTTGAATTGACACATAGTGGAATGAGGCAACAACTTACTTTCTAGTGAGTGAATTGCTTCTTGAACTCACTAAAGTTCGGTTGAGACCCTCACAACACATATTTACCTTAATTGAATATGCAAACTCCGCGATCCAAGCGCTTTAAGGCCATGCGCACACCTCGGGTCTCGTGAGTGCTCTAGATAGATAGCCCAATCTTTCATAGAGGGCGGCCAAACCTTCACACTCACATAGGTGGTCCATCAAGTGTTTCACCAAACACCACCACAAAGGGATATGTAACCATTAAGAGCAAAACTCAACCTCTCACCAATACACGGTGAATCTTCCAAATCCTTCTCAACAGGACCATCCAACACAAGGATGAAGACTCATTAAGAGATAATTAAATCTCAACCTCCAAATACGGTGATCTCATCAAGTCCGTCTCTCTGGGACCACCCAAATTGGGCTATAAGATCATTAAGAGCTTAACGCTCAACCTTTTTCAACATAAATCCACCAAATGCTTCTCAATAGCACTCACCAAAAGGTAATGGATTATGTTAAGCACTACCACGCGCCATAGGGATGAGAAATGTAGTGCAAAGTCAAGAGTCGTGTGGCTTCGTTTGACCACAAGCGGGTATCCACGACACAACCTCAACTCATGGGCTTTACCCCATCCCCCTCGACGACTATAGAATGACACTCTTCTGCAACCCCTTATAAGGGATCATAAGATTTCTTACAAGTTTAACATATGGCTCTTCTTCCAATTGTACACACTATTCTTAGCAACACCAAGGGTCACTTGAATATTACAATGAAGAGAGATGGAACCTCATATTCCCCACAATAGCACGTTGTAATAAAATCCTCAACCATTCGGCCTTTTGTCCTGCCAACTTGAGGACAAAAACTCATACTCTACGGTGACTAAGTTATACAACTCGGTTCCGAAGAACACTACAACAACATAACACCACCTCCTAGAGTAAATACTCATCCACTAGTGATACTAATCTCATACAATACTTTATACCCAAATTGCAAAACAAATCCCCAAATTCCTTACGTTGGGATATAACGATAATGCAAACAAAGGTCAACTAATCCTCTAAGGTATCAAAGTAAGAGATGACACACACTTCAATCGTCACTAGTAGGATTATGAGTACAACTACTTAGTCTACTCACCACATAGACTATGTTAGGCCGAGCATGTTCATGAGCAACATAACACTACCTATGATCTTAGTTTAGTCAACTTGGGAGACACTCTCTCCTAAGGTCTTGTCGAATGGTTCTAGGATCATGTAGTGTACTAAGAGGCACAACGAAAATAAATTTCTTAGTCAACTCAAAGAGACAGGGTGACATAATTAAAGCAACGCAACTAGAGTTTCTCTCAACTCGAACTCCAATAAACACATGCGCTTCTCCTAAGTCCTTCATCTCATGGACGACAAGAATAGTTAAGCACCAATAAAAAATTCTCAAACTATTCCCAAAAATCAAATGGCATCCACATAACGACATAGGACAACTCAGTCACATCCCTTATACTTAGGTAAACCAACCATGGCTATTTACCCCCACACACTCAAAGATTTAAGTTAGGAATTAGACTCTACAACTCCAAGCAACATACTTAAAAAGGCATAAAGAGTAACTACTTGAACAACTTCCCCCACATGTTGTCGCACTACGCACAAGCGATAACACTATGTTCAAGATCAAAGAGTCTAAACCTTCCCTCCAAATAAAAATCTTTACAAAGGGGTATATGAGACAAACACACAAAACTTTCAATTTCCCATGTACACTCTCCTTAAACAAAAAACTGTGACCGACTATAACTATTTCATAGGCCAAACATAAAATGAAACTAGCCCCCACAAATCGGTACACTCATCAAGGAGTATTTAGAAGAGGCAAACCCTAGGAAAATTTTCTATCAAAAGGTCTCATATTAATATAAGCCAATGCAAATGTGTAAGAATCGTCATACCACAAACGTCAATAAAGGGCTGTAAAATTCACATGCTTCTCAAGAATAATTTGTTCAAGAAATGAGCGCACACTTTAGCATAAAATCAATCAAGACGAGAGTGTAGCTCGGAGAGACAAAAACAACACTCTAACTATTGATAGCTAAAGAAAACCTCAAGTCCTAGCATGTACAAAGCCCATATTAAAACACACATATGAGGTTAATTGAGTCCCATGTCTTAAAACAACACATAACAAGGTTTGGAATAATCAACCGTCAACAAAACCAAATCGCCAACAAGCCAATTAACAAGACTCAACGACGGCTTATACTCTATAACATATAACATATTATTCCATCAAAACTTGGAATTAAATTAACCACATATACCAAAGGTCAATATCAAACATCAACACATGCCAATAAATTCCAAGAATAACAAAGTATCCCAAATCTAACAATATAGTCTCATACTTTCATATGAACAAAAATCATAACGCAAAATGAGGAGGGCGTACCTTAATCATAGGGGCAATATGGAATAATAATATATAATAAAGATCAAACCTTTATGTCCAAAACCTTTGAATATAAAATGCCCATCATTGAAATAGATGCCATCAAATAATTAGTAAATAATCTTCTTATAAATCATCACCACACTGCCGTGATAAAGATGACGAAATAATAATATGTAGATGACATAATTTGGACTCGTCTTGTTCTACAAAGTTGTAGATCTTTGTCTTAGCTTTCCAACAACATATTACACGCCTTCAACGGAGATCTAGGGACCAAGATATGGCGAAAATACGAACGACTGTCTCAATCTTACGGGTTGGAAAACTATGAACGAAAATGAGAGTTTTCACCCACAACCCAACTTTATGGGGATATACAAAATAATACAACCATTGTATATATATATATATATATATATATATTTAATCGCTTTCAAATTGTTGGAAATAAGGGTTAACAATGGTTGTATAAGGAAGATTAAAGAATGATTTCAAGTTGTGTCGCGGTAGGAGACCACTGACTTGAAAGCGATTACGGCCCGACATTGGTGGTCATCGTCACTGGCCGGAATGCTCCCCAAGGTTAACACAACTACTTTTGCACGCGACCACTCACATACAAAAGTTGGAATTTGCACACTCATACAATTACCCAAGAATCAGAAGATGTGTTTTGTGTATATCATTTTCGATGTATAAAATGAACACACTAAGCTTTCTTATATAGTGGGGGGGAGAAAGATGTTATGGATACCAAAGGGTCAAGGATTGATTATGGGTTTAAAGACACCCATAATCACACCATTAACATGATAATAAACATGGTGATTAATGGTGTAATAAACATATAGTAGTAATGAGATTTACTACCAAGGTATCCAATGCTCAAGTCAAAATGGCTTTGGAGCCATTACTCCAACACTATTCACTAAAAGGAGTTTATGATGTACATAACTACATACATGATATTGGAGGGAATTTAGGGGTAGCATGGGTGCACCGCCTACGTCAAATTTCACAAAAAACGTCTAATTATTGCCTTAAAAATTCCATAAAAAATAAAATAGAAATGTACTAAAAGGGTTACCCCATGTTTGTGGGGTTGGATTCGCCCCTGCATGATATATGGAGCTAACACACTCAACTTCATCTGGTGGTACAATATTTCAGTGTATACAATTATATCTAAATTCTGAAATATTACTTTCGTGAAAATATTACATATATAACGTCATGTTCTACAAGATTCTATGTAAAGTGCTTTTGTCGCAAATCGCAAATCAAAACTCTAACTCGATACATGAGAGACTATCTCATAGAAGAAGACATAAAGTCCTAAAAAATTATCTTAAAAAACCAAAAATGGCTACGTGCTCATTCCCAAGACCCTTAAATGTTGTTTATAAAAAGAATAAGGACCCTTAATATTGCTTTAAGCCTTTAAGTAGTAAAAAAGGGAAAATGTACTTATTTAAAGGACTGCACTACGAGTGGCTGGTTACATGCATGGATCCTTACACGTGGCAAGATTTGGGTTGGCCACAGTACCCAAGACAGCTAATCAATGCTCAATCATACGGGCCAAATAATTTGGAGTTTGGTTTGTGTGGGACCCGGCCCATATTGGTCCCCTAACCTCGTTGTCATTGGTCCATTCTAGCCCTTCCACAAGGACACATCTCATATCCAAGGGCCCCACACCATGTTGCTTTTTAGCTCCCCAAAAATCAAGCAAAGTGTAACCAATACGTATCTTAAATCATAAGCTAAGATCTTGGGGGTGCCCTATATATAGGTGGTATCTTACAAGTGACATTTTGTTGAAACACAATACTTACCACATTCAAATATTCAATCATATACCAAAACATACTACAAGATATAGAGTTTGTGAGTATATGCTAAAGAGGAAAAATGAGGACACCTTCATTTGTTAGAACCATCTCTTCAAAGTTGTCTATTGCAAGGAGGTCTGCGTCCTCGGCTGTGGCCCCGTTACCTGAGCAAAGTCGTTTCTCCGAGGAGGTGACGGTGAAGCTTGACGGTCTTAGGTCGATGGAGAGCGATTGTGGTGTTAGCTCGAGTTGGTTGGTCGATGTTCTTGATGCCACTATAGCCACACAGATAGTGGCACAAGAGTCTTTGACTAGCGATAATTTGGTTATGTCTGATGTAGGGAGGGAAATGATCGAAAGTTACTTAGAAGATAACGTCGAGTTGCTAGATGCGTGTAACGGGTTAGTGGAAAAGATGAGCATGATTCAAAAATATGTAGATTTATTAAAGACAACCATGCACTTGGTTGATACTAGTGTTGAGCCTAATGTTGCTACATTGGTACGTACACAAGAAAATCTAAAGGAGTGTGATATATTAGAAGGACAATGTGCAACATTAGACAAATGTAGTCCAAAGTTACACAAGTTGATGAGCCAAAAGGCAATTCAAACGAGTAACATTATTGTACAAGAACAAGAATTACATGAAGTCTTAAGTGGATCCAAAGAAGTAGCTTCTATGGGGTGCCATCTTCTTCAAAGAGGCTTCTCCTTCAAGTCTAAGCAAGGTGCAATGAAAATGAGGTCGAGGCTACCAACGACATGGTCGAATTCATTAAATGAGTTGCAGATTGCCATGAATGATGAGGCCGAAAAGCGAAAAAAGGGTGCTCCTTGGATGATGAAGGAGTTGGAGTTTATGGTCATGAATGCCAAGATGTTACAAGATCAAGTTAAGTCCCAAAAGGGAAATGTTAATATGGACTCATTGAAGAGAAGTTGTGAAGCATTAGAGGAAGGGATTCTTCCTCTAGAAGAAAGAGTTAGAGAGCTTTACAAACAATTGATCTCAATTAGAATGACCTTGTTGGGTATTTTATCCCAAGCTTAATATGTTGTGTAGAAAAAATTGTGAATACATAGAACATGGCCTGAATTTTTTGTAAGGATTGATCATATTCTCATGTATGTTCATATTGTATAGTAGATGCTATGAAATTAGTGAAACTAATCAAATTTATATATCTCTATGGCTTATTGATCATCCTTTTGTTGCGATTATCGATTAATGTTAGAAGTATAAACCTATTCTCCTAGGAAAGTTAATCCAACAAGGCTACAACAACCTCTTAATCATGAGTTTTTAACTCTTTTACAAACAAGATTCAGATTTCAGACCTCAAAGATTAAGTTTGACCTAAATTAGACAATAAAATTTATTGCAACCATTATTAAATTTACTACACTATAGGTGTGTACACATTTTTACCATTGTCTACATATAGACTCCTAGTATTTTGCCTGATAAAATCATACAGTACATGTATGTTTTAGCGTTTAACGAGAAAAAAAGAAAGAAAGATAAGAAGAAAGTAAACACCACATCCTGGTGATGGGCTGGGCTGCCGGTGCGCAACATTTAGTTTGGCAGAAGTTTCACAGGCCCAGCCCATATGCTATTCCAAGTCCTGAAGTCGTTGTAGTGTTTTTTGTTGCGGACTTGCGGTGCTAAAGCTAGCATGTCCACATCCTTACCAAAAAAAGAGGCTTTACATGTCCAATTGATCATTGTACGTTGCGTGAATGTTCACGTCCACAATATCGCCACTCTCACAGTATCGAAGACTCGAAGTTAATTCAATACTACTAGGTAAATCTCTCCCAAATACCAGTATTGGTTACTCAATTTGAAAGAGTCACCAATTAAACTCATCACTTGGATAAGTGACGAGACTATGATGAAATGCTTACAAGACTTACAACTCATATCATCAAGTTATTATAACATCACATTTTAGATTAACAAGTTATACCACATTAAAAAAAGGAAAATATTAAGTGAATAACGGTACATTCTATAAATTAACCGACTAAATTTGATTATTCCCGTCCGTTAATAATGTATAGTTCCATAATTATTAAACCGATTAACCTCTTACTCGTAAAGTTCCGTGTTTAAGGTGGACCTCGAAAGTCTCAACTAAACAAAACTAAAATCCTAAACCCCCAACGGAATAAAACAAAGCAAGTGACCTAGACCCAACGCAGAGCCGCTTATTAAGCTGCTACTCGTAAAGAACCGTCCAATTTTCGCCCAAATCAGGTAAAATTTACAAACCCTTGTTTTTTATTTGATCAAATTTCTGATTTCTGTTCATTTGTAAAAATTAGTTGAATTAATTTGTTCAAAAGTAGTGAAAGATTGGAAGAAAAGTTGACGAAGATAAGAATCTCAATTTTTGTAGAGTGTTGTTGAAGCTATCGAATTTGGAATTCAATTGAATTGATTTTTAATTTAATTGTGGTATAGGGATTGAGAAATTGATGGGACTTGAGCTCAAAAACAACTTCTATACTGAGGAACAAATGGAGGAACAAGAACCTGTCGGTGTTGAACAGGATTATGATGATTATGTTATTGTCCTCCATGTCCGCCGCGCTCTCCATTCTGTTTACTCGGTATTGCCTCGCCTCGTACGCTTGTTTTTTTAGTTAGCTTGTTCGTTACGGTTTTCGCGGTTTTTGTGTATAATTTGATGATATATATATGTGTTATGTTAGTTAGAACTGATTAATAGTCGTAATTAGGATTGTAGGAGGTATTGGATTCTGCCGAAATAAGCTTGAATCGGTCTGATCATAATCGAGTTGAACTGAACTAAAATCGATTTTTGTTTGTATATACATTTTGGCGTTAGTGTGGGTTGAAGGACGTATTGTGGTGGTTGTTCATATTGTAGTGTTAGGTTTGAGGTAATTAGTGGCGCGAGAGTATTAATTGGACAATTGCATTTGTGAATTTTCATTGTTGTTGTTTGGTGGCGTATAGTTGATTAAGAAATCAATTGAAAGAGACGAGAGGAAGTAGTTTTGACGGAAAATGAAGTATGATGTGCGATAAAGAGCTGAGGGGAGAAAGGCAGTTGAAAAGAAGACTTGGAAATTAGCAATTGCAAGTGCTATTCTCGTTGTTGGGAATTTGGGATTGATTTTTGTGATGATTGAATTGCAGAGTGATTCAAGTGAGTACAGTCGACTGATTTCGTTGCTGCATCACAATGAACGTCTAAATCCTGATGAAGTTGCCATGCTTGTGGTTAGTTTATGTATTTATTTTGTTCAGTTACATTTCTTTGGTGGCTCAGCTTCTGCTTTGCCAACACTAGTTATGTTTGATTGTTTTGGCAGACGAGTTTGAAGGCCTTATCTGGAACAGCTAGAAGTATAGATGGTGTTCATCATGGTGATCTTCTCAATACTGTAAGGATTTACGATGTAGCTTTTACTGCACAATGTTTCTTTGATTAAGTCCGCCTGGTTGTTAACTTGTGTCTTCCCGCCGTTATCTCTCTTCTCTTTGTCTAATCATCTCTAGATATTGTTTTGAGGTGAGAGGATGTAAATTTGTTGCCACTGGACAGGATATTTTCTTCACTTGGAAAGAAAGATTGAATCTTGCTTTCAACTTTTGTATTTTAGAGTCACGCTAGGCAGGTTCTTACACGCTTTTCATCTGCTGTCCTTGGCTGTTCTTTGTTTATAATTGTGCACTTTACAGATCCTCAACATGAGCTTGTGGAACTATGGACCTGATGTTATGGATGCATTGGTTGAGTTAATCTCATCCCTGGTATGTGACTCTTTGTTGGAACATGATGTGTCTTCCTCTTGTAATTCTCTATCTGCAGTTCTCATTGTCTGGTGCTGCAGGCTGCCACGAGTGGGAAATTTGTTGATGCATGCTTGGGTATGCTTGTAAGCAATTTTGTTCCTCCCAACAGATTTTTAGAATCCCTGAAGATGCCGTATGGGATGGCAAAGAAGGACCAGGTTTTGGTTAGAGTGCATTCTGCTCTGGTCGAGATTGCAGGCCTGGTTCCTCTTGCTCCATCTAGGTTATGTCCCGTCATTAGAGAGAGAATGCCCAAGGTTTTTCAGCTGTCTCTCCGTGTACCTGTAAGTTCTGTTACACAAGTCTGGATTGAAAAAGATGTCTACTCACAATAGGCGTTTCAGTATTTGATCCTGACATGTTAAAGTTTAATGTATCAAGTATGAAGTTGAGTTGCATGTAGTATAACTCACAAGTCTCTCTCCATGTTATAGATGATATTTCGAATTAACGACACCGCACTGACCCCTGCTGAATGGCAAAAGAATGTAGTATGAACAGACAACTAATATATGTAGAAAAAAAACGGGAAGCAAAAAGAGATTTTGTTTTTTTATAAGCTCTCTATATTTGAAGGCCATGCCATCATTGTTGGTGTGCACCTCCTCTCTGGCCAAAAAGCAGGGACATAAGATGATTATACTTGAAATATGAGTCATGAAGAGAATGAGGACTTCACTAGTTCTCATAATCATACGCAAACATGAGTCCTTATAGAAGCAGGATGAGAGGTTGAGCACCATTGGGTTTATTTTACCTTTGTGGCTGGTAAAGTTCCCTAGTTGGGTGCATGATTGGACTGGAAAATGGATGGCCATCACGTTTTTCCTTATGCTATCTCCTCTTGCTTCTCTCCTGCTTTGTATTAGTCTAAGTGTATTTAGTGTGTCATCAAGAGAACTTTATTTTCCTAAAGTTCCTTCATGCTCAAGATGTCAATAAAAATAGTTGTACTAGTTTGTCAAGAAGGGAATGGTAGCCTTATTATTATATTGGTTGCTTCATTCTCCAGCTGGTGTTTATTAGTTAGGTTTCCCAAAGTTCCAGCCGTTGATGTGTTATCTACTGTATTGTAGGCAATATCGATGTTTGTGGAGAATGTTTTAAAGGTGGAGGGCAGCACGATTGGGGAGCTTGTTGGAAGAACCACACTCATCTCAGCTGTGGTGGATCTGCTGATAGATTTTGATGTAAGTATACTTACGGAGTGTATTTAAAAGTTACTGTTGATGTCATTGCCTTATAAGCCGCTGCATGAAGTGTATTGCTGTTCATGTTATGATCTTTGTTCGACAAGAATCTTTCCTCGTAGTGTTTTAGTATGACGCACTATGACAGTTCCTCTAACATAGTCTTTTGTGTGTTCCTTTTGTGGCTGTGTTTCTTGCAGGTGGAGATTGGATGGGATGATATTCTACAGGACAATCCTTCTAAAGGCATTTTCGAATTGGAATTGGAAGATGAGCAGATACCTGATGGCGATGATGGAGATGATGAACTTGATGGAGGTGAGGTAAGTTTGACATCTCATTAGCCTTTTTTCTTGTTTTGAGTCCAAAGGAGTGCTTCTCAACCGTGTTGCAATTAGTGAAGTCAATCTAACATCAGATTTTAGTTTGGAAGAGAGTCCTACGCTCAGAAGCGTCTCTGGAAAAATCAAGTATCTGACAAGCTGGAGAAGTTGGATAGTCTGATGGTTGTTACGTTTCAGCACCTGGAATTTTGCAAAGAAAGTGGTCGCTTAGTTGAGGTATTTCATAGTTGTGAGCTTTACAGTTTCTTCTCACGGTAGGGAATAGGATCTAAGTGTCTGACAACTTTATTTTGGACTCTTGTAGGTGTTTGAATCTTTCCTCCACTCTTTTCAGTCAACAATCCTGACTGCTTTCAAGTCCAAATTTGCCCAGGTAATTTGCTCAGTGACACTTCTCAGTAAAGTGATACTATGTTGCGGGGGGTCACCTAGATGTTTTTCAACACTAAATGACTGCATTTACTTGTGTGGCAAATGATTTATGTGTTCAAGTGTTTGCTTCCCGATTTACCTGGATACATTTTCGACCCTTTTCAATCAGATTAATGGGGAAGGGAATTATAGAAAAGTTGGCTTTAGAGAGGGCGGCATGGTAAGCTAGAATTCTTTTGGTATAGAATTTGGTTTTCCTTATTAATTTTTTTATTTGCGTTTCTTTTTCCCTTTAAAAATTTCTCACTTTTTTTTTTCTTCTTGTTTTTCTTATGTGCATCACTTTTGTTTTTGTTTTTTTTTTTTTCTTTTATTGTTTTGTAAAACCTTGTTTCACTAATATAATTCATACTAATGTTAGCCAACCCCAAAAGGCCCAAACACCCTATTGGCAATAAGGCGTTGCTGCTGTTGTTGTTGTACTTTTTTGTTTCTTAATTAGACTATAAAACTCAAATTGTTACATCTACATGAAAATTACATTATGTCATTGCATCGTGATAAGTTTTTATGATTACTTTTTTTCCTCATTGGGCTCACCCATCATTATGTTAATATTTTGGTTCTTATATCTTACACATTTTGTACCACCCTCCCTGGATGCTCATCTATGATTTTGGACTCCTTGTAATGAAGTATACTTCTTTTTCTTTGCAGTTTGTGATTTTCTATGCCTGCTCTCTAGATCCTGAGAGTTGTGGCGTGAGATTTGCTGAGTTACTTGCTGATATATATCTTAATCCTAACTTTCCATTTTTAACCAGGTATAACTGTATATTCTGCTTATGTTGACTGATATCTAGTGCTGGTCTATTTCTAGTTCTGTTGTATCTTGTTTTGGGTGGTGCTCATCAATGCTGGGGAGCTTTCTGTGCGAGTGGATAATATATTAGCTGTGTAGTGAATCTAATGACTTTCGAAAATTAAAAATGGCTTTTCATTTCGAATTTGGTTAGATTATTTAAAAGAGCTGAAGAGAGTTTGTTCACGAAGGGTGTTCTAGCTAGGTGACTAGGTGTAAGATCTCTGAAAAGACAAGATGTTAAGGAACTAACAGACTCAGTCGTGTTGTTAATTGGCAGTGTGGGATTAGTGAGGCTCCTCATGAATACCTACTTTTGAGCCTACCCTCTTCATTCGTTATCTCGAATCTCCAGATCAATGAACGTATATTTCTTTTTTACCTAACCTCTCAGATTCCCTCTGAACCTTAATTTTACCTTTGTTGGTTTTGAGTGAAGTTAAACTATTGTAATGTTAGCAGATTTGAGTTCTTTTATTTCTCATTCATGGGTATGTTTACCATTTAATGTCAGAAGTCACCCTAAGAATACTAAGTAGGTTTCCCCAAGATCTAAAAATTAGGTTTTGCAATTATTTTCAGTTGGTGTTGTAGCAACTGGTATGGTAATGTACTCCTTCCACAGCGCCAATTTTTTGGTTGTTTTCTGTGGACCTTCCTTATCAGCTCTTTGTGAAGCTTGAGTGACACCTTGGTTGTTCTAGTTGATCTAACGATTAGTTTACTGAAGCTCTCTAAGTAATGTTGATGTTGTGCAGAATGAGTGCTGTTGCTTATTTGGCCAGTTACCTAGCACGTGGAAGATTCGTTCAAAATGCTTCCGTCATGAGTAGTTTGAAAAGGTAGTTAGATTCGTTGCTCCTATTCCGTTATTAACCTTATCTTCATCTGCATCTTTATGTCATGTATCCATTCCATTATCATTTAGTGGCTAGTTTGGTAACTCGTTAACAAGAATGTAGTATCTAATGGCTCTCATTTTTCAGGCTTGTCAAGTGGTGCTCGGAGTATTGTGCATCACATGTCGATGATTATGATCCAATAGTTCATAGAGTATTTTATTCTGGGTGCCAGGTAAATCACCTCCTTTCAGCTTCTCGTGAAATCCTTATCGTTACAATTTTAGAAAGGTCACTTTTTTTCCATACAAGCACGATTTGCACAACATGAACAGAAATAAATCTAATCTAATCTAATCTAATCTAATCTAATCTAATACTCCCTCCATTTCAATGAATTGTTTACATTGGGTTTGGCACAATAACCAAGATGAGAACTAATTACTTTCCTAATCAAAGAATCATGTTCTAATACAATTTTGCTAATGCTCTTTCCCTTTCTCTGCTCCCCCCTCACTTCTCTCACTCCTCCCCCTTTGTTCTTCCACCAGACTATCATGATCAATCTACAAACAAAACCACAATAATCCCACAATAATCTCATCCAGGTGATGAAATCACTAGACAAAGAGAGAGGAAAAAAAAAACACGAGAGCGTTGATATTAAACCTAGATCTCGCCTAATACCCAGATTTTGGCCCCCAAAAACACACGGATATACCCCCCAAAACCCAGATTTTAAGTTACAAAAACCATAGAAATACAATTTAACTCACAATAATCCAAGTGATGAATTCACAAGGGAAAAAAATTGTTGATGGCAAGACACATGTTTTTCCAAAAAAAAAAAGGAAAGAAAAACCCAGCTTTTTCTTGTAGATTCGATTGAAAATTCAGAGACTCGATCGTAGAATTTGATGAAGAGAGAGCAAAGTGTTCGAAGAGGAGAGAGATGAATTGAGATCGACATTCAGAGGAACATTGAAGAATCCAGATGAATGTGAGAGGGTAGGTGAGTGAGGGTCAGTGGGTTGAAATGGAAAATTTGATTGAGTTGGGAATACTAAAGGGTTTGGTGGATTAATATTTGGGGGGAAATGTTAGGGTTAATTGTGTTTATTAACTAGGTTTATAAGATTAAATGGTCAACTAAGTAAGTATTAAGGGGGATTAGTAAAGGTACAATGGAAAATTCAAGTGGTTAATTTGTCCCAAAATAGAAACGTAAACAATTGACTGAAATTGCCGAAAATGGAATACGTAAACAATTCATTGAAATGGAGGGAGTACTATCTATTAAAACCTGAAACCAAGTCTTTCCTAGGAGGACACTTGACATTCATTAATTAGATAAAACATAGAAATGGCATTAAATACAATTATCGGTTAAGATATGGTAATAAATTATCATAGAGTAGTATAGTATTAGCTAATTTATGGAAAATGATCATTATGGTAATTTTTCAGACCAAAGTTAAGCCAACATTTTTCTTATAAAACGGGTATAAACACTATAAATACATAGCTCGGGCGTGGCACGGGTATCCAAAATAGTCTTATATGTTGTGGAAAAATATTAGAACTTCAAGCCTACCGTATACCCACCAAATTAATGTAAAACATACAATTTACTCGGCGTGATACGTGACAAACATGTCTAAAAACAAAAGATAACACTATGCGCACACAGGCAAACTTCGGTGAGCTTAAAAACCAGTAAACGAAAGAACCAGCCCCTTAAATTCATCCAAGTCATTTCAAATATTTACAAAGTAATGTTTTCTGCATTTTAGGCAGTTTCGAAAAAGTGACCGAAATGACCAAAATCTACCAAAATCATAGGGGTTATAATCCACGTTTTTTTGGCCAAAAACGGCAGTGGAGCAAAAATGTCTAAATTTTTGGTAATAGATCCTATGAGTCATCTTATATGTTGTGGAAAAATATTAGAACTTCAAGCCTACCGTATGCCCACCAAATTATGGACAAATATACAATTTACTTGGCGTGATACGAGATAAAGAGGAGCTTAAAAAACCGTTAGATGAAATAACGAGCCCCTTTAATTCATCAAAGTCATTTCAAATATTTATAAAGTAATGTTTTATGGATTTTTAGGCAGTTTCGAAAAAGTGACCGAAATGGCCGAAATCGAAAACATCATAGGCTATAATCCACGTTTTTTTGGCCAAAAATGTCTAAATTTTTGGTAATGGATCCTAGGAGTCATCTTATTTGCTGTGGAAATTTTTTAGAACTTCAAGCCTACCGTATGCCCACCAAATTATTGAAAAACATACAATTTACTCGGCGTGACATGTGATAAAGAGGAGCTTAAAAAACCATTAGATGAAAGAACCATTCCCTTAAATTCATCAAAGTCATTTCAATTATGTATAAAGTAATGGTTTTTTAAATTTGTAGGCAGTTTTAAAAAAGTGACCAAAATGGGAAAAATCGAACAAAATCATAGCCTATAATCCACGTTTTCTAACCAAAAACGGCACTCGAGCGAAATTGTCTAAATTTTCGGTAATTAATCCTTGGAGTCATCTTACATGTTGTGGAAAAATATTAGAACTTGAGGCCTACTGTATGGCCTCCTAATTATTGAAAAACATGCAATTTGCTATCCGTGACACAAGTCAAAGAAGAGCTTAAAAAACCCTTAGACGAAAGAACCAGCCCCTTAAATTCATCAAATTCATTTCAAATATTTATAAACTAATGTTCTGCATTTTTAGGCACTTTGGAAAAAAATGACCGAAATAGCCAAAATCGAAAAAAATCATAGGCTATAATCCACTTTTCTGGCCAAAAACGGCACTAGAGCAAAAATTTCTAAATTTTTAGTAATAGATCCTAGGAGTCATCTTATATGTTGTGGAAAATAATTAGAACTTAAGGACTACCGTATGCCCTCCAAATTATTGAAAAACATACAATTTGGTACACGTGAAATGAGACAAAGAGGATCTTAAAACACCCTTAGATGAAATAACCAGGCCCTTAAATTCATCAAAGTCCATTCAATTATTTATAGAGTAATGTTTTATGGATTTTTTGGCAGTTCCGAAAAAGTGACCGAAATGGCCAAAATCGAACAAAATCATAGGCTATAATCCACTTTTTTTGGCCAAAAACGGCACTAGAGCAAAAATGTCTAAATTTTTGGTAATAGATCCTAGGATTCATCTTATATGTTGTGGAAAAGTATTAGAACTTCAAGCTTATCGTATGCCCACCAAATTATTGAAAAACATACAATTTACTCGTTGTGACACGTAACAAAGAGGAGCTTTAAAAACTATTAGACGAAAGAACCAGCCCCTTAAATGCATCAAAGTCATTTCAAATATTTATAAAATAATGTTTTATGGAGTTTTAGGCAGTTTCGAAAAAGTGACCAAAATGGCCAAAATCGAACCAAATCATAGGCTATAATCCACGTTTTCCGGCCAAAACGGCAGTAGAGCAAAAATGTCTAAATATTTGGTAATAGATCCTTTTGTGGAAAAATATTAGAACTTCAAGACTACCGTATGCCCACCAAATTATTGAAAAACATACAATTTACTCGGTGTGATACCTGACAAAGAGGAGCTTTAAAAACCATTAGACGAAAGAATCAGCCCCTAAATTCATCAAAGTTATTTCAAATATTTATAAAGTATGTTTTATGGATTTTTAGGCAGTTTTGAAAAAGTGACCGAAATGGCCAAAATCGAACAAAATCATAGGCTATAATCTTCATTTTTTGGCCAAAAACTGCATTGGAGCAAAAATGTCTAAACTTTTGGTAATAGATCCTACTAGTTATCGTATATGTTGTGGAAAAATATTAGAACTTCAAATCTACCGTATGCCTACCAAATTATTGGAAAACATACAATTTACTCGGCGTGACACGTGACAAAGAGGAGTTTATAAGGTAATGTTATATGGATTTTAGGCAGTTTGGAAAACGTGACCGAAATGGCCAAAATCAAACAAAATCATAGCCTATAATCCACGTTTTCTGCCAAAAACGGCACTAGAGCAATAGTGTCTAAATCTTTGATATAGATCCTAGGAGTTATCTAATACTATATATTAAAATCTGAAACCAATTCTTTGCTAGGAGGGCACTTGGCATTCATTAATTGGATAGAACATGAAAATAACATTATGCTAATAAATTATTATAGAATAGTATAGTATTAGCTATTTATATAATCATTATGGTAATTTATTAGAACAAAGATAAGCCAATATTTTTCTTATAAAACGAGTATAAACAATATAAAGACATATCCCGGGCATGGCACGGGCATGCAAACTAGTTTATGTAAAAGGGTAAACTTGAGAGAGATTTTATTTTCAGAGACATCTGCTTACGTCGTCGTTCCTTTGGATCTCAAGTACTATGTTGTGATCAGTAACTATACATGTACACGTCATCTTAGATTCTTAGGCCCTGTTTGATAGGACTTATTCGCAGTAGTATTCAGATCAGTTTAGAATCATTCATATCAGATCAGATCAGTTCAGAATCATTCAGATCAGATCAGATCAGTTCAGATCAGATTAAATTTTTATCAATGTATTTGGCCCATAACTGATACTAATTCGTTGAAATTCAATCAAAATTTCAACACATTCAGATCAGATCAGATCAGTTCAGAATCATTCAGATCAGATCAGTTCAGATCAGAATCATTCAGATCAGATCAGATCAGAATCATTCAGATCAGATCAGATCAGTTCAGAAAGATGCAGTCCTATCAAACGGGGCCTTAGTGTGTTGGTTTCGGTTGCTTCTGCCCTTAGTATCTGTGGATGCACTTTTGGGATTCATTAGTTTCTAATCTTTATCTTCTGCAGGCTATATTGTATGTTCTTTGTTTCCGTATGAAATCAATAGTGGACATCCCTCATCTGAGTACTCAACTCCGCCAATTTCCGTTGAGACGAATCTTGATGAGTCCCCTGGAGCCATTAAAGGTTGATTTATCTCAAGTGAACTTAGCATTGATATTCGTGTTTTAGGAGCAATAATGTTCTAACATGCTTTTACTAATGTTTGTTTATGTAAATAATATCAGGTCTGCTTGCCATCGATTGTAGAGGAGTTCACGCAGCAAGCAGAAAGTGTTAATTTGCTTGATGAAAACGTGGGCCCTGTCTTCGATGATGTCCAAGAATCTGAACTTTCTAAAGCTTTTGGAGGGAGTGAGAGGCTTGATGCTTTCTTTCCGTTTGATCCATGCTTGTTGAGGAAATGCGACAGGTGTGCTCAGAATACTTTCACAACAGCTTTGAACTACTTTTACCTCTTGTATGGATTCACTTTTTAAGTGTCTTGAGATCATTGTGCACAGAACTCCCCGTTACATTACTCATTTATGTTCCCATAATTTTGGCAAGAACTTTGTCAGAAAAAAAAAATGGCAAGAACTTGCTGTGATAGCAGTGTTATGTTTTCTTACATGTAACTGGGTATACTGGTGTTTCGCAAATCCAAATTTCATAAATGGGTCTTCCAATAATCTTTTTTGCCATACTAACTTTGTAATTGGTAATTATGATATTATGATCATCTTGTAAATCTTTTCTACGACCTTGCACACTGACATCTCTTGTTAAAATGTGCAGTTACATCCGTCCAACTTTTGTGTACTGGTCTATGGTTAGAAGAACATACGAAGACGATGATGAAGGTAGCAGTGATGAAGACGTTGAAGTTATCTATCCAAATGCGAATGGGGATGAGTTTCAGGATGAGGGTGAGCTCGACGATTTTAATGATTCATTGAATAAGATGTCCATCACACCTGGAGATTCTTTTCTTAGAAGAAACATGGAAATGCCTTCTAGACTCCGACCCTCTATGAGCCCATAATCTATGTACAATACTTCTCTTCATCTGGCTGTATACTTATATGTGATGACGAAGAAATGCAAGACTAATTTCTAGCAGCAACGGGAGGTGAATCTTCACTACCGAGTCAATTGTTGCGTTCAGAGCAATATGCTGCCCTTTGTGGGTTCTGCTCAGGAATATGGGAAGAACCCGCATTACTATGTTCTGCTAAAGTTCCAATGTGTTCCTTTTTATTAGTTCTTAATACCAGACTATGTAACACCGAAAAAACGACCAAATGTAATATTAGTTAGAACTTGTGTCAAAATTTTCGATTGCTTTCTAGAATCGATTGCTTTGTGGAATGGAAGTGTAGCGTATACTAAGTGTAACTCGCATGAGATGACATTCTGTTACTTGCACTGTATATTATAGAATTACCCCTAGATTGGGTAGTTGGTGAAGAGATGTTGCGTTTTCATGTTAATTTCCTCTTCTCAGGATCACATTAACTGTATCTCTTATCATAGAATTTATCGGAGCGTGAAACATTATAATATTGCGACGTAGGTCTGAGGGCCGAAAGCATGTTACTAATTGTTTAGCTTTGATTTTGTAGCTGTTGCAAACGTTGTTGCGACAATTTTGCATGGGACTTTATTTTTGAAAAGGGTTCATGCAGACTGTAAGCTTTTGAATGGAAGGCTTATTAGACTGGTTAATTTCATACTACTATTCTCTCCAATTTTATTTGAAGGCACTTACTGTGTGATGGAGCAGCATTATTATCGGTTATATAGCTCGAACTTTCTCTCTCTTGTTTGATGTACTGATCTTCATTTGGAACTGATCTTTTGTACCAAGGATGTCGCAATTGGAGTATTTGCATGCCTGCAGCAACAAGAGGAGGAAGAGGGCGTCTGCTGATCAGCGAGTTTTTAGGTTCAAGTCATTCTGTGAACCAGGGTACCCTGCAGACTTCACAGGTCCGTTCTGGAAGAATGTCCGAGCACTTCTCGAGTTTGGCCATATGGAGAGTAATCAGAGTACCAATGGGATGTTAAGCTGGTCCTTTCAGCTTGAAGTTCATCGGCATAGACCTGATCACCGTGTTTTCCTATTCATTATAGAAGAACCTATTGAAGCTTCAATATACCGTTACTGCAAACACTGTCGCTATATTGGTAATCAGCCTCTAAACTTCTGTTCTATTTAACACTTTTTGAGAGTATGCTTCCTGCCTGATGCAACCTTTACATGTTATTTTTATTTCCAAGTAGATTTTACATGCTATAGCGCTGTCAGAATTCGGAACATCATACAGTGATTGACACTGACATGAAAGTTAAGGATTGTTAACAAGTTATCATGGCGCATGTTTTTTTTCGTCTGGTCCTTAAGCACTAAAATCTGAACAACTTATAAGGGAAAGGAACTGAAAAGTAAAGCAATTAGTCGGACTTTGGCTACTATGTAGAATTTGATTTCAAGTTCTTATTTACTGCATCAACTGTTGGTTGTAACAGGTTGGGGGCAACACATGATCTGTAACATGAAGTATCACTTTGTCGTGCCTTCGAAAGAAACAGCTGCAATGGCATCAACCTGTTCAAGCTGCCAAAATAACTACTGCTATGACGGAACGATCTTAGCAGCAAGATGTTGTAGTAACTCCTGCAGTCTGGTGGAACTTCAGGGTCATACTCTTCATGGAGTATTCCACTGCAATGGTTTTGGGCATTTACTCTGTGTCAATGGCCTTGAAATGGGATCTGACATATCTGGCCATCAGATCATGGATTTCTGGGACAGAATCTGCACTAGTTTACGCGCAAGGTAATAGAGTTTACATGTTCCAAGTTTCTCTGAATAATAGCAATTTTTAGTCCACAGTAATATTTACACATGATTTGAGCTTTTTCCTGCAGGAAAGTGAGCCTGACAGATGTATCTCAGAAGAAAGGCATGGACTTGAGACTACTGCACGGTTTAGCTTACGGGGGACCCTGGTTTTCACGTTGGGATTACAAGTTTGGGCGTGGAAGCTTTGGAGTCACAGAAGCCATGTTCCGAAAATCTATCCAAGCCATACAGAACATCCCTCTTTGCCTTCTGTTTCACCATTTGACCCCCTTAGACAATTACCTCCCAGTCATATTCTCAAGGTACCAGGCATTATCTGAACACTCCTTGATCACGTTAAGTGACCTTTTCCACTTCATGCTAGAGCTCAGGTCGCGCCTCCCCAAAGAGGCTGGCCCCACTGACTTGTTCAACCCAGGAATCCTGCTAGAAACTTCCTGCAGGTGGTCCCCTAAGCGAGTTGAGATGGCCACTAGGGTAATTGTGGAGGCCTTGAAGAGGGTCGAGCCTAAGTGGGTGTCGAGGCAAGAAGTCCGTGATGCTGCCAGGGCACACATTGGAGATACAGGCCTTCTAGATTTTGTCCTGAAGTCTCTTGGTAATCATGTTGTCGGAAAGTACCTTGTTAGGCGTAGCCTGAACCCTGTAACCAAAGTTCTGGAGTACTGTCTGGAGGATATCTCAGTTAGCCATGATCATGGCCTTATGTTTAGGGAATCCAAGTCAAATTTGATGCTTGTTACAAGGGCACAACTTGCAAAAGACATCTTATACCTGTTCAAATCGGCCTTAAGAGAGCGAAAACCCATGGCCGGACCAGGCAGTACAATCTCAATAGCCAGCAGTGTGATTCTTGACAGCAAACATCTTGTTAAAGAATTTGGCCGTCACCAAACTCTTCCACAAAGAAGCAAATTTGGCCTTGGGAATGATATAGTTGATGTTTTTTGTGCCTTACAGCTGAAGGACAAGCAACTTATACTGCCCTATGAATTGGTTCAAGTTAAGGCCAACATTACTATAGAAGAGTTTAAGATGCAGGTCGAAAAGTGGTTTAAGGACATGTACCTCGGGTTAAACGGCGTAGTAGTTCAATCAATTGCAAACCTCAACACCAACGACACTGACTTCGTCTCTGGATTGATCGAGGATGGTAAGGATGTGGTTCTTGAGGCCGGAATCATGAATTTCACGTACGAAAATGGGAATGAGAACGGAAATGGGTTGCTGATGCAAGGGTGGAATGTCTGCGAAATGGTAAACTGTCATAACCAAGGTCATGGATTCATAGAATGTGCTTGTGGAGCTAAGGAAGATGATGGGGAGAGAATGGTTGCCTGTGATATTTGTGAAGTGTGGCAGCACACTCGTTGTGTTCGTATACCGAACAATGAAGAGGTTCCTCGTATATTTCTGTGTGATCGTTGTGAGCAAGACATTGTGTTGTCCCCTTCTTTGATGTAATCATAATAATAAGTTCTATAGATGTTGGTCTTGTGCTAAGTTTTTCATATGAATCATGTAATGCAAATTATGAGCAAGGACAACTATGTGTTGTGTATTGTTACCTTTTCGGCTAGTTAATTACTAATTCAAAAAAGAAGAAAAAAAATGTTGTATATCTTGTATGATTATTGATCGGTAACCGAGATTACACATTGGGATTTTTTTTTTATTTTTTTTTTCTGTTACATCACATTGGATTGTATAGATACAAAAACTTATTTGGTAAGCTCAAGAATGAGATTGTTGCTCGAACGTCGAAACTAGTCAAGAAAATTTCGGAAGGAAAACATAGGATGTATGTATGAGGTTCAAGTATTATCATCAAATTGCTAGAGGTTTAAAACAAAATTTTGCATCAAATTGATTAAATTTAGGTTAAAGAAGAAAATCGGTCGATGCAATGCATACGATATACGATAGATGTAGACATATATACTATACTTACTTAAGTTATCGCAATCAGTGGCGGCTTTTAGGGTGGGCGAGAAGGGCGCCCGCCCAGGGCCTCCGATTGTATTAGGGCAAGTCTGGTGGGTACTGAGTGTGTTAAGGGCCCTATTTTATGATTTAATTTATGGTTAATAATAGTTTAGGGCCTCATTTTAAATTTCGCCCAGGGCCCCCGAGTTTTCCAAGCCGTCCCTGATCGCAATCATCATAGAATTCTAATTACATTTACCTCCATAGAACCCAAATCAAATCGAATTCACCGAATATAAGAACATTTTGAATATATTCAACCCTGATTTTAATTAGCGCACTATAAGAATTCCGAACTCACGACTAAACTCTTTTAGGGTTTACTAGTTTATGTACCCGTGCAAAATATTACATTTTTTTATTATTCGAGTAAAGCATTAAAATTTTAAAAAAAATGAATAGACCGGACCCGATCCCAATAGACACGACTAGAACCCGCCCTGAATGACCCGTTTACCAAGTGTAATACTCACCACCTGAGAAACCGGAAGGCAATAATAAGAGAGAGAGATTGGAGTCTTTGAACACATCCAACGAAGCAAAAGGGAAACACAGTAAAAGAGCAGCACCCACCAAAGCGCACTCCTCGTGCTTTCTCTCTTGTATTATTTGCTTTGCTTTGCTGCTGCTTTCTCTCTCCTCTGTTCACACTCTCCTCTGATTTCTCCACTTTAAATTCTAATAATAATAAAAAAGGAGAGAGAGTGGGAGATCATCGTGATGGGCAGCGAGGGGGCCACTGCCAGCAGCGGCGGAGGCGGAGGAGGAGGAGTGTCGGGTCGGCGGAAGCCGTCGTGGAGAGAAAGGGAGAATAATAGGAGGAGAGAGAGGCGGAGAAGGGCGATTGCTGCTAAGATATTTTCAGGGTTGAGAGCTCAAGGAAACTACAATCTCCCCAAACATTGTGATAATAATGAAGTTCTTAAGGCTCTTTGTGCTGAAGCTGGTTGGATTGTTGAGCCCGATGGCACCACTTATCGCAAGGTTCCTTCTTTTTTACTTTTTCTTTTTGCAGATCTACTTCATTTCTGTGTTTTTAACACTGATTTATCGAGTTAGATTTACTTTCCAAATGTAATTGTCGACTCTACTTGTCATATATCAGAAATATGTGAAACGAAATATGGAAAATGGTTAATTTTGAATCGTGTGTTATTATGCCCCACATGCTCAATCGTTGAGTGAACTTGTCATATATCACAAAACCTGAATATGTCTGATTTCGGGTTTTGTATACGTTATTGGTTTCGGAAATTCTGAAGTTTTTGGGGGGAAGAGGGGCGTAATTGACAGCTTTGAGTAATTTTCTTGTAGGTAGGTAGATGTTGAGGATGTCTGGAATTAGATGTATTATTTGTAATACAAGAGTTGAGGATTGTCGAAAGATGAGAGGAGTAGGGGTGTAAACGAGCCGAACCAAGCCCGAGCATCGTATGTTTGGGCTTGGCTCGGTACTTCCATTTTGGGGCTCGGTCCCTAGCTCGGTTCCGTAGTTGTGTGCGCAACAAAAATGCAACGTATTTTCTATATACTACCCTAAATCATACAATGTAGACACATTACAATAAGTTTAACGTATGAACTAGTAATATTTGAGTATAACTTTCTAAATTATAAAATATTAGTGATAAAAATGAGCTATTTTTGGAAAAAACGAGCTTTCGAGCTTTAGCGAGCCGTGGTGCTCGGGCTCGGCTCGTTTTAGTGTGAGCTCGGCTCGGGCTCGGGCTTGGGGTCGGTCAATCCGAGTACGAGCCGAGCTTTTACTGAACCAAGCCCGAGGGCTTGGCGAGCAAGCTAGGTTCGTTTACACCCCTAGATGAGAGCAAGACGTTTTTGATTGTGCGGTGGTATCTTAAATGCTCACTGACTAAATGTATCTTATGCAGGGAATGAGGCCTCCTCCGCCGGAGATTGTCGCTAGTTTCAACCACTTTAGTGCATGCTCTTCTCAAGGACACAGCCCTCTATCTTCGGCATTTCATAGTCCGATCCCATCCTACCAACCAAGTCCTTGTTCTTCTGCACCGCAGAGTCCAACTCACAATGATATGAATGCTCAGAGCAATCCCTTTTCATTTCTTTGCAATTCACTCCCTACAAATTTACCTCCTCTTCGGATTTCAAATAGTGCACCTGTCACGCCTCTCTTATCATCACCAACATCAAAGACGGCGCCTGCGCCCAAACAGATATTCAACTTCGATGCTATTGCTAAGGAGTCTATGTCGTCGTTTAATTATCAGCTGTTTGCTGCGTCTGCCCCGTCAAGTCCTACAAGGCGGCGTAATTTCACACCGCCTACTATACCTGAATGTGATGAATCTGATTGCTCCACCATTGATTCTGGCCAGTGGATTAGCTTTCAAAGGTTTGCTAGACCACCAGTTCCGAATTCCCCCACATTTAATTTGGTCCAGCAGATGTCTCTTAATGATGCAATTGAACCAAGAGCTACAGAAGCTGAGGCAGTCAAGGTCACGCCTTGGGAAGGGGAGAGGATTCATGATGTTGCCATGGATGATCTTGAACTTACTCTTGGAAGTGGGCCTGCCAGCTGAAACTGGTTGAGAGAAAAGCCTGTTACTTAAACCATTGGGAGTTAAATTGACTTTCCTTGCAGCGTACTGCTGTACTTTCAAGTCGATGAACTAATGCTCATAAGAGTGTTAGTTTTATCGTTATTAGTTTATTTTTTCTGTGTTGTTTCATCCTGGTTGTGTTTCATTGTCATTGTAAAAGTATTAGCTAACTCTTTATTGTCACTCAATTCAAACTTTTCATTCTGATTTGTAAAGTATAGATGGTGTTCATCATGGTGATCTTGGATTTACGACGTAGCTTTTACTGCACGATTTTTCTTTGATTTTGTCCGCCTGGTTGTTTACTTGTGTCTTTCCACAGTAATGTCTCTCCTCTTTGCCTGAAATGTCATGTCTTATCATCTCTAGATATTGTTTTGAGGCGAGAGGATGTAAATTTGTTGGCACTGGACAGGATATTTTCTTCACTTGGAACGAAAGATCGAATCTTGCTTTCAGCTTTTGCTTTTGCATTCTAGAGTCTCGCTAGGCACGTTCTTACACACTTTGCACCTGGTATCATTGGCTGTTCTTTGTTTATAATTGTGCACTTTACAGATCCTCCATATGAGCTTGTGGAACTATGGACCTGATGTTATGGATGCGTTGGTTGAGTTAATCTCATCCCTGGTATGTGACTCTTTGTAGGAACATGATGTGTCTTCCTCTTGTCATTCTATATCTGCAGTTCTCATTGTCTGGTGCTGCAGGCTGTCACGAGTGGGAAATTTGTTGATGCATGCTTGGGTATGCTTGTAAGCAATTTGTTCCTCCCAACAGATTTTTAGAATCCCTGAAGATGCCGTATGGGATGGCAAAGAAGGACCAGGTTTTGGTTAGAGTGCATTCTGCTCTGGTCTGGATTGCAGGCCTGGTTCCTCTTGCTCCATCTAGGTTATGTCCCGTCATTAGAGAGAGGATGCCCAAGGTTTTTCAGCAGTCTCTCCGTGTACCTGTAAGTTCTGTTACACAAGTCTGGATTGAAAAAGATGTGTACTCACAATCAGCGTTTCAATATTTGATCCTGACATGTTAAAGTTTAATGTATCAAGTATGAAGTTGAGTTGCATGTAGTATAAGTCACAAGTCTCACTCCATGTTATTTCGAATTAACGACACTATACTGATCCCTGCTGAATGGCAAAAGAATGAAGTATGAACAGACAACTATTGTGGTTGTTATTGTGCTTTGCTTGCCTACAATGGGGCTGCTTAAGACGAAGATCTGTGTTTCCATGTATTAGCTGCCGTCCGCCTGTCCCACTTTTTTGATGGCTTAAAATGAGTTGATTAGGTTGCTTGTGGACTTGTAATTTTAAGAACATAAACAAGAGATTTTGTTGTTGATAATTAATGTATGTAGAAGAAAAACGGGAAGCAAAAAGAGATTTTTTTTTTTTTTTTTATAAGCTCTCTATATTTGAAGGCCATGCCATCATTGTTGGTGTGCACCTCCTCCCTGGCCAAAAAGCAGGGAGATAAGATGATTATACTTGAAATATGAGTCATGAAGAGAATGACGACTTCACTAGTTCTCATAATCATATGCAAACATGAGTCCTTACAGAAGCAGGATGAGAGGTTGAGCACCATTGGGTTTATTTTACCTTTGTGGCTGGTAAAGTTCCCTAGTTGGGTGTATGATGTGGACTGGAAAATGGATGGCCATCACGTTTTTCCTTATGCTATCTCCTCTTGCTTCTCTCCTGCTTTGTATTAGTCTAAGTGTATATAGTGTGTCAGCAAGAGAACTTTATTTTCCTAAAGTTCCTTCATGCTCAAGATGTCAATAAGAATAGTTGTACAACTTGTACTAGTTTGTCAAGAAGGGAATGGTAGCTTTATTATCATATTGGTTGCTTCATTCTCCAGCTGGTGTTTTTAGTTAGGTTTCCCAAAGTTCCAGCAGTTGATGTGTTATCTACTGTATTGTAGGTGATATCGATGTTTGTGGAGAATGTTTTAAAGTTGGAGGGCAGCACGATTGGGGAGCTTGTTGGAAGAACCACACTCATCTCAGCTGTGGTGGATCTGCTGATAGATTTTGATGTAAGTATACTTACGGAGTGTATTTAGAAGTTACTGTTGATGTCATTGCCTTATAAGCCGCTGCATTAAGTGTATTGCTGTTCATGTTATCATCTTTGTTCGACAAGAATCTTTCCTCGTAGTGTTTTAGTATGACCCACTATGACAGTTCCTCTAACATAGTCTTTTGTGTGTTCCTTTTGTGGCTGTGTTTCTTGCAGGTGGAGATTGGATGGGATGATATTCTACAGGACAATCCTTCTAAAGGCATTTTTGAATTGGAATTGGAAGATGAGCAGATACCTGATGGCGATGATGGAGATGATGAACTTGATGGAGGTGAGGTAAGTTTGACATCTCCTTAGCCTTTTTTATTGTTTTGAGTCCAAAGAATTGTTTCTCAACCGTCTTGCAATTAGTGAAGTCAATCTAACATCAGATTTTAATTTGGAAGAGAGTCCTACGCTCAGAAGTGTCTCTGGAAAAATCAAGTATCTGACAAGCTGGAGAAGTTGGATAGTCTGATGGTTGTTACGTTTCAGCAATTGAAGTTTTGCAAAGAAAGTGGTCGCTTAGTTGAGGTATTTTATAGATTGTGATTTTTACAGTTTCTTCTCACGGTAGGGAATAGGGATCTAAGTGTCTTAAAACTTTATTTTGGACTCTTGTAGGTGTTTGAATCTTTCCTCCACTCTTTTCAGTCAACAATCCTGACTGCTTTCAAGTCCAAATTTGCCCAGGTAATTTGCTCAGTGACACTTCTCAGTAAAGTGATACTATGTTGCGGGGGGTCACCTAGATGTTTTTCAACACTAAATGATTGCATTTACTTGTGTGGCGAATGATTTATGTGTTCAAGTGTTTGCTTCCCGAGTTACCTGGATGCATTTTCGACCCTTTTCAATTAGATTAATGGGGAAGGGAATTATAGAAAAGTTGGCTTTAGAGAGGGACGCATGGTAAGATAGAAGTCTTTTGGTATAGAATTTGGCTTTCCTTATTAATTTTTTTATTTGCGTTTCTTTTTCCCTTTTAAAATTTCTCAGTTTTTTTCTTCTTGTTTTTCTTATGTGCATCACTTTTTTTCTTTTTTTTTCCTTTTATTGGCTATGACACGGTTTTTTTTTTTGCCCACAATGATATTGAAGACTAAGTGACGTGAAAGAGAGAGAAGAAATCCACCCTGGTTTAGCTTACGGGGGACCCTGGTTTTCACGTTGGGATTACAAGTTTGGGCGTGGAAGCTTTGGAGTCACAGAAGCCATATTCCGAAAATCTATCCAAGCCATACAGAACATCCCTCTTTGCCTTCTGTTTCACCATCTAACCCCTTTAGACAATTACCTCCCAATCATATTCTCAAGGTACCAGGCATTATCTTAACACTCCTTGATCACTTTAAGTGACCTTTTCCACTTCATGCTAGAGCTCAGTTCGCGCCTCCCCAAAGAAGCTGGCCCCACTGACTTGTTCAACCCAGGAATCCTGCTAGAAACTTCCTGCAGGTGGTCCCCTAAGCGAGTTGAGATGGCCACCCGGGTAATTGTGGAGGCCTTGAAGAGGGTCGAGCCTAAGTGGGTGTCGAGGCAAGAAGTCCGTGATGCTGCCAGGGCAACATTGGAGATACAGGCCTTCTAGATTTTGTCCTGAAGTCTCTTGGTAATCATGTTGTCGGAAAGTACCTTGTTAGGCGTAGCCTGAACCCTGTAACCAAAGTTCTGGAGTACTGTCTGGAGGATATCTCAGTTAGCCATGATCATGGCCTTATGGTTAGGGAATCCAAGTCAAATTTGATGCTTGTTACAAGGGCACAACTTGCAAAGGACATCTTATACCTGTTCAAATCGACCTTAAGAGCGCGAAAACTACCCATGGCCGGACCAGGCAGTACAATCTCAATAGCCAGCAGTGTGATTCTTGACAGCAAACATCTTTTTAAAGAATTTGGCCGTCACCAAACTCTTCCACAAAGGAGCAAATTTGGCCTTGGTTATGATATAGTTGATGTCTTTTGTGCCTTACAGCTGAAGGTCAAGCAACTTATACTGCCCTATGAATTGGTTCAGGTTAAGTCCAACATGACTATAGAAGAGTTTAAGATGCAGGTCGAAAAGTGGTTTAAGGACATGTACCTCGGGTTAAACGGGCTAGTGGTTCAATCAATTGCAAACCTCAACACCAACGACACTGACTTCGTCTCTGGCGTGATTGAGGAGAATAAGGATGTGGTTCTTGAGGCCGGAATCATGAATTTTAGGTACGAAAATGGGAATGAGAACGGAAATGGGTTGCTGATGCAAGGGTGGAATGTCTGCGAAATAGTAAACTGTCATAACCAAGGTCATGGATTCATAGAATGTGCTTGTGGAGCTGAGGAAGATTATGGGGAGAGAATGATTGCCTGTGATATTTGTGAAGTGTGGCAGCACACTCGTGTTCGTATACCGAACAAGGAAGAGGTTCCTCGTATATTTCTGTGTGATCGTTGTGAGCAAGACATTGTGTTGTCTCCTTCTTTGATGTAATAGTTATAATAAGATCTATAGATGTTGGTCTTATGGTAAGTTTTTAGTCAAGACATTATCATATACTCCCTCCAATTCAATGAATTCTTTACATTGGGTTTGGGCACAAGAACCAAGGAGGGAGCTAATTACTTTGCTAATCAAGTTATCTAGTCCTAATCTAATTTCTCTACTGCTCTCACCCTCTCCCTGCGAAAATACTACTCCCTGCCCCTTCCTCATTTCTCTCTCATCCCCCTTTGCTCTTCCACCATAATCAACCTCAAATAAAAAACTACAACAATCCCATCAGGTGATGAAATCACAACACAAAAAGAGGAAAAGAAAAGTGCGTTGATGTAAAAACCAAATCCCCAACAATACCCAGATTTTTGCCCCCAAAAAACCCAAATTTTTATCCAAGAAATACAACTTAAATCACAATAATACAGTTGATAAATTCACAAGGAAAACATTGATGGTAAAGCGGATGTTTTTCCCCAAAAAAAATTTCTTAAAAAACGGAGATCCAAACCCCAAAAAAACAGGTACATTCAGGAGAGAGCAGTGGTCTTTGAAGAGGAGAGAGATGAAGAAATCGGCATGAGAGGGGAGCTCATAGGAGAGGGAGTGAAAACCAAGAGGAATGTGGGTGACGGGTGAGGATGGGTTGGATTGCAAGATTTGATTAAGTTTTTTTTTTTCTGAGTGCAAGATTTGATTGAGTTGGATATACTGATGAGTTTGGTGGATTAATATTTGGGGGAAATTTTGTGGTTAATTGTGTTTATTAATTAGGCTTATAAGATTAAATGGTCAACTAAGCAAGTATTATGGGGGGTTAGTAAGGGTATAAATGGAAATTCAAGTAGGTTAATTTGTCCCAAAATAGAAACGTAAAGAATTGACTGAAATTGGCAAAAACGGAATACGTAAAGAAATGAAAGAAATGGAGGGAGTATATAGTATGATCGAATCATGTAATGCAAATTATCAGCATGGACACCTAGGTGTCGTCGTGTATTGTTTACCTTTTCGGCCCGTTAATTACCAAATCAGAAAAGAAGAAGAGAAGAAGAAAAGATGTTGTATATCTTGCATGATTGTTGGTAGATATCACCGGTTGATAACCGAGATTTCACATTGGGATTGTATAGATACAAAAACTTATTTGATAAACTCAAGAGTGAGATTGTTGCTTGAACGTCGAAACTAGTCAAGTAGGATGTATGTATGAGGATAAGTATAATCATCAAATTGCCAGAGGCTTAAAAACAAAATTTTGCATTAAATTGGTTAAAATTTGGGTTAAAGAAGAAAATCGGTCGATGCAATACATACGATAGATGTAGACATATACTTGCGTGAGTTATATTCAACCACAATTTTAATTACCGGGCTCTAAACATTCCTAAACTCTTTTAGGGTTTTTTCTTTTTCGCAGTTGCGGTTAATTTTTCCTTGTCGAAAAATCAAAAATTCCACGGATGCTAAAATACACAAATAGAGGGTTTTCACATTCTTAAACCCTTTTCTTTCTCTTCCCAACTTCGTGGGATAAAATAGACCCTTTTCTTTGATCAATCTGCTGCAATTTCTCCTTCTCACCTGCTAATATCCGCCTGTTCATCTGCGCGATCACCCAATCTTCTTGGTAACGTTTCCTTCTCTCTTACGCTACTTTTTGCCTTGTTTGTTCACCTACTCCTATATAACTTTGTACCCTTTTATTGTGAATTGCAATTTCGCCAATATTATTGAGATTTCTGTCAATTTGATTGTTGGGTTATTTATTTTAGATTGTGGGTAGTCGTATTTTATGAGAATTTTGGCTTTTTACTTATAAAGTTTTGATCTTTGAGTATTTACTGGTAATTTTAATCCTGGGAAATATGTTTATGGGCAATGTACCTTGTTAGAATTCTGTAAATTGATGAAAAGTTGGATATTTCAATAGAATTGGGAGAGATTTTGGAGTTTTTATGTACTTTTTCTGTCACAAATTTCTGTCAGGTGTAATTTGTATGAATGATTACTGTACTACTACTGCAGAAAAAATAATGTTTCATTTAGTGCTAGAAATTCAGACATTTTGTGTGTGTGTGTGTGTGTGCGTGCGGGGGGGGGGGGAGGGGTGTGTTCGCCATGGTAGTTCGCGGTAACTATGAAGAATTACAGATTGCCTAATCCCAATGATTTAGGAGGGTGGAAGTATTGTTTATTTGCTGTATCATTTTCATTGGAGCCAAATGTTGAATGTTTGGCTTATGTGTTCATGGACGGAATCATAATGGTTTTTGAAACGCCTTAGGTTACTTAGTTTCGTGCAGTAGTAGATGGTTGTCGGCCTTTTGGTTAATAGCCATTATAGTACCTATGTTTTTTTTTTTCTGTCAAAGCAAGGATCAGCGTACATGTTTCTGACTTTCCCCCTCGTAGTTTTACTTTAAGGCACTCGGCTGAATATCTACGACCCCCCCCCTCCCACTGTGTACACGCTGGGAGTAGAAGCCTCTATGGGGCATTTGGGTGATGGTGATATTTGAATGATGTTGGCTGAGGTGAGGTACTCGTGCATTGATTGGACCTTCTAAGCACCCTTATCAGGGTTGGATGGCTATGCTTGTTTGCTCAGGGATTTGACTTCACTTGGTGATTCATGCTGTCTCTGTTATTCAGTAAATATTCTGTGCCATACACTTCATTTCTTATACATCCTTCTGTTTTGATTGCCCTTGTGTCACTTCTCATTAAGGGCTATGTGATATATCATGATTGCCCTTGTGTCACTTCTCATTAAGAGACATACTTCTGTTTTGAACACGACAGGACAATATTCTGTGCCATACACTTCATTTGTTATACATCCAAATCATTTGTAGATCTTTTCAGTCTAGCTCTTGTTTTCCCTTCTTCTGTTTTCCTCTAAGCAATAGTATATACTAATGTGAACCGTATGCTGGGAGCTTTATGGCGAAAACCTATGAACTTAAAATATCGAAATTCAGATGCTAGTTGGAGGCTTTTCTGCACATTTTTGGGGAAATAATGGGAAGTCTTAAAAACATCTATAGGAAAATATTGTTTTTGACCTGTAGGATTTTACAAACAGATTGGAATACGTTCTGTTTTTCATGAAGCTTCAGCCTTTATGGGGCTGTTTCACGAGTTAGTAACGATGGGGTCTGTTTGACACTTCAATAGTCCCCTTCCCCCCTTTTAATAGCTCTGGATCTCGTACGGTGATTCATGCATATTTTGTCGTCAATGGCCTTCTTTTAGAGAAAGATCCGAGTCTTGTTGTGCACTGTTTTTCTTTTTTGATTTATATTTCGTGCTTCTTTTTTTTTTCCTTTTTTTTTTTTTTTGAAAAGAGTGGAGAACATCTTGAAGCATTTCTTTTCTTTTCAGAGTTAATCACTAGATGAATCCTGGTGAATTTTGAGGTTTACTTAGCTCTTCCATGACAATCATCCTATGATTTTCTCTTTGTTTTTTTTTTCTTATTTCATTTTTAGGGTGCAAGTCTTGTGTTTGATAATTCGTTTTCGTTATTGCTTTTAATTTTCCTGAAGTAATATGGGCTTTCCTTATGATGGGCTGTAGACAGTTGTTGAGCACCTAGCTTGGAAAATGTCTCTTCATCCAAATGCATCCTTTAATTTAGTGGATGACGATGCATCTTCTGGCTCTGGGGACGAGATGAATGTGGTTGATGGACATAACAAGCGTCAGTCTGCAGTCCCTTCGAGTTCTGGTCGTCAAAAGAGGAGTCGCAAGGCAACAGGTGATGCGATAGTTGATGCAATGCTAGAAATAGCAGCTGCATCTAAAATGAGAGCTGCTGCACTCATAAAGACTGAAGACCGGTTTTCAATTAGCAGATGCATCAAAGTGCTGGATGACTTGCAAGGTGTTGATCAACACCTCTATTTTCTTGCATTGGACTTATTTGAAAGCCCCAATGCACGAGAGACATTTATAGCCCTTAAAAGTGAGAGAAGATTGATGTGGTTGCAAGGAAAATGCAAAAACCACACCAATTCTCTGATTTAAGGACCAATGCTTCTTATTTGGCTTAAGTGACATTAGGATACATGATTTTACCAACCCCTCATGGAAGGCTACATATGTACTCAGGCTTTTGTCAATAGTGGTGGGATATCTGTCTTATATCCTTTTTAGGGGATGTTCTTTTGGGGTCTACAAATACTAACCCTATTCTTTTGTCAAACAGTAGTTGCACTCAGAAAGTCAGAAGAGTTAGTGATGTGATATGAGATGTAAATTCCATTGTCACTTTAATGAAACGGGCTCGTGAGACTATACAATTTGGTATAGGAATTAATGAAATGATTTATTTGTTAGTTGAATTGAGCTGCATCCCTTTTGTGCATCCTTTTTGTGCCTCTTGATTAAATTCGAACTTCGTACATGCAGTCTTTTCTAGTTTTTCTTATCTAGAGGTACCTTAGCAGGCATGGAGGAGTTTGATATAGAACTGGATGAAATGGAACTAGTTGCAGCTGCAGCTGGATACTATTACTATAATAGTATAAATAAACTGCCTCGACATAACCTCTCTCCTAATCGACCCAATTATATGACTGAGTTGATGGAAGGTCCTGAAGATGAATGTCGTGAAATGCTGAGAATGGAGAAGCATGTTTTCCTGAAGTTAAGTGGCATTCTTCGACAAAGAGCCATGCTCCGTGATACAGCTGGTGTGTCTATTGAAGAACAAGTTGCTATCTTTCTGAATATTATTGGACATAATGAGCGTAATCGAGTTATACAAGATAGGTTTCAGCATTCTGGAGAAACGATCAGCAGACATTTCAACAATGTCTTGAAAGCTATTAAGTCATTGTCGCGTGAATTCCTGGAACAACCTCCTGTCAACACCCCTATACAAATCCTTGGAAGCAAAAGATTCTTTCCATACTTCAAGGTATCATTCTGAAAAGCTCTGATCTCTACAATTCTTGTAATCATTATTTGATCTTCCAGTAACAGTTCCTCCACCCTCCAGGATTGCATAGGAGTGATAGACAGCATGCATATTCCTGCCCATGTCCCTGCAAAAGATCAAAGTCGTTTCCGTAATAAGAAAGGTTCTATGACGCAGAATGTTTTGGCGGCTTGCACCTTTGATCTGCAGTTTATATTTATTTATCCAGGATGGGAGGGTTCAGCTTCAGATTCTCGTGTACTGCAAGCAGTTCTTGGTGATCCAGATCAGAATTTTCCTGAAATTCCTCAAGGTTGCATTCCTTGCAAACTTTTTTTTTTTTTTTTTTTGGCTTGGCCTTTTAATTTTATTGCTAAAATTAACTTATCAACTGTTAGTCTCCATTTCTAATGGAACCAAAGACTTGTTCTTTGGCTTTGGAAGGTAGTACTCCATAATTAAGCAAGATGACTCACTAAACTGGTTATGCTTCTTATGTTGTGAAGCAGTAGCAGACTAGCAGTCTGTCAATGCGATTTCGACACAGTTTTTCTTGTGGGTTGCCTTGAAACATATATATTCAAATTAGAAGTAGGGTTGCGTACATCCAACTAGTCCTCAACTTAGGTGGGACTGTGGGAGCATTCAGAAACCTCACTTCTTTCTTTTTTTTTTTTTTTTTTTGTTTATGTTGTTATTGGTGTTGATTGTATGAATAGTTGTTTTTGCCAGCTTGTTGATCTGAATTTTTCTTGGGCTGCAGGCAAATATTATCTTGTTGATGGTGATTATTTGAATATGGAAGGATTTATCGCGCCCTTTCCAGGTGTCCGGTGCTTCATGAATGAATTCAAGGGTGCTAACTGCCTTCCTAGAAACGTGCACGAACTCTTTAATCACCGTCATTCATCTCTAAGCCAGGCTATCTTGAGAACTTTTCATGTGCTAAGAGAAAGATTTCCTATTCTGAAAGTTGCCCCTCAATATGCATTCCATGTCCAGAGGGATGTTGTTATTGCTGCTTGTGTCATCCATAATTTTATTCGGAGAGAGCATCGTGATGATTGGTTATTTACCAGTGTTGAAGAAATGACTGTGGAAAAGGTTCCTGATGTCAATGATTTACCAGATGTGCAGTCAGGATCCCCACTACAAGAGCAAATGGGTTTGCTGCTACGGGACTCAGTCGCGACCTCCATGTGGAACGATTTCTTAAATGACTGGAATGAATGGTGAGCTGCACTTCTAACTCCTGCACTGGATTCTTAAAATCCACTTGATGTAGTTGCTGAAATGCGCAAGTTTTCTGTTCCAGTTATTTAACCAAACTTATGGGGTGAGACCGCAGTAAGTAGTTAAGTACAGGATAGCTTCTATATGAATCACTCGAATGTGTTCAGTCCTCGTTTTGCCTAACTGTAGTTCATAGAATCGTTGTCGTGTTTTATCTCCATCAGTGTAGTCTGCTAAATCATGTAATCCGCCATCGCAACATGAACTTTTGTGCAGAGAATGATGGAAGTTATATATGTTAGAAGCTAAGCTTCCATTTCTTGAGAATAGGCTGACTGTGAGATGTAATACTTCTCAATTCTCATTTGATGCATTCTTCTGATATACGCAGACACGGTAAAAAGTGGGTAGCCATACGCTTTGTTCAGAGGACTGACTTTTAACTTTTTAAGTTCGTTTGTAGAGTTACATCTTGGTAATTGACACATTTGACATCATAGCGATTGATGCATAATTCTCGTTTCGCTCTAAAGTTGGATTGTGAGTAAGTAAAACACATTTCTTTCTTAAATACACTTGAATTAAAAGAAAAAAAAAATCTTTCCTTGGGTGGTTTTCTTTTTCAGTTTAAAAAAAAAAAAAAAAAAAACTTATAGTTTAGAAACAAAAATGTGGAACATCAGATTGACTTATCAACCAACTTATCATCGAATAATCTTATTGCGATAAATTACATACTATCTCATGCTCAAATATGCCTTGATTCATACAAAGTCATACTATTATAACAATCTAAAGCCGTAACATATCAAAGGATATTATGTTACTCGTTGCGTCAAATATCGTCCTTAAAATAAAGACTTTTTTTTAAGTAATCCTTCAAATAAAAGACTTATTGTTACATACGGACACAAATATATGTATGGTAGTGATTAAATGATTACAATTACGAGTTCCCAAAAGTTTAAAGGTCCTACTTATTATTTTTGTAAACTCCACCAACTCTACATAAAAGAAACTCTATAGGATCCCTTTCCCTACTTATTGTTCATCTAATTGATTTACACAATTTTTTTTTCTACTAGTTTTCACCATACCTTATAAACAACCATCGATTTCACCGTAAAGTTGTTTTCACTTATTTTAACACTCAAACTAATTTTTAATTAAACTAGTTTGCATGCCCGTGCCACGCTCGGGCTATATATTTATATTGTTTACACACGTTTTATAAAAAAAATGTTGCCTTATCATTGTTTTAAAAAATTACCATAATGATTATTTTCCATAAATTAGCTAATACTATATTACTCTATAATAATTTATTACCATATCCAAACCGATAATTGTATTTAATGCTATTTTTATGTTCTATCCAATTTATGTATGATAATTTATTACCATAACCTAACCGATAATTGTATTTAATGCTATTTTTATGTTCTATCCAATTAATGTATGCCAAGTGTCGTCGTAGGAAAGACTTGGTTTCAGGTTTTAATATATAGTATTAGATTTGTTCTAACGTAGAAATTATTTTTAATTTATTTTGTCTTTAGATGATGAGGTCGTCCGGACCTTCATCAACCAAACTGCACGTAAAAGAGCTCCGGAGAGCATATGAAATCAGACCTGAATGATATATATAGATCATATATCATATACTTCCTCCGATTAAAAGAAATTTTCCTCTTTCTATTTGCAGTTTTGAGATGCCATGTTGAGAATTACTTTTGTATCAAATGAATCATTTCCTTATTGTAAAAATTATTACATATTTTATTTTGCAATGCAGTCTACCAACTTCATTTGATTCTACCACAAATGGACCTTTTATTTAGTCTACAAATACTCCCTAACATGAAAACTGAAAACTGTAAAAAGGATGTGGAAAATATAGTCTATTTAGTCTACAAGAGAAAGAGTATTGATATATTGATGATATATTGCTAGTTTACAACAAATATCAAACATTATTCAATCATTCGCATTACACGTTTCAAGTGTACGTTTTCTCTTTGTCTTCAGGTCTCATAATCCCCTTTTTGGCAAACTCCATCTCCCACACACAAACACATTTATTCCCTCACTCTCCTCTCCATTTAGTCTACAAGAGAAAGAGTATTGATATATTGATGATATATTACTGATATATTGCTAGTTTACAACAAAAACATTATCGATCATTCGCATTATACTTTTCAAGCGTACTTCTTCTCTTTGTCTTCAAGCCCATATCTCCATCGTCATTTTCTTATTTTCCCCTCCATCATTTACACTCTCCCGAATACTCCCTTTTTTTGGCAAACGCATCTCCCTCATACACAAAAACACTCACTCTCCTCTCGTCTCCCAAATATGAAGTCATTTTCCCCTATAAAAAACTCGTAAAACCAAATCAAAACAAACCAAAATAATGTCTAACAATAATAACGACAACATTTGGGATAATATATGGGGCAATCATGGCTACAACAACCCCGCCTACAACAACAACAACAACAACCCTGCATACAACAACAACAACAACAACAACAACCCCGCCTACAACAATAACAACAACAACCTTGCCTACAACAATCCCGGATACAACAACAACAACCTCAACTACAACAACAACAACAACAAAAACCCCGGCTACAACAACAACACAACTCAGGCTTCCTGCCCGTCAATATGTACTACCCCGTCAACCCCGACAACAACAACGACGACGACGACAACAACCGCCGTCACCGCCACCGCGAGAGCTGCCCTCGCAACCCCTCCCCCCGCTCAACCCCCCACCACCTTTATTGGCCGCCACGGCCAAGAATACCCCGTTGATCCAAACTCCACCGAACTCGAGACGGATGCTCGGGTTCGGAATTACCTGGATGATGCCGCCTTCCGGCGGGGCCGGGAAGGGTCTGGGGCTCACCGTTTATACGGTGATCCCCATTACCAGGCCGGCCGCCGTCGCTGGTGGTGAGCTAGTCGGGGGGTTGTTAAAAGTTTTTAGTTTTTTTTTTAAGCAATTTAAATTTTATTTTATTTTTATTTTGAGTTGGTGTGTTTTTTTTCCTTTTTTCCGTTTAGAATTTAGTGTTTTTAATTTGTTTGTCGGTGTGTGTGTGTGTTTTTTTTTTTTTTAAGATGAAAAATTGTAAACTCCATCTCCCACACACAAACAAACTTACTCCCTCACTCTCTTCTCCATTTCGTCTACAAGAGAAAGAGTATTGATATAGTGATTATATATTACAGATATATTGCTAGTTTACAACAAAAATATTATTCAATCATTCGCATTATACTTTTCAAGCGTATTTCTTCTCTTTGTCTTCAGGCCCCATATCTTCATCGCCATTTTCTTATTTTCCCCTCCATTATTTACACTCTTTTATCCCGAATACTCCCCTTTTTCGGCAAACTCATCTCCCTCATACATAAAAACACTCACTCTCCTATCCTCTCCCAAAAATGAACTCATTTTCCCCTACATTTCGCTCCCCCTGTAAAAATCCACCTACGCCTACACCAACATCACCACCACCAACACCAACATTATCACACACACTCTCTTTCTCTCTTAAAAAACTCGTAAAACCAAATCAAAACAAACCAAAATAATGTCTAACAATAATAACGACAACATTTGGGATAATATATGGGGCAATCACGCTACAACAACCCCGCCTACAACAACAACAACAACCACCACCACCTTGGCTACAACAATCTCGGCTACAACAACAACAACCCCGACAACAACAACAACAACAACAACAACAACAAAAACACCAGCTACAACAACAACAACTCCGGCTTCCTGCCCGTCAATATGTACTACACCGTCAACCCCGACAACAACGACGACGACGACAACAACCACCGTCACCGCCACCGCGAGAGCCGCCCTCGCAACCCCTCCCCCCGCTCAACCCCCCACCACCTTTCTTGGCCGCCACGGCCAAGAATACCCCCTTGATCCAAACTCCACCGAATTCGAGACGGGCGCTCAGGTTCGGGATTGCCTGGATGATGCCGCCTTCTAGCGGGGCCGGGAAGGGTTGGGATTACCAGGCCGGCCGTTTAAAGTTTTTAGTTTTTTTTTTAAGCAATTTGAAATTTATTTTTATTTTTTTATTTTGAGTTGGTGTGTTTTTTTCTTCCTTTTTTCCGTTTAGAATTTAGTGGTTTTAATTTGTTTGTCGGTGTGTGTTTTCTTTTTAAGATGAAAAATTGTAACCCCCCCCCCCCCCGGTTACAATAGAATAAGGATAATGTTGGTGTTGGTGGTGGAAATGTTGGCGTATGTCGCTTTTTATAGGGGGAATCTGAAAAATGAGTTCATATTTTTGGGAGAGGAGGGTGAGTGAGTGTGTTTGTGACTTTGTGTATGAGGGAGATGGAGTTTGCCAAAAAAGGGGAGTACGACTGTATAAGGGGTGAGAGATGGTAAATGAGGCAGGGGAAAATAAGCAAATGGCGATGGAGATTAGAGCATACTTACCAGTTACCACTCTATCTCTCTCTTTCTTAAAAAACTCATAAAAACCCAACCAAAACAAATGTCAAATGAAGCATGGAGAGAGTGAAATTGATTAGGGGAAAAATTGTAGAGAGATGGTGAATTGGGAAAAATCTGGGAAAGTAAGGTTGAAATTGGGGGAATTTTCTCAAAATCGATTTTTGGGGATGATGTTTTAGAGTGCAAAGAAGTCAACTGATGGTCAATAATGTTATCTTGGACGGAAACTGAGATTAGGTAGTGTTAAAACAATTTTTGTTTTAAGGTGGTCTTTAACAAAAAATATTATAAAAGGTAGAGTTTCCCAAATTGGGTCTTTCAAAGGTAGGGTTTCGCAAAAAACTCTTTTTTAAATGAAAAAATTGTAACCCCCCTTGTTTAATGAAAAAAGTTGTTTAGAAACCCAGAGACAGATGCGCAACGGCGAAATATTAATACCAGAGAAGTACAGACAAATAATGTATTTTCTGAAAAAATTAACAGTACACTGAGGATTCCAAGTTTCTTACATGATTTATGACATTACAATTACTACCATATAGAAAAACTTGTAGCTGAAAATATATAACAGACCATGCATTCTAGAAGCTAAATTGGCGACATGAAGTGCACCCTCGCGAGCTGGTACTCTTTTCCTGCAATCCAGACGCCAGTTTGCGACCACTGCACATCCTCCCAATCAATATTCTCCTCCAACACCTGTTGACACCCAAAAAAAAAGTGCTTCTATTAGCTACGGAGAAAGCCGGAGTGGGCAAGCCTTATATATTAGGATTATACATAGTACTTTATAATACTGACCCCTTCGGAAAAAAAAAATAAAAGAAATAATTCTATACTGATCATCAAGAACAAACATCTTAAGGTCCACTGGGATGCAAAAGCACGAGTTTGTATTTCACGTAACTGGAAGGGCGACATAATATATCACAATTCCACCCCCACAAACTCTAAACGAGTGGGAGAGAGACGAGATTGAAGCAGGTACTCCATTTAAAGAACTCCCCAAAAATTCAAAGGCATAAAAGAAACAGAATGTGTATTGAAAACTCTAAAGAAAAGGCATGCATCCACCCAAATATCAAGCTATCATTAGCATAAATTGAACCAGTAGAACTGATCCTTCTAGTCAGAGTTGTGATGAGAACAGAGAGAAGTGGTACCTCCACACGGTCTAAAGGCAACGGGATCCCAATCGATCGCATAACATTCTGGGGAAGAGGCTTCTTGCACCTTGACCAACGGAACATATCTAAAATCACACTATCACCATCTGCCATGTTTCGATCTCCATTAACAGAGGACCCATGGTTCTGAGAAGTTCCGGTCTCCATTTCATGGATCTGTGATGCAGATGAATTTTTTACTATTTTCTCACCGCTAAAGCAGAGTTCATACCTACATTTGGCAAAACTATATAAGGTAAGGATTGTAATGTTGATGGACAGTGTACATGAGGAATCCTATCAGCAAGTCAAAAGGAACTCAATGAATCGTATCAAGCTTCAAGTCAAAAGTCAAGAGAGAGTGGAAAATATCATGCAACAGCTGAAAATATCAATCTGCTAATAGCCAATTCACGACACAATACCTGCGAAAATGAGTTTCTAAATACAGAACTTCACCCTTCTTCAAACGGGCAGATGTATACATGGGTTTTTTTAAACCCTTGTCTGCTACAATGCTAATGCTGTACTTTGTCCTGAAAAATAAAAGGAGTGGAGTCAAAACCTGGTCTAATCTTAAATGAACTGGACAATTGAAGAAACCAGATTCTGGAAGTGTGATAGAGAGACTCGTATTACAAAATTGAGCATATTAACATGCAACATCCAATAAGAAAATAATGGAAGTAACTTATAGATATCTGGCAGGAAAGTATAAATTAAGACGTCACTTCATCACCCTTCATCAAAAGTGCGAAAAGCAATGAAACAACCTAACAACATTAAAACTGATATAACTAAATAGTTGATACTCAAAGATCGCCCTCACTGGCAACAGCAACAGTATTATATATTATCACTGAAGTGAAAACTTGATAAATCAGGGCTTTGGTGACACATTAAACACCAAGCATTCGAGGTTTACTGGTCACTAATGCAAACCAAATCTCGCATGCAGCTAGAGCATCGAACAATCTACTCTAAACTGAAAAAAGAAGAGCAAAAAATCGTTTAATAAAGCACTCTATACATACCAAGGTTCATTGCAGAGGTTATATTGAATTGTCACTTCCCGTACGAATCTTTGCTGCTTCAATGCATTCTGAAAAAGAAAGGAAAATTGTGAAATCTTGTTCAGACAGAGGAAATATCTAAGACTCCATAAGTAGTGGAAAGGAATTCCACGGTGTGACAAAAAGCATCTCGGAAAAATATTTATCTTTTTAAAGACAAAAGTACTTCCAAGACACAACCATAACAGACACGGCTGTCCTGAGATTATAACATCAAGAAATTCCGCACAAGAAAGAACATCCCGAGGCAAAGAAAGGGTACGAAGTTGGCTGGGTTAGGTTATCACTACAGTTGTGTACCAAAAGAATTACATGGTGCCTAAAACACACATCGGGGTTACCGATAACTCTGTAACCCCCTACCTTCCATATCAAGTAAGTGCTCTGGGTACTTAATTTGCAAGAGTACGCCTACTAGTACTCTACAACAAGTGGTACACACATACAGAGAAGAAAAGAGAAATGAACGCAAAGCATATAGGACACTTCCCAGTCTACACTACAGTAGGTGAATGTTATTTTTGCTTCAGCCACGCAAATATAACTTTCCACTACTTTTTGCCTGGTTATAGGCTAATAGTATTAATACATTTTACAGTAGGAGAATAACATTTGGAGCAATCTGACTTAACTTTTAGCTTTCACATTATATAATCACTCGTACTTAATAACCTTCATACCATTCACATGTGAACTCTGGAAACATAAAGTATTCATACAAAACAAGCGTATTGGTGCAATGCAATGCCCTTATCATATCGAATACCCCATGAAGTGTGTATCCCATGTTCGTATGCAAATTGTACACACTAAAAATTTGTCATCGCTAAGTCTCCCATATGTTCATTTCAGATCTGATTATTTGACAGATAAATCTAGTAGACATTGAACAGGTACATCCATAATGCAAACACAACTCACCCCAGCAGAAACGTTTATTTCTATGTAAAGTAAGATGTTCAAATCCTCTCAGGAATAACCTTTGAAAAACTTGTAGCGCTGGCATTGCGAAAGTTCACAGGAGAAAATTAAAAAAAGTTCATATATCCAATAAATAGTTGACAAGCATTGCGAACCAAAAGTCTATTTAAAGAAATGAGGTGTGCATTGTTTGGATCAGCAAGACTTCACCTAACAACCTTTCAACTTGGTAATTAATAGAAACACAGGGAGATCCCATTTCGTTACCCTTCCTTCTTTCTTTTACTTGTTTTACCGTCGCTCATTTTATCCAGCTAACCAAAGATACTAAAGAAATGAAAGAGTGTTCACTATTCATCCCCCAACAATTCATAGTGCATCAATGTCTTCGTCAATTAATATACATGAATAAAGAACAGCCTTTAAAGAGCATTTACGGTCCAAACCCAGTTATAAAGAGCATTTAACAGATAAAGACAAACAAAAAATAAGGCAGAACCTACCGAGGCTGCTGCCCTAGTTGTCATTGTGCGCTCCACCGTAACTGGAGCCAGTGTAGGCTCAATCGTTGATGTCTGTGAGAGACAAGGTTCCAGAACAATGGACCCGCCTACTTTCTGAAATAAAGAGACAGAGAACACAATGAAAACATGAAACCAAAATACAAAGCAAGTAAATGTTCTCTAAAAGAGAACCAGCTTAAACTCATAGCAAAAGGTAAAAAATTGATTGGATGGAAGAGTAAGATCTCTGATATAATAAGACCTAATCTCTTTGCATGTAAATCACTGGAATATTGTTCCATGGTAAAAATGAATGCAAACCGTCATCTTAAAAAACCTTGTATTCAGCAAATCATCTGAAACTGGAACTACTTGATTGTTTCACATAAAAAACTCTATTGAAATAGAAAATTATGGTAAGAAATGATTTTTAGAAATTTCTTAACAAATACTAATGTCACATCTAAAATTGTAATTTATAGAATGCAATATGTATTCAACTCTCTTACTCACCATATCATTAAAGGCTCCTACCCCAAGCAATGTGCGGATTGGAGTATGCAGCCTTTCCATTTTATTAACAGAGAGGTTGATTTCAAGTGACCCTAAACCTAATATGAACAACTATCTGCTACGTCTCTACTGTAATTTTATACAACATTACCCCAGTTCCTCAAAGGCTCCCACCATAAGGCAAGGTAAGGGGGTGTCGGATGTACGCAAGTCTTACCCCTACGTTGAAAATATAGAGAAGCTGCTTACAAATGACACTTAAGGAGAATAGCTTCAAGAATCACGCTAACTGCTACTTCACAATACAAGAAGCGCAGACAGTTTTGTGAGCCATTATGCTTTATTCCATTATATCCCAAAGCCAAATAATAGTTAGTCTTCAGCTCCACAGGAGATGGAAACTCTGCTATATCTTTTTATTTCCTGCTTTTTATAAAATTCTCCTTACCATATCTCCTAAACTCCCAATAAAAGGCCACCAAGTAAAAAGGTAACACAGGAAACAGACCTAAGTATAGAAGAATAGAAGATGGACTAAATGATAAAAGGGTGGAAAGAAACTAAGTTAGCCATAAGGACAATTCAATCGAACTTCTTTTGCCACAAATGAAACCAATTGAGGGAAATACAAAGTGTTCAATGAGTTCAAACCTTCATAATGCAGCAACGTTCAACACGGTAACTACAGCCAATTGCAGCTCCCCAGGCACGAGATCGAACGTTGTTTCTCAGAGTAGACACATAACCTTCAAGAAGTACAAGTTAACTCATAAGACCAAAAGCATCAAATAATAAATCCATGAAAAAAGTTCACATCTGTTCTTGAATAACCCACCCAAACATCATCCAGAGCCGTGGCAAGAACTCATGACACCAAAGGTTCAATAGAGCAGGCTTTAAAGAAATTACAAGGATTTTCTACGGTTCAGACCAGAAGGAAAAGTTGGGTTAAAGCTGCTAGAAAGAGACAGCTTTGTATGACAGAAAAAGAGAAATAAATGCATGAGAATGTGCCAGTGAATCAACGAGGAAGTGTAACTTACAACTCAAAAACAGATGCATATTAATGAAGTAACGGCAATCCAAAGTATAATAGTCGATTTTAGATGGAGCAAAACTAATTATGCATGAATTGCCAGAATGCAAGCAAACACAGAACACACTACCAAACAGGTTGGAGCATGATGAAAAAACCACCACTAATGCATCTCGAATAGGTGGGGTCTAAACATGTGATATGTGCTCCGTTTTATCTCCAATTAGAGCCGGTTTGACCAAGCCCTTACCGCAAATTCTGGCTGAGAGAAACAGAAACTAGGCGATATAGGAATAACTGTAACAGTAACTTTGATTTTCTTAAGGATCAAAATTAGCTCCCGAACCCCCCAGGAGAAGCTCCAAATTAAACCTAATCTTTGTAGTTTCTCACGCAGCCCCTTTTTCATCCTTTCAAATTAAAAAAATTGACAACATTTATCATTCCCCAACATTAATGACACTTAAACAGGAAATAATCATATCCATTTAAGGTCTCCCCTTCATGTTCTTTTTCCTTCTCATTATGTATCTGCTTACTCTTCATACTCATCTACACTTATTCATGGTTTATTGGTTAACTTCTCTACTGTGCACTTCCATTAAGTAGTTCGATCTCGGGTACTTAGGCCACACTTCGTCCGAACATAAGGAGAACTTTGTTCACTGTTGGTTGATATTCATAGGCGGTAGTTCAATGTGTAGATACAGAGACCTTCATGAACAATCTGCTGAAGTTTTGGGTTACTTTTGCATAGCGACAGCCTTTGTTAAAAAGAATAAATAAATAATTTGGGCCAAACAAGTGGGAAAAACTGTTTCTCAAAGCTGCTTTCTAAAACAGAGTTACAAAGCACCTTGTGATATTGCAGATACTAGAAAGCTAATTCTAGTAAGCAGATACTATCTTCCAAAATCTTGGCCAAGAGGATCCTTGGTCTTAAACCATCAGAAAGTCCCAAAAAGAGAAAGACAACACATTTTAACAAAAAAAAAAAAAAGGAATGCCGAACAATAAATCTGCAAATTTATGAAAAAATATACGTGCACAGATGAAACAAGAAATTTGAGGTATTGACTTACTATCTTGTGGAGGCAAAACTCGTATTGTTGCACGCAGCTCTTGGATAGCCGCTGGCGGGGGAGATGCAGTTGGGCGACAATACCCTGTGTGCATGAGAACTGCAATGCAGATATTTCCACATAAGTAATGCTTTACATAATCTTCATGTATTCCTCAACTACTTTAATACGAGGTATAATTAATTAAGATGCATACCAGCAACAAGATCTGAATCATCGGTATATATGTCTGTCCCCCATAGCTGCCCACCCCTTACCTGATAAGAAAGCAAGTTCAAAACGTAGCATTAGTTAGTAAATGAGGCTGGCAAGAGATTATTATCAGTCACATCTTTCTGCGACAGAAAATTTCCCATTATGCAGACACATTAAGATATAATTTCAAGATTTCTAATTCATTCCTATCATCTAAATGAAGACAATATACTTCTTACACATCCTTTAACAGCTCTGACAACCCAAAAAACGGGTCACTTGAAAGGTTTTCATCAAACATATTACTAGTACATACATATGAAGTTTTGACATGAACATTGGCAGTTTGGCACATTCAATTCAACTCACCAGATTACAAGCCCCAGAAACTTCAGAGAAAAGCGAGTAGACTTAAAAGGAAAAACAACAGCAGACCTTGAGAATTACAAGGGAAGGCTAATCTTCCAGGGGAAAAAAATTTACGTGAATAACATGAGACACAGCAACGTACTCTGTAAGGCCTGTAACTAAGTATGCTGTTGAGTGGTGACTATACAAATGAAAGGGAAAGGAGGGGGCGGAATAATTGTCTAATTTCAAGCAATGGCTAAAATGTATCCTAGCCACTGAGTTTGCAAATCATCATCATTACCCCAACGCCTCCAAATAGGCTACTGTGTCAAGTGAGGTAATAAGGGGTAAGATGAATGAATCGTTTTCCCTGTTAGCAAAAGGACGCGTTCATAAAACAATATTGCCTACTCCCAAATATAAATGGAATGACCAAATATAGCTCAGAGGACCCATCTTAATAGGAATAATTCTAATATGTTGGTCAAAGTGTGCAGAGAACAACAGGAGATATGACAATTTATAATGCATGAAAAAACTTATTGAACGCCAACATACTTGTCGATTGGTAGCAGTAACATGCTCAGCTGGAATCCTAATTTCCAATGTAGGGCCATTATACAGATTCTTGCTGTTTTTATCGACCTGCGCTGATTCATATTCCTTCCACAATTTCGTCAACTCTTGCAAGCATTCACCAACTTTGTAACCAGTAGAGAACTCAGGTTTACCTGCAGCAGAAGGTCAGATGGCTACGTGGACAAATAGACCAGATATAACCTAAATTCGAATTAACTTTTAATTTCAGTTACTTTAAGAAGTAGGGCACGGCACCAAAAACAGAGCAGAATAAGGAAAGAAACCGGAATGTTACTGTTTAAAAAAGTGTCAATATACGAGAAGAATTTAAGCTAGTGCCTCAGGCAACAAGACGGCATAATAGATTATGCCAGATGCCAGAGGAGTGACAAGGGAAGGGGAGACGGATTCTTCCAACATCAAGACCAAATAAGCCTGGGCCTTGAACAATAACAAAACATGGATAATACCAGCACAATAGCACGGTTAGGGAGAGGGGTTTGTTTGTATGCCATATTCAACTGCACGAAATTGGTATACCTTGAGATCTGCAAATAAAGAGAAAAAACATATCATCAATATGGTACTTAACCATAATCAATAGATAACTAGCTACTTTGCATACACAGACCTTCAGAAGAGGATAAAAACAGCAAAAAAATGTACACAAGAGTCCATAATTGTCAGCAATTAATTATGATACCAAGACTCCAACCTTCCTAAAGAAAAGAGCTAGTAACCTTACCAAATGGAATGAAAACATAAACTCCATCCACTGATTAATCACTTTGACTAGATCACCAAATAAAAACAATGGTACTACAAATTATCATATCTAAAGACTGTTAATTGATAGGTGAGCCACAACCTCGAAAGTTAAAACACTGCTAATTTTAGGCAGCTCAGTATATTCCACAAGAAATGATCTTGAACACCCCCACATCACCACAAAAACATGATGCAAAAAGAGTCTCATACTCACTAATGTTGTGCACATCTGGGTGGCTAAAAGAAGGGAGATCAACCAGGACCCTGTTAGTAGCGGCGAGTGAACATGATGAAATTAGTAAGACATCCAAACTGTCATACCGCAAATAAGCCAGAACACCCACTTTAATTATGGCCTAAAGTATTCAACTGGCAAGTACATTAAACCTTTTATTAAAAATGACAAGCAGGTACTTTTATATCAAGGCACCATATATTTTTCAATCTGACAAATGGTATTGCCCCATATTTGCATTAACCACACTTCAGCCTCAATTATTACATTCACTGCACAGGCCACACCATTACAGATAACAAAGAATCTAAATCAAGAGGCAAAAATGACACAACAGGAAACAGCCAGATCCTATATTAATTAGCTAGGTGATAAATGTAGGAACGCAAAAAAGACGATGGAACTTACCCCTCAGCATCTTGCCCACGAGACTTAAAACGTGCATCACGGTTTCCAACTTGAGGACTTCCTCTTGCGCGAAGCATCCTCTTTTTCTGCTGAACCCCAGAACTAAAGCCATCTCTTTCTTTATCTGTACCCCCATCAACATCAGCAACGCCTTCATCAGGCTCCTTTTCATAGCATCGGCGCTTCTCGGGCCTTTCTCCTTCCACATCACCATCTCTTTCCTTTCTCCTCTCTTTGGCCTCTCTTTCCAAATTCCGCCATGAATCAGTTGGTTTCTTAGTTTCCAAAGCAAGATTTTCCTGCACTGGTGGTTTATCTGCTGGATTTTTATCGTTAAGATATCCCTCTTTTTCCACACAATTCCGCCCTTCTTTGTCAACACGATCTTTCTCTCTTTCTTTTATTCTTTCCTTCTCTTTCGGGATATCTTTCCTTTCCCTATCTCGACACTCAGATTCTTTCAGTTCTCTTGTCGTTTCCTTGAAGTCGTTAATACTACTGCTACCAGGTTGCAAGTTACTCCTGTAATCACTCTTATCTTTCTCACTTTCTGGCCTATCAAGATTCTTTCCTTCTTCCCGTTTGCTATCTTTATGCTTGTCATCAGCTTTTAAATCAACTCTATTCTCTCCCACAGTCTCATTCCCTTCCACACGTTCCTTCATCACAGGAATAGTACCTATGGTGATAACGTCCTTGGGAGCTGCTTCCTGTTTGGCACCCAATAGAGAAGTATTATAAGTTACTGGAATTCCACCTCCACCTGAGTTCCTTTCAACAATTCCTTTCACCCTATGTGGATTATTCCAACTTTCACCACCTTGAGCATCAGGATTTCCTTTCACCCTATGTTCAGGCAAATATTTCCAACTCGTGAGCTTCTTCGCTACCACGCCTGAAACAGCATTACCCCTGTCTCTCTCATACTTCCCCTCTTTACTTTCACCCATCCTGTTATCCAACCTTCCCTCTTTGTCACCCTTACTACTTTGATGATGCACATCCCTAGATTCAACTTTCACCTCTTTACTCCTCGAATCATTACCCCTATCTCTCTCATACTTCACCTCTTTACTATCATCCATCCTGTTCTCCGACCTACTCTCCTTCTCAACCTTACCACTTTGATGATGCACATCCCTAGATTCAACTTTCACTTCCCTGTTGCCCTCCACACCCTTACTCTCCCTACCCTCCTTAGAATCCCTCGAATCTGGCCTAACTTCCGGCACTGGAGCCGGGTTACTAGCATGGGTATCAGTCATAGCCACTGAGGGCATTCTATACACGGAAGGCAAAGGTGACCTTCTCTCCCCATCCCGGGAATCAATCCGGGGAAGTGGCCTATTCTCTTGAACAGGCCCGTAATTAGCCCTAGGGTAAGCGTGAGACTCCTCCTGCTCACCCCCAGAAGTAGGCCGTACAGAGGAAGACGGCAAATGACCACCCTCCTCCTGTGACCCTCGTTTCGGAGCACTACTCATTTCTCAAAATCCCTAATCCAATTCCAAACCCTATACACACTCCCCCAACCACGTAAAAAAACGCTTACGAAAACCCGACAATTCCAACACAAAATCCCAATCAAATTCACAAATCTCTTACAAAGTTACCAACTTTATGCACAAAACACACCTGTAAAACCCCAACACAACAAAAGAAATCAACCCCACTTCATCAAACCAACAAAAAAACTCAAAAACTCACAAACTTAGGGTAAAATGCAACAAAATCATAATCATAATCATAATCATAATCACACAAAACCCCAAATTAACAACAACAAAAAATCACAAAATTACAAGATTAAAACAATAAAAAAAACTTACTTAAAACAAAGTGAACATGCTCGAATAATTAGGGTTAATGCTAATGCAAATGAAAATGCGAATTATATGATTATTATTAGACCCACAAATCAGAGAATTTAAGCAAAATAAAAAAGTACAAAAAAGGGAAGAAATCAAAAAGATACCTGCAATTGGAACAAAATAAAATAAAACCCTAGATTGGAAATAAATCAATTTTCACAGATTGGATAGAATCAGAGTCTTGCGCTCTGCTGTTTTTCGACCCCCCCTCTTTTTTTTTTATAATGTGTTTTTTTTTTGTAACCGTCGTTAAAAGTGAAGTAATGCAAGAAAAATGTGTTTTTGAGGTGACGAGAAATAGAAAGAAGGACAAAACACAACTTACTAAAACTAAGATTTACTTTAATTGTTTTGTAGTTGGTGGTAATAACATTGGTTTTAAGGTTTTGCCCATGGGTTGAGCAATGATGAGTGGAGTATATGGAGAATCAGCCCGTTTTATTGTACAGGATTAGCGGTTAAGCGATGTCTTATTGTGTGTGTGTTTTTAATATGAGAGGGTTCTAATTTTGGAGTTGTAAAGCTACTAACTTTTAATAGATGGGTTGTATTAGTGTCATATGGTAGGGTTTGGGGTGAGTGTGGTTGCACCATGCATGATGGGCGGTGGCGTCACTGAAGTGTTTGGTTGGAATAGATTTTGTATCGATGTGTGAGTTAGACTATGCATTAGTCTCTGGTACGCTCAGATGTGACGAGTGGTTTGTGATGGGCGATAGGATTGAGAACTGATGTGAAGTATGAAAGATGATGTCAGGTGGTTGGTTCAAAGCGAGTGGAGCTCATCTCCGAAGTACTATTGTGAGCTTTTAATGGAGTGAAATCTGTATCGCCATGTGATTTGTAAGTTATTCACCAGAATATTTGAGTGAAACAGATGGATAACAGTTGGCTATTAAGGATGTGTTTATCATTAAGTAGCTAAACCTACATATATGGTTGCTTCAATGATGTTTCGTCTGAATAAAGTTTTTTACCAGTCTCCGAGTTATACTTAGTTACTAAACTACTGGGGGGTGAAATAAGAGACTGTGATGGATGACAGTTAAGAATTAGTTATTTTGAGCAATTATCTCAATGGATTTAAGTTTTTTCAGATACCTGTTTTATGTTAGATCAATTAATCATGATAAATCAATTGGCATAATGATGAGTTCGACTGCTGAGAAACTATGATATCACCTGAAATTCTGGAATGAAAGATGGATAAATACTTTTCCAATATAAGATACACTCCTAATATCGACCTAGTTATTACCAATCACTTGTCTAATACGCCTTTATTTCGATATTTGAATAAAAATTAGTTTTTGTTTCATGCATAAAAGACTGCTGTATCTAGTAGGATTGCCCTTAACATCGAAATGTTTATATCTCGCTTAGGTTTACACGTAACAAACTCATAATACATAAAATGAGTACTCTTAGTCTAGACCAGACCACTACTCCCGCCAACACAACCACATTGCAATACCATTATACTAACCTTAGGTTCGTTTATAGAACCGACATATTAATTGTAGAACCGACCTATTAATTGTGAGTTTTTTTGTAATTATTTATCCATATTAATTATAGAACCGTTGGTTTTGCTCACTGCATTTTACGATATCTAACGGTCCCAAATCTATGCGCAAAAAACAACGTTAGATTTAATGAGTGTTGAATGAAATCCAAAATCATTCGCTTTCTCTAATCGGTGCCACAATTTCCCAATTCTCTCGTCTCGGAACTGTAGAACTAAAAATCATTATCGCCTATACAATCTTACTCGACTCAAACCCGAAACAATCTCAAGTCGCTAACTAAACTAGCTTTGGGCTAGGTAGGGAAAGAATCCAAACGAAACGAATCAAGCAGCCCAAACCCAATTAAAAAACCAACCCAAAAAACACACGTGATTTACATGCAAAACCCAGAAAAGGTGACAAAAACAAGGATAAGTGGGTCCATGATGTTGAACCCAGTTGGCTAATGTAGAAAGTCCGACTAAATCTTAAACGAATCGTCATCATCACGCTTTCCTCGAAGAAGCGCGTTTGTTGAGCAATTTGTGTTGTGCTTTATCTCTCTTAATCCGCAAAGAATCGCATAGTTGTGGTACAGGAAATTTTCCCCTGTCATCGTATAATAAACCTCTCTGTCTAAGAGAGAGACAGAAAAAATCCAATTTTTCTGGAATTATTTTCATCATTTATCCAAGTTTTTTCATAAAACCCACTTAAACCCAGGTATAATTCTTTGAATTTTGCTTTAATTTTATAGCTTTTTGATTTAATTATTGGGTTTTATTGATCAATTACATGAAATTGTAGCTATAAAGTTGAGTTTTTTTGTTGGGTTTTTGATTAATTTGACAATGGAGGTGTGGAATTTGATTGATTGGTTGATTTGATCAAGTGAATGAGAATTTTGGTTGTGTACTGAATTTTTGATGGGGTTTATGCTTAAATTAATGAAGAAAGTTTCAATCTTGAAGTACAAGTTTAGTCAAATTATGATTGTTTGGGATTTTTAATTGTGGGTTTGTTTTGTTTAATGGGGAATTTTGTTCTGAATTGAAAGAGACTTGTGTTGGGTATGTAATTGATTATAATTAGCTATTGTATTGAAGCTGACTTGGTATTCTAAGCACATTTCGTCGAGCTGATTGATGGATGAAAATCGCGGTATTAACATGAATCATGAATGTACTTCATCTACATTATATAGGGGGAATGATTTACCTGCTTGAGATGGTGCTGAAATTATGTGTAAATACGTATGTGAGTTGTAGGAAGACTAGTGAAGGGCTCAAGGTGGTCACATTTTGCATATGTTTGCTCTTTTCTTATGGTATACGGAGTATGATCACGATATAGTTCGGATTAACTTGTAGATTATAGATCTTCCGGCAATGTGTGTGCTATCTCTGAAGTAGAAAGTTTGTCGTGTTTGAATTGTGATCGCCTTGTTTTGTAGAAGTGTATTTTCCTGGTACTAAACACATAGATTGCTCCATATTTTAAGAGTGGGGTGGGAAGGATGTTTTCTGGTAACTGTAGGCATGAGCCAAAGACTGCAATGCGGTCGAGACCAGTGAGTTTATTTTGTGCAATACTAATGGAAGGCTAATGAAGGTTGTAAAAGATAGATATGATTGCCAAGTTATTGGCTCTTATGCCAAACCTTTTTGTGTGTGTGTGTGTGTGTGTGTGTGTGTGTGTGTGTGTGTGTGTGTGTGGTGAGCAGTTAGTTTTGCTTATGTGATGAATCATAACTTGTTCAATTTCCTTACCATCCTTCCACGAGATATACTTGTTGGGAATTGAAAATGTAGAATTTTTTACGGAGAGAGTTGGTTATCTCACCATGTGGGTATGAATTGAGGGTGGGTGGGATCTGTGTGGTTGTCGGACGCCTAGTGAGGATGGGGGCTGGAGGCTGGAGCAGGTGCAATTTCTTTCATGTGTTGCTGTTTCTTCCTTTTTCTTCACTTTGCACCTTGGCTTGCACATTGTAAGAAGGGGGTGGGAGCAGTGAGAATGGTGGCCGATAGTTGAGGTCATCTTGATTTTGAAGTTGTCTTGTCTTAAACATTAATAAGAATTTTGATGCCAGATTTGCATGGCCCAGTCTGGTGCTCCCGGTATATTGTTCGCAGCAGTGATCTGGTGTATGGCTTATGTTCTTGTTGCAATCATTGGCTCTTTGCGAGGTTTTGCACTGCTATGCTTATGCATTTCATGTCGATGAAGCTCTTTGAGGGAATGCGAAATCACTCTGACTTAGAATTAATTAAAGGGTAAGCACTATCTACAATGTTATACAGTGTTCTTGTTGTTATTCTTGTAAATTAATGGAGTTTGGGTTATAGTTCTTTTGAAAATATTGGAAGCCACAATTAATACTTTATGCCAATCATCTAGACTCTAAACCATAAAATAGGTGATGCATCGTACTTGGATGATGCTGTGGAGACTTTGAGGTTAAGCTCACACACAAAGTTTTCGTTAATAATAATAAAAGTAGATTTGCAGTAAGAGAAACCTCATACACAACATATCCTGCAGTGCTTAAGCTAATCTGTAGTGCTCAACACTTCAGTTTTCTTTTTCATCGACTTCTCATGTCAGCCTCCTCACCGCGGTTAGTTGGCGTCACCAAAGCTTATGAACGTACACCCCTTGTAACAAACCTATAGGGCTCGTACATAACAGAAACCGCTTAAGCTTCACCTACAATGCTTGCAATTTCGTTATCATCTTTTTAAATCTTGGTTGAAGCTGACCTTGGAACGCCAGCCTCCTCACCAGTGGTTAATTGGCGTCACCAAAGCTTTTCAAACCTACACCCCCTGCTGGCATGCTCTTATCACAGTTCACGCTTAGCATAATTCTTTTGAATCTATAACCTTGTTGTCATTTCTCAGTGGGTTGTGTGTTTGCGTCTTGTGACTGTCGATATTAAGCAATTGATCTTTGATATCTTATTAATTGTTCCGCAGAGATACTGATGGAGAAAGCTGACATGAGGAGAGAAATGTCTTGATGGATGATGAAGCATATATGTTTGTATTCTTGTGTAAATGTCACTATATCGTAGGAAGTAGAAACAAAGCAACTCTAATTTGATCATGGAAGAGCAAGAAAGTGTGGATAATAGCCCGGAGGCTACTGAAAACGAATTGAGACATAATGTAACAGAAACCCGAATGATGGATCCATTGATCCCCAGAACTGGATGCATGATTTTGATGTAAAACGATTTCAGTGTTCTAGTTATTTGGCTCATGTTCCGTGTGATCCAAACTACCAAAATTTATACGATTGCTCTTTGGCACTCGCATGGGCGGACCCGCTCATTAACAATGCAGGTTATTGACCCACCTGACATTTCACAATTTTTTAACCCTACTTAATTGGTAGTCTGGGTCCGCCATCAGCTGTGACTCCGTTGTTTTACAATATGTTACAAGAAAGGTACTTAAAAGAAGAATATGATTGTGTTCTTCAACTCTTTGATGATTGACTAGACCACACCTAAATCTCCACCTACACACAATTATCAATTATGTTAATGTTATTAAATTAAACACATGCAACTAAAAAAAGTTGGAACATTAGGGACACCGTGTACACAAAGCTAAAATTGTGGGCACCATGTGCAATAGTGCAAACCATGGGAGCGCCACATGGATCCTCCATTTGTTTCAATACCTTCTCGTCGGTAGAAGGGACTCAATTGTCATCCATATAAATGTTTTTGTTTTCCTTTCTTTGAATAACTTGTTTTTAAACGTGAGAGAATTTTTAAATAAGAGTTGTAAAACTATCCACCGTTAGTAGATGGGTAGTATTAAGACTTGTGTAGGGAAAGCTTACATGGCCCATTGGGACTCGAAAGATGGTTGGAATGTGAGGAGCAGCAGCCCAAATCGTTGAACATAACCACACTTATAAATTCAGACGAACACCCCCAAAAAAATCACTAAATTCAATCAACAATTTATTATTGCAGCTAAATTCAAAGGTCGGAGCTTTCAGTAAGAAATCATGGTAATTTATTGTACCCTTTTCATTGAATTTATCTATGTTTGAATCTTACAGCTCAAGATTTAGTATCTTTTGTTTGCAAAACAGAAAGTTTGCAGCTTTATATTGATTTTGATGTTTGTACACTCTCTGATTGCTCAAGTTTGTACCTTGTCATTGAATTTATCGTTTGCACAGCTTTAATTGATTTTGCCCAGATTATGTCAGTTGTTATTTCATTCGTTGTTTGCACACTTGTCTCTTTTTTTCAGAAGCGAGGTAGAAGCACTGATCTCGAACCTTGTCCAACAGAGACGTCAACTATTGAGGATCCATTGGCCTCAGTTCCTGTGAAGCGCACAATAACAACTAGGGCGTCGGCCTCGGTAATTTTCAGCCTGATTTTTTATCTTGTTAAATATTCCTAAAAGCTGCACTAGCTTAGATGTTCTGTTGAGGCTATGCTTTTATTTTGTAATTGATAAACTAACAAGTAGAACCCTTGGACATTTTGGCATTTCCTTAACTTCTTTCAATTGGATATAATAATGATGAAGGAATAGGGAAGAAAGAAGTGAAACGACAATGGAGTCTGCTCTGTTTCTGTTGTTGTTTACGTGTCTAAGAGGTTTTCAGGTTAAGTTTGCCCGATCCAATGATTGTCTGACTGCTTGTCTAGGTTTAGTCTGATCAAATGACCCATAGATGTCTTGTTCACACTCCTCATCAAATAACCTTTCCCAGTTATGGATTCAAGGTGTTTGTTAGATATTTCTTGGATACAAGTCATCAATACTGACCATTACACGGTTTATGAACGTCAGAGTTGAGAGGACTTGAACATTTGAGTTGGGATACAAATAAGCGCTTCTCCCATGGGGCAAGTCTTTAGTTTTGAATTATCGTTGTACCTTGCTCCGGGTATACCAACTTGAATTGGCAAATAATCAGAAGTAAATGATATAAAAGACTGCGTTGCCAAATTCTTATTTTGTTTTATTCGGATACAGATACAGGTAGGCACTTTATGAGGTATCCCATGTGATGAGGGTATTACTTATTGTTTTCTGGAGTCGAATTTTGAATGATGTGAAGGTAATTAAGTGATCATAACACTGCCGTACCTGAGTTGAGTGAGAAATTTCTTAATCGTAGTTCCCCAGTTTAGACTGTGTTAAAGGCCATCCGCGAATCGTTTAACACTGAATCAAATCTCGTCTTTCAGTTATCTTGAACCAGTCCCCTTTCCCACCCCTTTAAACTTGGTTTGGCATATTGCTATGTAGACTCAGTTGTGAAATCTTGCCATTTACTTAGCTGTGTCTAGCACTCCATTTCAAATAAGTCAGTTACATTGATGTAAAGTGAGTAGTATGCAATATCTGTTTACCCCCCACCCCCCCACCCCCACATGTCCCCTTAGGCCCTGAGCGGCTGTATGTACTTCGTTTAGCACAATGTTGCCTAGTCAGAACTCAGAAGACTGAAATCCTGGTCACACTCACACACTCAGTGGTCAAGGCATGTGCTTCTTGAAATTACTCGTTAGTCAACCTAAGTGTTATCTAAAGACTATTATTCAATTACCTTACGGTTGATATGCATAATTATTGTGTGTTTAATGTCCACCTGACTTCAGAAATTGTCTCACAGGAAAACTCTGACAATGATTTGAAAGATGTTGCATGCATTGTTTTTTCTCAACGATCAGAAAGGGACTTTACTTCCATATACCTTGTTGATGTCACAAAGCAAAAATTAAGAGGTTTTGTCGAAATGGATGGAGAAATTTATCCTTTCGGAATGGCGTATGTGGTTTATAAGCGCATGTTATTTATGTTTGGAGGTACGATATTGGCAGATCATGATATGTTTGGATGCAACAATGCATATGTACTTGATCTCTTTGAGGTAGCTAATTCATCCGATTCTGGTAATGATAAACAGAAACCCCCGGTGGTTGAGTTGCCTGGTATGATATCTGGAAAATTTGTTCCACGTGCTGTGATTGTGGGAGACAAGATATGTGTGTTTGATATAATCCTTGGTCATAAACCAGCTGACTGCAGCTTTGAGCTTTTTGATCCTGAGCAAAAGACATGGGCTAAGATACCAGACCCTTTTCATTTTGAGCGTGGACACTTTGTTGATGAATTTTTTGTCACAGATGACAAGCTCGTTGTTTCATTTCGTGACATAGGCATCTATGTGCTCAATTTCAGTGAGTCCTCCCCATTTTGGGTTCATCATAAAAAATTTCATGGGGTCAGATTTCTACCGAATACTACTCGTGGTGTTAAGATCGGTGACATAGTGCTAAATCTTGTTGAGGCGAACGATCTTGCGGATGACCATGAGGGTTTTGTTCGGTTTATAAAGACTACATGCTCTGGCGTGACAGCAGAGAAGGACTTTGAAGTTGTTCAGGAAAATAACGGACCAATCTTTCTGGTTGGTCCTACTACAGTTTGCTCAGTTAAGTCCGTCCTTGTACACAAGCGCAGTGGCACAGACCCTGAGGCTGTTTCAGATCCGAAAAGCTCTCTGGGAATGGGACTGCGTAAATGTAATAGTACAGAAGACGGCTTCAAGTTGTTAGTGAATGTATATGATGTTGATCTTGCAGTCCGGCCTATCCAATTGAAGGTGGTTCGGTCATTTATGGTTCCCTTAGAGCTTGATGCTGGATTCAAGCGTGGTTTTTTCCGGAAGTGTTCACTCTGCGACCCTTAGATTATCCTTGTTGGTCTTGATCTAAAACTGTCCTTGTGATAAAGGGCACCAACAAGAATAGTGTTGGACTTGTTAATGAGCTTGTGAAACAAAGTAACTCTAATTTGATCATGGAAGAGCAAGAAAGTGTGGATAATAGCCCGGAGGCTACTGATGAGAACGATTTGAGACATAAATACATAATGTAAACAGAAACCCGAATGATGGATCCACTGATCCCCAGAACTGGATGCATGATTTTGATATAATACGATTTGAAGTGGTATATTAATCACATTCTTACGTTCAATTTTAGTGTGCTTGTTATTTGGCTCATGTTCAGTGTGATTCAAACTACCAAAATTTATTCGATTGCTCGTCGGCACTTGCATGGACGGACCCGCATCGTCCTATTTGGCAATGCTTATACCATACTCTCGTGTAGGGGTAAGCAAAACAACAAGGTATCTTTGGAACCGGTATAGTCGGTTCCGGTTCCGGGTAATGAAACTTAGGAACTGGTAACAACGGTTCTAGTTCTGGGTAGTGAAATTTTGGAACCGGAACCGGTCGGTAAAGTAGATAACAACACCGGGTACCCGGTAAAGTAGATTACAACACCGGGTACCCAAAAGTGTGCATGGAACCGTTATTATAAAAAATAAAAAAAATAAAAAAGTATACCATTAAAGCCTATGTGATACACTTATGCGCCTCCTTCTACCTCTTTTTCTTATTTATCATATTTATTTCACTCATGAATCAACAAGATGTGGATGATGATGATCGATTGATGAAACCAAACTAGTTTTTGTCCCCGTGAAAATCACGGGTCTGTTTTTGAGAATAAAGGAAACTAGTTTGCATGCTCGTGCCACGCCCGGGCTATATATTATATTGTTTTTACACGTTTTATAAAAAAATGTTGCCTTATATTTGTTCTAATAAATTAGCATAATGATTATTTTCAATAAATTAGTTATTACTATATTACTCTATAATAATTTATTACCATATCCTAACCGATAATTGTATTTAATGCTATTTTTATGTTCTATCCCATTAATGTATGATAATTTATTACCATATCCTAACCGATAATTGTATTTAATGCTAATTTTATGTTCTATCCAATTAATGTATGCCAAGTGTCGTCGTATGAAAGACTTGGTTTCAGGTTTTAATATATAGTATTAGATCACCTGTTCCAAAGGCTTTTTTTTTTAGCGAAGAAAGTCTTCTAATGTTCTTATCGTCGATCAAATTTTTTTTATCGACGGAATACAATTTCTGTAGTCAAAGAATGCGACTAATGAAGCAATTCGTAAAGCAAATCAGATTAGAAATTTTCAAATTAGCTTCTCCGACACTTTTTTCTTTACCTCTGCAATTTGAAGTCATACGAAGGCGGCCACCAACAAAACCTCCGGGTCTAACTTATTCCTAATATACATATTTACACTATTCACGAATGCCCACAAAATAGTTCCGACAGTCACATGAATCTCTAATTCAACCTCCCGCAGCCACAAATAAGAATCTAATGTAGTTAACATTCTCTTTCTTACCGGATAGGAGATCCACAAATCACACACTGTAAGTGATTGTATCTCCCACATCTCGTAGCTTTTAATGTCAATTCTAGCAAAAACGAAAAGATCGAGAAAAAAAAAAAGATGTGCGAGTGACGGCCAAACATGATCTAAACCTCACTCCTATTAAAATCGAAATTCCGTATTTGAAACCCACATGATCCTCAAAAAGCAAAGATACGTCATACATTGCATCGGAACTCAATCATGTCAAAAGAAGAAAAAAAAAAGACAAATAAATCAATGCAAAGCTCCTTGAACATAAGCTAGAATATTAATGTCGTATTTGTACTTGAAATTAACCACTTAGATTAAAATTTAACAGTTCAGCCTCCACTTCATTCACGTAAATCATGTCTAATGAATAGGTATCTGCAGCCGGTTTTGCTATGGTCGTCTCGCGTTGTGTCCTACATTGTTGTATCATCTGCATTATCTACTCCTTACTTTGAAGCAATTGTTCAGACTTCAGACTTTGATTCCCCTTGCTTTGTAAGCTTCCTTTCGTTCAGTTCCGTGCGCAAGTTCTTTAGGATCCAAGGATGCTTGTTGATCTCTGCCATTGTAATCCTCTTCGTACATTATTTGGCCATAACCAACCACATTAGTTAGTTCAATTTAATTATAAGAAAGTATGTGTTGACAATCGGCTGTGCCATGGATAATTTCTACAAAGACAGTATCAGATTCGAGGGGAATTAAGAATACAAAACTGTTAGTTTCTTTATATGTAAGCCATATTCGGTGGTCTAGCCCTGATCAAAGCAAAGTTCTACATTTAGAGACTAACAAAAACTTGATCACCTTCCCTTGAAAACTAAAGTGTATCGTATACTCCCTGTAATTCGTACCACAGCACCACCTTTTCCCATATATTTCTAGCCAACAACTACATATTCCCAATAAAATTTAGCTGCCCCCGTGGCACAACCACCTCAGAACACCAAAAGTTAGCCTAAAGCTCCAATTAATTTGATCACTCATTAATTACCAATCGCGCAATCAAACATGAAATGAAAATGGTAGTGAGTATATTAGCCTTAGAGAATTTTAGGTTCAGAATATGAGGAGGAGCTAAGGCCAGGTCTTATTCTCCATCTACGTAGCATAATTTGTGTTTGGCCTGCAAACTGGTTCACCATACCTGATTGCGAGTCCTAGCTTCACTTTATAATTAAATTGGAGTCCACAATGAAATAGTTACAAATTCTTTCTCATGGAATTCATCACCTGAAATACAGCGAGAGCAAAGTTCATTCAAAACAATGGCATAAAACGTAGCTCCAAACTAAAACATTATGTTCCTTTGTTCAAAGATCGTGATTCACAAAAGATACAATTTTGCAAAGGAAGCCAGAAAATCTCTTCTGGAAACAAAAGTTTGAGAGTGAAGATACCTAGTCTAGATGGCACTATTAAGTTATTATCCAAGGCTTGTGAAGTATGATATGAACTTGATCTTGTGCCATGATCCTACAATTTAAAGATAAAAAGAAGACAGAACACAAACTGATGCACATTATTTGTTGACTTCCGGCAAATTATTACAAATTCTGATTGGTATGTGGGACAATGGTTTAAGGCATTAGCAAAGTAACACAGAGACGCAAACTTCATCATGCTTATGCAGTCATGTACTCATGTACATTAAGATGCCAAAACATATTCCTTCGCCAGACAATCAGTAGAGAAATAATGGTTACTAAACGATCGCAAATTACAGAACAAAGAATACTGGTATAAGTTAAGATTCTCAATCAGCATTCTTTCCGGGATCACAGCTGTCAATCTCAGCACCCTTGCTAGTACCAGAGGAAGGAGGGTCATCAGGGGACAACTCCATCTAGTTCATGACATCAATAGCAATATGCTGCCCTTGTTCAGCAGCTCTTGCTTGAGAAAATGATGCGACATTACTCTCAAAATTGTGATCCAAAACACCAGGCTTCAAACCAAGATTTCCAAAGCCATTACATTTCTCCAGCGTAGCCATAAGTGAAGTATTGTTTGGCATCAGACTCAAGCCATCTACTCCCATTGAGTTAAAAACTATGATGTAATTGAGCAGTAAAGAGACACATGAGGACTCAAAACAAAAAGCTTTTATCTTTACTCACACGTAATTTGTCATTAATAAACAGAAGTTAGAATTGCACAGGTGATGTTAAAGTAGGGCAATGTCAAATATATAAATGTTGTATCTTACCTGAAAGATTACGATTACGTGCCACACTTTAGAAGAAGCTTCGGAACAGGCACCAAAAAGAAGCGCAATGTATACTATTTCTGACAAAACCCCAGATCAGAAAAGTGTATGTAGAAATCCGGCAAAAAGAACTAAAGGGGAATAAAATATGAAGAAGATGGCAGTTTTTCAATCATATATACAGCTTTTTTTGAGATATAAACTGGCGAGAAATCTCTAAACTGGCCTTAGTGAGTTAGAAGACAATTGTATATTCGGAGGCGCATTCAACAAACTTTTGACTTTTGTCAACTCAGAATCAGCCCCTTTTTTTTAGTGAAACCTAGAAATGAAGGACATGAAAAGTTTGTTATAAAGCTTAATATGGAGTTTGCCTTATGGCTTTTTGATTGTAAACTCCAATTCAGATAGTCTTACTAAACGAACAACTACATGAGCAAATAAAAGATTTTCTTATAAGACTTTGAAAGAACATAGGCCATCAATTACAAAGTAAAAAGGAAAATTTCAGATTACACCTACGACCTAATTGCTCGGTGAATTGGATGTCATGGAACAGTGGAAGAGCAAGTACGGTAGACAGTGCACAGTTAGTTGCCAACGATCAAAATTTCTGCAGTAACAATTTGAAGTTCACGAAGAGTTATACCTGGAAGAGAAAATAGACGTCCAAGAAGTTTCTTCAAATCATAACACTCTGCAACACATGACAAATATATGAGAAGATAATTAGAGGACCATAAAAAGAGAACAAAAAGACAATTTTTTTGGTTGAAGAAGTTGTTCTCCCTAATTAGACGTGTTGTTCACTCCATTTGGTTTGATCTAAGTTTCCCCCAATTTCACTTACTAATACCCTTGCTAAACTTGAGAATCTTTATTTGCCAGAAAAATCGCCCGAAAAATAAAAACATTTTGCAAACCCAGTTCACTATTCGATCGATATTGCTCATTAGAACATGAGATAGACCAAATTCCAATCATGAAAAAACCACGCATTGCACAAACACTTGATAAAATTTTAGAGGGGAAAGAAACACACAACATCAACAACAACAACAACAACAACAACATCAATATAAAATCAAGAGAAAGATTTTAATGAGCAATAAAATCAAGAGAAAAATCAAATTTTCATAAACTTGTTAATTGAAATTGATATTCACAAAGAAAACTGAAGGATTGCAATCACAACAAAGCTGAATAAGGTGTCTTCGACGTTCATATAAAAAATTCATGTTCATATAAAACACAACTATTGATAAACTTACCACTGAACTTTCGTCCAAATGATACACCATTCATATGGTGCTGGTTTTTAAAGGAGCAGGCCAAGAATAGGGGAGAGGAGGAACCGTTGGAGCGTTAATTTAAGGAAGAAAAAAAATTGATGAGCAGAGAATATCATACGTTGGAAACGCACAGAGAATATATGGATGAAGAAAAGAAGGAAATTGGGGAAGGGGAAGAGGTGACACGCGGGTAGCGGGTAGCGGGTAGCGGGAGAGTCTTCTTGCTGGCAGCTCACTACTTTAATTTTTTGAGTTCCTCTTATTACTGTTAGGCCCGTTACAATTTTTGTCTGACGTGGTACAAAAAAGCTGAAGTTTAATTTTGAGCTGCCAAATAAGCATTGATGTGGCTTTTTTTTAGCCAAACTCATTCACGAACTGCCACGTAGGCGTGAATGTTAGACAATTAATAGATAAGTATAGATATGCCAAAACAGTTTTTTTTTTTATGACCGGGTACCCAGAACCGGTACCGGGTAGTAGCGGTTCCAGTTCCGGTTCCTCAATCTTAGGAACCGTGAGAAATAATTCCGTTTCCGGTTCCAAAATTTTGCAATCAGTCATTGCCGGGGTTCCGGTTCCCGGGATTTCTACCGGGTACCCTACGTTGCTCACCCCTACTCTGGGAGCATAAGACATGGTGGTCCTTCTCACAATAGATGAGTATGGATCACACTTAAAATAATTTAATATCTATTCAAGTGTGGTTCTAGTCCCTACACCTCTATTGTGAGAAGGATCACCATGCTCCTTGTGCTCCCGGAAGCATGAAATAATTTGCCGTCCTGTTTGGGGTCAATTGACCCCAATGGAAACTTTATAAATATTTTGAATGTTAGATATGTCGATACTATTTTCTTGATGGTCGTTTGGTTGCCACTCAAAATCATGGGAATTCAAAATTCCCATGATATAATGTTTTTGGAGTTGTTTTGTTGTCTAAAACTGCGGGAATTGAGAAGTTCATGTGTTTTTCCAATTCCTACAAAATGGAGGAATTGGTTTACCTAGCCCCCCTTGGTAATTGACAATTCATGTGGGAATTCAATTCTTACATGCAACCAAATAGTTTTAAGAAATTCATGTGAATTTCTACAACCTGGAAAGTGGAAATTCATGCGCATTCCGATTTTCCGTATGCAACCAAACGACCACTTTGTGTAGTGGTTAATGCATGTTATTTTATACCAAAGGTCAAAGTTCAGCATGCTATTTTCTACCAAAGGTCTAAGTTCAAACCTTAACAATGCAGGTTTTTGACCCACTTGACATTTTACAATTTTTTAACCCCATTTAATTAGAAATCTGGGTCCGTCATTGGACACTTGTAAATTAGATACTCCATCTGTGACTGTTGTTTTACATTGTGTTATAAGAACGGTAATTAAAAGAAGAAGAATATGATTGCGTTCTTTAACTCTGGGATGATTAATTAGCCCACACCTAAATCTCCTCCTACACACACAATTATCAATTGTGTTAATGTTATTAAATTAAACACATGCAACTAAAAGAAATTGGAACCTTAGAGACACCGTGCGCACAAAGTTAAAAATTGTGGGTACCGTGTGCAAAAGTGCAAACTTTGGGGTCACCACGTGAATTTTCAATTGTTTTAATACCCTTTCAAACATATTTTATTAGTTTTTTTTTGTAAATTATTCACAATGATCTTTAACTTATATGACATCCTCGGTACAGTTACTTATGACGATTCATGTTACCCGACGCCAAATATGAAATCTTGTAGGGTAAGCTTTTATGTGGCCCATTGGGACTCGAAAGATATGAGCAGCAGCAGCCCAAATCAACACTGGTTCGGCTCATGCACCCTACATTGAACACCACAACCACACTTAGAAATTCAGTCAAACACCCAAAAAAAAAAAACACTAATTATTGAAGAATTTCCCAGAAAATCAATAATTTATTATTGCAGCTAAATTGAAAGGTCGGAGCTTTCAGTAAGAAATCATGGTAAATTATTGTACCCTTTTCATTGAATTTATCTATGTTTGAATCTTACAGCTCAAGATTTAGTATCTGTTGTTTGCTCACTTGTGATTGCTGAAACTTTTAATTTCAATTCAATTTGTGCTTTACGCAACAGAAAGTTTGCAGCTTTACATTGATTTTGATGTTTGTACACTCTCTGATTGCTCAAGTTTGTAACTTGTCTTTGAATTTATCGTTTGCACAGCTCTAATTGATTGCCCAGATTATGTCAGTTGTTATTTCATTCGTTGTTTGCACACTTGTAATCGCTCAAGTTCGCAACTTTTTTTAATTGTTTGCACACTTTTGATTGATTGCTCGCGCGTCATTGAATATGTCGTTTGCACAATCTGCTCAAGTTTGCATCTTTTCACCGAATTCGTTATTTGCACAATTCTGATTGATTGTTGAAAGTATGTCATTAGTCCTTATGTAGAGATTATGACGGGGGTCGGAGGACTAAACTAAAAGGGCTTGTAAAACCTTACGCGGGTTTCCTCCCAATAAAGTAGGAGATGTTTGTCCCGTATTCTGTGCCCCTCACCTTACTTGGTGTAGGAGCCTCAAATGATGACAACATTGGAGACTTTGGAGTCGATGATTACAATTTCTAAGTGTAACCTTGATTGTATTTCCGAGTTATAGCTTTGCTTATCAATTGCACCAATTGGAAGGATCTTATTCTTTTTACCTTTTGCTGTGAGTGTCATCTTCCATAACATGTGCTTGATTTATATTTTGGTCTCATATTTGGATCTTTCCCCCTGTCTCTTTTTTCAGAAACGAGGTAGAAGCATTGATCTTGAACCTTGTCTAACAGAGACGTCAACTATTGAGGATCCATTGGCCTCAGTTCCCGTGAAGCGCACAATAACAACTAGGGCGGCGGCCTCGGTAATTTTCAGCCTGATTGTTGTTCGTTGTTATCTTGTTAAATATTTTTTATAGGTGCACTACCTTAGATGTTCTGTTGAGGCTATGCTTTTATTTTGTAATAATAGCAAAAATTAATTGATAAACTAACAAGTAGAACCCTTGGAGGCTGAAGAGGGGACATTTTGGCATTTCCTTAATATAATGATGAAGGAATAGGGAAGAAAGAAGGGAAACGACAATGGAATCTGCTCTGTTTCTGTTGTTTACGTGTCTTAGAGGTTTTCAGGTTAAGTTTGCCCGATCCAATGATTGCCTGACTGCTTGTCTAGGTTTAGTCTGATCAAATGACCCATAGATGTCTTGTTCACACTCCTCATCAAATAAGCTTTCCCAGTTATGGATCCAAGGTGTTTTTTAAATATTTATTGAATACAAGTCATCAATACTGACCATTACACGTTTTATGAACGTCAGAGTTGAGAGGACTTGAACATTTGAGTTGGGATACAAATAAGCGCTTCTCCTATGGGGCAAGTCTTTAGTTTTGAATTATCGTTGTACCTTGCTCCGGTATACCAACTTGAATTGGCAAGTAATCAGAAGTAAATGATATAAAAGACTGCGTTGCCAAATTCTTATTTTATTTTATTCGCATACAGATACATGGTAGGCACTTTATGAGGTAGTCCATGTGATGAGGGTATTGCATGACAGTATTAGACCAATATGCTGGTTTGTCTGATTACTTATTGTTTTCTGGAGTCGGATTTTGAATGATGTGAAGGTAATTAAGTGATCATAACACTGCCGTATCTGAGTTGAGTGAGAAATTTCTTAATCGTAGTTCCCCTGTTTAGACCGTGTTAAAGGCCATCCGCGAATCATTGAACACTGAATCAAATCTCGTCTTTCAGTTATCTGTATTATTCTGAAGTTATAACTGGTCTGTATGATTGCTCTGATAAACGGGCCCCAAATGAGTTTGGAATTAAGGCTTTATTTAAACTAGAATCATGCTTATTACCGAAAACACTTTTCCCTCGTAAATTCTCAAATGGCGTTTATGAAGCTTTATTTGGTAGTCGATTTCGAAGATTTTTTCAAGCATTGAGCATGTAAAGTGAGTAAAGTGTATTGTCTGATTATCTTGAACCAGTCCCCTTGCCCACCCCTTTAAAATTGGTTTGGCATATTGCTATGTAGACTCAGTTGTGAAATCTTGCCATTTACTTAGCTGTGTCTAGCACTCCATTTCAAATAAGTCAGTTATATTGATGTAAAGTGAGTAGTATGCAATATCTGTTTACCCCCCCCCCCCCCAACCCCACATGTCCCCTTAGGCCCTGAGCTGCTGTATGTACTTCGTTTAGCACAATGTTGTATAGTCAGAACTCAGAAGACTGAAATCCTTGTCACACTCAGACACTCGGTGATCAAGGCATGTGCTTCTTGAAATAACTAGTTAGTCAACCTAAGTGTTATCTAAAGACTATTTTTCAATCACCTTACTGTTGATATGCATAATTAGCTATGTGTTTAATGTCCACCTGACTTCAGAAATTGTCTCACAGGAAAACTCTGACAATGATTTGAAAGATGTTGCATGCATTGTTTTTTCTCAACGATCAGAAAGGGACTTTACTTCCATATACCTTGTTGATGTCACAAAGCAAAAATTAAGAGGTTTTGTCGAAATGGATGGAGAAATTTATCCTTTCGGAATGGCGTATGTGGTTTATAAGCGCATGTTATTTATGTTTGGAGGTAAGATATTGGCAGATGCTGATATAGTTGGATGCAACAATGCATATGTACTTGATCTCTTTGAGGTAGCTAAATCATCCGACTCTGGTAATGATAAACAGAAACCCCCGGTGATTGAGTTGCCTGGTATGATATCTGGAAAAGTTGTTCCACGTGCTGTGATTGTGGGAGACAAGATATGTGTGTTTGATAAAATCCTTGGTCATAAACCAGCTGACTGCAGCTTTGAGCTTTTTGATCCCGAGCAAAAGACATGGGCTAAGATACCAGACCCTTTTCATTTTGAGCGTGGTCACTTTGTTGATGAATTTTTTGTCACAGATGACAAGCTCGTTGTTTCATTTCGTGACATAGGCATCTATGTGCTCAATTTCGGCGAGTCCTCCCCTTTTTGGGTTCATCATAAAAAATTTTATGGGGTCAGATTTCTACCTAATACTACTCGTGGTGTTAAGATTGGTGACATAGTGCTAAATCTTTTTGAGGCGAACGATCTTGCAGATGACCATGAGGGTTTTGTTTGGTCTATAAAGACTACATGCTCTGGTGTGACAGCAGAGAAGGACTTTAAAGTTGTTGAGGAAAATAACGGACCAATCTGTCTGGTTGGTCCTACTACAGTTTGCTCAGTTAAGTCCGTGCTTGTACACAAGCGCAGTGGCACCGACCCTGAGGCTGTTTCAGATCCCAAAAGCTCTCTGGGAATGGGACTGCGTAAATGTAATAGTACAGAAGACGGCTTCAAGTTGTTAGTGAATGTATATGATGTGGATCTTGCAGTCCGGCCTATCCAATTGAAGGTGGTTCGGTCATTTATGGTTCCCTTAAAGCTTGATGCTGGATTTTTGCGTGGTTTTTTCCGGAAGTGTTCACTCTGCGACCCTTAGATTATCCTTGTTGGTCTTGATCTAAAACTGTCCTTGTGATAAAGGGCACCAACAAGAATAGTGTTGGACTTGTTAATGTTTAACAATTAGTCGTCAAAACCCCTTGGAATTTAACTGTTAACCTTTTGGATGATACTCTTTCTCAAACTTTTTCTGCAATGTCGTGTTTCATAAATCCTTATAATTTGAGTAGTGTTTGCATCCTTTTGCTTTATAGCATGTTAACCTCGAAGGGTTTCAGTTAAATGCAGAGGTCCTCTGACCTCATCGTTCATACAGACTATATCCATGCTCTGATTATCGAACATGCTTATGCTCTCCGGCTCTAATGCATCAGGGGTGCATCTAGCAGTCCAGTTTCACCAAGAGTAACACGAAAACAGTCATCTCATGAAGAACGGAAATAACAGATGGATCGCTAGAGAAGGCATTGGGAGGTTCTGTCATAGGTAACGCGAAGACAAACATCTCACTAACAACTAATCTCACTAAATGCTAAATAACGAAACAACAATAGGGTTACGTGAAGATAAACATCATCGAGTTGCTTAATATCTGCGTCAAAACAGAAAACATTGCTGAGCAAAGCCATAGATATGATTGGTAAATCGCCAAATTGGACATCTGAGTATCACTAGGAACTCATGTTTACATTGCAACTTCTGTTCATTTAGACACCAAGTTTCTTAGGACTGAATTCATGTACAAACTAAACAAGGAAGAGTGCTCAGCAATCAGCATATACCACAAAATCACACGGTCTAATCATTCGAGCTTCAAGATCACACCGTAATCCTGAAGACACTGCCTGAAAAGCTTGATTTCATCCGCAAATGCCCAAAAGATTATTGCATCCTTCAACTCCGGGATGATGGACTCGACATCACCTGAGTCGTTAATCTACAAACAATTGTCAACTATGTTAATGTTATGTTTTAAAGGTCACTTAAGTTAACATTATTAAGATATAAGCAAACAGAAGAAAAAAAAATCTCAACAAAAGGTTATCATACCTTCTGACCAACGTGATGCGTTAGATTTCTCAGCAAATTTAAGAAATCAACAGCCACATCGAATTCTTTGACACCCCCCCCCTTTCTTCACCCGATACTCTTTGCCAACCTTGAAATCGTAACAGTCTTTAATCAGTCCAACAATCCGAGGCTTTCTGTTTATCCAATCGTCCAAATGACACTTCTTGACAAAGTCTGAAACTGCACAATCCCACCCATCAACCACCTCACCCAACCCATCTTTTGCATTTTTGATCTCAAAAAGTTCTGCCACCAGACTCAACCTTCTCCTACACGGAATAAGAGCCAAATGATCTAGCAGATCCTTTTTATTCACCCTGGTACTGCAACTCACCAAAGAAAATAATTACAGTTTTGTATACTCAGTGTGTAAAGATTCATCCTTACAAACAGAAAACAACACCAGTAGAACCAAGACACAAAAACACTATTTCAAAATTTCCCTCGGCTTTCTGATTACGGCAGCAGAAATTGGATGCTATGGACTTTCTCTAATGGTGCCAGTGGTTACGTAGCACTGTCCTCAAGAGCACCTAGTACACCAGGTCACCAGTGCACTAAGCACCATTACCAAAAACACTCAAAGTAAAGAGAAACAGGTTGGACTGGACTGGAAAATTGAAGCACCCTAAGATACATCAGAGAAAAAAAAGGAGCACCATCTCATACAAAACTCGTAACCTCTCCAAAATAGCAGGTAGATTGTCAAATTTTATACAAATAATTATACCTGCTCATATTCATTTGTGTAAGAAGATCACTAAGATCAGCAGGCCATGCGGCTTCCTCCTTTCCTGACTTGCGAAAAATTGTCTTTATCAATCTTCTCAATAAAATGAAATTTCTCTTCTCTTTTGAATCGGCATTAAACTTCTGTGTCTCCCCCTCAAATGAGCTCGCCTCATTCTTCACCAATTCCAACCTCCAAAACTTCACAACATTGTCTTTTACACATAGATTATTTGCAGTCAAATTCTTGAAGACATAACCATTTTCATGAACATAACACACTGTTGATAGCATATGAAGGATGAACTTTCTCCAAAAAGTCGGTACATATGTTGCATTTAACCCATTGCCAACTGCACACTCTAAAATTGGTGAATTGCAAGTTATACCACAAAATTTATTTAGCCATTTGTCAAAAGCGTTTCCCTTTCTCTCATAAATGATGACCTTTTTATCACTGTCATTTGTGACAACTTTTAACAACCCTTCATGAGTTAAAAGTAGAGGAAATGGGACAAAACCTTCACCAACCCTATCTATAGATATCTCGCTACCGCAACTCATGAGGTTACCGTCACCGTCAGCAGAATCAACAATAAAACTGTAGTCTATGAATGATCTGCAAAATAGACAACATTTCATACTATAAAGTGCGGAATAAAGAGTTTAATAGTTTTAAAAAATGAAACACATTCACACTGGAAAGTGTGCAATAGAGAGTCAGTGAGCAACTTTCAACTGTTAACTCTCCAAGGAAATACCATCCTTTCACAGCGAACCATGTGTTACACAAACGATCAAAACATCCCAACATAGACTCCCACTATGTCAGAGATAAGCAATAATAGGCAAGAACTTACTTGGCTTGGTTGATCTTAACTTCATTTTGCTCCTCAACGTCTTCACTACTTGTACCCTTTAGCTTCTTTGAGTTGGAATCTTCCATCTCTGCGTTACTACTTGTACCCTTTCGCTTCCTTGAGTTGGAATCTTCCATCTCTGTGTAACAACCGGCTTGCTACAACCCAAAATCCACAAAAAAAAAATCAATTCCTCACGAATCACATGACAGACTTAAGTCGAAATAGATTGATAAACGCGAAAACAAGCATGTGATTTTACTTGTGAAGCAATTATTTAAAATCAGTTGACCACAATATACTACTTCATGTCTACTTCATGAAGCAATTAGATCAGGTCTCAACGTACCCGAGATCTTATTCTTACAATCAAATTTCTAACTATTGCTTCGAGTGTCATCTTCCATAACACGTGTTCGGTCTCAGAAACGCGGTAAAACAACATCCATCTTGAACCGTTTCTCTACTTTTGTTTCAGTAAACTTGTGCCTAGGAACTACTGTATGATTGAGTCATATATATCCCACCTCTTTCTTTTCATTTGCATAATTTTACAAAGTTTCTCCCAGAAAAACAACAACAACAGAAACCCTGTAAGTCTCACATAAACTCTGAAAACTTCCAAGTGAAGATACACACATTATTCAGTTAAAATTTCGGGATTAAACAACAAAATTCGACAACTTAGGTCAAATGTTGATCATATCAGAAAGTTACAAAATCAACCAATATTTCTAGGTTAAGAATTATTCGAAAGATGAACAAAATAAGATTGAGTGACGGAAATTCATGAGTACCCAATTCAGATTGAATTAAAAGATTCATACATTCATACAAATTGGGCTAAACATCATGAAAAACATAAACCCACAATAATTTTAAGGTCATAAACACTTACTCAAAAGTTTAAGCTCGATTTCGCCCAAATTAATTGAACCAATAAATTTCGCCCAAAACTTGATGTGTACGGCCTGATTTTTGTTGAATTTTGAGCTGAAAGAGTGAAGCTTGAGGTTAGGGTTTGGGATAGTAGTCTAGTACAGAAATTTTGGGGGGGAAATTTTGTTGTCGCGCCAAAACCCTGATATTTTTTTGTCTCAAGTAAGGAGTAATGCAACATTAAATTTTAAATGCAACGTCTATCTATAGACCGTTATAGACCGTTACATTAGGCGATGCAAACTTGCAATAGCTGAACGGATGAAGTACCAATCGAAACTTGGAGTGTGTTATCGTCACTTGTGTTGTGTGTTGTGGGTGCGATTTGTATTAAAGGAAAAATTATTTGTATAAAAAAAAAAAAAAGATAAAAGGAGAGGGGCCACCTCTATCTCTATAATTGTAATGGAATCTGTTGAAATGAAATATTGACATTCACAAGTAATTCAAGTCAGAAGAGCTCATTTTACATCAACAATTCACTGCACAAAGTTCATTGTAAAGGTGACGCTACTTTACATAACCCTCTGACCCGAACCAAGCCGAGGTCACAGCAACGCATTCAGTGATTCTCAGCAAGTCAGGATATACTATATCATTCCCTAAAGCTTCGCACTCAACTCCTAACATTTACATACGAGACCAGCCGATTTCCCCACATATATTCCCTCTTTCGCTAAGTTAAAGGCCATCGTGATATTACATTACTCGATCAAAGTGATCTGGGGTAATTGAGCCTTTATAAGCGGGAAATTCTCACCGCCTGTCGAGAGTTCACCTTCAGTTGCCTCTCTGCCACTAATGTGGTTCCTGGACAGCAGGGTTCTCAGCAGCAGCATCAGCTTCCTGCCTGGTAGAATCTGCATAAAACTGGTTTTGATCTCTCACATCTCTAAATATAGAGAGGAGAGAGTTGAGACTTTCAGAGGAAGCTCCTCCTAAAATCCATAGTAACAAAGAGCTAAACGAATTCATATTTCCAGGGTTCTGACCAGTTTCTGATTGTTGACGGTCATGCCCAGGAACTGGAAGAGGATCTCTTGCGGTTATTTCTCTTTGCTGGTTTGTCATCCCTGACTGTTCTTGAAGCCCTGGAACTTCTGCCTGCATATTCTGAGGTACTGGAACATCAATACCTGGCCTAATCCCAGAGGCTGCTGAGCCTGAGGCATCGTCCAAATCCGCAGGCCCACTATTCCTTGTATTCAACCGGGTGATGTGTAATGTCGAGGCAAGTATAGTCGATGAGGTAATGTGGAAGTCTGGGTGCTGATGCATCTGTGAACGGCGATTATGAAGGAATCTTTGTAAAGCAGGGACCTGAACACACAGTGTGAGATGCATAAGCCAAGTAGCCAACCAATATCAGCTAACAGATGCTGCACGAATGGAACTGGACCAGAGTAACCCCCTCAAACGTAAATCCCAACATAAAGGAGATTGATCCACCAAGGACATTCAACCAACACAAGATAGAGCAAAAGCTAACAAGGAGGCATTTCAGTTCATCAATTAAACATTTAACGGGCAATTAAACAAAATAAATAGATAAGTGAATTCTCTGACTAAAAACTTGTACTATTTAACATCAAATAAAAGCACGTGAAGAACATCTAAATGTACTAAAAGGGAAATGCCTTGTGTAAAAGGGAACAAAAAAACATTTACCTCAAATCGGTTCCAAAAATACATGATAAGATGCTGCATAAATGCTGCAGTAGTCGACAAAGCGAGGTATGAAAAGCCTACACACAAAAGTATCACCAGTTCACTCGGTAAAGAACCTTCAATGATTATACATTAAAGCAACACTGACATCAGCAGAGAAAAAATGTCTAATTCACCAATACTGAACTAAGTTCATACCGTAAGGATAGGAGAAGAAGTAAATGTGGAACACTAGGAAATAGAGTAAGAAGAAGCGTGGAAAGAACTTCATCGATATTGGAGTTCGGACACTGTAAGAAAGAGAAAATTCAAAGTGAAGAGGGTGACAGAGATATAGAAGAAACCCTAACAACATACGGAGTATCATAAAAACGGAAAAAAAAAAACAAATTGGAGAAGACTTGTCAAAACAGCAATTGACTAACCTGATAAGGGTAAACAGCTCACACAGCCAGACCAATATCAAGACCATGAAAGCCAGAAGTTGATCGTCATAGAACTCGAACAGGAAAAAAAGGATGCCTATCATAATCTGCAACACAGAACAGCTTATACCACCAATAAGTAAAATTGTCAAACTAGAGTATAGGAGCAGCAACTTTTAGAATAATGAAAATAAACGAACTCACAGGCACAAATACAAGTGATTCAATGACGTGAACAAAAATCAATTGGAACGTTGGGAGTCGATGTCGAGCATGGTGTTGCAGCTGCACTGCAATAATTTAAGCATAAAGGGTTAAAGACTTCCTGGTACTTCTACCCATACTTGCGTGTTGCAAGTTCTACGTGGGAAAAGAAACAACAAACCATAATAATCAAGTAAAAAGATTCCTCCCTCATAATTCCCAAAACCAATAAAATTAAAAATTGAATTACTACAAACAATATCATATAAAAGTCTCTCCAACATCTTATGTACTCAGAAATCTATATAAGCATATAGAAATCTATATTAGCTAGACTTTGTCCAATATGGGAATTATTCTGGGTTTTCACTTATCAATGTGTTGAGGTTACTCCAATAAAAAAAGGGCAGCCCCGTGCACATTGGCGTCCCCGCAAGGCGAGGGTCCGGGGAAGGGTCTCCCCACAAGGGTGTATAGGGGGCAAGCCTTCCCTTATCATTTTGGTCAAGAGGCTGCTCCCAGGACTTGAACTTGTACCTATCGACCACAAAGCAACACCTTAACAGGTGTGCCAAGCCTCCCCTTCAACTTTTGCATCTTGCTTAAAAAAGAGAGAAGGAATGAACGAACCTGTGAATTTAAGCATACGCGTCTGTGTCTCTCTCAAAGTAAAAGAGACTGACATTGTGGTCGTAAAGAACACAAAAAGTGACATCATGAGCACTCCACATTTACTCACCAGGTAATCTGCATTAGCACAAAAGGAAAGCATGTCAAACAACAAATGAACAAGAAAACCACACATTATTTAAATAAACAGAACCAGTATAAGCAATCAACATTCAACATAGTTGGTGTTATACTAGGAATATCAGCGCAAGTCTAGACTATAGCACATCAAGAGATGAATAAGATGAGTGAGACAAACCTCCAAAGGAAGCAGAATCGTTTGATGGTTCTCTGGCATAACTCAGGTTGTAGAACTCTCTTGTCTGGTAGTTATATAGGTATCCTGCAGAAAATTAAAAAAAGTTCATGGTTCTAGGGTACAGTTGAATCATTAGTGTGGGAAAGCCGGGAAGTAAGATTAATCAGCCGATTTTAGTTTCTACAGCAATCCCAACAAGAAATCACAAGAATAGCCAAATATGGATGCGAGATGTCCTGATGGAAACAGCCTTGACCCTTGCCACTACCATTAAGCAGTTTTTAGCGACTATGTCTATAAAAACTGAAGATATTTGAATTAAGGTAAGTACAAGCAAGAGGAACAGAAATCCCCAAAGAAACTTTTCTGAAAAAAGAATATTTTAGCGAAAAGAATCACATCACACCAAACATACGAACAAGATAAAAACAACTTGTCACATACGAACTTATGCACATAGCGCACAGCACAACAGACTTCCCTCCTTAATACATTCATCATAAAACGAGAAACTAGGGACAAGCATTGAGCAACAGTGACCATTTCATTGCGCCGAAGGACCAAGTAGTTACATAAACTCAATACATCTAGCAGCAAGGGCATACGGAAAGGCTCAGACAGTGAAAAAGGTAATTTAAGCTAGTTTCAAAACAAAATTTCTGGGAAAATTGCCATCCTAAAACGTAATATACAGCATAAAAAGCAGATAGTGAACATTCCAATCACACCAGAGGCACACGACAAACATGAATAGAACTATATATTTCCAGCTTGAAATCCGCAACACCGCTGACAAGAAATACATATATATATCCCAGAAATAAACAAGAACTTAGATTGTAGAATGCTGTGAATTACCTTCTCCAGGAGAATCCAGTAAGCTGTTCATTAATATAGTGTCATATCCTACGACTCTGTTAATAAGAAGTTGTTGCCACCTGAAACAAATATTAAAAAGCTTACAACCCACCACCAACAGCGGTATTCTCACAGGCCCGCTCCACAAGGACATTTATGCTAAATGACAAGAATCAAGGTCAAGAAATACTGTACAAAGAATAAACTAAATATTGAGGATTATTTAAGGCGAATCGAAAATTGCTAACCTGTTACCAAAGCATGAATGGCGCGCTGATATGCTTATATTAGTTGTGCGTATGCTGTGACGAGCTTTGGCTTCTTCAGGAAGCAAAAAGTAGCCCTATAAGCAGGAGAGAATTCGGCATGGATTAGTGCAGAGGCTAGCACCATAATATATCAAACAGAATTTAAAAACAAAAAAAAGCTCCATTAAAAGACCAAACAAAGCACAAGAGAACAGAGCCGAACGCACCTTTTCCATAGTATACAGATATGCTGGCTCAAATGCTGTAATTTTTCTTTCAAGCCACTGCACTGAGAAGATTGGAGGCTTAGAAAAGAAGCATGCAGATAATACCTCAACTAGATAAATGTCAAGATCTAAGCATTTTGATTCCTGGACACCTCTCACGATTTTTGATAAAGAAAATTGACTAGCAGGCCAAGAACTGCACAGGAGAGCACAGCAGAGAAGTAGCAAAATTTACAGGCAATGACAATTGCAATTTGAAGAAGATACAGAGAGTAAAGGAAAGAGAATTACACTGTTGTCTTCATTACAAAATTCTACAACTCTTCTCAGATAAATTACAGAAAAGAGACTCTAAAAGCTCCCATTGAGAAAAGAGGCTGAGAAAACCAACATTCGAATTCCGAAGTAGGGATTAAATTGCCATTCTCCTAATTTTATTTGCCAATAATATCCAAAAGCATGCCAGGGAGTGCCTATTCATATGAAAATTAATTTGTTGCTCATCAAAAAAGGACAAAGGCCAAAAAGCATACCAAACTGAAAAAGACAACAATTAAAAACTTCCTCTCAACACTTTGGCATTAATCAAAAAATATTCCAATCTTACTCAACATACAAGAAATGAAACATCAACATGCCAGCAGATTCAAATGTACGAAATGTTTACTTTTCAAGTGATAGTATTTACCTGAAATAGAGTTGAGTCGATCGAGGTAGAAAATGTGAAGCCACTTAGGAATGTCAAGATTCAGATGAATACCTGCAATATTCTGTACTTAAAAATCCAATTCAGCAAAATGAACATGAGCCTCAACGTTAAACAAAAAAGGTTAATCGATATACTTCAAAATGAATGAAGTTACCACAATAATTTTGGAAAAGACCACACTTTCGGGACAATGTGAGATATATGAACGACCAAAACAAACTGTCTAATATGCTTGACAGCCCTGAACAAATCTGTATCTACTGTAAGAGATACCAAAAAGGTGACAGATTGAACATAGACTGCAAGCTAATAACAAGTACATCAGAATGCAACAAATCAGAGCACAAATGCAATATCCGACGTCAGCTCATATCCAAGTCACACAAGTCAGAAACTAAGCTATCGCCAATTCGACCTACTCATGCATTTCGTGGCCACATGTAAACAGCCATCAGATATATAATTTAAGAAGCTGCTAACCAAGAGGTTCATTCAAGTCTGGTGCTGTTAAGGGACACATCCCACATCAATGTCAACAGAACAGTTACATTAATAAGGCACGACAGATTCAGTTCTCACCACAACATTATAACGAAATTGATATTACCTTACTGCCAAGCACAAATAGAGAGAAAAAAGCATGGATAGGAAGGAGCAGTGCCTCAATGATTGACTAAGGTGACTGAAGCACAAACATGCAAGCGTACGAAGAGTTGCACTAAAAGGATGATTCAAAAACACTTACCCAGAGACTCCCCAACAGACGTGTTCCATGTTTCCAAACAAATGATAGACGCCTGTGCCACTTTCTGAAGAAGTGAAGAAAGACAGCTTTGACAGGCTGCTTGGAGAACAACGAGAAAAGTTCATATGGTTCATCTCTCTCAGCTCTCACATTCTGGAGATCTAGCTTTGACACCCTTACATCAACGGTGTTTTCTGATTGTGCTTCAAAGAGTTCGTCGTATGTTTTCCAGAACTTCAAATTCAATTTCCCCCTTCTAGCACCAGAGGCAACCCAGTTGAACCAATCTTTCACTGCAAACAAATTCAAGTCGTCTCCATGGGCTTCTAGTTCTTTGGGTCTATCAATTATAGTATGCTCAGTAGGAACATGTTCCAGATTAGGTTCCGAATCATTTTGTGACAGCAAGCCAACACCAGTTATCTGTATTCACAGATAATAAAAAGTTGTCACATATACCACAAGAGATTCAGTACTATGAAAAAAAATGAAAGACCCCAAACAAAGACTGTCATAGATGCTATGGTTGACTGACCATATTGGCAACATCCTCTAGACCAAATGAAATGTTCCCATGGTTCAAATTAGCACATTCTTTATTCTGCACCAAAATACCCCGGCTAGTTTGTCTCTCAATTGGTCTAGAGGTGGCTTCCAATATGGTCAGTCAACCATAGCGAGATGATAAGAAGGTTGGATCTGAAAGGGGGGATCAATAGACTTTGGAAAAATGAATATTATTTTATACACCAGGGTTGCAAGTAGCTCTAACTTTGTTAATAGTTTACAAGTGCTTACAGAAAGAATATGACTAAACGGAACTAAGCTAAATCGTTAGGCAGAAATGGAAAGAATAAACCATCTATGACTGATCTATCCAACAAAAACGAAACCACATACTCCTGAAAGTCTGATAATAGAGTCCAATCATACCTTGATGTAAATGAGTTGGGCTTCTGATGTTTGAACTCCTGAAAATTCACTCGAGCAACCAGGCTGCACAATAGCAAATCAACAATCAAAATAACAAAGACGTACAACGGGAGGACTCGAAGAAAAAGCAATCCATAAACTGCAACTGAGCAATTGAAAACAAAGAAAGGCTTAAATTGCAAATTCAACACGCTGCAGCAATACAAAACAGGGCTTTGATACTGTATTAGGTGTTCTCAAATTTAAAACGCATTGATACTAAAAGAACTAGCAAACACCTCTCAGATCCTACAACAAACTAGATAAATACAAATTGCAGCTGGTTGACCTCAACAGCCTGTCTATTTTGTCTCAGTGCCATTCAACCCCTCTAAGCATTCTGAATCAGTAGTCATGCTCACTTAAATCATAGTAAAGCCCCATATATCATTTATTCAAGATTAACCTCAACCCTTTGTCTGGATGGGGGAAACAAGAGGGAGGGAGAGATGAAAAAAAAAAAAAAAATTTCCCTCACCACTAGATAATCATCTCCTTGATTGGAGAGATTTGAAACGAAAACTCAACTATATGTTACTTCAAAGTCCCATTTCCATTGGGCATTTCCCTTCTCCCCGGTTCTTGATAGTTATCCAAATGGAGGATTTTTCTTTGCCCACCCTCTGCTTCTACTAAGATTTTAGGACTCCCCTGCCTTCCCTCCAAATAAGCTATCGAGATGAAGTGTATGAAGCTCAACCGAGACACATCAATCAATCTTCCATTAAATAATTACAAGAACACTAATCTTGTTTGGTAAGGAGGAGCCAGGAAGAAATGAAAGGAAGTCCAGTGACAATAGTTTTCAACTCCATGAATCAAGAGGAAAGGGAAGCGAAAATTTCTAAACAAAAAATCTCTTTACTTTTCGACCCATACATGCGGAAATTGGGTAGAGACAAGAATCACAGAATATACTTTTTTCACATTTTTCTTCGAATTTATCCACAATACTAATAACCAAACAACGAAAAGGCTACTTTCCTTCCTTTCCCTTCTCTTAAACTCATGTCTTACTGTTTATAATAGTCTAGAAATTTCTTGTTAGTACTAAAACCATCTAGAAAAGTCTATTTAAGTCTCTCCCTCTAAGTCAGCTTACTATCAAAATTAAGGTAGAAATCTCCACTATAGCACTTTGCATCTCGGTTAAAACATGCTCACCAAAAGCAATGTTGTAATTAGAAAATCGATGCAGTAATACAACAACACTTTCTACAGCTACCACAATCTCATTTCAGCCTTCCTAACCCTAATACATCATAGCTTGATACCCCCCATACACACTTGACTCAAAAACCATCCACCAATCACTTCAACAAATCAAACAAACTACATCTATACAAAAGGGTCCAAATTCACCCGTATTTGAATTCAAAAGACACGTTCTTTATTCAACAATTTTCGCACCCCCATTCCCCAAATCCTGACTCCGCCCTTGTAGAAACTCATAGAAACCCTACAAAATCTACTAATCCTCTCATTCATCTTAAAACCATTAAATAAACCTAGTTTGATCATCAAAATCAATCAAATTCACTCACTTTACTGCATTTTTTCATACATATTACTCTAAAGTAAAGTTCCGGGGATTGATAAATCTAGGTTTTTACGCGTTATCACATACTTCGTATACTTAAGTGACCAGGTGGGTGGTAATAATGTAATATATCAACCAAAGGCTTTCAATAAAAATCTCAACCCCAAAACCTTAAATCCTCGCAAAAGCGAATTCATAATCCCGTAACACCTAAACTCGTCTCGATAATCGACATCATCTGTAATCGTCAACAATACTCTACACAATGCCAAAACCCCAAAAACCAAAACCAAAACCAATAGCTTCAATCACACACTATCAACAACAATTCCACACCAAAAACAAACTCAATCAAACTCATATAATCAAACTAACCAATAAAAAACCACATAAATTCAACCAAATAAACTCAAAATTAAATCAAAAAATTAAAGAAATTAAACCTGCTGAACAAAATTGGCGTGCATAACAACAAGAATACAGAAAAGAGTAATGGCGGCAAATAGATAGAAATACTCAAGCGCAGTTCTAATTCTCGGTGTCACCATTTGCGAAAACCTCTCTTGTACTCTTATAAATGTTTGCTCTGGATCCATTTTTAGAAAAAAAATCCAAACTTTCTGATTGATTGAGTAATTAATCAATCGATTGTTCCAAAATATAGGGTTTTTCGGCGGAATTTGATGAGTTTTACGTCATTTTGGGGGTTTTTTTTTTGGGGTGATGGTGATGGTGATGATGAAGAAGCTTCAAGTTGAAGGAGTCGTAGATGTTTCAAAGAGGAGAGAGAAAGAAAGAAAGAGATTGAATCACCAGCGATGATGAGAGAGATGTAGCGTGGCGGGTAAGCTTCCCATGATTCCCACGGGTTCCCCTTTTTAGTAATTTTTTATTCATCGAGATAAGTCGTGTTTTTTTATTATTATTATTATTATTCCCTCGGTTTTTTTAAGTAGGTGCGTAGTTAAATTAAAATGTCGTTTTGAGTTCTTTTGTTGCGTGTGTAGAGATTGTATGCTTGGTTGACGATGACTAGAACTATACAATGAGTTACTTAAAAAGTTACGAGTTTAGAGGATCAAGATTGCCCTGTCTAGAGGTTGTTTCATTTGATTTTGTTTCATTCGATTTATGAGGTGTGAATAAGGTGTACGCATCGGTTGGATAGAAAACATGTTGATGTTTGTAGAGTTGTACTCGAAAACATTTTCTTAGTGCAAATGATGAGGAGTGGAGGCTAATACATGTACAAATTAGAGAATCATAATGTTTCTTCTTAACTACTAAGTCAAGGCTGTTCCAACTGATAATTGTAACGAATTAACGACATTGGTTTCGAGTTTTGAAACCATATAATGATGTGTTACGGAGTATGATTGAAGGCAATCAAGTAAGGGAAATGTTAAAACTCTGCACACAAAGCATCGGATAAGGAAACTCTAGTTTACAGTTTATACAGATGTTGTTACAGTTACAGCACCAAGTGAGGCTATGGTACATGAAGAAAGTTAATCGAGGGTACTCGTGAACTTGTAAGATGCATAGGATAAGGTACCAAGTTCCCAGCTGCGATGTATGAGTTCTGCCTGTGTGTTTTCTCCGGCAGCACCAATGGCTACGTGCAATGGGTAGAAGTGATCTGGCTCAGGGTGAGCCTTTTTCGCGTGAGGTGCTTTGTTTTGGTAATCATTCACATCTTCAAACCTGTAAGAGGGGAAAAAATCGAATGAAGAGAAGAAAATCAACTGATGTCAGTCACAATCAATTTTAACTTCTTAGACAAGGATTCAGAAAAGGACTAATGCAGGTTAAAATACTGCAGTTAAGAAGTACATAAGCTTTTCCTCGATCCTTATCCTCAGAAGGATCAGTAACACAGTCTGATTATCGTCCCAATGTTGGTTCAATGATCAGGATTCAGGAACCAGTAATGTTTGTGTTCTATTCAATTACCATTATCGGGGGGAACCAAGATATGCAGGTGCAATGACTTGACAAGATTAAGCAGGAAGATAAGTAAATCCTGTTTAAATTTCATTCAGCTTGGAAGCAAGTTCATGTATGATGTATCCAATTGCAAGAACCCCAGTACAAGCATTTGGAATTGACATTCAGGACGGCAGTAACAACAGATCGACAGAAAGTACTTGCTTCCACTCCAGAGAAAAAAAAAAGGGAAGGTCAAGGTTGAGGTCCCTCAGACCCTGATACTGTCTGAAGTCCATAGCCTAAAACAGAATATCAAAAAAGAAGGCGAAAGATAGACATAGTTCAGGTGCAAGATTGAACTGCGAACTGAAAATTCTGGTTCATGGCGTTCCTCTCAAAAGAAGAAGAATGGCTTTTCAAACTGTTCAATTTGAGGATAAGGACAGCGTTCCTTTACAGGATGCGGAGGTTGGAAGAGTGGAAGTAGTGCGTTCATTTCAGACAGTCTTACGGCATGCACATAACAGTCAGACATGCATACGACAATCAGAGTTTGAAATATATCAGATCCTAGCCAGCAACACTATTTCAGAAAAAAGTATCTACAGTAACTCAAAATCTGGTAAAGGAGATAACGCACTACTCTGATAAGAGTAGATAAAGCACTACTCTGGACAAGAATATGATTAAAAGTAACTCATGTTTGTGTTCCATTTAGTTTGGAAGCACGTTAATGTATCCAGTTGCTAGAAGTCTAGAACCCACACGAATTTGAGAATGAAGTTCAGTAACGCAGCAAGCACAGATCGATTCCATCATTCCCGTTCTCAAAAATTAATAGAAATGGTGGAAGATGCAGATAGAAATATAGAATAGGTGCAAAAATAATTGAACTGTGAACTAAAAATTCGGGTACATGGCCGTTCTCTCAAAAGAAGAAGAATGACTTTACAAATTGCTCAATTCGAGGAGGACAGTGGAGATTGGAAGCATGGAAAGTTGTGCATTGGTTTCAGACAGTCTTATGGCATGGACATAACAGCCAGACATAAGCATAGGACATTTGGAGTTTAAAAATCAAATGCTACTCAGGTCACAGTAACACAAAGCCTGGTAAAGGAGATAAAGCACTACAAGAGGCAGATGAGTCAATTATCCCTTTTCATCTCCAAGAACACAAGGCATACCTCATGAGTCATAAGCAACAGTCTTAAGAAGCTACTGACTACAAGTATGTATCAATGTCTAGACAGTCAAGAAAGAAGCAAAAACTCGAATCCATCATATGCGCCTAAACAAGTGCCAGAGAGTACGAAAATATTACCTTTTACTGACCAGAGCTTCTTCAAGCCAACTATCAAACTCCTTAGCCCATGGAACAATTTCTTGAGAACCTCTACGGAGATCCCTCAAGTTGTGTGTGGCACTTCCAGAACCAAAGATGAGAACGCCTTCCTCTTTAAGAGGTGCCAAAGCCCGTCCTACATTATAGTGGTGTGTGCCATCTAAATGTGTTTGAACAGAGAGCTGGCAGACCGGGATATCAGCCTCAGGGTACATGAGCATCAGAGGAACCCATGCCCCATGATCGAGACCACGTTTCTTGTCCACACGTGCTTGCTTGAACCCAGAACCGACGAGAAGCTCTTGTACTCGCTTTGCCAAATCTGGAGCCCCGGGAGCAGGATACTTGAGCTGCAAACAATGGAAAAATGTACGTAAGTGGTATGTCATCATCTTACTTGTTCTCCTTAACATACGACTACTTCTGGAAAGTACTACATCTGGGAGAAGCTATCCACCTTATAGCAGCCATTACCAGTGTAATTTACATTCAAAGTGATTATTGCATCACTCCGATCACGGGAAACCCTCAGTGTCATATCTTAGATTCACTTCTTTAGAAAACAGACTCCATCCACCACTTTGATATGAATGTCAACCTTGTGCATATATGATATACCAATTCACTTCATTTGTTCCAATATATTGCATCAACATTTTACCTACAATCCATAACCTCAAAAAAAAAAAAAAAAGACATTTTACCTAGTAAACTTCTTGTGAACACTATACAGTGTACACACAACACAAACACTAGTCTATTACTCTTCATTCTTCCACACAAACCATCCAAATCATCAGGGCCTAATTTCAAGCAGGTGGATGGACTCGAGCATCTACACTACTCTGAAGAGTCTAACACCGAGTTTTGTCTTCTAGAAAAATGTCAGCTTGTACTCGAGAAGTTAACCTCTCCCTTACAAGCTTAAGCAGTGGTATACTAGCATTAAAGTTGTGTTCTTTGAACAAACAGGATAGATAATAACCCTGACACTAGTAAGCTATGACAAAGCCATCTCAATTTCCAAGATGAGGCTTGAGTTAAATTATCAGGCAAATTATTGCCAATTAAAAATCTAGCAAAAAAAAATTAATTCTAGACTTAGGTTGTATCCAATTCGAATCCATGCACAAACCTAAATCACGAAAGTAATTAGCCTACACACTTTCAGGGTCAGTGTGATTCCCCTTTCCTCACCTAATCCTAAACCTAAATTAAAGTACATAATACTGCACAAAGTTAATCAGTAAACAATACTATCACTATGGGACACAATCAAGGTGTTAAATTCATCTTGTTCCGATCAAAATCGAGATCAAATCACTCAAGTGGGCAATGTACTGATTGTAAACATGAAAACCAAGTTCCAATTGATAGCAATTGAATCATATTTGGGGTCACCTAACATAAACCATTATATGAATCCATACCACTAGCACAACAACCCAAACACAAAGTCATAAGTTCGGGAATAATTTGGGGTCGACTAACATGAACCCTCACAAAAATAAACTGTTAGAATTTTATCAAGATCGAGCTCAAATTATTCCACAAGGACACGAAATCAAAATCCGAAAAAACAAGTGGGTAATGTAATGTACGAGTATTGGTTGGAAAAATTCAATTGATTGCAATTACTAAGTCCTAGTAAACGAAAACAATTTGGAGTCGGCTAACATGAACCATTACACGAGTCAACACTAGTAGTACAAAAACATGATCAGCCTTAACACCAAGTTCTCTAAGTTCGGGAATAATTTAGGTTCGACTAACATGAACCATCGTAAAAAATAAAAATAACATAATGAGAAAAGAAATGAAAGAAATAGAGAGAGACAATATAGAAAGACAACCTTATACATAGGAGCAGGAAACCCGTAAAAGTCGTAAATGGTATCAGAGCAACCCTGGACCGCGTTAACAGTTGGCTCATCAGTCTCCCAATGACCAGATATCACGAGAATTGCTTTGGGTTTTTGACCAAATGTATCTTGTTTGAAACGCTTCAAGAAATGCCTCGCCGGAAGCGAGTCGTCGATCGAAAGCATCGGTGACCCGTGTGAGATGAAGAACGTCTTGTCGATTGTCATAGCGGCCATCTTTTTTTTACGTTGGAATTCTGGTAGCGTGAAGATGAAGATCAGAGAGTCCAAGAGAGAAGAAGGAAGAAATGTGAAAAATAAGGGAAGGTGGGATTTGTTTGATTTGGGTGGGAATTCTTATTCTTTGGTCGTTGATTCGTTGCCGCGTCATTTCCTACAACTACATTTCGTAAGTCTTACTTTTTAAGGGAAAGGTGTTTTGATGACATATCGGCCTACCTCATTCCGAGTCTTACACGTCTCGGAAAATAAGATAACATTATCGGTAAAGATGTAAAGTAAACTTTATGTTGGGAGTTTGTAGACGGTTTCTTTTGTATATAAAAGTATCGTATTTTCGTATCTAATTGAAGTACGATACGATAACTTATGAGTACTACCTTGTTTATTATCACTGCAGATAACAGGAATACACACAGATCGGACAGCAAAGTCGTGGTCAATTTACTGAACTGTCTGCGGAATTACATAAAAGTTGTGCAGTGAAAATTGCTGCGAATTTATTCATCACTGCAGATAACACGAATGGACATTATGATGATAAAAGCAACAGTCTGATGGTAAATAAACCCGACATGGGTCAGTCGGAAGTGAACTTGTATGAACCGTAAGACATGGTACCATGATCCCAGCTGTTATGAATGAGCTCGGCCATGGAGTTCTCACCAGCAGCGCCCATAGCGACATGCAATGGGTAGAAGTGTTCTGGGCTAGGATGTGCTGTTTTCCAGTTGGGTGCTTTTGTTTCATAGTTATTCACGTCTTCGTACCTGCAAAATATTTCATATTTGCATATGGCAAAAAATTCCATCAGCTATTGTTCTTGCACCCGAGAAAAGAGCAAAATGTAGTTTACGAGTTTCAGATCAGGATTCAGGAACCCTCTTTCCTAGACTGCAGCAGAATTGACCTTAAGATTTGGTTCAGCTATGTTTGTTTTAAATGTCGTATGAGGTTACGGGTTACCACATCAGCAGACTTGGTTCATTATAAAAGATCACAGTTTATTTTCTCGAACGACAAGTTACCTTCCATTTGTCAGAGCTGTTTCTAGCCAATTATCAAAGTCTGCAGCCCAAGGAGCAACTCCATCATTACAATGAGGGGTGGCATTGGAAGGGTGCGTTGCACTTCCGGAACCAATTATGAGAACACCTTCCTCCTTAAGAGGGGCCAGGGCTCTTCCCATGTTAAAGTGGTGCTTCCCATCCAGGTGTGACTGCACAGAGAGCTGACAAACAGGGATGTCAGCATCAGGATACATGAACATCAGAGGCACCCACGCACCATGATCAAGCCCACGCTTGTCATCCATCTGCACGCTCTTGAAACCTGATGCAGATAAAAGTTCTTGAACCCTTTTTGCCAAATCAGGAGATCCGGGAGCTGGATACTTGAACTGGAAGATTCAAAAGCAAGAACATGGTAGCAAATTTAGCTTCACAGTTTACTCATTGGACAAACATAACTACTAAAACAGAAAGTCAACCCAAATGTTGCATTTCAGAAAGTTTGCCAATCCAATTCCAAGCAAATTGTAAGTTATGCAGTAATATGTTCAATTGGGGAATGATCTATTAACTTTCAGCAGGATACTGAAGTCGGGCCATCACTAAATTCTTGAAAGTTGAAACATAGCATGCGCAATACGGCATATGCTAATTTGAAGTCAATTCTGCACTCCTACCACTAAATCATTAATATTCCAAACACAGGTGTGTCGAGTACTGTTATATAAGAGCCTGAAACTCATTTAATAAAAAAGGCTTGAAAACCCAAAGATATCAGCTTTCTAGTTATGCAAAAACTCATTCATTTTTTTTACACTCCCCAAATTATGCAGTACAAAGCTATCTGACAGATGATGTGATACCTAGGAGGCTAAGACAATGAAATTCTGTAAGACAAAAAAAAAAAAAAAAAAAAAAAAAAAAAAAAAAAAAAAAAATACTCAAAAGATATAGGCAAAACTTGGCAAGAAGGTAAAACATCGGGACTTGCATAAAGAAATTAGTAGAATACCTGGTACATACGAGCAGGAAAGCCATAGAAATCATAGATGAGATCAGACTGAACAGCAGCGGTGACAGCAGGCTGTTGAGTTTCCCAGTGAGCAGAGACGATAAGAATAGACTTGGGCTTCTTTGAATACACATCTTCTCTCCATCTCTGAAAGAAATGTCTCGCAGGTTTTGACTCCTCTACTGTCATCCTTGGTGTTCCATGTGATATGAAAAACGTCTCTTTGATTTTTACCTCTTCACTGCCCATTTTGGACCTACTGTTGAAAACTTTCAGTTGGGTTCTCCTCTTGATCTCAGAAGCAGCAAAAGAACAACAAAGTTGCCAGAAACAGGAAGTGGTTGGAAAGATGAGCAAAGCATTTTTCAATACTTCATTGATGATTAAATACTTACCCTGAGAGTCTGGGTCTTGAGTCAACTAAATTAAGTAATATACAAGTATCCGTGCAATATGAACGGCTTTTAAATTAAGAATTAAAAATACGATTAACAGAGTGGCCAAAAATGCTTACTAGTGGGCATGTACCATGCTGTTCAAGCAATAATATTTCTTAAAATACAAGCATTTTCTATCTGAAGATTCTGAACAGCAAGAGTGACAGAATGATGGAGTAAAACAAGGATCTTACATAGAATACCTTTCAAAATTGAACCGGCACCAAGTCCGTAGCAGTATGATGGTAAAAACTCTAATCTAAGCCTTTCCTTAAGAAAGTTAGGCAGAGAATCTAATCTAGATTAGTAATAGAAGCAGATGAATCCAGAAAAACCACAGCTAATGTTGAAATAGTCTATGTGATTCCGTATGCACCAAGGTAAGACGCTTTGGAAAAGGGATTAAAACTCACAGGCAGTCACAGCTCAACTTGAGAGAGACACGAGGATTAGGCACCAATCACCATGATGCATTTCACCAACATACGCTTCCACAGATAACTTAGAACATTTCCAACAAAGAGCATGACAACCCACTTCTTCCTGTCTGTACCTCAAAATGGTGACAAGAATGTCATGCATCAAGATTCCGACAGACCAAGCCAAAAGATATCATGCTTCATGAGTTAAACTTCTTCCTCTTAGGCGCCTTTTGTGCTGGGCTTGAATTTCTCTCTGTATAGACTCTGAGCTTCTGGATTATCCTTCTTTCACTAAGACGGAGGACCAATGAGTGATACAACTTCCTCTGCGTGATGCAATCACATTTTCTCAGGTTTTCTTCATCATGTTGTAGTGAGCTTGTGCCGTATAAACTCTCTCTTGAATCAGCTAGGGATAATAAAGCCTTGCACACACCTTTTGTCAACAGCATATCACTACTCAAGTCCATAATTTCGCGACACAAAACCTTTTCTTTTTGGAACGAATCACCAACAGCGGAATTGGCCGAATCTCCCTTTGTAGCCAATGTGAGATCCAATTTAGAGTATGTCTCTTCAGGTAATAAAATTATATATAGCAAAATTAATAGCTCGAGTTGGGGCTCCCCATCATATGAGATCTCGAAGTATTCTGAATTCTCGCTAACACATCCAGAGTAGCCCAGCTTTCTCCAGAAAGATACTCTTGCTCTACTGGAACGATTTGTGGTGACAGATAAACTCCATTGGGTCACAAGTTCCATATCAATGTTGACAATATCATAAGGATTCTCTAGTTCTGTAAATCCATATCGGTGCAGCAATGCTGCATTACCAACAGACCCATATGTATTGAATACCTAACAAGATCAAGAAAATTAGGAATAAGCAGCTATCTCAAAAAGGTAATTTGAATGCCTTCACAAAAATTATCCTATTTGTGGCAAGGCAAAGTTTGGGTAAAGCTATGAGGATTATGTTTTGGAGTGAGCTTTAAAAGTCCTAGATGAATACTCACCCAAAACTTTTAAACCTCGCAACGTCTTATGATAATTACCATTAGGATGGTGTTGCCCAAAACTTTAACTTGCTGGTTGGTGACCCACAGAATCACACATCCAAATAACGATAGAGGGATGAAAATGAAAATATAGCCTACATTATACGACCAAACCCAAAACGAGAGGGGGAAATGGCCAATAGGTAAACTAGAGATGCTAACCTCTGCACCAGCTTTCACATCTTTCACAAGAATCATTTCCAACACAAGGGGATTGTCTGTCATATCTTGAGGCTCCAACTCATGGCTATCAGCAGAACTATGACCAACAACATCGGCCTCTGAATCATTCTCTTCAGACTGAGATGTCTCATTCTCTTCGGTCTGAGGCGCCTCTGTTTCCAGTTCATCACTGCTGCTATTCCCATTTTCAGACATGCTCTCATCACTGTCATCAGATTCTCCAGATGTGAAGTGAACATCCTCAGCCCCAGTCTTGTGGTTAAATCTGAAATTCAGAAAAGATAATTATTACTTGTATCATTTACTCACTTACTGTCAAGAAAGAAAGAAAGAAAAAAAAACAAGCATCTAGTGATCTTGCATTGAGCCTAGGCATGTGAGATGGAATGCAACAAATTGTGTGAGTTCTATTTCTATCACAAGCAACACATCATCTGGAGTTCATCATTATGGAGTTCATCATTGTACACCTCCATAATTCAACTATGGTTTATGAGCATCCTTGGAAGTAGCCTTCCGATTTCTACCTTTTTCTTGGTCCAAAAGAATGCATGAAAGCTCCTATAAATGACGTGAATACGCAAGGGTACCAGGGACTAAGACGTCTGCAGATTACAACTTTCTCTAAGCGAGAAGGATGAGTGAAGCTTACAGATCTGCCAGAGGAACCATTCCAGAACCATGGTAGTCATCAATTTGAAAGGACCGAGATGCTACAAGACTTTTGGCAGCAAAGTAATCTTCAACTTGAAAAAACTTTGGATCCAATGCAAATTCCTCTGATTCAATGAGAGGTAAAATGCAATCTTTCCAGTCCTCATGAACAAGAGCTTTATCTTCTTTCACAGTCTGCCTACAAATGATCAAAGTAACATTAAAATCCGAAAGTATGCTGTCCACCTACGATTAAAACTAACAGTGTCAAGCCAGAATCTGATGAACCTCTGACTCAGTTAAATGAAACAAAAGGTCGAATACTTCCAAACCCTCCAGTGCATCACAAATTCACAGCTTACAAGGAAGAATAAATTTGAATAATCGCAATACGCATCTTTTATATTTCTATAGAAATCAACAGCAATAAAGTTCACATGTGCAGTAAAAGTACAACAACTGCCGGAACCTCCACAATCCACTTCCATACAATTGCTTTATCCGTGTGCGTTTAGTGGGACTCCCTCAGCACTCAGCAGGTAATCTAGATAAGGCTATCTCCACAGGCCTTATTCGACAAGGCAAAATGATCAAACTATCACTCCCTAGTACCTACAAAACGCTACCCCACATTCCTCTAAATCACTCCATTAGATAGGATAATGTTACAAATGTTCTCTACAATCTACCCACATTTATGTTTCATGTCATACCATCACCATTCTCCTCAATGCATATACCAAATCCTAACCTTCTTTTGGTTACACTCCAAACTGCCTACATTCCAAACCAAACAATCGAAACAACACCTCAACTTCTCATACACACGATTATTCCCATACCCGCTTTCCTCCCTCCTAGCTTCCACCATTCAAAATCAACACTAGCACGAAATCTAAACTAACTTAAAAAGGCTACACCATCTAGAATTTCGACTACAAACCCAAACCCCCCAAAAAATGTTGCCAATCTTTCCTAAACAGATATACAGTAACATACTAACAACCCAACAAGATTATACAAAAATGTCATGTTCAATACCCCGAACCCCCGAAAAAGACAATCAACCTTCTAATTAACAAGACCAATACTACTTCTACTACTATCACATTGTAAATTTACTCACATTCGCATAATTAACGGGAATTTTTATACGATAAGTTCGACCACAAAAGTCAAATGTGACCGATAATTTGTTACCACAACCACACGAAACGGATAAATAACGAGAGCGCAAACAGTTTAATGAGCCATTAACGAACCCGAAAAAAAAAACCAGGAACATCACCTGGTGAAGTTCAGTACCACAAAGAAGAGAATCAATCTCATCCAAACTCCAAACCAAAGGCAAAGGCTCGGAAAACGGCAAAAGTTGAAGGTAACCGGCCCACGGCGAATCCGAACCTAAGCTACGTTCATACATTACAGCAACGGAGAGTCCGAAGCTGCCGTCCAAGCCTGCAGCCTCGATCATCTCCGCAGCTCCGGAGGTTTTAATTGTCAGGCATGAAAGTTTCGGTATCGTCGCGATTAAGTCACCTTCATTGAGGTCGCGCGTGGTTAATACGGAGATTCCGGCGAGTTCGTCGTCGGTAAATTGAAGCGCGTCGCTGTGTTGGATTCCATTTGACGCCATCCACCGCTTGAACACGCGCAGACGCCTGTTTGAGAAGAGAGAGAAAGTTAGTTAGGGGAAGCGTGTGGGAGAAGGAAGAAGGGAATGGAGGAGAGAGATACCTGGACGCCATGGAAATGGTGATGGTGGTGGTGGTGGTGGAGACGACGGGAGGTTTTGCGAGGGTTTTGCGAAGAAAAGAGGCGTGAAGGAGAAGCCAGATTTTCTATTTTCACTTAATTGGAGCCCATCGTAATCCAAGTGGTCAAGCTCATTAGCTCAAGTTCGGAACTCGAGCTCGAACGAGCTCGAGCTTGAGCCATGGCCTACCTGAGTATGTTCGGATGGTATGGTTTTAGCCTTTGGACATTGGTTAGACTACGGCTATCCGGTTTTTTTTTATTTTTAGTGAGAGATGTTTGTTGAGTCGAGTTTTTTAAGAAAATTCGGGATAGTAATTGTACTCCGTATAAGGTTTGGACATAGTTATTCGTTAGATGGATTAATGTTTATATCATCGCAACTGGAGTACCACCATTGATACTTCCAAGTGTTTATGACAGTGTCTCCGTATATCTCACTAGTACCAAGCAAGATGCAAACTTGCTCGAGTGTAAATAGCAATTACGGAGTACAAATGTTTGGAGTGTACGCTTTTCTTTCTCATTTCGAAGAAAAGGTGCTACTCCATACTTGGTAGTTGGTACCCCGTCACGCACTCACGCTTGAGGCTCCGTAGCGTGTTATGGGATTCCGGAAATCTGATAGTTTGGCCAAAGATTGCGTTGTATCCAAAGGCATGGATCATGATTATAGGGTAAAAGTTCAAATTAGCCCAGAGTGAAGCACGGCCCAACTGAATAATCAAGCCCAAGAAAAAGGCATGGATCATGAGTGATCAGCCCAACCTCCACTCCCCTCTACGGCTCTACCTCTGTTTTTAGATTCTCAAACAAATTCTCATTATCTTTTTCATCAATCTATAATCTTTCTGGTATGTAATGAAATTTTAGGTGCTAATTAAATCGTGTAGATTAATTTCATATCCATCAATTGGGTCTCTTAATATCTTTTTTTGAGGTTCATCAATTGTTCTTTTCATGATCTTCTACACTGCATAAAATAATTTAACCTTTAATCAATTGACGATGATCGACAAGGAGTAACTGTTAACATTTCGTTTAAATTCATCTTACTTATTAAAACCAAGTGTTGTCGATTTCAAAAAAAAAAACTGAGTGTAATTATGTCTAAAACTCTAAAAGTAGCACATATAAACTTTGGCAATTTTGTCAATTTAGATGATTATGGAAAGTTTGAACCGATCATTTACAATGAAATCAGGCACTAGGGAGATGAAATAGTATGACAAAATTGGGCTACTGGTAGAGTGGTAGTTGATAGCCTTCATGCCAATTCGATTACATATTGATATTACATATAGAAAATGTGTATCGCTCATGTCTTTTTTACGGCTTTTGTTGTTGCCGAAGACTCATATGGTGAAGACTCATTCAATTCAAAAAGTTGTAACAACATAAGATTTTTATTGATCTCCAAATCACTTCTAGCACATAAACAATCCTCCCAATGACTCAACCCACCCAACACAACAACTAATATAAATGTGATACAAACAACAACAAGTTTCTAACAACAAAATTGCATATTAACATCAACAAACACTGCATATTGTAATTAACACCCTCAAAAAAAAATTTGAAAACTTTAATGGCGGATAATAACAACGACAATGGAGGAAATCCTCCACCTCCACCCCCACCTTCACCCCCACCTTCACCTCCTCCGCAAGGTAAGGTGAAAGGGCGGCATGGTCAGTCAAAATCGATAGATTTCAGTAGTAAGCTTCTTCTTCCCCTTGTTTTTTTTTACTGTTTTTTCATCTTCTTTTACATCCTCTGTTTTACTGTTTTATTTATCATCTTTATTTTTTTTGTACATACGCTGCTTTTTAATACTTCACTATTTCATGTTGTGTAGAGCCAGAATCAGAGGTCGACTTTGCTGTCAAAAACTTCCTTGATGATTCCGCCCGTGAGAGGGGTAAAGAGGGAACCGGTAATCGAGCTCGAATGGACTCCAATTTCCGCGGTGGGGAGCGTCATCGCCGTTGATCGGGGTTGGGTGTGGGGGGGTTGAGTGTTTTTTTTTTTTTTTTTTTCAAGTGTGTGGATTAAGTGGAGAGTGGAATGGATTAATTTAGTAAGAGTGTTATTAGTACTAATTTAGTTAGTACTAATTTAGTAAGTGTGTTACTTAGTACTTAGTAGTACTAAATGTGTGTGTGAATGTTTTTATTTTATTTGAATGGAAACAAAAAGTAAACCCCCCAAATGTTAATGAAAATGGTGTGTTTGTGTTTGTCTGATTTAAGTATCTTTGAGATTTGTCCCTTCATATTTCTTACAAATTACATCTGGGTTTCAATTGTCTGATCTTGTTAATCCTTGTTCATGCTTTCCGATTTGCTCGCATTATGATTTTGTCATTGAAATAATAATCGAGATTTTCCGAATCATCTTTGTAAAATTGGGAGTTAGCTGCATTTTCTACTATAATGCCGGTTTGTCATCAAAGACGCCTACTGATGTTATCTTCGATAAATTGACGATTGCATTGTTGACTCGATCAATGAGTACTCTAGTCGTCAATTAGTAGTATTACTTGTTATCGTACTCATACACCGGACTAATAACATAAATCGAAAACAGACGCTTGTTAATCAGCTACAGTCATTGTTCACAACCTACCATACGCATCGAAGTATCAATCCACAGGGCAGAGAAATTACTAGTGAGTACCAATTGAAGCTCGTATTGTGTTTATGTACACTTTTACATACTACAGGACAATTGAATTAAACGGGAAAGGAGAAAGGCCTCCTATATTAACATGCAGAACTCGAAGTGATCTTTCACTCCATAAACATTACACAGAGTACATTTGTATAATGTCGAACCAAAAAGTGTGAATCTACTTCAAGTTCACAATTAGTTTTGCTTGAAGAGTTGTGTTTCATAATACCATTATTTTGTTGAAGCGGTTTTTTTTCAACGTCTGCCTAGTGTCCACATGGTATAACTCAAGAGTACATTTAAGTTTCTTCCTTCATTAAGTGAGGTTCTCATTCCGAAAAACAAAATATGAGTTCTCATTGATTAATTGAGGAAAATATCACTTGTGTTGTGCTTTTAACATGTGTACGGTAGGCACACGTTAGAAAAAACGTTAGTACTATTTATGGATACCCCTAATTTCCATAGGAATTTCAACCTAGCTAGGAATTAGATTTTTTTGTAGAGTTGTTTGGATGACCCTCTTTTATTAAAGTGGAGGAATTGGATATTCCTTGTCAATTTCTAATTCCTATGAGACATAGGGACGATTCAATTACCCACTGCCCACTGCCCCTTGGTAATCTACAATTCATATGATCAATATTGAGGAAATTACCACTTCAACCTTAACTAATTCTATTGCATTGAATTAACTACTAACATAAATTGAGGGTAAACAAGTATTTCGAATCATTAACATGCAAATTTTAGTATGGTAAACAAACATGTGTTAAATGGATTCCAAGGAATTTTAAATTCCTACATGTTAAGCAAACGTTCTAAGCCAAATTTCCAAGGAAGCAGAAATTGCCGTAGGAATTTAATTCCTAAGTTATCCAAACGACCACTAAAAAAAACAGCCTCCTAGACCTACTCATATTAGTAGCTTGGGAAAAATTATAATCAGCGTCAACTATGTAAACGGCTATATATATGTTATACTCGTATAGTATGTCACATGTCTCCAGTACTTCTGAAGCATCAAGAATATAAATTTAGGATGAAGCTGTGTGAGTCTCTTCAAGGTAATAATTATTTTAACTTTCAACTTTGTAAATTTCCTTCTTTTTGTTGAATTTGAAAGAGGTTGATAATATGAAATTAATGCGGTACGCTATTCGTTGCTTGTTATATACGTACAGGAGGGAGATTGCCTGATAACGAGGAAACATACAGCATGGCGCCTTCTATGTCGAGATGCACATGCACGAGTGTACAACCATGGTTAATTTCCCAACAGCGTGGAAAATCTGAAAAAAACACAAAGGGGTGCACTTTGTTCTCTCCTTTTGTACCCAACATCAAGCATAAAAACATAGTTGAACTTCGCGAAAAGATCGTCGTCGCAAGTCAGTACGGTTGGTTGATTGTGGCCGATGCCAAGGATGCGGCCTCTATCTCGTTATTCGACCCGTTCAGTCGAGCCACAATTTATCTCCCTCGACTTGATTTATTCGCTGAGGAATTAGTTAGCAAGTTTGATTTAGTATACTTGGTCATGACATGTGTACCAAACATGGACAACATTGACAATGCGGGTTGTGTTCTTGTGGCGACTTGCAAGAGCATCATCATGTTTTGTCGTCCCGGATATGACGATGGTTGGAAGATGCAACCTGCTCGCGTGGTAATAGAGGGTGTCTCACGGGAGCTTAGCATTGTTTCGATAGCTACATGTAACGGAATAATTTACGCTCTACTAAATGACAACAGCTTGGACATGTACCTGGTGAAACTAATCATTGTCTCTAATAATAATGAAGATAATTCTAACATTTCGGACTTGCTTGTACGTCTAGAATACATCGGTCACTTAGACAAGATGGATTGGACTAGCGGAGCACCCTATATAGAGCCCCAACTTGTGGAGTCGTGTGGAGAATTGTACTGCGTGTTTTTATTTCAAGGTTACACCGAGTACACAGAACAAGTACGTGTGTCAAAGTTTGTCCAAAAAGATACCAATGCTGATCTTATGGTGGTAGAAAGCTTAGAGAATCGAGCATTTCTTGTTGGTATAAATTGTAATTATGCCTGCTTCGCTCCTGAAACGGCTGCTTCTGATGGGTCACCGGAATCCGAGGGACTGGTTGTCGAAGGAAACTGTGTGTACATCACTAGTTCAGATGGGTCAAACTATGTGTATCGGTTGCAAGATCATACATTGGCTCCTCTCACCCAAAATATGGAGATGCGTGGCTTTTGGGTCACTTCTGCTACAAAGAAAAGGTTTGCACTACTACTTCAAGCATCAATGCATGTAAATGATCCGGAAATGCATGATAGACTAATAATAGGGCATCGTCAGGTGGTACCAACGTGCCACTTTACAACTAAAAGTTTATTAAGATATCAAACCCAATCAAGCTTTTAAACATAATAATAGAATAGCTAATACGAGAACACGATTCATTATAATTTATAAACATATCTTGTGATTGTTTTTCTCTTCGACATATCTTGTAATTGTTAACCCTTGTCCGTCTTGTTACAGGAAAGTGGATGAACGGTGCAACAGCAAAGCCAAGAGTCGTCATGTAGAAGTAAAAACAGAGACGACGATCTGTACTATCGAGGAAGCTGGCAACGAAGTGATTTTTGGAGAACTTCCTAGAGAATTGATTGCACTGGTCGCAACGTGTTTAAGGTTGAGTGATTACTCAAGTTTCCGTTCAACATGCAAGAAATTCCGAGACTCGGCTCCTCCATTATCACAATGGCCAAAAAGATCAGCAAAGATCGAATACCTGAAAAAACATTCCGTCTTACCGTGGCTCATCCACTACAACGATGACGGAATATGTAACGTGACGGACCCCTTTCACGCTAATCAACCATATCTGTTGACTACTCCGGATTGGGACGATACCTCCTCTGCTAATACTAATTTGGATGTTGCGTGTTCGAAAGATGGTTGGTTGCTGATGCTCGGACAAGCCGGCCACATGTTTTTCTATGACCCTTTCAATAAGTTGATGACCAAAAATATCAAGCCCAAAAATCTTATCGATGGTCACATTCGATGTGTAGGGTACTCGGCCGTCCCTAAAGGTCCGTCGGACGAATGTACTATAGTTGCACTCCATTCTTCTTCTGAGCTTTTGGTGTGCTCCTATGTTTACGGGGATGAGAATTGGCATATATTCCCAGCTAGGCTACATCATCCTGAACAAAAATTCGACCCAGCCAACAACACTCCGGTTTATTTCAAGGACGCTTTCTACTTTTTGGACATGAAGGGGCGTCTTGCCAAGCTCAAAGTGACTCGTGATCATCATCGACGGTGGAGAGTCCTGTGTGATACACCCAACCCAGTGATGTGCACCCCTTCGACCCAAATGGCAACTTACCTCCTCAAATGTGACGGAGCTCTGTGGTCGGTCTTTGTATGTCTTTTGGGAAAATGGGTCAGAGTCTTTCGATTAGATTCCACCAAGAAGCGTTGGTCTGAGGCCTACAACTTGGAAAAGTACATGATCTTCTTGAGTCCCCGCTCTTCTTTCGCTACATTGGCACCCCCCACAAGGCCGGACTTAGGGAACAAGCTCTATTTTTCGAGGCTTGGCGGTCATCATCATCATCAACATCGACTTATATGTTACGATCTTCGCTCCCGTACATATTGTCTGCCTACACCAGACCATGGTGCAGTGTGTCCGGAAAATTTTCTTCATACTAGAGATCTCTTGGTTTGTGCTTGGATTCAGCCTACTTGGTCGGAGACTTGAAATTGCAATGTACTTAATTCTTGGACAAAGTTTCGTATGTAACTTTGTGTGGACGAAATTGTCTCAATCTACCAACAAGTACTCGAAACAGAAGAAATTCGAGCAAAACCAATCCTAAATTGGCAGAAATTCGAGCTAATCAAACACACCAGCAAAATTTGCCCAAATTGCAGTACATTTCGACGCAAATTGACACCATAGTCCATAATCACAGCAAAGGGACTCAAATAATCAAAATGAGACTCGAATTAGCAGTGATTCGAGCTAAATTAATCCTCCAAATTAGTACACTACGACCAAGTTTGTGGAGAAAGTCAGAAAAAGACCAAGTAAAAGTTTGTATTGTTCGTTATTATAGTCTCGAGTATTTGTATTGTTCGTTATTATAGCGCAAATTATACCATGCTCCCTGGAGCACAAGGAGCATGGTGGTCCTCCTCACAATAAAGGAGTGGGGATCACACTTAAAATTATTTTTCATTTTTTAATATGTGGTCCCCACTCATCTATTGTGAGGAGGACCACCATGCTCCTTGTGCTCCCAGGAGCATGGTATAAGCACTTTTATTATAGTCTCGATTGTAAAATCAAAATGTTGAAATCTCATACGAGTATTTGTATTGTTCGTTATTATAGCCTCAAGTAGTCGAGTGTAATTACTATTGCAAACCTTACAACTTAAGTTTTTTTTTTTTTTTTTTTTTTTTTTTTTTTTTTGAGAGAATCCTTACAACTTAAGTTGATACTCCGTATATCATTTATTTGGTTAGTTGGTCAAATTCCGCGGATACTATTGCATGCATTCCTTCTTACAATAATCATCTTATCAGTTGAAACAAATCAAAGCCATTAATAAAATGTTTAGAACATGAAATGCATGTTTTAGAAAGTAGTTGAAACAAGCTAAGGTAGACTGATGTGAAGAACAAGATCAATAAAATCGGACCTTAATCAATCTGGAATTCTGGATACTTAACACAACACATGCACCAGATTTTCATTCATTAATTAAGGGGGGTTTACATTTTTTTCATGGACAATGATAGAGGTCTACAGTGTAGACACTTTCAAGTGTCTACGATTAGTATTAATTTTACTACACTAACAAAATTTTACTACTCACACAAATAATTTTACTGCATGATTTTTCATCATAAATTAATTTTACTACTTCAATCTCAATTTTACTACTATTAACTTAATTTTACATTGTAGACAAATTAATTGTGTCTACACTGTAGACCTTTAGCAATATGCTTTTTTCATTAAAGAAAAAGAACACACACACAAACATTTAACTAAAACTTAACAGAAACTAACACTCTTACGACTGACCCTTAATTAACTCCACACACACTGACACAGTACACTTAGAAAAAATCTGGCTAAATGCAGCAACCCCCACTACTCATCAAACGGAATTACGGATCAATGCCGGTGATGACGCTCTGCACCCCGGAAGTTGGCATCCATCTTCGCGCGATTGCCCATCCCTTCTTTTCCCCTCTCATGAGCAGAATCATCAAAAAACTTATTGATTGCATTATCCACTTCCGCCTCCGGCTCTACGTACGCAACATATAACATAACTTTAAGGATTACAACGCAGTATAAGAAGGATGAAGAAAGAAAATGAAGAAATTCTAGTATATGAAAAAACAGTACTAGGAAAGGAAAAAACAGTGAATAAAGAAGGATGGTAAAAACAGTAAGAACAAGAAGGATAAAGGAAGGCGGAGGAAAACTCACTAGTGAAATCAATTGACTTCGATTGGCCGTGGCGGCCTTTCACCTTGCCTTGAGGCGGAGGTGATGCCGGAGGTGGAGGGTTGCCACCATTGTCGACGTTGTTATCAGCCATTATATCTTTATATGTGTGTGTTGTAGTTGGGTGTGTTTCAATTTAGTTGATGTTATGTGCAGGGGTTGTTGTTGATAAATGTTGCTGTTTGTATTCTTTGAAGTATGCATGCTTATTTATATTATATTAGTGTTGGGGTTGCATGGAGAATTCGTTGTTAGAACCATTTGCATGAGTCTTCTTCCATACTCATATAGTCATATATTCTATGTGTAATATCAATATGTAACTAATCAAATCGGCAATTATTTTCTATACATAATTAGACTGTCCGTTCTTTTGAAATCAACAATGCTTGAATATGTGAGATAAATTTAAACGAAATGTTAATAATGAGTAATCTTTTGTCGTAGCGCAATAATGTAGATTACTTGTACAATAACAATCCATGCCATCATCAACGGCCAATTGATTATGCTGAATGTAAAGTTCCGAACTTTATACGGATAGCATGCACAGAGGCAAAACTGTGGCAATAGTTCATAACAAACAAACTCGACCACATTGCTCCGAGAGAATAACAAGTACACAGGGGGAGAGCTAGAGGAAACTACGTACAAAACTACAGATGGTTCATTAATCTGTCTCTACCAACAACATTTCAGATGTCTCCTATGTACAACGACACATAATTGGGTAAACAACCATGTTCTGACCGATGGGTAGCGATGCGACCTGTTGATGATCCTGGCAATTCTCTGGTAAAGGTCATCAGGATCTCTAGCGCTATGTGATCAATCGCATATCAGAGCTAAAATTCAGTGTCAAAACACCCAACCAAAACTTTAGAGACCATAGACCTGGCGAACGGAATATAACTCAAACTGTACCTGCAATTTGTGAATCACCAGCAAATACGTTAGAAACCATGAAAAATAGTAACCAGAATATGTACCATTCACTAGGGGATGGAGATGAAAAATGCAATGAAAACAGGTTCGTGAAGGCTGAAGCCAAAATCTATCGTAGAGGGGGTGAACTTAGCCCGTAAGGCCACAAGAGATGGGAAAATGCACGAGGACAATGCATAAGAAAGATCGACATAAGCAGCTGCAGAGCAATCAATACACCATAGATTATCTTGGTCTACGTGGGAAGAAGTTTCAAAGGGTAACAAATGAAAAATATCATGACACTTGGCAACCAGCAATTTCTTTCCCTCGCAGGTATTCGACAAGAACCAACTAGTCAATAGACAATGCATTATAACTATTTCACTCTGAAAGTGAAAAGCCTGCTCATGGGAACAAGCACTATGCCCTTCAACAAATCAAAACAGCCTAATCTGAAGGAGAAGGGTGGATGAGTGAATATAGATAAAGAGCAGAAGAGGCTGATTTTGTGTGGCATACCAGGTAAGAGCACCAAACTCCAGTAGAATTGCCAAAAGAGTCAATAGCTTGTTGTGAACCTGTTGAATGTGACCCAAAAAAAGGACATGAATAAGTTCTATCAATGGAAGACACAAATTCGGATATGAAAACAAAGTATAAGAGGAAAATAAAAATTAGTAGTGTCCAGAATACGGGGAGTTTAGACATATTCTACTTACATATAGTGCACAAAACAGAGCGATGATCATACTCGCAGTGTACAAGGCAGTTGCATATATACGTACAGGATCAAGCATCATTATCACCTGCCTTTTTGGGCCAATGAGGAAAGCTGTGCTGTCATACAAAAACCAAGCTCCATAAGGAACGTAGAAGAGTAAACATATACTTCAGTTGATATAGGACAAGTTATTTCTAAGTCGTTCAATGACATCATTATTGCTTCACCAAAGTGACACTAATATTGGTCATTCAAAGACATAACATAAAAAATACACCAGAGAACTACTGGTACCCCCCCCCCCCCCAAAAAAAAAAGAATAAAAAAAACATTCAAAATTATGAGGCAAAACGTTAAGAAGCACTAGAGTATAGAGCTAACACATTGAGCAGATTGAAACGCACAAGAATAAGTCAAGTACAAACCTCCCAATAGCAAGTAAATTCCCGAGGGTGAACACTATGCCAAACTTGATCGGATTGAAGAAAACAAGCATCGACTACACAGGAAAGAAAATGAAGTCAAGCTTGATTGACTTAAGAGAAAGAAATGTCTGTAGTTGACATTTAATCCCATTAAGTAATGGACTCTGTAAGAGATTACTTTCACTAATCCAGATCAAGTCACCAAATTTTTTGATGGTCTTTGGCATATTTTATGCATATTAATAATCAATCAGTCCGTGCAAAGAAGCAAGGTTGACTTGATGTTACACAAGGAAAAGGATAGTGCCTTCCATGCATGCAAATGTTTTAACTTTTACCTAGACCTTTCTCATTGCCCTTTTGTTACTTGAATCTTGAAAAAGGTTTTAGTGCGAACCTCAACGTCCGAGGGTGGGGGTGATATGTGCAGACCAATCGCCTACTTTTAAATGAAATATGTAGACTGTTGAGAACTACACCACATTTATTGGAAAAACAACCAAAGAACAACTTCGAGGTATACCAGTGCCATACTTACCAAGAATGTACAAGTTAGCCCTGCAACAAAGCATATGACAAAGCCCTGAATTCTCTGCAGAAAGAAAGATGTCGCAAATTCTCAGTGGTTTTATGGAAAAAAAAAAAAAAAAGACATACAATCACTACCTGAAAACTTAACTGCTAGGAAGATCATAGTAGAAGAGTCAAAAACACTATAGCAATGGAATAGAAATGAACAGAAAAAAAAATCCATTACCTGAAAACTTAACTGCTAGGAAGATCATAGAAGAAGGGTCAAGACCAATATAGCAATAAAATAGTAAACATTGAAGTGTATAGCCATAGCTAATGGTAGATGGAGACGGGATAAGAAGTGAAGAAAAGGAGGCGAAGGAGAAGGATGGATGATGTGGCCACCGTCACATTATTTCCTATTTAAACCACTAGAACTCATTATTGCCAGAAGCAGTAGAATCTACTCCCGTTATTTCTATCAAATTGCTCCGTCCACAGTACTAAAAAACATCATTTATGGAAGCATAGTTACCATTCAGCAGCAAGATGAAGCATGAAAAATGTTCAGCTACATCAAGCATTAGACATGAGAGGCTCCAGTACACATTTAGCCAGAACAATAGATCGGGTCTGAAGTCTGAACATCCTGTACGCTAGCACCTCTATCCATACCCTAAATCCAAGAATCCAAATCCTGAGCAAGTTCTTCACAGCTGACTAAACTATATCACAATAACTTCAATCGTGATTAAAGATCCACATCCAGTGTTCTTTACCAATGACTATGATCCTAAACGAGCTCGTTCTCTTCTCCCACTGCCCATTATAATAAATCATCAAACTCGACTAAGAGAAACACTCAATCCCGTGTGTACACCGCATAGTGCATACAACCCAATGCACACCAACAATACTGTGTGTACACTACATACAACCCAATGCACACCAACGATTATTATTGATGCCCCGTAAAGTATACACTGCCATGCCCCGTAAAACTCATGGTCTTACACTCTTATCACTCCATCAACAACTCAAATTGCCTGCAAATGTACATTGCCACAACATTGCATTGCCAAATGCTAAACTCCTCTACCAAAACGCGCCCATGATCTTCCATCTCCTCCGACTCCACTCAACACGACACGCTACTCTAACAACCCGCTCAACCGACGGAAAATAACAATTACTACTCCAACACCTACAGTTCAATTTTTCAAACATTCTCCAATTTTCGACTAATTCTTTTCGGTTCCTAAAGCTCATACGATGAGACGGTCTCACACAAGAATTTTATCGTATTGCCGCAACACAAAATCGACAATTACAAGCACCACACAACTGATCTCAATTTCCGATAACAATCAATCAAAATCATTCAAATCAAGCTCAAAAAATCAAAGTTAAATCCACGATTCGGCAAAATTCAAACCTAAGAAGCTTGAACAAGAAGTTACCTGTTTAGTAGATAAAGTGCAATTGCGATTGAAATCATCCATAAAAGCGAAGGAACTTTCTTCGTCATTAACAGCGGCGGATTCTTCGTCGTTGTTGATAACTTCCATGCCGACTAACATCTTCATCTTCTCCACAGTTTGGTGCTTCTTCACATTCTCGAACGCCTCGCGTAATTTCTCCATTGTTGCTCTCGAAACGCCGATCAGAGAGTTTTTTTTTTTGGCGTTTCGAAACGGGTCGTCTGGTGGTGTGTGACTTGTGAGTTGGGACTTTGTGTGAGTGAAGTGACGAAGAAGCTAAGCGTTATTGTGTCCGAAATTCCGAATGCGATGGATCACTTGTTTGTGGGTCGGTCAATGGCCTTATTAGAAGTCGAATCTAGTTCCGTAAAATTATGTTAGTGTCCTTTATTTCGAAAACATTAATTTAACTTTTTCTTTCATTTTAGCTTTCGAATATGCCTGAAATGAAATGCGCGTGTTCTTTTAAACTCCAAGATAGCCGTGCAAGTGTTTTAGGTCCGTAAGTCCGCTGGCTAATGGAGTAATGGCTACTCCGTATATTAGATGTCATAGCCTTAGATCCTCACACGTGAAGGTATGCTATCGATTAAGAAAATTAAAAGTTCGCCATTGGTGCTTGGTGGTGATAATTTTGCGTCTTAGTTAGACAATCCTACAAGTCGATCAAGTTGCACATTAATCATAAATCAAAGACATGTTCTAAAGATTTTGTTTAAAATATTTTTATAAAGTGATTAAGTCGTTAGATCAGATTTTACTATCGCTAGTATGATTGGTATTGGGTCGAGTTACGTACTTACGTACCACTTGCAAGAAGCTAAGGGGGACTACATCGTGTATATTACATTGTTGTACATTATAGTATAATGGAGCATCCTCATTAGTCACTAACTCACTACACATGCACCAGATACATGTTGGACATAATTCGCACAAGATATACTGCGGACACAATCACTGACCCCACATTTCGCACACTCACACATTTCACACAACGAATTTCTCCGGACTTCTCCCACCTCTCTCGCCGCCGCCGCCGCGGGATATCATAAGTCGGCCGCCACTCTGCCGCCCAATTAAGGTATATACTCTTCAACTTGTAATCTATCTACAATATGGAGTACTACCATTCTTTGATTTATTTCTATTTTTGGAATAGGGTTTCTTGGATTTCGTACTCTCAATCTTGATCTTCAATGTGCAATTATTATGAATAAATGAACGCAAGTTTAGATATTTGGTTAGTTGATAGCTCCATATATAGCTTAGTGCCTTAGTCAATAATTTGAATTCAATGCATTATTGCCCTAATTTAGACTCCGAATATGGGTATGATAGAAGGCGAAATCAACGCAAACTATTAAGGTATCTTCAATTTGTGAGAATGCTCGTGGAATTTAGATTTGGGCGCAAGAGTAGTTTTCGAGTTGTTGTGGAAGAGATAGAGTACACCCGAACGAGTAGTTTTCGAGTTGTTGTGGAAGAAATCTTGGATTGCATTCTTATCTGACAAACTCGTACGTTTAGATTTGGGCGAACGAGTAGAATTCAAGTTTTTATGAGGGAGAGAAAGAGTAGAGGGTGAGGGGGGTTTGCATTCTTGTCTGAAAAACTCTTATTGTGAATATTACTCTGTCTTAATTGTTGCTGACTAAAATTGACTAGTGTACTTCAATAGTTCAAAATATGTAGTGGAAATGTGTGGACTCTTATATCCAAATTTGTAATCTAAGTTGAAGTTGTTAGAGTGCTGATTCATTGGTATGCGAGGATTCTAATTTCGTTATTCAAAAGGTAGGAAGCAAGCTATGGGTGATTCCAAAGGAAGGAAGCGAAAGGGTGATGAAGAAAAATCTTGCAAAAGACCGCGTATTGAGAAATTGTAAGCTGATGATAATTTTCTGTTTTGATTTTATTTAATTATGTTTTACTGAAAGTGTAGATTAAAACATGTCCTGCTGATCGAGGGATTATTTATACTAATCTTGATAGTGACAACAGCTACCATGATGGTTGTATATATAGGGGTGAGACAATGGTATAAAATGAGCATGCTTGCTCAACCTACCAATTACCGCTAATGTGGTACCCTTGCCCATGTATTTTGGTAACGGATCAGTAAAATCCATGTCTATACATGTTAGGCTGTTGGGTTAGGAAGAGGTTGTAACAGTCCAGATATTTAGGCTCTAATGTATCCCTTGATGTTTCTCCTTGTTCCCTTCCAATAAAGTAAGCCTTGTATTTTCCCTGTAGTTGCCTCTATTAGGAGTGTCATGCCGGTTTCTTATGATTATTACTCTCCTAGTCTCCTTATCTTGGGTGCCTGGCCAATCTCTAGTTTTCCGTGGGCGAAAGTAGTAGAGGAGCCCCATACGTTAGCTCTTATGTGAAATTAACCCCCACATCAATTAATCCACATACGTTTCTCATAATGTGAAATCGAACTCCTACCCAATTTCTCACGAAATTCTCTCCAAAATCTCACCAATTTCTCACCCTAAAGTATCTGTTAAAAAAACTACGTCTTTTTTTTTTTCAAAGGCGAGAATAAAAAATGCACAATAGAATATTATCTTTATCATTTTTGAAAAACACACACAAAGAAATCAAGAGCCCGTATGATATTCCCAAAACTTGAGCAATTACATCCATTAAGTTCATCATTCCCATCTCATGCCTTGTGTGTGCGGCGCGCTTTGGTGGTCTATGTAACAAGAGTATAGATTGATTATCGATTTTCATCAGTGTGGCTTAAAAAGATAATTCGACAATTTGATTATTGTGGAACACTTCTAAAAACGTGAGAGGACCAGTGAAGAAGGTTTGAGAGAGAATGTTAGATGAGTGGGCAACTAATTTTATTTTATTTCTTTAATTTTTATTCTGTATTATTGAATGGTAGCAAAAAAAAAGACGTAATCTTTTTAAGAGATATTTTAGGGTGAGGAATTGGTGAGATTTTGTAAAGAATTTCGTGAGAAATTGGGTAGGAGTTCGATTTCACATTATGGAAACGTATGGGGGTTAATTGTTACAATTAAAAGGTGTGGGGGTTAATTTCACATAAGAACAAACGTATGGGGCTCCTTTACTACCTTCGCCGTTTACGTGCCTCCTTGGTTTTCCATTTTGCCATGAGGAGGAGGGATGACTGGTAGAATCATTCTCCAAATCCTGGATGATAGTGGGGACTGGGGAGTATGGGGTCTTGCTGCCATGTATTTCGTATGGTCTGCAGCCAGTGATAAGGAAACAAATGTTTCCTAGTCTCAATATGATTCTTGCATCATTTACAATATTGTAATATATTTTAATTAGGATAATATCTTCTATATTAATCCTGTTCCCATTATACTTAGTAAACAAATATTGTAATTAGTCTTCTTTACCGGATCCTGCTCTTAGGTTTCACACGTATGATCAGCTTTAGCATTATGTATAAATTAGGCTTTGTATCATACACTTCATCATCAATTCAATTATTCTAAATGATTCTACATACTTTCAATTCTCTGTATGCACCAGGTTAGAATTGATGTTTGATAATGCTGCAAGCAACATTTGTGAGCTGTGCATTCTAGACAATGCGTAGGCTACCTTATACTGACTCCCCTTCTTGTATTCTATGATAAATTCAAACCCCAACAATGATGTGCTCATTTTTCCTTCAAGTATATACTTTGCTGATCGTTCCTAATGATGAAAGCTAATACTGGTTCACTAGTGAGAGCTAGCTTGATTTGCTCAAATGCTTGAGTTGCTTTTTCTGGGGTTATCCTTTCAATGATATCCTTTACAAATACCTTCTTTTTGTAGGTCTCCTTTCCCAGGTACTTATAATCCAAACTCTGGTGAAGGGATTTTGGAATGGGGTACAAAAGTCAGTGTTGAATTTTCCAGATTGGCTACGTATCCTCGCATTCTGTCTCATGTAGGACTATTGCAAATTATAGGGTTCAACAAGGAAAAAGGGATAACTATATATGAGAGGAAGAGTAGAATTACGTTTGAGAATTGGGTGAAAAAATGTTGTCTTGAGTTTCCACCCATTGAAGAGTGTGACCTAGGAGATGGAGTAACTAAAGCCACTCTCATCCCGAGTTTTTGGAGGAAAGTTTTTGGTGACTTACTCTCCACCGTAGTCTATATTCACCACAAAGGCTATTCATGTGAGCAAATTAATCAAGATAATCTTGTGGTGAGAAAAGGAAAATTGAAAATGTGGAAATTGCCTTTGTTGAAGAAGGAAGATGGTGATGGTTCACTTGAAAGAAATCTTAAGAGTGTTAGGAAGTTTATTAGATATATTCTCAAACAATCAAAAAATTGCAAGTGCCTGGTGACATGCAAGATCTTCTTCTTTACATTAAAGGTGGCAGGTAAAATTCCAGAGCTGATGTTGTCTTTTGTTGAAATACTTACTATATGTTTGCAATTTTATTTTTCTGATTTTTTTAATTGATGAAGTGCAAGGGCAGAGTTAGACACAAAGAGACTCTTGACTCATGTCTCTTTGATGACATCACGGAGGCGGCTTTGTTTTGTAGCTGAGCTTTTCGAAATGCAAAACTCGAAGGATATGAAGGGCATAATAGACCAAGGGTGGTTGCATGCAGCTGTAGACTTTTCACATTCGGGTCAATTGGAGGATTGGAGGCAAAAGTTTGCCGCCAAGTTTATTGGAGCAATTGAGAACTGTTTCAAATTCCGGCAGGGGCAGTATAAGGTGAAGAGAGACCCTACACTTCAAGTTACGGATTATGAAGTTGCGGTTGACTTCCTAAGGTTTTTGAGGAATTTGAGCCATCATGTAGGTCAGGAGGTACGTATCCAACTGTACAACATCCTCAAAAAAACTAAGTGATGAGTTAGCATCATACAGTAGTCAGTACTATGCTTCAGCTTCACATTCTTTTATCTATTTTTCTATTGTTTGTAGGTTAAGGTGGTTCAGGGGGTCAGTCAAACAGAGGCTGTGATACCAGAAGTGAAAGATGGCATAATTTCTTGGGGATTCTGGGAAGAGATCCAGCGGTTCAATGATTGTCTCAGGGCAAGTGGCGTGATTGTAAAGTTGGAATGAGGTGTGTCCAACATTGTTTTCTTTGTTTGCAGAAGAAAAGACTAAGATTCTTTTCAAGATGCTTGGTACCAGTGTACCACTATGCACAGTCTAGCTAGCTAGCTCAAGTGAATGAACCAGGCCGTAATTAGAGGGAAGTTGTTACTTGATTACAACTATTCATATCATTGACATTGAAATGGTCAACCTTAGCTACAGCTACTCCTTTTGTAATAGTAATACTATGATGATGATATATTAGACCTTCTTAGTTACGCAACAGCACTCTCAGGCAAGATGTTTGTCAAATGTTAATGTATATCAATTCTGGTAGCTTTGCTTGCTTACCACTTTGAACCTAATCATGGGCCAATTTTCCGAACCTATCCTAAAAGATAGATAATCTTTCTTTTGTACCCATTGACTTGTAATCTCCTTTCTTTCTAATCAATTATCTTATCATCACTAATGTTCAAAGTGCAACATGAGAAACTTATCGGGTTTCAAGGTGTGATGTGAACTCTATAGTGTGACTTACATTAACTGTTTAAGCCCCGTGGAATCATTGGTTTGCCCTTGACAACAACCGGTTCGTAAACAGCCGATGTGTCACATGAAAAATGCTTAGCTACTTCATGTATAGCGAAAACATCTAACATTCAAAATACAACGACTTCAAGTGAATTTTTGGTCGTAGCTGTTAAACTACACGAATTTTCTTTACTTTTTTTTCAGTTCTGAATTTTTTTTTAAGAGCTTAACAATTCCGGATTTAATGTGACGTTCAAGTCAACATTGGAGCAGTCTTAATTAACATTCATCTTTTCCCGAAGCTAGTATAAGTGAACATAATTTGAAAGTGGTTCAGAAAGTAAGAAAGCAGCTTCTTCAAAAAGCAAGAAAATTACCTTTAAATTATCCAATGTAGTAATACTACTACATCATACTAGAAGTAATAATAATGACCCTAAGTGAGTGCCTTACAAGAGTCGAGTAAACAGGGGAATAGTTGATCTTTTTTTTTTTTTTTTTTGACAACGTCTAATACTACTACTAGCTCAAAACTTCATTAAGACTTTAAGAGCATGGAACTCTTTCTGATTGAATCATTGGATGCTGTAGTAGTAGACCTAGTAGTTTATAAACTAAATCAAGTTGGAAGGTTCTTTCCCCTAATAATCAATCGGACCGCTCTAACCGTAGAGTAACACATTCTTCCAATCAATTACAAAGAGATTTCAATACATACAACATACTTAGTAGCTTAAGTAATAGTATTAAAGTACTCCGTAATGAAAACATAGATTAAATAAGGCTAAAATCCAAACCACAGTACCTTCACATTCAAGAGAAGCCATATTTATCATACAATCTTAACGCATAACTTAAAAAGTCCTTGCACTGTTATATGGCACGGAATGTTGGGCCGTGAAGCAGTGTCACGTTCATAAGATGAGTGTGGCGGAGATGCGCATGTTACGGTGGATGTGTGGACATACAAGACGTGATCGGTTGAGAAATGAAGTTATTAGGGAGAAAGTAGGGGTTGCACCCATAGGGGATAAGATGATGGAGAACCGACTGAGGTGGTATGGCCACGTGAGGAGGAGGCCTAGTGAGGCGCCGGTTAGAAGAGTAGAAGGGTGGAGAAGTGATAATATTAGTAGGGGTCGGGGAAGACCCAAGATGACTTGGACGAGGGTGATTAGAAGTGATATGAGCTTCTTAGGGCTTGAAGAGAGTATGGTGTTGGATAGGGCAGGGTGGCGAGACTCTATCCATGTGGAGGACTTTTTCTGACCCCTTTTGATTTATTTGTTTGGTTTTTCCAACTATTTTTCTAAAACTTTTTAACTTGTGTTCAAAGTTCATCTGTTTTTTGCAATATTTTTTTTTAAACCTTTTTATTTATTTTGACGACATTCTAAATTTCCTTTGAAATTGTTTAAATATTTCCAAAATGTTTACAACGTTTTCGAAATTTCTTGGCGTACACAAGACGGTTACTGGATGACGATTCATGTTAGCCGACCCCAAATCATTTTGGGAATAAGGCTTGGTTGTTGTTGTTGTTGTTGTTGTATGCAAATTCTAAGCGTCGCAAAGTGAATACGCACGGAAAGACCCAGTCATGAATCTATCATCAATTGGCCCTCGAACCATAAATGATCGAACCACCTTCAATTCGATGGGTCGGGCTGCAGGATCCACGTCGTATACATTGACTAACAACCTGATGAAGCTGTCTTTTTTATTATCACATTTACGGAGTACCATATCAGAGAATTTAGAACCTGAAGCACCCTTGGACGAGATTTTGGAACCTGAAGCACCCTTGGACGAGATTTTGGAACCTGAAGCATCCTTGGACTTGGTGCGCTTGCGTGCAAACACAGCCTCAACTGTGCAAACTTTAGTAGGACCGACAAGAAAGATTGGTTCGCCAAATTTCCAGTGTACATCATAGCGCTTCTCTGCTGTTTCACCAGAGCGTGTAGTAACTATACGGTGAGCAAAAGCATGGCCATTGGCAAGATTATGAGCCACATTAACAGTCAACACTATGCTACCAATCTTTACCCCATAAGCACTGAAAGGGAGAAACTTAACCCCACGAAATAACTTATGACGAACCCAAAACGGGGAAGTACCGCCTAAATTGAGCTCATAGATGCCTTTATCCCTAAATGACACAAAGAGCTTGTCATCCTCGACAAAAGATTCTTCCACAAAGTGTCCCGGCTTAAAAAGAAAAGGGTCCTGGACCGTAACCCATGTCTTTTCCCTAGGATCAAAAATCTCAAAGTTGCAGTCAGCTGGTCTATGACCAAGAATTTTATCAAACACACAGATCTTGTGTCCCACGACCACTGCATATGGAGCATACTTTCCAGAGTTCATACCTGGCAACTCAACAAACTCAACCGCCATCGGTTTCTTTATACTATTACTGATGTTGAACGACTTAGCTACCTCCACGAGATCAAGTGCGCACGCATTGTTGCACCCAACCTTATTTCCAGGATCTGTACGCATCATACCTCCAAAACCATATAACATACGCTTATACACCACATACGCCGTTGAGCAAGAATAACCCTCTCCATCCAACTCAACAAAACCTCTTAATTTTTGGGTTATGATATCAATAAAGTATATGAAAGTACAGTCCCTGTGCGACATTTGAGACAGCACAACGCATGCAACATCCTTCAAGTCATTGCCAGAGTCTCCCTGTCACACAACTCCTGGAGTTAGATGGACATTAAACGCAGCTAATATGCATAGCAATAGTAAGGTAACTAAAAGTTGCTCTTCAACTAACAACTGATTTCAAGAATTACAAGCCTTGTTCATCGACTGTAACAAGAAATTTAGTCTTCTGATTATGCAACATTGTGCCAAACAAAGTATTAAGGGCCAGTCACTGCTTAAGCGGAATAGTAGGGGATGAACAGATAATGCACACTACTCATTTACATCTTCGATGGTCACTGAATTTTTTGAAATTGAATTATAGCTTAGTAAATGGATCTCACGATTGAGTTTACTGGACAATATGTCAAACCAAGTATAAAGGGGTGGGCAAGGGGGCTGGCGCCAGATAATCAAACAACACACTCTACTCACTTATAGATTGTTCAATGCACGAAATGTCTTCAAATTGAATACCGGACATAGCTATTTATATGGCATTTAAAAGGGCACAACGGAAAAATGACTCCAGTAATGAACATGATCTAGTTCAACAACAACTTCAAAAAAACTTCAGTTCCAAACTCATTTTGGGTTGCTCAACCAGACGGTCATAAGGAGCAGATAACAGAAAAAAAAAAAAAAAAAAGAAAAGAAAAGAGAATTGACTAGTCTCAAGCTATCAACAATTCGAGGATATAATAGGACATCTGACATCGGATTTGGGGTCACATTATGGAAACACATTATCAATACATTCATGTGTCACTTGGAATGGGGATAATTGTTACTCCCTCTCATCTCCTCCCCCCCCCCCCCCCCCCGCGTGCCTTTAAAATATCCTTTATTACCCTAGTAAAGTAGTATAAGAAGCCCTCAATAATGGAAAATAGACAAAAGCCATGTTAACATATAGGTTACGTTCAGGTGACCGTCCTTCCCCAATTTCCATATCGTGGGGAAGATGGAGTTGCTCCACATATACGCTTTGCTTTTCCATATTTGGCTAGCAGCTCTTTGTTTCTTTTGGTTCAGCCCATATAAACATTTGTAATCAAAATACGAATTTGAGTAGCCGTTGCCTACCTCTCTAAATTTGAGTAGCTCGTAAGATAATCGGATTTGAGGTGGGTAGTTCCCTTCCATTTCTCTCCCCTCTTCTTCCTACCCTCTTTCAATCGTTTCGTAAATAAGGTATGTTGGGTCACTTCATAGTCCATTCCTTCCCCCTTTACTTCCCTCCATTATCCCCCCCCCCTAGACAAAGGGTAAGTGAACCATGAAAACCATAAAATCAAAAAAAAGTTTGCAAAATTCAAAAATCCATAGCACAGCGACATACATACATGTTAAAGCAGCAAAATTAAAGGGAAAGTACAAGCAACAATTCTCAATGACACGTTACAAACTTCATTCAATAGGAACGGTGCAAACAGAAGATTCAATGACAAGCTACAAACTTTCAACAATCAATCAAAACTTGTGCAACGAACAAATCCAGTGACAAGTTACAAACTTCATCCAATCGGAAAGGTGCAAACTTTCAACAATCAATTAGAATTATGCAACCAACAAATTCAATGAAAAGTTAGTAAAAGATTGAATCAAAGTTAAAAATTTCACTAAATCAGCAATCAGAAGTGGGCAAGTATTAAATTTCATGGAAAAAAATCCAAACTTTGAGCTGTGCAGACAAATAATTCGATGAAAAATTACCAACTTGCGAGCATCAATAACAGTGAAAATTAACAAATTTCCGGGCATAAAAAACATGAATCAATCCGAAGATTTGACAAAATAAATGAACAGAGATAAGGGTAAGATTTAATTACCATGATTTCTTACTGAAATCTCCGACCAAGGAGGGAGGCGAGAAGTGAGAAGAGAGAGGAGAGAGAGAACGAACGGAAGGTGAGATAAATAATTAGATATGTGTATTAAGGTTCAACGAGTGGTTAGAAAATTAACGTATTCGGGATTGTCTCGGGTTGGGATTCTCGTATTGTCAACCGCATTCATGTTAGACATGTAAGACAGGAAAAAAAAAAGAAAAAAAAAAAAAGATGCATACGGAAATTTGGAATTTCCCATAAAATTTCATCCTCAATTATCAAGGGGATTCCTCCCTGGTTAGGAGAGGAGTCATCGAACCGAGGAGCCAAACCCTAAGTCTCTAACTCATATGTACAAGTGGGTTTACACCCTAAAACCAGTTGGTAATAGGGGGGGTTTAATGAGTAGCCCATCACCAAAAATAAAAAAATAAGCAACTCATAGTACACAAATTATACCGTGAGACGGTCTCATACGATGATGCCTCTCACACGTCTCAAAAGTAACTATTATTTTTCAAAACCAACTTATTTCAAAAGTATCATGTTAGTGCATGAAAAGTAACATATTAATTGGTCTCATACGATGACACGGTCTCACCCTAGAAACACTAATGGTATGCTAGCAACATCTAACTTGTCTTTCATTGTAAACTTGTCCATTGTGGTATTCTGGGACAAGTTCACACATGTTGCGACGGTCTCCCCCCATGTGTAAGACAACCAAAGTCTCTCTCCCCTTGAGCTAATTGGGCTAGATACCGCCAAATTGTAGCGTCCAATCTGATTAAGATCTACCAGTATGTTTGTGGCATCGACAAGAGCCCACCAGGCGAGTGTGATGTCTGACCTGTCTGCAGGTGCACGGCTGAATTTGCCGGTTACATGTCCAATTAGTATGATATTCTATGCTTTAGGTCTATTCCTTAAGGTTTTGTCTTTGGACTCCTCGAAGATCCCATAATTTGTTTGGTAATCACTTATAAAAAAATCATTAGATAGAGGATACAATATGCATCAGTGAATGATTTTATAATGGTTGAAAGGAAGAATTAGTTTTACGGGAATTTTTAAACTGGTTTCCACGGTGGGGGGGGGGGGGTTAGGAAACTATTAAATAGAGGGTACGATATACATCGGTGAATGGTTTTTGGTATAGAGATTTAAGTTAGTGTACAATCACTTCGAACGGATCTCATTTTCCCATAAGTTAACATACCTCCTTTTCATTTGGAGAAAAAAAAAGAGTATCAAAACACACTAATCAATTTACTATCAATCGCAAAGTACATTGATAATTAGTTAGATGTAGAAGTCTTAAATCATCTATAAGCTCGTAACACGTTCATTAACAATACAAGCTACTCTTTTTATCCTAAACGTCAACCGCTATTTAAACTCTTTTTCGACAACTGACAAGGCTACTAAAAACTCGTCTCTCTTAAAAGACCACTACCCGACTCGCTAATCCGCTACCAAACATACCCTAATCCTCACCCAAAAAACAGTTAGTAAAAGGAAGACTAGTTTTGCGTCGCCGGTTTCCACGGTCGTCACTAGTCCCAACACACTCTCATAAGTCTCAACTAAACTAAACAAATTTCCTGCTTCCTCTCATTTTTATCACTCTCTTCATTTCATACTTAATAATTTATTATTTAATTTTCAATATTCAATTCAAATTACTCGATAGAATAATATGATTAATTAATCCAAGTGTAGTAGTAAACACACAAATTAATAATGACACAAAATTATTTGCAAGAACATGTTAATTAATCACTCCAAAAAAAACCACATTTTGCCTCTTTTTTTTTTCCCCATTTCTTCATTCCTTTTTGTTTGGCTCAACAATCGATGAAATCCAACCTCTATAAACCCTAATTTAATCCTCACCAAGATTACAACTTTACTATTTTGTTCTTCTTAAAATGTGGTTTTCTCAAGTGGGTCGAAATCAGAATTTTGAAAGAAGCAGTGTACACTGAGAATTTTTGGTTTTTGTTATATCTGGGTTTGGTTTGGAGTCGTGAGGAAGAAGTTTCAATTTTTTTCTTTGATTGAATCTGAAATATTGAGTTGTTGATTGATTGGAGATTGAGCAATGGCTAGACGTCATGGGTGGGAACTTCCTGCTCATTATTTACAGGTACATTTGCATTAAATTTATTATATAGTTTGTGATATATTGTGCTTAATAATAATTAAAGTTGGTCTGCTTAATGATTATTGTTGGTGAAGCTGCAAAAAATGTGAGTAATTTTTAATTGATTTTGTTCAATGATTAATTGGGCAGTTTTTTTTTTGCTAAAAGTTTGTAGTATGATTTATCTTTATATACTTGAGTGTTACAAAATTGTCAGTTTGCCTCTTTATTTTGTTATTTTCTGCACTTTTTTTTATACATTTTGGTGATCTATTATTATTTTGTTGTTTTTTGTTTGTTTGTTTGGCTAATTAATTATAAATTGTTATTTTTAATTGCTTATATGAGGATTTAAGAACTTTTAGTTACAATTTACTAGAAAGTATTGATTTTTGCTTTAGATGTAATCCAATGTAATCGTAGTTGGGTTGAGCAAGAAAAACCTAAAGAAGGCTGGCAATCACTCCTCGTTTTGCCCCCAAAAAAACCCGAATGTGTAATAGGTTGGAGAATGTAGGGATACTGCAATTGAACTTGTATTTGTGAACATCACAATTGACTCAAAAGAAGGACAACTTTATCGGCGAAATGTGGTTGAGTTTTATACAGTTTTGTGCAGAACTTTTGGTCATCGATTCTTCAATGTCGGAACTCTATATTTTTTGTATATGGAGTATATCTTTAGCACTCTTGAAGAGATATTGTGACATGATGTAAACGAGCAGATGATTTGTTGGGAACTGTGATAGATGAATTGGTTAATTTATTCTCTCTAATCTACATTGGGGTCTTTTGGGGTAGGCTGCACTTTGCTGTCACAATATCATGGACAAATGTGTTAGTTGTTCCCTCTCTTTTGGTTGGATCGACGATTTGAGTTGTTGGATATTGGGGCGAGACTTTATAACTGATGAGAGGAGACAGGGAGCAGGGTAGGGAGAAATATAATTAGGTGTAGTCTCATGTTGTCCTGTAATGGTAGCATTGCAATCCTTTGGGACTCCTTGAAGGAATTTGATTGTAAGAGTTTTACATGAATCTCTTACAACACAAAGTCGCTATTGTCATTTCCTGTATCTTGATATCAGTGGGTGCTAGTGCTACTATGTGTGAAATCTGGTGAAACTTACCAGTGGATTATTGCAAACAAACTGTGGTAGTCACCTCTTGGAATTATGGGCCTTGGGGAATTACATATTATAAGTTTACTCTTTGCTACTATATTTAAGCAACTCGTACTGTGTGCAGAGAAACAGTTATGAGATTGAACTGTTTCCAGGAAAATTCATGCTTTAAACAAGTCTGCTGATGTTTTGCATCTCTGTTGGTTACTGTGGTCTCCCTTTATCCTCATTACGTATGTGTTGAGTATTCTTTTACTGTAATGTCACTAAGTGAATATCTTTCTCACAGAAGTCTCTGAGTCAAAAGTCAAAATTTGCAGCCCTCTTCCTTCTGTTTGGTGTCTTACAAAACTTTTGTCCTCTTATCTTTTTATCGAATCCGCTAACATGACTTTGATATTTTTCATGACTAGATATTGGCTATTACAGTATATCTCCTGCTGTCTGTTGCATTTTATGCGTTCTTTGCGCCCTTTGTTGCCAAGGATGCCGTCTATGAATATGTGGCGATGGGTATCTATACCTTTTTGGTAAGTGGAAGTAGATCCTGTCCATATTAAAATTCTTTGTCTATGAATGATTATGTTGTCTTGGTCACTGTGAGCTAAAGAGGCCATTTAATGTATACTTCTGTTGTTAGTGGTTCTCAAATATGATGGACGTAGTAGACAGCAGGGAAATTTTAATTGAAGCTATATCCATGGACTAAGTATTCTTTGGCTTTGGGTTATAATGGAATAAAGCAAAATGGCTAAAAATCTGTGCACGCTTCTTGTATTGTGAAGTAGCAGGCAGTTTACATCTGATTCCCCGCCCCAAATTTACTTGGTGGGAGCCTCTGTAGGAGTGTAGGGGTGTAGGGGGTAATGCTGAAATTGAACCTATTGAGTATCTTTCTTTTTGTATACTTTTGTATTGTAATGTCGTTCATTCTTCGACTATTGCCCTCATTATTGTTTTTGTCTTTGTCCTGTAGGCCCTAGGAGTACTAATCCTTTATGCCAGATGTACGGCTATTGATCCAGCTGATCCTGGTATCCTTGTTGTGCCGGATAGAACAGTCAGATCAGATTGTGAAGCTAGTTTACCAGGTCAGTTTAATCTTCGTGCTGTAGTTTCTTTGTTTGGCCAAAACCTGCTGCTCAGAAGGTGTCAAAGTCTATTGGGAATTAGCTACGGTGATTGCTGTTGTAGCTGATCTTTTGAGCTATTCGTTGGGAAACTTATGACTTTATTTGGTACAATTGGGGGATTCAACGGGATTGAAAGGTTTTGACTTTTTCTAGCAGGTAATGCGTCTTCAATAGAGGAGCCATGCAAATCAGTGGTTGATGGAAGAGGGGACGCATATAGCCCAAGTTTGTGTTCAAAATTTGGAGGCATCTTTTGCTTCTGCCTTGTCCGGGAAGACTGCCGGAATGATGAGGAGAATTTTCAGGAGCCATCAGCAGAAGAAGAGGCTTTATACTGCACACTTTGCAGTGCTGAGGTAATTGATGACTTTTTTTTAGTAATATGAGATGCTACTGTAGTCTGAGTCAAGGACTCATATGAGATGAGTTTGTGATTATGGTAAAAGTAGAACGCAGTTCTTTTGATGATGCCAAGTGGTATCACTTCTTTCTTTTGAGTGGGACAACCCAATCGAAATGATTCCTCTCTGTGACTGAAATCTACCACCTAGGGTCTTTTTTATGATTTAGTCTTGCGTTATGACAAAATTAGATGTCGCACTGACACACACCCTGTTTGATTGACCACATGTCTGCAAAGGCTGGATGGCTGATGGCCGATGCATATTTGATTTCGTGAAGGAATGATTATTATAAATGAAGCCCTTCATTAGGTTTTGCCTTGCAGGTACGTAAATTCAGCAAGCACTGCAGAAGTTGTGACAAGTGTGTTGATGGGTTTGATCATCATTGTCGGGTAAGTTAAAACAAGATGTAATTTTGGTTTTGCTAGTGTAGGATTCCCTGCATGGGTTATGACCAGCCTCCTAGTTACAGTCTTACAGATCTTTTTGAGATATAAGTAACTTCTTTAGTAAATCGAACAAATTTGCGTCTTATTACCTATCACTGCCCACGGAATCTAAGTTTGTCTTTTTCATGCAGTGGCTGAATAATTGCGTTGGGAGGAAAAACTATGCGAGCTTTGTCTGTCTGATGGCAATGAGCCTTCTCTGGGTAAGTCATGAAAGACAGTTTTTCTTTGTAACCGATACAAAAGGGGAAAAGAATAACATTCTACATCATCTAACCATTTCTTTATCCACTGTATGCTGCTACCTATGACATATGGGCTACATTTATTGCTTGACAGCTTGTTGCCGAATGCGGGGTTGGCATTTGGGTCTTTGTTCGTTGCTTTGTGTTCAAAAATGTTGTCGAACATCAGATTACTGAGAGGCTTGGAGATGGATTCACACGCCCTCCATTTGCGTCTGTGGTGGTATGTAATTGATTTTTGGTCTCTAAGAATATACGTATAAGATCATTCAGTTAATCAGTTATATGCCTCACCCCTCAAGTCAGTGGCATTGTGAGTAACTGGTAACTCAAACTCTTTGAAATGTTTGTGGGTTGAACTTGATTAAGTCATATGAACTTGTTGATGTTAAATGTACAACGTAAAGCTAATTTTATGCTGTGGTTCAAGCCCTTGGAGATCTATGACCCTAAATGTTAGCCTGGGTTGTCAGCCCAGGCCTATGATGTTTTTTTTTTTTTTTTTTTTTTTTCCTTTGTCAAGAATAATAGGATTTGGACTTTTTGTTTTTGTATAATGTAAGGTACCTCGACGAAGTTTAGATGTCACTAACTTGGTAACGGATTATATTTTCTTTCAGGCGTTCTGTACATTTGTCTCCTTATTGGCAATTGTACCCTTGGGGGAACTATTCTTCTTCCACATGATTCTCATCAGCAAGGTTTGAATTTTAGTTTCTAATGATTTTATTACATTTTCCTTGACCTTTCTCACTCATTTTCTAAGTTTGCATAAAGTTAGTACTCCAAACAAATCTTACCTCCCCAAATGTAAAAATCGCCTCTTAGAAAGGTCGGTACTGAAAGCTTGGGTTTAAACAGAAGGATTACTTTTTCACACGTTCATTGTCTTTGTCTCACTGTCTGACTTCAGTTGAAATCAAATTGTTTTTGCTGCAGGGTATCACAACTTATGAGTATGTTGTTGCAATGCGAACACAAAGTGAACCACCGGGACAATCAATTGGTGGTGGAGAACAGCAAAGTTTACCATCCTCGCCAACTAGTTCGGCTGTCACTGCTATTAGTGGACGAAGCTCTGTTGGAATTGGCTTGCAATACAAAGGTGCTTGGTGTACTCCGCCTAGAATCTTTCAGGTTGGTTAGATAGTCTTGTCACTCTCTTATTCGAGTTTCTTGCATCATTCATTCTGTAGTCCCTATGTTGGTCTGGCTAGTTGATCTCAATAAGAACTCCAAGTGTAGCGCTCATGTCCGAGACACTAATTATCATTCATTATGTAGTCCCTATGTTGGTCTGGCTACCAATTATCAGAATTTTGGATCATTTGAATATTATGCCCTCTGTTCCCCTTTAACTATCATCATTTGATTAAGCTTCATATTGAAGAAAACATGCAGAAATTGTTTATAAGGAGTTGTGAAAGGGTTATTTGGATGTGAACTTATTTTGTAAGAGATGGTTATATGTCTAGGATAACTGGTTACAAATGTTTTACAGTGGCAAACTAAATCGAAAAAAACCCAAGAAGGATGTTTGACTTGGCAGTTCACTCTAGATGGCATTGGTATTACCACTGCTAGATTGAAAATTGATGACTCTCTCACATACTTGTGCAGGATGAGATTGAACATCTAGAACCCGGGCGCATACCATCAACCGTGGATCCGGATACTGTGCACCCAGCTGACAAGGGGAAAAGGGTACCTCAGCGCCCTGTCAGAATTAGCGCTTGGAAGCTTGCCAAACTAGATTCACAGGAGGCAGCTAAAGCAGGTGCGAAAGCTCGAGCTTCATCATCTGTACTGCGCCCAATCAGCTCCCGCCCCCAGCCCTATGATAGCGATCAACTATCCAGCAGCAATGTAAGCGTCAGAAGCAGCCCTATTAGCATGAAATCAGGGTTTCAGAACAGAATAACTTCCCGAGCAGGAATGCCGAGGCTATCCTCTGCTAAGAGCTCTTATCCACCCAGCAGGGCGAGCCGGGAAGACATCGAGGCATGTGCACAGAGTTTGAGCAACATAGGCAGCCCACACCCGTCACAGCTTGGAACATCTCCGTTGCCCTCAAACACGGATCACTTTAATCCCATGTACCAATCGTCAGCAAATCAGTCTCCTTTGTCTTCGAGAGCAGGTGAGCCAAGTGAGAACACAGCTATCAGTAGCACAGCACGGATACCACCAAGGAATAAGGAGGTAAGCGCTGGAGAAGGAGCGAAAAATACAGTTTTTTGGGACCCAGAAGCAGGAAGATTTGTGTCTGCCACTTCTAGAGGTGCGACTTCTTCCTCTGTTGCGTCTAGGACCGAGCTGTCATATACTGGTCAATCTATTTTCTTTGGCGGCCCCCTTGTAAACGAGAATTTGACCAGAGGGACGAGAAGTGGAGGAGGTTCTGGAGACCGTGAACGAGGGAGCTATTTCCAGCAGGGAAGAGCGCAAAGAGGCGCTCAGCTTCCTGTTTTTGTGCCTAGTGATTCTCAGCAGGGCCAAATGCCTCATCAGCTGCCCTGAACAATCTATTCTGTGCAATATAACAGCTAAGTTAGATGCTCTGATGTTAGTTTCATTTTTCCCCTTCATTTTTATTTTTGTGCAGATTTAGTTTAGGTGAATTTTGGATCATTTTTATGGCGATCCACGCGGCCGTAATTGGATAAATCCATCCTTCTTTAACAAAAGTTTCTCCATTTTTGCTGCTTAATGCCAATCTCATACTCGTGCTTTCTCAACTCAGAATTACTCAGTATTTGATTTACATTTTTCTCACAATTGTAAACTAAACGCAAAGAATTCATATGAGATACACACGCCTTTATTAAACTTCAAAGGGAAAGACTGAGAGAGAAGCTCAGCTTACAAACCAGCCATTTGTGGCTGTAATACAAGTGAGTCGAATGTATTCACTTGGGAACAACCAGTCTCTTATAAAATGAAATAACGAAACACATATGATGCATACAATTTTTCGATCATTAGCGTGGTGCACCCGCTCATGACATACACAACGAGGGAATAAAGATTCAAATTCGAGATGACCCATAACTGGTTTCCGATTTCATGTTATAAGAACTCGGACTTGCATCAGTACTCAAGTAGCATAAGGTTACTCGCAAAGACCATACTTGAAGGCACTGAAATATAAACAAATCCCGTCGCAGCAGTCAGCATCGACGTTGCAGTATGATGAGAAACCTTGACAGTATTGCATATCTGCCGCGCTCATACCTACACACACATCACACATGCATACGCCACAATATAAGGCAAATGAAGGCATTCATAGACGTACACGGTACACTGAACTCGATCTTGCATAACAAGATGTAATAAAACGAATTAGATTAAACCGAAGTAAAGTAACCTGATAACACGAATAAAAGTAACGCGAAGATGAACATCTTCAAGATGCTTGACATGGCCATGGAATGTTTGATATGATCGAATCTCTTAACTCTTTAAGTTTATAGACAATTTTTAGTGTCGATACTTGATAAGATGTGTTTAGGGTATTGAATAATAGTTGTTGTTGTGTTGTTATTAATGAGGGGTGAACCCTTATTTATATCGTTACATAACTTGTACCGTAAGGCGGAGATATTTTCCATAATATTATTCTACCATAAGTCTAATATTCCCCTAATCTTATTCCTAATACAATATAGGAATCAATCTATCTATCTATCTATCTATATATATAAAAGAGGCATTTTTCAAGAGCATACAACGCGTTAGAAATGGGAGAAATTAACACAACGCACCATTGAGAAATGGAATTTTCTCATTAACTTGGAAAAGATAATGCTCAGATATATTCTTAAAATTTATTTTTAAATGATTTGTTTTGCAAAAGATAATGATCGAAAACATATACTATATATTATCTTATAACTAAAGTGAGAGTTCATGCCATTTGCAGAAGATAATGATCAGATAATATCAAAAGTTTTGAGATAGATTTTTTTTTTTGTGGTGATCTGAGTTTTGAGTTTTGAGATAGATTTTTGAAAGGATAATGATTTACTCTAGCCTATAATAATACGGAGTATTAACTAAAAACCATATTTTTATTGAGAAGAATCCTTAGCCTCGATAAAGACTATCCATATATATATATATGTACCCATGCATGACACACCCCTCCCCACCCATGCTCAATTTTCATGGAATAACTCATGTATTCTGGGGCTCTACATGTAATTGATCAACATTAGTACGTACATCACAAGAGTTTTGAGAGGTGTAATTAACTTGGCCGCGTATATGGCTTTCATATTTGCAATCTAAGTGTATCAATTACATAGAAGGATATACTATGCGCCAATATTAGTTTGTTCTAAGACTTTTAGTGGTGTAATAATCAAACTTTTAATGCATGTTTTTGTTATTTATTTTTATTTTATGTAAAATAAGTAATGACTTTATTTCTCTTTGAATAATATTGTTAAGGATTACTATTTCGCTCAGTGTTCTCATGTGTCTACGTAAATGATTAAATTAACCAGAAAACATAAGGTGTATAATCACGGGATTCACAATATTGAACATAAACGTAAACGTATATAGTGTACATACATACGACGACTCAAATGTAATATAATAATTCTTATAAACAGGAGTATAAATGAGCAACCCGTGCAACGCACGGGCTTTCACCTAGTACTTCATTAATTCTCTAACACCCCCCTCAAACTCATGGTAACTTTGCAAAAGTTTCCATGGGTTTGAAAATTAGAATAATTGTGTAAAAGAAAAAAAAAATAGTATCCGTAGTAGCTTGATCAACCCGCAATGCCTCGTTCATCCTTGTTCAGCAACAGTTTGAGACGGTTTAGTGGACACCGTAAAACCAAATCACACGGTTTGGTGGACACCGAAAAACCAAATTTGCACGGTTTGATGGACACCGAAAAATCAACCATTAATTCGGTTTGATGGTACCGAAAAACCAACCGTTAATTCGGTTTTGATGGAACCGAAAAACCAACCATTAATTCGGTTTTGATGGAACCGAAAAACCAACCATTAATTCGGTTTGATGGTACCGAAAAACCAAATTTGTTTGTAGTTTGTTTGTTTGTTAGGGGGTCGAAAAATCGTACGACCGAATCGTAGTAGTAAGGGCTAGACGTAGAAGAACAAAGGAATTGGGGTCAGTTTGATTTGCCATGGTTTGTTTGATTTGCCATACGAATTTTGGTAGACTTGTAGGGTAAGAAATTGGGTACGTATTTTATTTTTATTTGGTTTGTTTTGTAGCTAATAAAGATTATCACGATCAAATCCCGCCGGTATATCGTTACATAACTTGTACCGTAAGGCGGATATATTTTCCATAATATTATTCTACCATAAGTCTAATATTCCCCTAATCTTATTCCTAATACAATATAGGAATACTTCCTTAATCCTCTAACAATACTTCTATTGTTGTAGGTATACTTAACTACGAAACGTCCCCACTTCTATTTATAAGGATGATGGTACACAGCTCTTGGACATTTGAGTATCATTAACAATACCTTAGTACTGAGTCAACTCGACAATATTGTTCATCATTAACCTTAAAGACAGGTGGAAACAACTACGGAAAAAAAATTGTACAACTTGCTTTTGTTTACGAACACTATAGTATCGATACATCTACCGATCAAACAGGAATAAGGGAGTGCATATGCATAATTATGGATGCATGATCATTGATCAACGATTCCCCGTTTACTTGACTCTTCGGGTCAATACATTCCCGTGTGCTAAACTGCTTACGCGCAAATGAAGAACTGTACAAGAAGCCTCCAAAGACGGTATTGATGCCAGATTAGATCTCGGTCTGCATTTCTGTGAATTCTTCGGTCCAGCTTATCGACATTAAGAAGAATTAGGAGAAAAGGCCATGGAAGAGTAGCAACGGAAGAGAGAACAATCAGTGAGTGGTTTCGACTAAGTGAATCATTATGAACAGGTCATAAGTAAAGAACTAAAGACTTGGATACCTAAAAACAGTAGTGAATACGCAAAGTTTAAAGCCAAACTTAAAGTTAATTTCTTTTCATTTTCGATTTCATTTTCTTCATTTCTGTGTCTACATTCTACAAGCTCCGGTTAGGGCTAAATTCATGTACAAGCTACAAAAGGAAGAGCTTCAACTTAAACAAAGCAAAATCTCACTACTTCCAAGCGTTCTTCAGGCCTTCTGAAGATATCTACACATTTTCTTTCCAAGCCTGAAAAAAACGCGCAACTAGAAAAAAGGAAGAATATACAGGATGCACGAAAGCAGCTAACGTACATCAAAGAGCATTTCCAAGCCGTTTCCACCATAGTAGGCGCCGACATTGGCCACCATGGACTCATCCTTGCAGTTCATACTGATATTGGGAAAGGTAATCCTGTTGGCGTCTCTGCACCTGCTGCATTGGAACTTTGCTGGCACAGCTTCGAAGTCGGAAATCCCAGCACACCTAGTATGTTGCCAGACACCGCACAAATCACATGCCAACATTCTTTCTCCATCATCATCACGGGCACCACAGCTACAATCAACTGTCCATCTATCCACCCCTCTTTCCAACCGAAACTGCCCCAAACCATTCTTCATTGGGCAGATGCCCCGGATTCTTACAGTGAGGAGAGAAGTAAAAACAAGCTTGACCAGGGTGGAATCTTCTACACCTCGATAATCAACTAGCTCTACTGCTTGGAACCCTTTAAACATAATGTATACTTCTTCGAAAACCTTGGCTACTTCAGCTTTGAAGTCGGATATAGTGGCATTAGGTGAGAGGGCAATGAGCTCTGGAGGAGGCCTCATGACATGCTCTTCGAATAGTTCAGGAAGCTCCACTTTGCAAATGAGATACATCACAGAGGGGTCCTCAAGCGATAATGCAGTCTCTGGCTCGTAGTCCTTCACAAACTGCTTGCAGTCAAGAAGCCTTGAGGCAGCAGCCAATGCACGAAATGTATTTGCTTCAGGTCCGTAGCTCACCATGGTCTGGGGATGAAGCATATAATCATACAAGAATTTCATGTCTCGGAGAATTTGTTCTCTAGGCGGGCAATTAGAAAAGGACTGGCTGCCACAAGCCACATTTCTATGCGATGGGGTGCTCCCACGCTCAAGCCTGTAGCAAATGTTCAAGTGAGTTCTACATACTCCAGGACAATTTAACAGGAATATCACACACAAAAAAAAGAATGCTGACAATGCCTACCTGAACTCAAATGCACCAGTGTCAGGATTACAACGAGCACAAACTGTAGCTCCATCAGGAGCTTGCTTTCCATCAAGATCCTTAAGACAATAATCCAGTAGCTCAGGCGAACCGACTTTACACACAGCACCCTTCAGAGTTTGCCAACTCACCCAGTTGCAACTCGTTACTGCACGTAAAACTCTGATCATTGCATCCTCAACACGTTTGACATCAATAGCTGTCCAGGAACACAACACCCCAGAGGCACAAGATCTGTGATTCTTGGAGGTGCCTTCGCTCAAAAAGGGAGGCTTTTGCGTCTCATGAACCAGGGTCATTAGAAAAGAGAAGAGGTCCCTTACATCAACAAGCTCCCTTTCTGACAATGATTGATAAAATACTATCAAATCCTGAACGTGAGAGCGTGGCTTCCTCCTTTGACAAGTGAGCATAGATAATGGGAGATGAGACAGAATTTCCACAGCCTCTATATAGGCATCATGAGTGAGAGCAAAGCTCCCGTACCCAAACTCATAGCCCCAGTTACCATACCATGGACGTCCCTTGGTGATAGCATGGAGAAGCCGGTACTCCAACCCGTACTTTATGGAGACATCCATGACACTGATTTTTCTGTTGATATGTGGGAAACAACATTCTTCTTAAGAGAAGTGAATGAAAAATGTGAAATCACATTCCAGAGTAAAAAAACACTGATGAGGCAGCTTCACAACTAAGTGACCTTAATTACAGACATATCCATATGTTACGCTACCATCACGATTCACATGATAGCACAAAAATGGGAACAACCTCTATTACAACACACTTGACATAGAAAAATGGGATCCAAAGTACAAGAATATTCCAACCACTGGAGAGAACCACGTTTAAAAGAGTATATTCATCAATATAGATCGGTCATTTGACAAATCCGGCAACCATAAACTTCAGCACGTTTGCAGTCGTTTATCAAATGAGGCCTAGATAGAGAATTAGGAAATGTAGTTCGAGTGCACTCCTAGAATGGATGCTGAAAATTGATATGTAAGCAGCAGGCATGGAAGTGAATGATCAAATCGTAATTGCTACAACTTTCTTTCTTTTTTTCCTCTGTATATAAAGTTAGTGGGTTTGTTCTTAGATCTTTATTCCCCCTCCCCTAAAAACTTGAAGCTTTCCCGATACTCATCCATTGACTATAAACTAACGAATGCGTGCTAATTCAACGGCTTACTAATGTAAAGCACATTCTGGAATTAGACTTCACTTTTTGAAAAAGACGAAGGAACCAAAAATGTGTAAGCACAAACTCTGGGACAACAAATATAAACAACGCAAGAAAAACCATCTGAGTAGTTATAAACTTTTCACTATTGTCAAACTTTTCACTCTCAAGAAAGTACAGAAAGGTAAGAGCACCATGTACAATCAAGAGTCCTAACCTGACTCCAAGATATTTACAAAGTCGGTCCCAAAAGTCCATGATATGAGATCCCGACAGGACCCTTGAGCCACCTTCTCTACCATTGACCCTCAAAAGATGGCCATGTCCGTTAGAATGGACAACACCATGCAGAAGATGAGTAGTATCCTCTAACTGATGGTAAACCCAGTCTTCCACATCATCAGAAGTCATCGCATGATTGCATGTTTTGCACCTGAAATCAGATAGAAACAAGATCATCACAAATGCTGAAATGCACACATAAAAATAGCACAAAAAAAAAAAAAAGTATAACACTGTATTTGTTCCCAAACTGAACATTCCAATTTCAGAATTTTGAGATGGGTCAAAATAGTTTTCCAACGGAAGTGCATCTTGACGAGATAATGAGAAGTTTTTCCACCCTAGTTTAATGACACTTAATACATATACATAAAAGACCCGGACATAATTGGTCTAGGTTAGCAAACAAATCCCCCAAACAGCATGAAACAAAACAATGTAAGACCTCCTACCTATCCTCTCACCCAATTAACATGCTGGGAACAAAGTAAGCAAGACGAACATGGACAACCCAAAATTTGCTAAAACTCGTCTTCAACCCACCTTGGAACATTCATAGGTCACAAGCGTCCACTATGCCAAACCACACTGCCAATGTAGTCAATTTGTCACTAAGCCCTTCGACTGTGCTAACCCCGAAAGAAATAATTACTCATGTCGACAATTGACAATCTACCAATAACCCATTGTAAACCCCTTCAATATTCCAATCTTAGAAAAAGCTCTTTATGTCATACTTTATTCATTCCATCCAATTCATCCCATTTCTTACTTAAATACACTAAAGTCTAAACCGAATTAGTCGAATTACGCCCCACGAATCCTAATAAACAAATTGGCAACATAATAACAAGCATCACAAGATAAACTTGAGAAAGAATCATTCAAATTATTAAAATTATATGGAAATAGCTCACCTAGGGTCAGCAAGATGAACTTGATCACCACACTTAGGACATGGTTTGTTATACCCACCAATCGAATTCCCATCTGATTTCACTATAAAATGGTACCTCTTTCTGCACACCGGGTGCCCACTCCATCCTACACCATTCATTTAATTTCCAATCAATTTCAACATTATTATTTTATCAAATATTAACAACATACGGAGTATAATGATAATTATAATTAATTAATTAAATTCTACAACAGAAAATATTACGTGGACCAACTCAAGTCTACAATTACGTGGACTCCACAATAAATAACCCTATCCGGAAAAGAATTATATATTTTTATTAAGGGTAATTCAGGAAATACAAATCAACTTCTTTTTTTTTTTTTTTAGTATGACGGGATACGAGTCGTGTAGGATCACATAAGTCGCCAAATCGAACATTAGGATAGAGAAGTGTCAAAGGTCCATTGAATGAATGACAAGGAAACTTAAAAGCGAAGCAAAGGATAATATGAAAGGGTGGGTCATTAACTCATTAAGGTGCGTCACGCAATAAGTGAGAGCTCATTAAGCTTATATTATTATTATTATATTATATCAATCTACTCACTCACTCACTTTCAATCAATCAATCACTATTGTCATGCCACGTGTACTAATTTACCCGCCAAAAAACTGACGACTCACACATCACCACACAACCAAGTCACCACCAGCATATTCCACACTATACGACATCGTTTAAGTTTAGGATGGACCCCACTTCCCCCACCTAAAATATCTGAAACCCAAAAAATTAATTTAAATGATTAAAAATTAAATAATAATAAAAATAAAATAAACAGCTCCAAAAATAGTCCCAGAAATCTCGCACTGATTAACGTGATACGTTTCGAAGTTTTTAACAACTAAACGACACCGTATTAACTCACCAAACGACATTTTTTTGGTTTTTGTTTTGTTTTTAGTTTTGTAAATTTTAAAATATTAAAAAAAGGGACGAGGACGAGTCGGTTATTTGACTCGGCCGGGTTGACTCAGTCGTGACTCGGTCGAGTTAACTCATTCACTTTAACCAGGTCCTTTTTTAATTTTTTTAGTGGTTTCTAGAAGGCTAGACGACTCGGCCGAGTCAACTCGGACAGAGAGAGGGGGGGTGACGGACAAAACAATGACAGACACACACGCGCGAGTCGGGGGGTAAGGTGACTCGGGCGAGTTGACTCACCAACAACACGGCACTGGTCGCAGTAGACAGATCTGGAGAGGGAAACGTCCTCTTCAACAACATCAAGATAAACCACGGCGGCCGGAGAAGGCGGAGACTCAGATCCAGGCAAAAACTCCGGCGACGATTCACCGCCGCCGCCGCCGCCGGAAGACGCTCGGAATAACACCTGCCACGTCACAAGGTGGGGCAGCATCGACGACGGCGGAGGAAGCAAAGCGTGTCGCGTAAGAAAGGCTCTAACGTTTGATCTGAACGGACCTCCGGCGATCTTAACACCGTTTTCCGGCGCCGGAAAAGTCAGAAAGTCGTACAAGTCCGCCGTAACCCTCCTCTTCATCCGCTTCAACGACCTCGCGTTCACAACCATCGTTACAAACTCCCCAAAAAAAAATTAATTAAAAAAAATAAATTAGATCTAGCGTGATTAGGAAGTTTTTTTAGGGTTAGGGTTTCAAATTTGGGGGAAATTAATATAAGATAGGAATAAATAAATTGAAGATCTGGGTAGTAATGAAATAAGGAGATCTGATCTGGGTATGTGATGATTTTTTTGTAGGTGGGATATATTTTCTGGGTTCACTCAACTTTTTTTTTTTTGGGTAAAAGAGAAAGCTTGAAGAAGAAGATGAAGATGATGTTGATACGACTACCTCTTTTTTTAATATTTAATTAATATTTAATAAAGTTCTATTTGTGGGGTTTTTTTTCCTAACCAGAAAATATGGCGGTTTGATAGAGAGAAGATTTGGAAAATTTGAAAAGTAGCAAGTCTAAAATTATTTAATTTTTAATTGATTTTTTTTTCTGGGTTTTTTGGCGTATTTTTTGGGGTTGGGCGGGAGAAAAGGAGGAAGAAGGAAATTTTGGGGGTGAAAATTTGGTGGGGAAAAGGAGGAGAGAGAGAGAGAATGGAAATTTGATGGGTGATGAAAATGTTGAGTAATGGAGAAGATTGATTGATGGAGGAAGTGGAAGAGGAGTGGTTAATTTAATAAAGAGGAGTGCAGTAGTTTTGTTTGATTTGTTGTGTTTATTATGAGGAGAAGATTAGTGGTTTTGGGAGGTGTAAAGGTGTGGTAAAAATGTTTAAAATGTATGTGTGGCACTCTCTAGAGACTTGGTTAATTGTGTTTTATGGGGGTTATTTTACTTTTGTACTCTTCTTTTTTTTCCTTTTTACTGTTTGTGTAGTACCTTGTGACTTGTGAGTGTACTACTATTCTTTGGAGGTACTCGTATCTTGTTTCTTTTGGTGTGTATGTGGGGTCCTTGTTAGCTTAAATAAGGCTTCTAATTGTATTTTTTGTCATTAATTAGGAGTACGAAGTTGTAGACTTGTAGATGACATTGAATACGGATAATTGGTTAGATTATTGCTAATAATCCTTGTCATAGTTGTCAATGATGTAGGTTGGTTTTATTCTTGGTCTTGACTCTTGACTAGGAGTTAACCTCGTAGGGTCGTGTTCGGATCGGGTCTTCCGGTCAAATTTTTTGGGTTGAGTTGGGCTGAGTCTAGTGTCGGGTGTGTCCACTACGGCGAATTTGGACGGATTTAGGCTGGGTCAATACAAATCGCATAACTTCAAATTGGTCAATTTCAATCATATTAATGTCGAATCTCTTCAAAATTTGTCACATTTTATTGGCAATTGAGTGATTGAAGTTGTGATGTAGCTAATACAAGTCATTTCTATTAAAGCGATTCATTAAACCCTTTAATTATTCTGGACAAATCCGTTCAGATTAGGTCATGTTGGATATGAGTTAGTATAGGGTCCAATAGAGCTTGGGTCATTTCTGAGTCCAGGTTGGGTCACTTAAGGATTTTGATTGAATTCTGGATGAGATTCAAGTCAAGTTCAGATGTTCGGGTCGAGTAATTCAAGCTAGGTGTTAGGGTTTTGGTCAGTTTTGCAAGGTTTAACTAGGAGTATATGTGTAATATAACTATCTGAGCTGATTACTAACTTGTTTGTTGGAAAAACAAGTCACGTATTAGCAAAGTATGTTGATTTTCAACATCTATCATTGGAACTTTGAAGATAAAAGTGGGTTTTATCCAAGACGCTCGTAGTTAAGACTGAGAATTAAGGTTGACTTAATAATTAGGAATTCAACTTGTTTGGTGATTTCTCATGAGTTCAAATGTCATATCCGCACCTTACAGACTTACAACATTAGTTTCCCCTTTGTACAAAAACAAGACCTTATAGTCAAGAGACTCAAGACTATGAACATTCTTATCTGGGGAAAATGAGATTTTGATAAAGTATGTGCCAAAGTGGATTTGACATCCATTGTCCATATCGACTTGTACACAAATATTAAATTCTTTTCTTATTTAACAATAGGCTTAAAAAAACGTCAAGAATTATTAGAGTAGTGTGTTTTCGATTGGTTTATGTTATTCACCAAAGGCCAACCGAAAAACCATTATTGCATATCAAATCCTCATACATCATATGTTATCTCTATGAAAATGTTTCGTTAATAAGTCATACCGAGTATTATCATGCATAAAGCTCGTGTTTTTGCAAGGCTAACATGCTCTTTTGCATATAGAGAAATGTTTTGATTAACCCTCAAATGCATGATACACCCATTTACTAAGCCAGGCTAGCTTTACTAACAATACTTGTGAATGAAGTTGTATGACTCCACCCTTTTTTTTTTGCTTGAAAAAGATCTAGCAAAGAGGGGAAAAGTGACAAAAAAGCGTACATATAATACGCTATAAAGGAGAAAAATTGGGAATAAAAGCTCCAATTTGTGAACCATACATTGCATTTTTTAACAAGTGCTCAACTTTGTCGAGTAAATTAGACACATGAATTTATTCTCTTTGATATAATACCCTACACATAAAACCACTTTTATAAAAAAAACTCAAAACCAATAGCTGAAAAATGGAGATTTTGTGCTTAATGATGAGAAGGCTCATCGTTTTGGTTATGATTTATGGATTATTTTTTCATGTCAAAGTTAAGGGACAGGGTCAATTTACGGCTATGTATGTGTTCGGAGATTCGCTAGTTGATAATGGAAATAACAACTACATCAATTCTCAAGCAAAAGCAAACTTCTATCCATATGGGATCGATTTTTATTTAGGTCCCACCGGAAGATTTACCAATGGAAAAACTATTATTGATTATCTCTGTAAGTTTTAAGTCAATAAGTCATTTCGTTTTTTTTTTCTTCTGATTATGAGTTCAATGACACTTTACACGTGTACATGATCATAAGTTGGTTTATAAAGCATTCATCTCAATTCACTAAGCATGTAAATCAAATTAGCCGATTAGGAGTAAGAATATAACGCAAAATTATCTTTCTTTTTCTAAAACCAAAATTGTACTCCACAAATGAAGAATTTAAAATTCACGCCGAGCTTTACAATCACACTTAGCAAAAACTATTTATATTTACGAATCCATCGATTTGTCCTTGTATAAAGTTACAAGCAAATGCTTAGGTTAGGAGTCCTTTTTCCTTTCACATGATTTTTTTATCTCAAATATTAACATATTAATTATCTCAATTTTTTTTTCTTCCCTCTCATTTCACTCATTTTTTGTGACTTTTTTTTTGGGTGTGTGTGTGCGCAGCTGAATTGATTGGGCTTCCTTATATTCCCCCTTACGCAAATCCATTTGCTACGGACAGAGACATCATTTATGGTGTAAATTATGCCTCTGCTGCTGGAGGAATCCTTGAAGAAAGTGGAAAAGGATTGGTAATTTTCCTAGAAATTAAATGTATATCGAGTATGACGGTTTCACAATAAATTAAACTGATAAAAAACTTAAGATTCAAGGTTATTCTCATTAAGTCACTCTATGGTGACCTTAACTGATTTGACTCAAAAGATACATACGTACTACGTAGTTGTATGCGTGTCTTTCATTGTTTGTCTATTTTGCAAAGTTCGATAATCCCACCCGAGTTTGTCGAAATATTATCAACGTTTGTCATGAATTGTGACAGGGAGATCGATTTAGCTTTCGTAAACAGGTCGAAAGTTTTAACAACACCAGAAATCAATTGTTGAACCAAATGAGTGACCAAAACTTGCAAGATTATCTTTCAAAGGCGTTAGCAGTGATTATCCTTGGAAGCAATGACTATATCAACAATTACCTCAATCCATCTTACGGCACTCGCTCCAAATTTACGCCTGAGAAGCATGCTGATAAAGTCATCGACCAATACAAGAAGCAAGTTTTGGTAATTCCTACTTCATTTCGACTTTTAGTTACCTCGTATGTACTTATCGACACATAACAAGACACGTACACTAGGCTCTTTTAATTGAAAACGACTTTTAATAAGACGTAATTACGTAAAAACATGTATAACACGACACATGTATATTGTAACGTATCATACCACCCAACATGATATGATTTAACACGTAATCTAATATTGCATTTACCTAGAACTGACAAAAGTTCGTGTTCGTGAAATGAAACAGGCACTGTACGACTTAGGACTGAGAAGGTACTTCATGGCTGGAGTAGGGCCGCTTGGTTGTACACCATCTCAAAAAACAGTTGCACGGCTTCCTGCTGGAAAATGTGTTGATTTTAGCAATGATGCACCTCAAATGTTCAACTCAAGGCTTAAAACCCTTGTTGATGAGCTAAATACAACTCACCCCAATGCTACTTTTGTCTTTGGTGACACTTTTGCAGCTATCAAGGAGATACTCGACCATCCTGTTACATATGGTAAGAACTTTGAACAATATAAATCGGAAATTTCGTTATCAGCTAGCTTAGTTAGTAAAGGTCGATGAATTATAAGTCTTCAATCAGTTGTCACTTTGGTTAAGTTTTTATATTAAGCAATGTGACGAAGAGTGATGTTACATGTCGTCAAGTTGAATAATGTTGCGCGATTTTTGTGTATGACAGGATTGACAGTGGTAGACAGAGCATGCTGTGGAGTTGGGAGGAACAATGCAGAAAAAATGTGCCTGCCTTTGTTAATACCATGTTTCAACAGAGATGAGCATGCATTCTGGGATGCATTTCACCCTTCACAGGTTGTTCACAGGATCTTAGCTTTAAAGGCTTACAATGGCCAAACAAATGTGTCTTATCCTATGAACGTTAAACAGATGGCGCAAGTTCGAATCTAACGTCTCATTTCTGTGTAAGAATGTGTTCTGTAACGTAATAATTAAGCTTCTTTACATAGACTTTTGTAATTGTAGACTTATGCATGAATTTGTTGAAGAGCATATATGTATGCAGAAACAGAATGCAGCTATCAGGGTAGTTCTTGCTGTGTTTTCGAGTGTGTAATCGAATAATTCCGTTATAAATCGATCCAATTCAGTAAATATGAAGATGCATTGCTAGAAATTATTGCCAACCTTGAAACTTACAAACACACATAAGCCTTTAGGTCAGAAAGAGAAGTTTAGTTAAGTATCAGATCAGGACAGATGTGCATGACAGTGTCTGCAAGACTGCAGCAGGAAAGAATGTTCAGCAAAGACTGACCAAATCGATTTTCAGGGTGAAAAATTTAGGACAGATGTACAACCAGGAACATTGTTGTGGTTAGAATTTCATCAAGAACAGGTACTCAAAAAATCACTATCAAGGACATTCTTAACATATTACACACAGAAAGATCATTGCCCTACAGATTAAAAAATGTTGCTCCTTCCTGAAATACATTCAGTATATACTTGCTGACATAAAACTTCAGGCCGAGAAGGCGAAGTTTAGTTAATGATCAGATCAGGACAGATGTGTAGCATATGACAGTGTCTACAAGACTGATACAGGAAAGGATGTTCAAACAAAGGCCAGTAAAATCGATTTTCGAGGTGAGAATTCTAGGACAGAATACAGATGATACAATTCAAATCCAAATATGACTATGATCAGCAAAAAAATGAACATCAGTTATCAAAACAAAGGTGCTCATAATATCATCTTCAAGGACAATCTTTTACATGAAGATAGCAATAAGATTGCCCTACACTCCTGAAATACATCCAGTATTGCTAACAAAAATCTAAAGAACGCCAACTCTGTAATCAGGTGAAGATTACAGTCTAATAACAAAGAACATACTACATTCAACATATCATATACCTACACGAAATCGACTGACCTTACTGTAGTGAATGTATCACAGTACTACAGGATCAGATGTCTCACAGTACTACAGGATCAGATGTCTCACAGTACTACAGGATCAGATGTCTCAGACTCTCAGAGTCCTCAAAAGGCTAGGAGAGTGTTCTCCCATGGAGCTAAACCCGAGACAGAATGCTGCGGCTCTTGTTTCACCATTACTCCATTCGGAAAACCCACATTGTAATCGAAAGACCTGAACCCGCCATAGCAATTCTCATCAGACAGCAGGGTTTGGTAATCAGCAGCTTCTGGATCATCAGAAAATTTATCAACCAAGTAGCTCAGATAGTTTAAGGGCTTGTACTCCATCATCCTTTCCTCAGATTGCGCCTTTTCAATTTTCGGAACCTCCTGACTACCCACATTGTCACTGAAAGAACACAGGCCACCGCGTTTCTTACCATCTGACAGCAGCATCTGGTAGCCTGCAGGGTCATTCAGACACTGATCAACAAAGCAGTCACCATACTGTAGGGTGTTCTGATCAATCACCTCCTCTTCCTTGAACTGCACGTCTTCAATTTTCGCAAGATTCTGACTTTGTTTGATCAAATCAATCCTACCATTCACAGCTTCAATCTTAGCCTCCAAAGAACCAACCAACTTCACCAGCTCAGCAAATGAAAACCTGTCAACCTGAACATCATCACCACAGCCTGCATTTTCAGCTTCTTTAACAAGATTCGGACCTGTCTTACTACAAACATCAGGGTCTTTGCTCAAATACTTGTCAATTACGCGACACACATCTTCAGACTTTTCAGGATAGACACTGGGCTTAGCCTCGCCAGGTTCAAAGATTATCACACAAACATCAATGTCACACAGTACAGACAGTTCATTAGCCTTCTTCATTACGCAACCTTTCCGCGTCTTCATACTTTTCAGCCTTTTCATGTACATTTCTGCTTCCTTCGCATATTCGGAATTCTTTCTTTGATCCATCTTCAACAATCTGACAATCATTCCCACCAATGTCAAACCACGGCTAAACTAAAGAACTCGAAAATTGTCGTAACAGAAAAACACGAGAAATCGAGGGCGAATTTCGACTAATGTTATCGTAACATACTTCCATGATCAACCAAGAACATTATATCGTAAACATAATCGAAAATTAACACAAAAACATGGAGAATTATTAACCTTTCAATTTACATCTAATTTTTTTTTACCGCAAAACAATCAAGAAATCTACTACTACTTGAAAACGTACCGAAATTATTGTAGACGAAACAATGACAAAACTTATAATAGAAGCATCAAATTACGAGTTTCTTTAACATTATTTCCATTATCAACCAATAACATTATCAAAATTATTACCCTTTAAATTTACTGCTACAAAAAATCACGGCAAAAGTGCAAAACAAGAAATCTACTAGTAATTGAAGACGTACCGAAATTGTAGACAAAACCCGAATTATAATTGTTGCGTGTACTGGAATCCAAGATCAAGAACACCCTTTGATTGACTTGTATTACTACTTGAGTAAATCTTATTATTATGATTATTATTGGTAATGTGGGTAAGATTGAGAGGATTGAGAAAACTTCAGAAAGAAGGGAGCTTTATAACGGTAATAACTACCAACGACAGAAGTTGTCAACAGAATGAAGTGAGTACAATTTCGATTTGAAGTTGGAAGTATATACAAATATAGCGGAGTATACAATTTTACCGAATAAGGAAAACTTACCATAAATTGTATAATAAGAAAGGCCGGCCCATGTAATTTGAATGTTAAACTGACCCAATGAACTTGGGCTGGATTTTCAGTTTTCATTGGTTTCACAACCCAAGCCCATGAGTATCCGCGGCCCATTATATCGACAAGGGATAGCGTCTTTTTGTTTATTTATTTGGTGTGTGAGAGCGTCTTAAATGAAATTAAACGAAAACAGAAAATGCACGATAATTATATCAAGAGTGACTTCAAGTAACTATAGCTGATCGGTGTGCTTTCGTCACCACTTCTCTATCGACTTTCATGTGTATAGTAGGGGTAGATGTCCACCCTAAGTCTCGAATTTGAACCAAGTGCCATTTGCAAAAATTGTCAACACTAGAGGCGTCGTAGAGGAGTGTAATCAAATTACTATACGAGTTCGAGAAAACCAATGTAGACTGAATGCTCAGCCAGTTTATATCACCAAAAATAATGTTGTCGGCTTGTCACATACTCAAATTGCGGTTACCACTCCCTTGGAGATATGAGTATGTGATTATATTGAAGAATTATTTTTTTCCATCGAAGATGAGGATGAATAGCGCTACCCAACTGTCGTAGTTAGATATGATTTCTATTATTGGTGATAATGTCATGTTCATATAGACACTATATTTGAAAGCACTATATCAACAAAAGATATGGTCCATGCTACCCCCAATTCAAGGTCATTTATATCTTCTAAATTTGTGGACTACTATAGTCTAGACATTATACCAACATCAAGCTTGAAGGTTAAGATTTCCCAAAGAGGCATGGAAGGGAAAGGATCATCTTCACCTCATGTGATCATGATTCCACATCCTATACAAGGCCATGTGACCCCAATGTTACACTTGGCTGAACTTCTTTCTCTGGCAAATATAAACATAACATTTCTATACTCAACCCAAGTCCACCAACGTCTAACCACGTCTACTCAAGTCGAGTCCCGGTTTGCCCCTTACCCGGGGTTCAGGTTCGAGGCCGTGTCCGATGGGTTGCCCGATGATCACCCGAGAAGTGGTCAGAGTGGCACGGTCGTGGTGCTACAAGGGTTCGCATCAAATGTTGAGCCCATTGTAAGGGAAATGTTAGTTGGTACTAAATTTACGTGTTTGATAATAGACGGGTCGTTTGGGTTTGGTCATAATGTTGCAAAAGAAGCTGATATACCCTTGATTATTTTCGGAGGTTTTTGTAGTGCTGCCTACAAGTGGGTTTGTTCTTGCATTCCACAGCTTGTTGATGCAGGGGAAATGCCATTCAAAGGTACGTCACGTCCAGACTCCCTTTTTTTTTTTTTGAAGATCAGTAGCATAGCATAGAAATAAAAGAGGAACAAGAGTATCTAGATTATTACATCATAATTATGTCCTACTAATACCACCCGGATCAATGTCCTCCCCCGGATTAAAGCGGGGAACAAATGTGCCGTTATCAGCAAAAAACATATTAAGAATCGGGGGAGGGGTTACAAGGTCCTTAGATTGAATACAAGTTGAGGACGTTCTAGCCTCGCGAGCTAGGATATCAGCAGCTTGAACCCACGTCCTCGGGATGTACTGAGTCGTCCTCACGATACCATCCCTGATGAACACCCTGCACATGTCATATAAATTGATGAAACGGTCTTTAACTCTCTCCGTGCCTTGTATGCCAAGTGTGACAAGCTTGCAATCATTAAGAATGGTGACCGAGTGCCTTCCATGGTCTTTACACCAATTAGCTGCGGCAAGGATGCCAAGGACCTCCGCATGCGTAGCATCCAAGGCAAAAACAGATGCCATGAAGCCGGCTGCCCAAGTACCATCTTGGCAAAGAAGGATTCCGCCTATACCTGCAAAAGCCGATGTGGGAGCAAAGGATGCATCTACAATGAGAGTAAAGTGTGGGCGCGGAAAGGTGAGGTGATCAGGGATGAACTCAGGGGTGTGGTCGAGGGTTTCCTGGTTAGGACCAGGGGCGAGGGAGGTAAAGTTTGAGATTTGTTGCTGAGTGGCGCTGACAAGGGTGGGAATGGTGGTGTTTTTCATTTCAAAGAGCCAAAGGTTGCGACGTTTCCAAATGGCCCAAAGAACAAAAGAAAAGGTGGTACTCCAAGCACTGTCTCTAGTTATGTTAAGTTGGAACCAATCCTGGAGGGTTAGGACAAAAAATTGAGGTGGGACATTAAAAACAGACCAAACCTCAGAAGCACGGGGGCAGTCTCTAAGGACATGTAAAGCATCCTCAGTAGCTGTAGGACAAAAGGGACAAGAGAACCCAACACTCATGCCTCTCCTTGAGAGAGTGGATCTAGTGGGGAGGCGGTCCCAAAGGGCAAGCCAAATGAAGAAGCGGATCCTAGGGAGAGTGGGGATCAACCAAACGTGGGACCAAATGTCCTTCTGGCTACTAAGGGGAAAAAGGGTTCTCCAGAGGTCATTATAAACAAAGGAGGTATTGAAAAAGGTGTGAAGGGAGGAGTTGCAGCAAAAAGTATCCTCCCCAAAATTTGGCAAAACCATGTGGGTTAGTCTATGAACAATGGTTGCCGGCAAAAAGTTCCTATAGTTATCCAGATGAGAGAGACCATCAGCAACGCTAAGAGCCGAATCAAAATGGGACAGGGGTCCTATGAAGTGGGAGCGGAGCGGCCCGTCAGGGGCCCAGGTATCGAACCAGAAATTAGCAATGTCGCCCTTGCCAAGGGCCCAGCCACTATAAGTCTTAGCTAGTGCTTTACTTTCATGGAGTAACAGTATCGTGTGAGATATCGTCATTGTGTTTGTGAATGTGGACCGATACTCCTCTTCGATCAATAGTTCTCGTCTTCTCGGAGCAACCAATTTTGTTCACTAGTATGATGTTTAATTTTCAGAAACCTGAATCTTGGAGGCTTGCATGCCAAACAATTGTTGGGGATAAAGAAAATTCGGGCAAGGTATGTTGCTTTAATTATTAATATTGACGATCTTAATGTTTAGATTTCATGTACGGTCTCTTGTATAAGAGGCAGAGCTAAGATTTGAAACTCGGGATTATGAAACTCAGGTTGTGGTTCAAAGGCTGCCTCAATGGAAGAAATGATGGGCCAAGCTAGGAAATCAAAAGGGTTGTTATATTGTTTGTTCGAGTGAATTTATTATATGTAATGGCAAGAATGACATAGTAGCTACATTTGTTTGTACATCTTTCGTTACTATTGATGGAACTAAGCTCGGCGGAAAGAGATTGTAGAGAAAGGAAATGATGAAATATAAATATTTTTCGGAATTAAACTCTATGGAACTAAACCAAAAAACTGTAGTTTTGCAAATAGTTCATATCATTGGATATTTACAAAGCAAATTGCTAGAGGTCTACAGTGTAGACATAATTAATTTATCTATAGTAAAATTGAGTTAATAGTAGTAAAATTGAGAATCGAGTAGTAAAATTAATTGTAATGAAAAAATCAGGTAGTAAAATTAATTGGGTGCGTAGTAAAATTTTGATAGTGTAGTAAAATTATTGTTGATTATATACACTTTTGAGTGTTTACATTGTAGACCTTTAGCATCATTTACAAATACCAATGTTTTAATTCATTGTTCAATCCGATATCCGGGTTGATCATCGATGATGGACATATGAGTCTATTTAAGTCGATCGTCAATCGAACCAAACCGAGACAATCGATTCAAATAATTATGCTCTTTTTGTTTTTGTATTATAAAATGTGGACTATCAAGCCTACTATACACTCCATTCGAACCACTAATCCTTACTAGTGTCTTAGTCAACTTTTAGGTAAGCTAAAATGACTATTAGAGACCGAGTACAAAAACGACGAAATCTGCCTAAACAACAAATATTATACACGAGTATGAAGAAATGAATCAAATGAAGGAAGCGTTTTATGTTCGAACAAAACCGACCGACCCCTCCTGATCCGCAATCGAAACTTCGGACAATGAAGTGAATACCCTTGGGCCCCTTCCCCTAAACTTACTACTTGCTTGTGATGATATTGACCCATCGACTTACAAGACATAAAAATGGGTCCTAATGTCCTATACTTCTATTCATGAATCATGAAGATCCCCATACTCACCCTTCCCCCGGCCATCCACAGTCCCACCCACCTCAAAATCAGAAATAACTTCAAATGGATCTTATGTCTCATTCACGTATCATTACATTTATATACCGTGTATTAAGATACAGTTCACTAAATAAACAACATAGCCTAATGATGAATTGGCGAGTTATTACAATCTTAACCGTAAATGAATATAGAGTAGGACAAAAGATCTGATCCGCCCCAAGATAGTACAGGAGACTAGTACATGATTTGAAAAAACTACTGCACAATGTAGAGAAGAAGATATTATATTTTGGGTGGAAATTAAAAAGATAAACAAATTTAAATTCATCATTAATAATTTATTAGAGGGCATAAGCCAGAATGTCAGGTCGTTATAAACTAAACTAATTTTTAAACTTTTGTCAGATGGGGATGTTACAGATCTGAAACATTTGGGTTTTATAGTATGAGAATTTAATTACCTGTAATCATAAACTCTAAGACAATGACTAAATTACCCTTGCATTCATTAATTAACATCTCCCTCACACTAATAAGTCTTTGTTTAACACAAGGGTAAATTAGTCAAATTAGGAGTCTTGAGGAGCTGTCTTGGTCAACATTGGCTTTAAATATAAGGGATACCCACCTTCTCGTAAATTCTGGTCCTGCTGTGGTGTTGTTGGATATACTAGTATCTGGTTCATTATTAAATGTAGGGCATGTTGTATTATAGTACCATGTCCATGTGTGATGTCACTGATGTGTCAATACATAGGTTAGATAATGTACTAGATTAGTCCTTAATCATTCGCGTAATCGCATTAGTTCATAATTACGTCGTGCGTAGAATTACATAGGACATAATAAGGTGGCATAACTACTTGTGCATAAAGTCTAACATCATTGTATTATCAACTAGATTAGCCATTTGTTATTCATATCACTCCAAATTTACCTCGGGTATAATTATAGCTATATAGGCTGTTGGTGGACTAATTCTAATAAACTTTAATAAATTAATGCAATTGTATCGTATGCACCTGACTTAAATCGTAAACTTTGAGCTTGAGGTATCGTGTCTACGCACTGTTTACTCTTGTCCAAATAAGTGTTATATCTCATTTGAATTGTATAGTATATCAAAGTGATAAATGAAATATTTGGGCACTATACAAAATCGTTTAGCACAAATTTTATAACTCCCGACTTATTAATCTTATCTTTGAGTATTTTCTTCAATAATATAACAAGCTAGATCTATGTACACTTCAAAATTAAAAAAAAAAAAAGCAAACAAGATCCAATCATTTGAAAAACCTTAAATGTTAGCAGACTTAGCACACTATGTGTTGAATGCTACAAAATGGTTATATGGATACTCAGATGACTCTTTGTATAGTCACTTTTTTTAATACATAATCGTACTTGAGCTTAAATAATCCATATCTTTTACACTTAGGCTTCTGATCTCTGTTCAATCAAAATTCCAACTATATAGCCTGGTGGTAGATTAACTCAAATAAGTTTTAATACAGTTGTATACTTGTATGTACTTGACTTAAACGGTAGACTTTGAGGTATCGTGTATATGGAGTCAAATGTTCACTCATGTCCAAATGAAGTGGTATATTTTAGTTGAAGCGTATAGTATATCACTATATCAAAGTGATAAAATACAATTATACTACTGCCGGTTTAGCACAAATCGAATGTACATTACGCCTTGTTAATCTTATCTTTGAATATATATTTTGTTCAATAATATAAGATCTACGTACACTTCACAAATTAAAAAAAAAATAACATTAGATCAAATCAATTGGAAAACCTTAAATGTTAGATCAAATCATTTGGAAAACCTTAAATGTTAGAACACGACATGTTGAATGCTACAACATTGTTATATAGGTACTGAGATGGCTCTTTGTATAGTCATTTTTTTTAATACAAAATTGTACTTAGCTTGAGCTTAAATAATCCAATCATTATTCTTTAGATTTAAGCTCCTGATCTTTGTAACTCTGTTCAATCAAATTTGAATAAGCATATGCATGAGTTCACATATGGAGTAGTCGTATAGACCATAGAATAAGGGTAACAAAAGTTAAAGTTTTGTACTACACCTCTCACATGTGTGTGGCAATGTTCCGAACCTATGTTTGATTGCTTGTTACTGTGATTGTCTTGCTAGCGTATGTCAAAGGAGTACCTACTAGCTAGGCCCTTATTGCTTATAGAATGCGTCTAGTATGGGGCAAATCCAAGTGCATGCCAATGTAATGTTATTGGGTGCACCTTAACGATCCGTGGTCCAACCGAGTCACATGAATTGAGTTCTCTCTATTTACTGCTCATTTGCTCAAGTTACATGTGTGTATTAGTAGTTCAAAGGACAATAGCACGATTTTTATTAAGGTAGGAATAAATCCTCGCTATAATCAACTATATATCCAGACACAAAAAGAGCGTAGATCAGTTGAGTCTAGTGTCGCGTTATCATTAGACTTTAGAGTATTATCTAGAAAATGTTGGGAATTATGTGTGAGTGGTTGTCCCACATCGGGAAATTGAAGTGGGTAGAACATGTTTATAAGGTAGTGAGTTACTCTTCCTATTGCCAATTGGTTTGGATGAAATCTCACCACACTCATGGACATGAGCCGGTACTCCTCCTTGGCGGCTCTCCCCAACAGAAAAGAGTCGATTATATATGTAACTAACAAGGAAATAATGAAATAAAAAAATCATCAGACTTAGGCCCTGTTTGATATGACTTATTCGCAGTAGTATTCAGATCAGTTCAGAATCATTCAGATCAGATCAGATCAGTTCAGAATCATTCAGATCAGATCAGATCAGTTCAGAAAGATGCAGTCCTATCAAACGGGGCCTTATTATATATCGAGTCTAGTCGGAAATTTGGCAAAACATATTCGACTACATAGAGGGCATGATTAGCTCAAACTTAGCTTTACCCCAAGCCGCCGGGCATAATATATGCCACAACACTTTTAACACTCTTCCACGACAATTCTTCAAGTTTTATGCCCAAACTACCGCTACACATGAGCAAATATTGGGTGATGGATGTTTCCATGGCCGTGGAAGAGGATTATCAGGAGTGGCAATATGTCTTCCCAATACGATTTACTACTCCATTAGTATTGTTAATAACTACCTATGTCCTAGTCTATAGCTCTAAAAATATAACAACCTATACCCTAATCTATAGCACTAAAAAACAAATCTTACTTACTTGAAAGTTAAGCCACATTAATATCAATTTTTGACCAGAACAATACTATCAGAAGATATATATAGAACCTCAAAAAAAGTACTTATATGTGAAATAAAAGCCTAAAACAATAACATTTTTGTCTCCCTTGAAAGAAAAGTCACCTTATATCAATGTCAACTAGTAGTATTACCAATCTATAGAAAAAATCACTAATCATCACCAAGCTTGAATCAAATTGAAGTCTCAAGTAGACTTAAGTGTACTCAAGATTTAGAGTCATGTCTTGTTACTAGGGAGAGATATAACTGGCAATTAAGTAGAGGTCTTATCGATATTCTTAACTCAAATGATACACAGTGAACTTAATTTTGTAAAAGGAAATAGTAACACCCACAAACACGTGGTGGAATCGATACGTGACCCTGCCAGTACAACTAAAAGTCCTGAACTCATGTTCTTTACAAAAATGCTAGCTTAGTGCCAAAAGCTCAGAAGGAGAGACATATGCCACTTTACATACCGTCATGTTCAAATGAATACGAATCTGAACTAATGTGTCCATGGCAGAGCAAACTTAGTCCCGAACTGGTAAAATGGGTCCGTGACCCTGCTAGTACAACCAGAAGTAGTCCCGAACTCATGTTGTTTTCAAATATACAAGTGTTAAAGCTCATGAAAATGAGACATTTGCCATTTTACTGCTCCACGTGTAAATCGACCCGAATCTGAAATAAACTGTATATATCATATGCTAGTATAACCAAAAGTCTCGAACTCATGTTCTTTCAAACATACAAGTGTGTAAAGCTCACGAAACTCAGATACATCTACCACTCTACGTCTCTACATACTATCACATTTAAACCAACTCGAATCTGAACTAAACCGTAAATGGCGAAACAAAGACAGTAGTAAAGATAAAAGTAGAAGGAGCCCAAAAAAGGGGGGGGGAGGGAGGGTGTTGAAATTGAATGATGGACTTTATACGCAACCCATTAACACTTTACTAATCTTCTACACAAACCCCACAAACCCATCATCATATCATATAATAAAAATCACATCACATAATAATAATAATAATATCATATGATATTCTACCACACACAGTCACACACACACACACACACACTCTCCCCACTGTCTGATATTCGGAAGTTTAAACTGTGGCTCCCTCCCGCTCTTCCCCTCTCTCTTCTCATTGACTCTTCCTGACATTTGACCCTTTTATATATCTCACACATTACTAATCACATACCAATAAAAACCCCAACTTTTTCTCACTCACCACTCACTTGTTTCTTTCTTTCTTTCTCTCTAACATTTATAATAAAAAGACTTCATTTTTTTTTAATGATCCTTATCAATCTACCAAAAAAAACCCTAACAAAATAAAAATTAAAAAAAAAAAGTTGGAATTTTAATCAACATTTTTAATCTTTACCCAGAGACCACCACCCCACCTTCTCTGATTATAGAGTTGCTGTGCGTGTGTGTGTGTGTTTCTGGTATCTTCTAGTTTAAGCTTCACATTTTTCAAATGTAAGCTTTTACTCATACGCTCCTCTCTTTTAATTAAATTTTTTTTTTTTGATAATTTTTTTTTTGAGTTTGTGTATGATTTTTGATATGGGTTTTGTTAATTAATCGTACCCACATTGTTGTTTTGTTGTATTTTGAAGAAAAATCTGACCTTTTTTTGGTTGGGAATTTTTCTGGGTTTTGTGATTTTTTTTTTATTTTTATAGAATTTGGGGGTAGATCTGTGTGTTTCTATGTTAATTTTGTGAAATTTGAGTACCCTTTTGAGTAATTTTGTTGCCCATGTAGTTTTTATACTTGTTTATTTACATTTTGTTTGTGGGTATTGTTCAAATTTTCTCAAAAGGGGGAAAAAAGATGATGTTTTTGTGTTGTGGTTGATTCAAAAAGCTGGGGTTTTGATTTTTGATTTGTTGTTTGTTCAAATTTGAATTTTGAATTTGAAATTTGAGCTGGGTTTTTTAGAAAAGTTTGAATTTTGATTGTGGGAAGTATAGGGTTTATGGGTTTTGGGGTTTTGAGGTAAAGTTCTAGCATCATCTAGGTTTGTCACATTGGACTTTAGTGACATTATGATGTTGTTTGTGTTGCGATTTCGATTTAACATGTCGAAATCTACCTTGTTTTTGTAGAAATTAACAGATCATCTTAATGTGGGTACATCTGATTTCATCCTTGTCAATTTGTCATACATTTGGTGCTTTCTTTTGCTGTTTTGTTTGGTGATGCATTTCATGAGTATGTTCATGTTATTCATATGATTACGCCGTGCTTGTGCGTGTTTTGGATGGTATAATGATGATTGTTTGAGATCAGGTCATATATTTGCAAGTCAACTGTATAGATGTTGTTGATAATAAGGGGATGAATGTGTAATGATGTATGTCTATGTATGGTTATAATGGTATGTGTATGGGTATATTGATGGTAAGTCGACTTTATAGGGTAATGATGTACGCGAGAATTGAGATGTGCTATTGCGAACATTTCTTCATTAGTGTTGCTTGGATTGGTATGTAATCGTAATGTAGTTACCGGTTCTCGTTGTAGATAGTCTAGTATACTTTCTTTGTGCTTTAGCTGTATAGAATTTAGGCTCTTAGTTGCCTGCCATGGAATGTCGAGTGCATAGTCTGTGCCTCGTGTGAGTAATGTACTCTGGAATTTAGTAGTGCATTGTCCCTGGCTGTCCAATTTTGCCATGGATGTTGCCAGGGATGAAGCCAAACTGCTTGGATAGTTCGATTCCTGATTTATCCATTTTGCACCTATCACAAGGATTGATCTTTCGGCTATCTTCTTAGATAGTTCGATTCCTGATTCATCCTTGTCTAGGTTTGTCTTTCCTTGAGCAAAAACAACCAGGCTCACCTGCTTGGTAAAACTAGGATAGACTTTCTAAAAGGAGATTCTGTATGAATCTTCTCTGGCACATTATTAATAAGTTGGACGAGCGAGAAAGTTTTACTGAATTTTACTTGTGTTTAGGCCTTTAGGGAGCAAGTACTGATGGTATTGTATTACATACTAAATAATGTTTCTGCCTTTGCCTTTCGGACTCTTTAACTTATCGGATAATTTAATTGCAGAAATTGAGTTCTAAGTTTCTGAGCTCTTCAACAAGGTAGATATGAACAAGGAAAACATAGCTGCCATCAAAGTTGAAGAGCCTCCTCTTCGGATTACAAGATCAAGGGCTAAAGCTCTTGGTACGATGGGAGGGCAAGCCCAGAAGCCTCCTAGACCGGAACCAAACAAATTTCTCAGAGCAAGTTCAAAGAGAGCAGCTTCCGATGAGAACAATTCTGAAGCACCGTCTGGCAGTGTTCTGAAGAAGCGAAGAGCTACCCTTGCAGACATTACAAATGTGCGGTGTGAACAATCATATGCGGCCTGTTTTACTGTAGGGAAACTTCAGGTGGGCATAAAGCAGTCTTTCATACATCATACAGCTGTAACCTGTTTGTGAATTACAATCTGTTTCAAATTAGTATCCTTGTTAATCGATTTCATATATTTCGAAATTAAGATAACATGAATTTGATGGGCATGATCTTTATACGTAGCTGTGATCATAAGTACATTATCTCACTAGAAAAGCAATGTTAACTTACAGAAGCTATCTGTGCTGGCTATGTGTCTGAATGTTTTGTTCTTTCTTGATGCTAGAAGAACAAGCAGGTCAAGAAACGTCCCCTAAGGAAGAATGTTAAGTTGACCCCAACTGTCCCAGAAGGAATGCTGGTTGAGCAAGATGATGTAAAAGACAGAATTGCTGAAGACATATCAAAGTTGACAGTGGAACCTCAACACGTTAACTCTCGTCATTTATCATTAATGGCAGGAGAGCATCATGGAGACAATAGATTTCAAGAGAATGTACCTGTTCTGCCTCTTTGCAATCGAACAAGAGAAAGGCTAGTAGTTGCAGAGCCTCTTCAGAAAGGTATGAGATAGAACCCTGTGTTTTATTATGTAATGCAAAGATTAGTTCTTTATGTGGTGTTGCTACCAATGTTAGTGATACTCTTCTCTGGAATCTGTTGTTCGCACAAATGCATACGAATTTTCAAACAGACATGAAATACAAATGATTAGTCGGACTAATTCTGTGGGTTAGCGTTGATGAAAATCGTGAATCTCCAGCTAGAGAGTTCTTTATGTATTTTGAGAAGTACAAAATGGAAATTCTTACCGTGCCCTAAGATTATCTTTGTCTCAAGTTGATGTAGCGTGTTCTTTGTCAGTGAAGCTCGTTAAGGCTTCCTTGAAAATGTTTATTTGTCACTCTTCACTCACTCAAATTTCACATGCATGGAAAAGTCTATAGTAAATATGCCATATTCTGATTTCCGGAGGATAAAAACAGTTTGGTTATGGTTATGTGTTTCAACTTTCAAGCATCGACTCAAATGTCAAGTTCTAAATTTGCTTGTTTCTGTTTGTCTGATACAGGACTTCAGGAGAAACCTAAAGGTTCCATAAATTCAAGCATAATCGATATTGATTTAAACCAGAAGGATCCTCTTTTGTGCAGTCTTTACGCTGCAGATATATATGAGCACAAACGTGTCACAGAGGTATGCGACATCCCTATGATTTAGGATAGCAGTCAGTTACTAGAAAATTTTACCATATGATCCCAGCATCAGTACTAAGGCTGCAAATTTTTTGGGAAAAAAAGAAGCCTCTGCTTATCCTCATAAAGGCTTTTATTATGTTAAAAGAGAGAGCAATTTTTTTTTATAAGAGCCATACACCTCATTATCCTTCATTGTTTGAGAAGTAATGACTCTTAAGTGACCATGATAGTGACGCAGTCATCAAAATTCAGATTCACATTTAGGCATAAAGACCATAGAGGGAAATGTAGATGAGAACTAAAAAACGTCCCATTTCGTTCTCTAACTAACCAGTTGCTGCTAGGATTTTACTAATGGAGTGCATCATTTCATATTGTCTGCCTGCAGCTCAATCAAAGGCCATCTTGTGACTATATGGAAAACATGCAGCGGGATGTCACTTCAGGCATGCGGGGAATTCTTGTTGATTGGCTTGTAGAGGTTAGTGTAAGTGCTTACAACTCAAAGATCCAGTTGTCATTTAAACACAAAAGACATTATTTCAAAATCACCACTTACCATCAACCCCAACACAAATCATATATCTTCTAAATTTTCATGTGAAAGCGAATATTTTGCGTGAGGCTTCAAATAGGCCAGAGATCCACCAATTGCTGCAATGGCTATGTTCCATCTTTTAGCGGAGATTGTTTTTTCAACTATTCAGTTTCATTGCTAGCATCTTCACTGTCATACTTTATGAGATACCAAAGATACTGCTGCAACCAATATATTTTCTCGTGTTGAAGTTCAGCATCAGAGTCGTCTTCATCTTGTTTTCCCTCTTTTCATTTTTTCTCTCTTTTATAATCCTGTTTCTTTGCTGATTGGGATTGAGTTGTGTTAAAACCTTCAACAGCATTATACATGACCCCATCACCATTCAATGCCAATTTTCGTGCACTGGATTCTAAACTCTAAAGGATAATAATTCACTCTTTGATTGTTAAGTATTCTCTATTGTACCTAAACTGTTCCTGTTGTGCATTTTTTTAGGTTTCTGAAGAGTATAGATTGGTCCCTGACACTCTATACCTGACTGTGAGTCTCATTGATCGTTATCTGTCTGGAAATTACATGGAAAAGCAAAAACTCCAGCTGCTCGGCGTGACCTGCATGTTGATTGCCTCGTAAGTTTGTCTTTGTCCTGGCTGAGTCCTATTATGTTACTTTCATTTGGTCATTACAACATACCTCAACATAGTTAAGAGTAAAAAGTAATCCTGTTGTGGTTCCTTTATTTTTGGTTGGTAGAAAGTACGAAGAAATGAGTGCTCCACAAGTAGACGATTTCTGCTACATCACAGCCAACACTTACGCAAAAGAAGAGGTGTGTTCTTTCACCTACTTGGAGCCCATAAATCAGCCCTATAATTTTATCATTTTATTTATCCATTGTATTTCTGCAATTCTTCACCCCTTGATGAGGATGCTTTCACCTTCAGTCGTCAAGTTTCCCAGCAAACCTGATCTTATCCATTGTCTTAGTGTAACCCCCCATTTTAGTATGATTCCTGACTGAGTTGTTGTGATCAGGTGTTGCTCATGGAGAGGAAAGTTCTGAACTTTCTGTGCTTTCAACTATCTGTTCCTACCATTAAAACTTTTCTGAGAAGATACATTCTTGCTGCTAAAGCTACTTATAAGGTACAACACTGGGATGCAGGGTGGTTGTTTTCTGACAAAAGTTTTGAATATTTAGCACATAGCAGAAAGCTAATGTCTTTTTCTTCTTTTTCAGCTCCCTCCAGTTGACTTAGAGTTCTTGGCAAATTACCTGGCAGAACTTACTCTCGTTGAGTACAGCTTCCTCAAATTCCTCCCATCACTAATCGCAGCATCTGCAGTATTCCTTGCTAGATGGACGATTGATCAATCTGCTCATCCATGGGTCAGTAAATTAACTCACACCTTCACATCTGTTTCTGGCATTTAATTTATAATCAACTCACTGGTTGACGATTCTATGGCAGAATCCGACTCTACAGCATTATACTGGTTACACGGCCAATGAACTCAAAGTCACTGTCTGTGCAATGCATGACTTGCAGCTAAACACAAGTAAATCAACATTGAATGCAATTCGTGAGAAGTACAGGAACGAAAAGGTAATTCCTTCATCAAGGCTGTGATGGTCTAGTTGGTTCTTTTTCTTGTTAAGATACCGTTTTTATGTAATGTCGACTGCATTGGGGACCCAGTTCAGCCTTCTAACAGCAACATACATTTTGATGTTTTGCAGTTCAAAGGTGTGGCAAATACGACGTCTCCTGAATCAGTAGAGTGTCTTTTCTGAAGTTCACAGATGTAGCAGATCCATCCTTGTACAAGCTGAGTTAGATAGTTATTTGTTGACATCTAGAATGGCTGATCTCTTTAACTGCAGCCGTCTCCACAGTAGCGTTCAGCCTCCTGTTAAAATTCGTTCATCCCTTAAAATTTTTTGTTGTAGCGCCCACTGCTCGAGTTCTGTCTCTCTCAGAACTGCCTGTCTTCGATAGCACCTATGGCATCGGCTTATCAGGTACCGCCACAGGATCCGTAGCTTCATTAGCTTGTGCCTTGTTTGTCCATCTAGGCTGCAGGAGCAAATCTGTAGACTGTAATACTCCTATCAAGCTTTATTCAGGGTGAAGAGAATTGAACATTTGTAACTAAACCTGCAATTAGTAAATTCTGAATAAAACATTCATTACGAAAGTCTGTTGCCTTTTCCCAAGCCATAAATAGAAGCATTTGTGTTCATCAACAAACACTCGAGTTTTATTCTCGTAACGTGGTTTCACACAAACTTATTGTGAGATTATTATAACAGGTAAAACGTATTCCTCATACTTACTATGAAAAGAAGTGTGATGGTTCATAACAAGTGGTATCGTGGTATTGTCAAACGGGTCGGGTCATCCGCAATTGTTAGCGTTTCTAGTAAGATTACCAACAGGCCGGGCTGAGTCGGGCAGGTGGGATTGTAACATAACCCTAAGTCGGCGACACTGAACTAAACAGACTCATCATTTTGGTTTTTGTGTTCTTCGCATGATGAGATGACAGCATTGTACCACGTCGCAAAATCTCCGATCTCGGGTTCATATCCTCATACCCCTGTACCATTAGTTGCTCCTATGTAAGTTAAACAAAAAAAAAGACGATCTTCAATTGCCGTTCACCTACATACGAAGAGGTTTTTGAGCAATTTGCGCCCAAAATCAATTGCAGCAACAGAACGAGGCGAGTTCGTTTGCATCTACTCTTGCTCATTGCAATGGATAAGGTATGCTATCAATGGACTGAAAGTTTGCTGATTTAATTGTGTAAATTTGTAAAAACTTGAATTTGTAAAAATTGACGCACGTAATATCTAATAATGTGTTAGGGACATCCATAATGTACACACCTTTAACGGTTTTAACTATAGGCCGGGTGTACGAGACTTGGTACCACCAACAACGACATAATGCACACATTGTCAGCTAAGTTACGTTAGTTGCTGATATTTTTCTGTGTTTTTGTGGCAGCCTTCCTCGTTTGTTATTCGGTCGCGCATAGATGACTTGTTGGAACGGGATGATAAGGAAGGATTTGTGAGTTTGATTAATAGCCTTAGAATTCACAAGGATGCGGATTTGGATGACGATGTCCAATTAAGAGCACAAGCTAACATTTTCGATAATGACCCCGTAGATTGTGCTGCTGCAATTCTTAATGGAGAAACTGCACATTCTGAAATGTTTAATGCACATTCTCTGTTGTCTGAAGACGGGCATAGCTTCTTGCATACGGTAGCTAGATACTGTATGCATAGGATAACTGCATTACTGCTTGATAGAGGATATGATCCCAATTTACGAAGCCACGTTGACCTTGATCCGGTTTTTTTAAAAGATGCACTGCCCCTGAATGTTTCACTAGCCTATATTCGGTATGTATCTTCGTTTAACAGACAAAGTTTTGGGTAAAGCCGTCCCTTGACAAGTTATATATGGTAGTAATAATGTACGTGTTAGGGTGTGACATTACGAGTTGGTTAAAGGAGAATATAAACCCATACTCTTTTTTCTTTTTTTTACAATGATGTTTACACAAAATTGCAAGTTTCTTGCAGCATGGAATTCAAGTGAAGGTGTCTGATAATAATGGCTCTATGGATCCTGATGCAATGCTTCCACTTAGTGTGGCACTCGCAGCATTATGGTTTGCTCTTTTGATCCTTAATTCTCTTTGATTTGCTTGTTATTCACGCTAAGCTCATCATGTCTCGGTCGAGGAATTGAAGTCCAATTTATGTGTTATGCATATATGTTGTAGCCGTGATCAGAATCTAAGTGATTGGACTCCTGAAAAATCCATCTACAAGTTGATATATGTATTCTGCTTAAAAGAAATGGTGAGACTTTTATTTGTGTTTCGTTATATTTTACTGTGAGAACGTCTCATAGTATAATAATAATAATAATAACAATCGCCGTGCATGCCATGCTAGAAAGAAGCTCTTGAGACTATCAGATTACTAGCACAAAAGACAGAGGATATTGAGAAGGTTGGCTGACACTGTGTTGACGAAGGAGAAGTTGTTCAGTTTGCGGCATTACTGCTCGTTGCGTGGGATAGACTGGTGCCGGAAAATGCAGAAGAAAGCGTGATCGGACGACACATTTGGGGACATATAGGAAGGATTAACAATCAAGAATCGAGGCTGATGATAACAAATGGTCCGAAATGTGAGAGGCTTGAATGTCTGAAGAAGAAGAAAATCAATTTATTGATGGAGTGGAAAGTGCTCAGAGTTTTGGAAAAGCGTCGTGGGGTTATTGAAGAATATTGTCATCGCGTCAGGGATGAGGTACTGTTTCATTTCAAAACAAAGATACAGCCATTTGGGGACTCGGTGATACTTCCACAATTGGACATGGTCAAAGTATCCGACTTTCCAATTTGGACACGTTCTACAAGTGTATTCAAAGCTTAGACAAAAAAAAAAAAAAGCTCGTTGTACACTAAACAGTAGAGTCCGTTGTACAAGTATGAATGCTGGACACATATTTAATACGTCGTTCCACAATTTCGTTCAAAAGGAATCGGTCTTACAGCCAGTTTTCGTTTTCTCCTCCAGTCCAAAGCGGAGAAGATTTATTGCAGCTAGAAGAATTTTCCCGAAGAGTCATAGCCAAGGGAAAGAACCTTTGAAACATATTGTTTCCTCTTTTACTAAAAATTTTCCACGTTCACGTAGCGTGAGTGTGTTTCCAAGGCTGTTTCCCAAGGCTGGCTTGACGGTCAAGCGGAAGAATTTATCATCTCGTCGGACTTGCTCGAAATCTCCAACCAAAAGACCTTTTATTAGTGTTAACCCCTCCCCTTTATTATGTCATTTGCTTTCAGTTAATGTTGTATGTAATCCTGTCTCCGAGAGTCAGGAATCTATTTTGTAGGAACATTTCTTTCCAGTTGTCAAAAAAAAAACATAAAATATTTAGTGTCAGTACCCGTGTCCTGTGTGGTAGCTACTATCTAGTGTCAAACGGATAATTCTGGCCAAATTACCCGTGTCTGTTTTTGCAATATGTAAGATGATGTCTCTTTGCAGGAAGTGCCAAATTACGAGGTGCCATGTGAAGTGGCGCGTCAGCTTTACATGAAGGCGGGGACGTATATGACGCCAGCGATGTGCACTCGGATTATATAGAGTGGTAAAACTTGATTAAATTCTGAATTTGTGAGTTTGTATTCTGATGAAATTTTTCTAAAGTTTTTATTCTGATGAAATTGTCGTGACTATTCTAAGTCTGCGGCCCAAGCTCAAGCAAGAGGAGAAAGGTGAGCCTTTATCTACCAAAGCATGACTCATGATCGAGTCGATCGAACATGACCCAAATAACTTAAATTGAACTTGTATATGTTGTCGAGCAGTGAGGTTGAATGGAGCTATCAATAACTAGTTGCAATCAATGCCATTTACGCTTCCCAAACTCAGGCACAGGATGAAGGTGAAGTTCTATTTGTAATACGGAGTACTAGCTTACCGAGGTATGATTTCCGAAATATGTACAGCATAAGTAGTAATGCGGACTAATCTTGTCTTTCAATTGTGAAATTAAAAACAACTTTGCTGAAGAAAATTCTCGAGAAGAAGCAACATTTGCAATCAAAATTGTCTACAGTAGTAAACTGGGTAAATGATACAAAACTTCTTGTTCAAATTACAACAATGTTAATGCTGCGTCTTGAGTTTTCTTGTCAGGAGTAATGCCATTCCATTCGATATATGCTAACCATTCAGAACTGACGAAAAAGCAATTAAGGTATAATTTCGCAAAAACAGTCACAACAATTAGCAGCACCACCAAAAGATTTTCCCTTCACATATTACTCGCTTGGATCTGTTTTCGTCCTTTGTTGAATCTCTTTCCAATTTTTCATATCAATAATAACTCTCTTACCTGCCTTAGTGAGGAATTCATTGGGGCCCTCACGCTCGGCCTTAGATAAAAAATCAGCCGCCCTTTTCTCAAATTTGTCTTCAATTTTGTCAAAGATAACAAAATCAAACGACTTCACCATATCGAGCACTTGGGCTGTGAGCCTTTGAACCTCAGGGTCCGGAATGAGATGCAAAGGTGTTGTTCCATTACAGTTCTTGACAGCTGCAGCATTATCATTCTTCACAATGATTCGTTTAAACCCATACTGAGAGGCAAGATCAAGACATGCCATTATACTTTTTGTCTCAATAAGAAGAGCTTCTACATCCGTCACGTTGACATCCTTTGTCACATCCTCCCCTCCAGTACTCCAAAAGTATACCTCCCCAGTAAAGATATCACGACACAAGAGGCCCCATGACGTTTTGATTACATTCCCAAAACTCACAGCCTTCTTCAAACTCCCGTCACAATGAAAAACTACAAACTTTGTCGCAAGATCGTAACTGGAAATGTCGAAAAACTGCTGTCCATGATGCTTGGGCCCTAGCCACTAACATGAAAGAAGAGTAGAATATAAAAATCAATGAAACATAAAACAGATTCAAGATAAACGACAATACGACATATTGATGCAGGGATCAATCCAACAAAAGCTACAAGTAAATCGGTTTCTACAAAGCCAAGTTAGCAACTGAAATTAAGTGATTAGCAAGTACAATAGAAAACCCTTGTGAAAGGGTTTGCTATTAACAATCAATATTGACCTCAACTTGCAGACTTTATGCAGCAGCCATTTGGAAAAGAGACCCACGTCTAACCCTCTTAATAATAAGCTAATATAGCAGCCCCAAGGTGAAGAAGAATAAACAATGGATAAGGAGTTCAATTATTACAAGAATCAGTAGCATCAAGCCAAGTGCATCAGCTATTATACTATATATGTTGCAGCCTTCTTTGATTATTTGGACAATTATTCTCAGCATTTCAAAGCAAGCAAGTAGCTCTATAATTCAAAGATATAAACTCTGCAATTTGAAGATAAAAAGAGAAGCAAGAAGCTGTAAAGGAGCAGTCCATATCACACGCAAATCAACCATGCTACAGCAGCAAAAAGAACTATATAATCTTTCTAATTATTTTACAGCTTTCCTTAGTTTATTGTAGTATACTTTCTTTCCATTATTGTATCCAGTTTTAGATAGTTCTCCTCTATAAATAGAGGCTCATTACCATTGTAAAAAAACAGATTGTGATATAAGAAAAAACACTTGAGAGGATTCTCAAAATGGTTGTTACAGTAGCTTATGCTCAAGGGTGCATTTGTGGTGAACCAAACCTAAGTTCTACCCTCATTAGGTGTCTCGGTAAGTGAGAGTTGTTCTTAGACCCTTAGTGTCTTTTAAAGACCATTTTCTGTAACCTTAGAAGGTGTTTCTGTAACTAAGGCCAGAATCATATCCCCCCTTGCATTTTCGTTTCAATAAAACACAAAACCAACAAAAATATTACTGCAATTCATTCCTTAATTCTGTCATGATTCGGTTTAGGATTCGTTTATTACCAATGGTAATCGAATCTGCATCACATATAGTATGTTACAACACTTGCTAGGATCTTTATCATAGACAGATGAGCATCTAGCCTAGCCATGCTTATCAAAGACCTCAACCAAGATCCAAACTCCCACAAACTTCTCTTTCTGCCACCTCAGAGTCTGCCATGCATGAAAGCTTACAGACATATGGTCCATAAGCTACATGGCACAACTCACATCTTAAGCTACATGGTCCATAAGTATGAAGGGATTGAGATTTTAGAACATACATTAGAAGTTTTTGATGGTTGGACAGTTCTGGTGACACCACCCCATTCTACCGCACGTTTTTGCTCGTCATACCCTACAGCAAAAAGGAAAAAAAAAAATTAGTCACAGCCAAAATTAGTTAAAAGAGGTATCAGCGATAAGTCAGATTAAGCATAAAAATGAAACTTTACCGAATTTCATTTCCCAAATTGAAGACCCCATTCCAGAAAACCATCGTAAATGTGTCAATGCATCCCTCGAACGCTGACGCCAACTTGCAAGTAAGGATTTCGAAAACATGGCTGTTTCTAATATGAAGATTAGCAAGCAAAAATAAAAATATGTCAGCTAAACGTTTGGTTTACAGCAGAGTAATAACTCGGTAAATGCCTATAACAATTGAACAAATTTTCACTTTCTGTAGAACAGGCAACCTTCAAACACGTAATGTCGGGGAACTAAACACTCACAAATGATCCTCATCCGAAACAAAAATCGACAGTGAGCACAAAAACAAGTGCCCCCAAAATCATTTCAATCAAATCCCGCGCCTAAGGGTACGAATTCTAGAGCATGACGGTATGTAAAGATCGACAAATATTTGACTTTTAAGACCCAATGTTTTTTACTGGTTTACATATCGTCAAAAAACAGTATAATAAGACTTTATATGCCTTGGTAGTATAATCCAACGACAACAAAACCGATCAAATGTGAATTGAATTGGTTTACAGAAAAATTAAGTCGATTTAGGTCACAATTAGACTTAGGCTTGTCGTATGATCAAATGACAACAAAATGATCAAATTTGTTACGATTTGAGTTTGTTGAAAATTCAGTCGATTTTGGTAACAATTAAACTAGATTCATTGATGAATATGTAATCTGATCTGAATGCTCTTAACTGGTTCGATAGATGTTCTCATCGACTAATGTGGTTTTGTGGCAACATTTATCGACTTTCGACTGTGTTACACAAGGCAACTTGATCTGACGTTGGTTGTTTTAATTTCTGTCATGATTTACATGACATAAACAGATGAGGACATGGATCAGCTAGTCCAAAGTATACCTGACAGTATTTTACGCTACCGTGACCTTCCGAGTTTCTGCAGAACCAAAGACAAATCAACCTGTCAGATGCTCAAACAATATTTTGCTCCCAATGTAGATCAGCAAACCAAACAAACCCATGCCCTAATTCTCAACACTTTTGAGGACTTGGAAGGTCCTAGTCTTTCCCACATTCGATCAAACGACTCGAAAGTGTACATTATTGGCCCGTTACACTCCCACCTTAAGTACAGACTCGAACGAGCAGAAATAGGCTCCAATTACAGCTCCTCTAGTAGCCTGTGGGAAGCAGACCGAACCTGCTTATCGTGGCTAGACCAAAAACCCGACAAATCTGTTGTTTATGTGAGTTTTGGGAGCTTAGCTATCTTGGAAAGGGAACAACTGATGGAATTTTGGGCAGGGCTGATTCAGAGTCGGAACTACTTCCTATGGGTCATACGGCCTAATCTGATAATGGGGAGTGATTCGGATTTGCCAGCCCCGGATGAACTCCTGCAGGGTACTAAGGAGCGAGGGTGCATTGTCAGCTGGTCTCCACAAGAGGAGGTACTAGCTCACCCAGCCATTGGCGGGTTTTTGACGCATAGTGGGTGGAACTCGATTCTAGAGAGCATTACAGCTGGTGTGCCAATGCTGTGTTGGCCTTATTTTGCTGAACAACAGGTGAACAGCAGGTATGTCAGTGAAGTATGGAAAATTGGCCTAGACATGAAGGATGTATGTGACAGGAATACAGTTGAAAAGATGGTTATTGATCTTCTGAATGGTAAGAAGAGTGAACTTCAAGCTTCTATGGATAAGGTCACAGAATCAGCACTGAGAAGTGTCTCACAGGGCGGTTCCTCGCACTGTAACCTCGACAGTCTGATAGAGGACATTAAAGGGATGCATGCTGTACAAAATGCTCTCTAAAATTCATCCTTCTGCGACAGAAGACACGTACAATTTGCAGAATTACATCAGATCAGCTGATGCAAATTCAGTTTGATGTCATTTTGTGTTTCTTAACTCTGAATAAACATATAGAAAAGGCCATATGATACACTATAAGTATATATTATGCGTGTACATGCAGACAGACTAATGTCTGATTTTAGTTGGTATTTACTTGGTTTGCATCGGAAATTTTCTGAATCTAAGAGCGTATGTTAATCAACATGCAGATAGCCGAGAGAGACTAAGGTATATGACTGCTCCTATAGAGTTCTCTAGTTAGCAGGAAAACAATCTTCTTGTACACACTTTTACGTCTAGAGACACTTGTACTGTTGTACATGTAGAGATGACGCCAATGCAAACGACATGACATTTCTCTACCTCATTCATCCACTATACAGTTCTATATTGATACGGCCCAATCGATCCAACTATCCAAGAGACCGGACTCAAGCCAAATCCCAAAAATTAGTGGACTGAAAACCAAACTAAATCAAATCGAATATAAAAAAATGCATTTTAATTTGGTGAAGGGAGGACGGACCGGACCGGACCGAAATCGATTCGATCAGAATTGTAGAATCGAACGGTTCAATTCGGTCCATTTTTCGTTCCAGATCAAATTTTACTGTGCCGTACTACACCTCACTCTGTTTTACTCCATTAGTCAACAATCACATTATTGATTATATACCTAATACCACTTTAATTTCCACCTGTTCTATCTCCGATCCACGTGCAACTCATGGTACTCCCTCGTCCGATTGTAGTACTATAGTATTGTCACCCCAAATCATATTAATCTCAGAATTTACAGTACTTTGGAATGAGAAACTTTCTCATATACATTTCTATATATATGACTAATATGAGTGATATTTTAGTAGTTTAATCAAACCTTTTCACAGCTTGCGATGTATTCCTCACTCATCCTTTCACCTCAAAATAACCAAAATGCTATCACGACTCACGAGTGTCAAAATAGCCGCCCTAATAATATGTCGACTTTCTGTAATTAGAGTTAAATACTCAGGTTGTCCACCCTAAACCTCTCAACAACAATTCACACTTACACATTGCATTATTACAATTTTCACAGCAAGTTTACATACACAATTAGTATGATGAAGCATAAAACCAACACTTCTTCAGCTCATGTGCTCATCATTTCACTTCCTGTACAAGGTCACGTGACCCCCTTGCTTCATATAGCTCAACTCCTTTGCCATGCAAATCTTAACAAAGTAACGTTTCTATGTTCAAATTACGTCCACCAACACTTGGCCAAATCCAGCGACCTCGAAGCCCGGTTTGCAAAATACCCGGGCTTCGAGTTCCAGGCCGTCCCGGACGGCTTAGCCGAGGACCATCCTCGGGCTGGCATTGGTGGCTCCCGGGAAGCATTTCCCGGGTTTGCATCAAACGCGGAACCCCGTCTTAGAGAGATTTTGAAGGGTGGTTCGGTAACGTGTTTGATCGTGGATGGGAGGTTGAACTTTGCTCATGATGTAGCTGATGAAGTTGGGATACCAGTGATTGCATTTAGAGGTTTTAGTGCTTGCAGTCACTGGGTATTTTCCCGCATTCCACAACTCTTTCAAGCACATGTATGGCCTTTCCAAGGTACTTATTACCTTTTCTAGTATTTTTAAGCTTCTTAATTACGTCCCATATTACTCTCATTTAACATAAATATAAGTCGTTCTCAGTTTCTAAGACGATGGTTTAAAGCTCAATTCAACGAAATTAAAAACTTCAAAAGGAAATGAAATTTTGTTTATTATACCAACTACACCTTTTGGGCATTTGCTTCAGTTTTATAGTTGTATATTGGATATGGTAGAAGTAGTATTCAACACTTGGAAGTCTAAACCCCGAAATTTAAGCCAGTAATTAGTGAATACGCCCACCTAAAATTTCGCTTTATCCTTGTGATTCGAATACCAGAAGCTAACAATCCAAAAGAACGGAAAGATCGAGTAACTCACACGTAAATATTTGAGGGTTATTTTATTCTTTTTAGACAATATGGTCTTTACTCTTTAAAGTTTAAACAGTCTTCTTTACATGGAACCACAGATGAGGATGACTTAGATAAGCTGGTTGAGATCGTACCAGGAATGGAGAGCATCCTACGCCGCCGCGATCTCCCGAATTTCTGCCGGATCACAGACAAAGCAGCTATCCAAGCCATCCTACAGACACAAACTGCCGAGTTACAGAGTGATAAGAAAACATTTGGAATCATCCTGAACACATTTGATGATTTAGAGGGTCCTATTCTGTCGCACATTCGATCTCACTGCACAAAGGTATACTCCATTGGACCAATACATTCCCAACTCGAGTACAGACTCGCTCGAGAAAAACCCGAGTCAGCAGGGAACTCGGCCAGTAGCTTGTGGAAAGTCGATCAAAGTTGCATATCATGGCTAGACCAGAAGCCAGCCAATTCTGTTATCTATGTGAGTTTCGGAAGCCTAACTACTCTTGAAAAGAACCAACTGATGGAAATTTGGGCAGGGTTGGTTCAAAGTCGGAAGTACTTTCTATGGGTCATACGACCGGATAATCTAATAAGTTCGGGTTTGTCAACTCCGGATGATATCATGGACGGAACTAAGGAGCGAGGGTGCATTATCAGCTGGTGTCCTCAGGAGGAAGTGTTAGCTCACCCAGCCATTGGCGGGTTTTTGACTCATAGTGGATGGAACTCGACTTTAGAAAGCATAACAGCTGGTGTACCAATGCTGTGTTGGCCTTACTTTGCTGATCAGTTTGTTAACAGCAGGTATGTCAGTCATGTCTGGCGCATTGGTCTAGATATGAAGGATACATGTGACAGGAACACAGTGGAAAAGATGGTGAATGATCTAATGGATAGGAGGAAATATGGTGGCATTAGAGGTTTCGTGGAGAAATTGTCAGTGTCTGCAAAGAAGAGTATCGGAGAAGGAGGTTCTTCTTACTGTAATCTTGACAGTCTGATACAGGATATCAAAGAGATGTCTACCAATGATGACAGCCAAGAAAAAAAATGTTAGAAATGAGCATGAAAGAATTTTGCCTGTAATAACGTTGTGACTTGTGACAGTCACACTTAACACCAAACTATGGAGTATCGTTTTCCTATTATATATGAAACCTTTAGGCAATATGTAAATGTTTTAGGAAAGTTCAGGGTAACGTTCACACACTAGGTAACCCCCGAATTTCACCATGCTTAGATTATTGCCGATTTTCTTAGAACGGATCTGAAATTTGTATAGTGACCTCACAAAATGGAACTGTTGAACTTATAACAGTATCGTGGATGGGTGGTTGAATTTTCCTCATGATGTAGCTCATGAAGCTGGTGTACCAGTTATTGGGTTTAGACTAGTCGGTTGATCAAAAGTTCAAAAGTTTATCTATCATGCAATTTTTCCGAACTTTTGATTAATTGATTATGTCTTTAGAAAGCATAACAGCTGGTGTACCAATGCTGTGTTGGCCTTACTTTGCTGATCAGTTTGTTAACAGCAGATATGTCAGTGAAGTCTGGCGGCGCATTGGCCTAGACATGAAACAGTGGAAAAGATGGTCAATGATCTGATGGACAAAAAGAAGCTTGAGCTTCAAGAGTCCATTACTAAAACGATGGAGTCGGCAAAGAGAAGCATTACAGAAGGAGCTTCATCTTACTGTAACCTTGACAGTCTGATACAGGATATCAAAGAGATGCCTATGAAAGATACACACTGAAACTCAACCACGGACAGGAAGATGACAGGCAAGTAGGAGTATGTTTTAAAAAGTCAGATTACACTGATGTTTCACCAGTATGTCTTCAATTTCTACACTACATTACTTGAGAAAATAAATCGTAGAGATGAATCTACTCTTGACATTTGTTGTTGGATGGATCTTTTCTTTGTAAATTACTTTTGAAAGGGCGTTCTCGCCCTAGTGGAACTTAATATGAATAAACGATCCCTCCCTCGTTTGAATTCAAATGAAGAGGGCTTCCCCAGGCATGTTAGCGAAGCCTATCTCGTCTTACCTGGCTCAATTCAGGACAAATACCGATTGGTTCAGACCAAAAACTAACTCCGATTTAAGTCTATACCAAACAAACGTAAGATTGAGGGAGTAGTCGAGGGCAATTTCGGGCTAAGAAACAGAACATAATGTCTTTCAGTCTCTTTCAGATGAGACCATGTATGATCTTATGTGAATAACTACAAACCACAAGCGGGAAAACATTATATATGGTACAGATCATACAAATGGTCCCAAGAGGTGGCTACTCCACACATACTAAGAATTGTACAACTCCACACAACTCCACAAGTTTTCATGTCTTGCATATATCCTAAGTTTTCCTCAGACTGTGGAGAGACCTGATTCATTTTAACCGACACAGGTGACAGATTGCGATAAGCATTTTGTTCTAACTAGAACCCAGCAGGCTGCAGGCCAGCAGCAGAAATCAATACACAAACTTCATCTACACATGGAGAATGTCAACTCCTCTGCACCACATGTGCTCATTTTTCCCCTTCCGATGCAAGGCCACATAACCCCAATGCTAAACCTTGCTGAACTTCTTTGCCTCGCAAAATTTCAAGTAACCTTCCTAATCACTAATCAAAACTACCAACGCCTGACTCAGTACACAGACATTGATGCTCGTTTTGGCTGCTACCCAGCCTTCAGATTCAAGGTCATACCCGATGGGCCGCCTGTGAAGCAATGCTCAAGTCTTGACGGGTTGAAAGACTGGATTTCTGACGTGACTCAAAGTATAGCAGTAAATGCTAAACCCTTGTTAGAAGAGCTGCTAATTAGGTCTGGTGGCAACACAACTCCTGAGTCTCCTATTACTTGTGTTTTAGTAGATGGGTGGTTGAGTTTCGCTTACGAGATAGCAAACGCAGCTGAGATACCAGCTATGGCATTCCGGTGTCCTAGTGCTTGCTGTGTGTGGGCTTACTTCTGTACTCCGAAACTTATCAAAGCAGAAGAAGTACCCTTCCAAGGTATATACAGTACTTCTTTTTCTTACTTCTTTAGTTATCCAGCATAACTATTGGATTTATGTAAAATGTTGGGTCAGTAAAACTGTAAATGTCACTGTTATAATCTTTTTTACCAGACTCTAGAACTAAAACAGTAAAACCCAACAGCAAAGCATAGCAAACTCTGAAACTTAAACAATCTGTAACTTGTGATGAAACCTCAAAGAAAAGAAATGTCACTGATAAGTAGCACCGAATAAATCTCAGTCCGTCCTCAGACAACAAGAGTGAAATTCCAGTCCAATCTGGTAAAAGTCTGGAAATTCAGATTCCGTCATCCATCCCAAAATCAGTCAGTTCTCGGTCTGCTTGGTCATGCTCCAACTTTAAAGGGGAGTTTGATAATTCTCGATATCCCTAATACACTATATGTAATTATATTCTTCTAAAATAAGACAAAATAGAGGCTTGTTTCCATAACTAGGAGATTTGTGTATATCTCTAAGATAAGCATAGCAGCTGTCAAATGCATAAAACCATACCTAAACAATGAACATATGGAAGAGGCAAAAAATCACCTTATTAGGCAGAGTATTTCTCAAATCCTCTGATCATATTTCTCCTATCTCAAATTCTCAACAAGCAAGTTTTCATTTCGACTTCTCATCCTTGGCCTGTTGCGAACACCACAACACGAGATTTTACATAAAATTCGCGCAGACATGGAGAATGACAACTCTGCTAAACCTCATGTGCTCATTTTTCCTCTTCCAGTACAAGGCCATATAACCCCCATGCTAAACCTTGCTGAACTTCTTACCCTCGCAAAATTTCAAGTAACTTTCCTAATCAATACTGAAAACCATCAACGCCTGACTCAGTACACAGACATTGATGCTCGTTTTGGCCGCTACCCAGCCTTTAGATTCAGAACCATACCCGAAGGGCTACCTCTGCAACAATGGTCTAGACATGTGGACTTGAAGGACTGGCTCATCAATTTGGTTCAAGGTTTAGCTGTAAATGCTAAACCCTTACTAGAAGGGATGTTCAATGCGTCTGCCACCACTACTACTACCGCGTCTCCAGTTACATGTTTGATCGTAGATGGGTGGCTAAGTTTCGCCTACGACTTAGCAGAGGTCAATAGTATAACAGTTATGGCATTCAGGTGTCCTAGTGCTTGCTGTATGTGGGCTAATTTCTGTACTCCAAAGCTTTTGGAAGCTGGTGAAGTACCCTTTCAAGGTACACATACAGTGATATAGCACATCTTTTATTTATACCTACATACTAGTATGTTATAAACTTATAATTAACCACTTGTTTGATCTTTAATAGTTTATGTAAACTCCAAAGGCCCATATAAAAAAAACAAAAGAAAAGAAAACAAATAAATTATTCAATATTTTACCCATTTTTTCACCCTCAAGTTCTCATAAATATGCAGTTGAGCATTATAACTTCTAATAAAAAGCTCAATGATTTGAGAGATGGCCTAACTCAAGCCGGTGAACGTGGTCGTTGCATAAAACACAGTATTAAAAGATAAGATAAGATTGCTCACCGATTCTGAAGTTGAATATTATAACTTCGAATAATAAGCTCTATGATTTGAGATAGGAATATAATAAGGGAAGCTATAATGCCACGAAAAGTATACACTCTTCCACGGCATTTAGTTGTGTTTGACCAAAATATCCTCAAAATCAATGTTTCTTTTCCTCCTCACTCAACTGTCCTGTGTATTTTGGGCCATATATTACATTGAATGCCGTAAATCAATACAAATTGACAGTGGCATTATGACTTTTCTATAATAAGGTCAGAGGATCTGAGAAAGCACTGTGTGCACTCTATAGTATGTTGGCGCGTGACCCACGAGGTCCATCAATCACTCACAAATATCATACGAGTATAAGTTGCAAAGTGATATAACAGAGAAACTTTAAGGTTGGTTCAAAGTTCAAAACTTTCAAAAACTTTCAGCTTCAGAAACACAACAGAGAAATGGAACATCAGGCCTCCTCTAAACCTCATGTACTCCTCATCCCGTATCCTATACAAGGCCATGTAACCCCAATGCTTCACCTAGCTGAACTTCTTTGCCTCGCAAATTTAAACGTAACCGTCCTAAGTACAACCCATATCCACCAAAGCCTGACAAAAACCTCGAGTCTCCAGGGCCGGTTTGGCCGCTTTGCAGGGTTCAGGTTTGAGTCTGTGCCTGACGGTCTACCTGATGACCATTCCAGGACTGGCCAGGAAGGCTCAGTGCAAGTGCTTAACGGGTTCGCTTCAAACGCAGAACCCCTTTTTAGAGAGATGGTGATTGGTAGTCTAGTTACTTGTATGATTGTAGATGGGTTTTTGGGCTTCGCTCAAGATGTAGCAAAGGAAGCTGACATACCAGTGATTGCATTCAGATGTTATAGTGCTAGCACTCAATGTGCATTTTCCTCTGTTCCACAGCTTATTGAACAAGAAATCATTCCCTTCAAAGGTATGCATTACCTATGTACATCTAAATGCATACTGTTTTAACATGATTGACTAGTTTCAATTGTCAAACCTTAAATCCCTGAAAACGCCGAAAGACATCTCAACCAAAAGCTTAGATCGTAATTAAAATGTGGCCATTATGCAAACGGCCATAGGGCTTGAAGCACGGATAGTGCACAAATCTTCTTCGTACAATCATACCCTGTGCGCTCACATCTTTATTCGAATTGGATCCATTCGATCTATGTTTTCGAGCAACACCTTAGAATTACCAAGTTTCTGCTAAGGTCATATAAACAAATTACAACCTAAAAGTAGCAGATCCCCCAACCCCCTTTCCTTTTCCCTTATAAATATAAAATGTAACAAATCAAATTATACAGGAACAATAGAAACAGTTTCATTTCACAGAAGATAGTAGAAAATAAGCAGACTAATGTTAGTAGATGAGCTATTTCAGTAATATTGTCAATCTTCAGTCAAGTCTTTTAATGGTCTTTGTTTGGTTTGTCATCTACACATGAAACTATAGATGAAGATATGGATCGCCTCGTCCAGAATGCACCTGGAATGGAAAGCTTCCTTCGCTACCGTGATCTCCCCAGTTTCTGCAGAATCAAAGACAAACCTTCCTGCCAAGGCCTCCAACAGATATTTGCTACCGAGGTACAGCGAACCAAGCAAACTCATGGGCTCATCCTAAACACATTTGAGGATCTAGAGGGACCTATTCTCTCGCTACTTCGATCAGACTGCTCAAAAGTCTACTCTATTGGACCACTACATGCCCACACCAAGCACAGACTCAATCAAGGGAACACTACAGTTAGCAACTCCTCTAGTAGCTTGTGGGAAGCAGATCAAAGTTGCTTATCATGGCTGGACCAGAAGCCCGACAAATCAGTAATTTATGTCGGTTTTGGGAGCTTAGCTATCCTCGAAAGGAAACAGCTATTAGAAATTTGGGCAGGATTAGTGCAGAGCAAGAAGTACTTTCTATGGGTAATAAGATCCAATCTAATAATCCCAGGTGACGATGATACTCCAACCCCAGCTGAACTCTTGGAGGGGACTAAGGAGAGAGGATGCATAGTTAGCTGGTCTCCACAGGAGGCAGTCTTGTCCCATCGAGCCGTTGGTGGTTTCCTGACTCATAGTGGATGGAACTCGACAATAGAGAGCATAACAGCTGGTGTCCCAATGCTGTGTTGGCCTTACTTTGCCGATCAGCATGTGAACAGCAGGTACGTAAGTGAAGTTTGGAAAATTGGCCTAGACATGAAGGATACATGTGATAGAAATGTTGTGGAGAGGATGGTCAATGATCTGATGGATGGGAAAAAGGATGAGCTTCAAAAATCCATAGCTAAAATGTCAGAGTCGGCTAAGAGAAGTATCACGGAAGGTGGTTCCTCCTACAATAATCTGGACCGTCTCATACAGGATATCAAGGAGTTGTCAATGAAAAAAGCACACTAGATGATAATGTTGCACCAATTCAGAATTTGAAGAAGCTAGGCTTAAGCTCAGAGATGACAAATAGGCAAATATGATGTTTCAACATTATGTTACAGAAGTATAGAGAATTTCCAAAGCCGCACCAGTTCAGCGAATGCAAATTTGTTGGAATTCTTTGTATCATTCAATACAATAACAGGGGGGAGATAGATTCTGCCTTCCCTATAGTGCAATTCAAACTAGTTACATTTTCTTTGTAATTAAAAGGATTAAATTATCAGTACTGTCTCATACAGGAACAGGACATTAAAGATGTTCATGAAAGGTGCAAAATAATTATTTCACCTTAGACCCTAAAAAGCGATTAGTTTCCTATTGTATCATGGACAAAACTTCCCAATTTACTTCAGTTCAAATCAGATGAAATTAACATTCATAGATTACGCTTACGCCACATGCCATGAGAAATAAAAGATGGTCAGAGTTGAGGACATAGCAGCAACAATCACAGAAAAAGTACCCGGTTTAGTGATAACAACTGTCTTCTACAGATTAGGACTAAAGTACACATTAAGTTCATACATACCGTAAATAGATGTACCATCTGGATAAACATTGCAACATGCCCTTCTGCTTTTATGATCACCCCCTCAGAGCTTGCTAGAGGCATCTCTGTCAGAGTTATTAGCAGCTTGTTTCTCCATAAAAAGACTCAGAGCAGTAGCAAACCGTTTTTCCAGTTCTTGTTCTTCCTCCCAGTGCCTTTTCTTCATATTAAGTTTCTCTTCATGAATTTTCAGCAGGCTGTCTCTTTCTGCAGCACAGGTATCATTCTCATTCTTCTGTCCGACATGAACCTTAATGATGCTTGCCACTTCCTTCGCCCTGACTCCCAGCCTAACAAGATCGACACACAACATTTATCATCAGATCAGAACCCTCCAACAACATTTAAATGAATTGTTAAGCAATTATTCCTGGGTAGCTAAATTCAAGTATAGAAGAAAATAATGTTATACAAGCAAATTGCAGAAACCGTCACTGAGAAATGTCGGTCAGTTATTTATTCAAGAACCAGTAAGATACAGCCCTGACTCCGTTAGACTGATAGGATAAAACTCCATAAAATATAGTGAAATAGATGTAGTTACCTGTGCTTAAAGTCTTCAAAAAGGGAAGTATAATCATATGACTGCTGCGCTACCAACTTTATCTGTAATTGTTGTTGCTCACTAGCAACTTTTGCTTCACTGAATCCGTCCATAGGATGCGTGCAGCATGTCTCCTGAGTATCCACCAGAAATGAGTGAATTCAGTAACATATTTGTCATACAAACCATAGAAATTCGAAATCACAATAACTTGTATGCGCTCAGCCTGAAATCTGTACACAGTAGGTTATTCAGATAGAGTTATAAATTGCATCTATCTAGTTCATCACTTAAGACAGATTTACCACCTCAATGACTAAAGCGTACAGTGACTCCCCATATTCACTATCTATCGTAAGCATACTCAGAAACAAAGACATGTGAAACACAACAGCCTAAAGCACTACTAATTGTTAAAGAATAAGAGGTCAAATCAAACGCATTCTGAGTCACAGAAGATGAATCCATTTGACATGTTAAAATCTGTAGACAAACCAACCTACAGAAATTATAGCAGTAATTTAGTAATCCGTTGGAACTCACAATTTACTGACAGTATTTTGTTCTGAGTACGAATGCCACCAGATGACAAGATCAATCCATCTCAGATAGTCACATGCTTATCATAGATATACATCAAGCTGTAAGAAAGCTTCATCAGCCTACTACTACCTTTAGAACATTCTTCTCTGTAGGTAAGTTGGACTCACAGTTGCCTTCCATTTTCTGGTCCTGAGTTAAGATACCGAAAGACTAATCAATTTGACATGTTTGATCATAAAGATTCAAAAACTTAATTAAAGTTTAGTGACCCTAACTAGCTAAACAAAGAAAAAAGTATAGAGAACCTAGTAATACCTTTCCCTCATTCTTCTCTTTTTGTAATTTGGTAATCCGGTTGAAGTCAGTATCTCCTTTGGATTTACCCTCGAAATTTGCACTCTTGTATCTGCAGGATTTCTCAGCAGTTAGTGAACACTTCTCATCATTAGCAGACTTGTTCTGGTACCTACATGCTAATTCCTCATCGTCATCATCATAGTTAGAATCCTCATAGCTGTCAGTATCAAAAGACTTTGCATTTGAGTGCGCTCCACTGTGACCACTATTCTTCGCACTCACTTGGCAAGCAGCTCCAGACCTTGAATAACCACCATGTGGAAGCTTATCCAGTGATTCCCCATCATCTCGCCGTGTATTTGAACTAGAGTAAGCATTCTCTGGACATTTTTGTTTATAAACCTCAACTTTCCTAGCAACCTCATGTAAAATATGATCAGAAATATCAGTCTCAATGCCATGAAGAATAGATGAGTAGATACAGGCTTCCATTTTCTCAGCATCACTTGTAGCTTTCACATGGGATGGACCAGATCTAGCAGCTGAATTCAAACTATGCTTTGGATTGGATGGAGGCATGGATGCCTTCTCTGTCATTTCCTTGTATCCCAGCATAATTTGCTGGTTCATATCCCGATCTGCGGCTGGCCGGATATGACCATCCGAGACACTGTGGGGAGCAATGTTGAAGCATGGGCGCAATGGAGGACCAGCATGTGCTAGCCCATGGTTGCGGTTTTGGATTTGTTGAGACCCATTCCCTCGCGCTACCCCTTTCATCTTTCCCATACCATCACCAGAGAAACCAATCTCACAGGTTTTCCCAACATTGTAAGGGTTCTTTTTTGCAAAGTCCTCACTTTTATCATCCGAACACCTTTCCTTTATACTTGCATCAGGACAATTCCTCCTAAATCCCAGTGGAGCATGGGACTGTAAAGATGGATGCTGCATGGCTCTACCAGCTGGTGAAGGAAAACTATCCTTCGGCGCACTTGGTTTTGGAACCTGTCCATGGTGCCCCCACCACCAAGAGTGAGGAGCTACATCAGAAATAACCCTTTTTCTCTCAGCATTAGTACCATTAGTAACAAGATCAGAATTATCATTGAAAGTCGAGTCATACTCATACTCAGACCAAGTAACCTCATCATTGTCATCATCATCATCACTATCAATAAGAACACATGTAACAGAACGGCTATTACACCCATCTTTGGCCGATCCTTTTCCTTTAAAACCACCCCTATCATCACTTGAACCATACTCCTCAAAATTGTCTTCACGATTCACATGTATAGCAGGGTGGCTAATAGACCCACCATTGCCTGCCCCTACACCACCAAAACCACCCCTAGGACCCGAGCTCCGTCCATTAAGAGGCAAGGGAAGGTGCACAGATCGGCCCATCACAGCATTATTGGTCTTAGTTCGCATGCAAGTACCCAATGGAGGCTTCATGCCACCTCCAACTCCCCTGCCTATACAACCATCACTAGTCTTTCGCAGATTATGCAATGTATCATAGTTGTTATTAGGCAACGGGAACATCACAGCTGGATGACGCAATGATTTTGGGATCGAATCTCTTGAAATCCTTGTGCAGTTACCAGCCTTAGAATCAGTTCCACCATTGACAACCAACCAATCACCATCCTCAGACGCATTAAGGTCCATCTCCATCGTCTTATCAACACCAAAACCCGGACTTCTCCTAATATGATTCACATTTCCTTTCTTTGAAGCCATCTTTACATGCACAAGAAATCAAGTTTGCTGTATAAGAAACATACACCTAATCAATCAAATAGACAATTAACTTCAAACCAAAACTCGATCACAAAATCACACATTCTTCCATAGCAAACCAAATACGGAGTAACTTGAATACAGTGCTTGAGGGTGTTTGTAATTGTATATCCCTCATAAGATCCCAAATCAATATTCCAATTGCAGAAGACTTCAACTTTCAAAAGTCCGGAACTTTACCAACCAAACTAGCTGACCTCGAAAAATTCACTACTTTAGATTTTAGAACTACTCACACCATCATTTCCATAATACACTACACAGTCACAAATCTAGGTCATGCACAGTAAAATTGCAGCATGCAAACACCCAAAATAACATGTCACCAAGAACAGTGAAATCAAAGTAAAAATTACCATCTTTACATAAACAAGAAATTCAATATTCTGTTTAAAATCACTCAACTCGAAAACCCAATTTAACCCAAACCCTTGATCAACAACAACACACATTCTTCCTTAGTAAACAAACTAACTTAACAATTCTACCCTGCATTAGGGTAGGTTTGTGATTTTATATCTCCCTCCTAAGATCCCAAATCCAATCATTAATTCCAGCAGAAGTCAACTACAATTTTCGGTACAACTCCTCCATAAAGTTTGCGACTTTACCAACTAAACTAGCCGATATCAGATACCACTACTTCGAAACAAGAATATATTCTCCAAATTAAATAAAAAAACACACACACACACACGAATTAGGTCATGAGCAGTAAAAAAATTGTAGCATGCAAACACCCAATATAACATGTGACACAAGAAATGTGAAATCAAGGTAAAAATGTTAACTGCACATTTAAAAAAAAAAACACTCACATTATTATGATGAAATTGTTCTTCAGTAAAAATAGAAATAATAAGCAGAAATTACCCTAAAGTGTTGAAGGAAATGAAAAAAAAAACCTTGTGAAATGGGATGCGTCAAAAAATCCAATAATTCGGGATACTTGGAAGTTGGAACTACTCCTACTGTACTAGTAGTGAACTGAAAAAGTAAGAAGTTGAAAAGACTGGACACTGGATGTAGACTTGGCTTGCTCTAGAAGCTAAAAATCGCTCAGGTGTCAGACACGTTATTTCGTACATTTTGGATGATCGCCAGTTCGTCAGATCAATAATTTACCGTATACTCTAGGAGATCTCAATCCAAAAATATATTGGGACTTGATTGAGTGGTTTGGGTTGGATTGTGTCGTGTCGTGCCATGCTATACTAGCCCACAAAATGTTTCTTTGTGTAATGATTTGGGTCGGGCTAGGAGACCATATTTTGTTCCATGAGTCGATCGACTGGTCCTACAAATTTGGTCAAATTTTGTGCGACCAATGGGTCGTTCTAGTGTTGAAAAATATTGTTGTGTGTTACGAGTACATTTTAGGGGCACTGTATCACACAAGTTTTGTAGAGAACAACATGTGTCGGGGCAACACGAGCTTAACCCGTGCTTGAACTAGAGTAGGGGTTAGTTCAGCCTTTTAAGGGGTAATACCCCCACCAATTTCATACATTCTTGTATGTGCAAGGTTAAGATTCTGTGTATAGTGTGCAATGATTATCAATTCTTGTTGAATCGTGTTTTATTGCACTCGAGACAACATACGGTCCTGAAATCTTCGTCCCCTCGGGAAATAGAGGGTCACGAAAGTCGAACATTTCCAATGTTGTATGGACAAAAGAGGAGTGACGCAATACGCATTACTCCTAGACTCACAAAGTTACAAGTCGCAAGTCTCGCAACTCACAAAGTTTGAGTCATTAATGTGTTCTTTTACCCATCTCTTTATAGGACCGTGTGTGTTGCTATTTGAGTCCTCCATCATCATAAAAGATATGATAGCTCCCCCAAATCTTCCAACGTTTGCCCAAAAGAAAGGAGTTCATGTGCATGTTCGACATTCTCTCTATTGTGGATTTGTGGGCCTAAATGTTCGCCCTCAACTTTGCTTCCAACTACCCTTGTGCAGTTGTGCATATCTTCTTCTTGACTTTTGCCTAATCAAAATTCCTAATCAACAATTGGAATTCTCCTTACTCGGTATATCGATTTTAGCAAGGCGATATGAGAATTCAGATCTGATATCAACTAACTAGACAATTTCAACGTGTTTGTAGAAGTTGTCATTAGTCATTACGTACCATCCTAACTAAGTTATGGGTCGTTCGGCATAAGTAGCAGTCTTCTACGAGTAACTTTTAATACTCCCTCCATTTTATTAGGTTATTTGCATTTCGTTTGAATTCCTCTCACAGATTCAAACGAAATGCAAAGAAGCTAATGAAATGGAGGGAGTACATTCTTTTATATTGTCACTTGTGTTATGATTGATGTGAACATAAAATATTCTGTTTCTCCCTAATGGAATCTTAGTAAGATACGTCAGGTTGCAATTGTGCACTAAGTAAATACCATTACGTAAAGTCTAATACTTTGTTGTTAGTGTCGCGGATTTATACTCATCACAATCACAACTTTTGCTCAAAATGTAACTACTCCATCAATCAAGGGGTAATGGTAGTTAGTAGTATTATCATTGTCAAGGATTTCCCACCATTTGATTTGAGTCTAAAAACGAAGGAATCTTCCTTGCATTCGTTAACAATACGCAATTACATAGCACATTTAGCCCAAGCATTAAACACGGTAGTTGTAAAATTGGGCTTTATGTCATCCTCATTTTGACAACTCCATCTTGAGTTTGTGATATTAATAACTCAAAACTTTGCATTCAATTTCTTGATAATTCAATTCAATCCTTTTATCTTGTTCCTTAAATTCTTAGGGACCATCATCACATTATTTATCATTCACATATTTTCATTCGACGAAATAATATAATGGACCGTCAAATTTCTAGTACTACTACTACGACTCCTCATGTGGTTATTATACCACACCCGTTACAAGGGCATGTCAATCCCATGCTATACTTGGCCGAAATTTTTTGCCTAGCTAAGTTTAACGTAACGTTCGTAAGCTCAACCTACATCCACCATCGTCTCACACGATACACAAACTTAGAAACCCGCTTTTCGCCTTACCCGGGATTCACCTTCAAGGCCATTCCCGACGGGTTGTCTGACGACCACCTTCGCGCTGGTGATGATGGCGCGAAGGAGGTTTGTAAGAAGTTTGTGCCGAATTTAGAGTCCCTTTTGAGAGAGTCGTTGTTGGTTGATGCTCAATCAAGTACGTCCCCGGTTACGTGTTTGATATTGGACGGGTGGCTTAATGTTGCGCATGATATAGCTAATGAAGCTGAGATACCAGTGATTTTGTTCAGATGTTTCAGTGCATCATGTGTTTGGGTTTATCATTGTATTCCAAACCTTATTGAAGATGGAGAGATACCCTTTGAAGGTAAATTAAAGCAATTCTCACGTACATTCCTATTGTTATAGTAATCTTAGTATACACTTATATATAATGTCGATAGATAGACCGTTACTAAGTGGTACCTTTGATCGAGTTTGAGTATCATCATGTTCTCATATGTTTCTAGCCTCTATAGTACATTGTTGTCCAACGAAATGAATTTTGTTTCAAAAAATTACATACTATGTGACAGGTTGGTACCGAAACTCGATACGACTTGATTGATGACACTCAATTGTGGATTGCAAAAGTTAAAACAAAAAAAAAATTAACATAAGATCCACAGTTTGACAACATTTACCCTTTTTTCTTTCACTAATTTTTTTTAATACTGTTACTTTGGTATATATCTTCTCATATACTCTACATGAAATTACAACAGATGATGAAGACAGTATGAATAATTTAGTGAAGAATGCACCAGGAATGAACAAATTCCTGCGCTACCGCGATCTTCCTCGATTTTGCAGAGGAAAAGATCTACAATTTTGCCGAGACATTCAACAGTCATTTGCAACAGAAATGCACAAAACTCAGCAAACTCATGCACTAATTCTCAACACATACGAAGACTTAGAAGGGCCAATTCTCGACCACATTCGACCACATTGTGCCAAGACGTACTCGATTGGACCACTGCACGCCCATCTCAAAACTCGACTCAACTCGACTCAACCAGCATTGTCCAGTGGCCTGTGGGAAACTGATCAGGGTTGCATGTCATGGCTAGACCGAAAACCCGAAAAATCTGTTCTGTACGTGAGTTTTGGGAGCATTACTATGTTAGAAAAAGAACAGTTGGCAGAAATTTGGGCAGGACTAGTTCACAGTCAGAAGTATTTTCTGTGGGCTGTAAGGCCTAATCTCATAATTGGAAGCGAATCAGATTCGCCAACCTTGGAAGAACTTCTTGATGAGACTAAAGATCGAGGGTTCGTAGTAGGTTGGGTGCCACAGGAGGAGGTTTTAGCCCACCGAGCAATTGGTGGGTTTTTGACGCATAGTGGGTGGAACTCGACTTTAGAGAGCATTACAGCAGGTGTGCCAATGCTGTGTTGGCCTTACTTTGGAGATCAGCAGGTGAACAGCAGGTGTGTCAGTGAAGTTTGGCGAATTGGGTTAGATATGAAGGATACTTGTGATAGAAATGTGGTTTCGGAGATGGTTAAGGAATTGATGGATGGCCGGAAAGATGAGCTGGAAAGATCAGTTGCGAAACTGGCTGAATTGGCCGAGAAGAGTGTGAGTGAAGGTGGTTCGTCTTACTGTAATCTTGACGGTCTAATACAGGACATACAACAGATGGCTGAAAGAGGCAAGGACGCTCATTACCCTAGTGCCCCAAAAGCCGATGACAGTGTTTACTCATAATTTCGGAATTTTAATCTAGTAGGAAAATGTAACTAGTTTGGATGAGTACATTTTACACAAGAATACAGAATTTCATTTGCTACAAGATTATAAATTAAAAAAAGTTGCAACTACATCAAATTAAATTATTCTGTTTCTCAAGTTTCAATTTTATTGATAACCCCCCTTATGAATTGAGGTTGATACAAGTCGAATACAAATAACGATTTGGATGATAACCAAGTCGATACGATTATTGATTAAGAAGATGCAAGCAACTCTATGATTTCATCAATACTCTTATCGGAACTTCCACCTTCATCCGATGCCTCCTTAGCCAAGGCCTTCCACATTGTGGCCTTCTCTTTAAAACCCTGTCCTTTTCGACCACTTATGAGATTCTCGAGGCAATGCTCAATTACCTCATGAGTGACCAGACCATCTTCATTGGTCATAGGAGCGACCATTCCCACACCCCAAATTTCCTCCACAAGGTATGCATCGACCGTTTGGTCAAAAAATTGCGGCATTGCCAAAACTGGCACGCCAAAGCTCAATGCCTCTATAGTCGAGTTCCAACCACAATGACTCATAAAACACCCTACCGCCCTATGTGCCAACACCTTTAACTGTGAACACCACGACACCACCATTCCTTTGTCCGACGACGAAATTTCGCCTACTAAACTGCTAGAAATCTTGGCCTGTTCTTCTCCCCTGACCACCCATAAGAAACTTCTACCACTGTGCTTCAACGCCTCTGCTATTTCCGCCATTTGCGCCGCGCTCAGCTGAGCAATGCTACCGAATGCAACGTACACAACAGAGCCTATGGGTTTGGTGTCGAGCCACTTAATGATGCAATCTTCATCCCTAGAATTGGAGTGGTTGAAACCGTAAACGACGTCGTTCTCGATTCGCTCGTCGAGGTAAATAGATGGAAGAGTAGGTCCAATGTTCTTCACACAGCATATTTGCGACATCCATTCAACAGCCTAATTCTGGGTGCCTTAATCATCAGTCTAGACTTTTGGCTCAGTGTGCAAATTCTAACGTTTATGTTCAAAGTCGTGATTATATATAGTAGTCAATTTTTTAAATCAGTAGGTTGTAATTTGTCACGTATAGACCATTTGACGGATTTGTATAAAATGCGAAAGTTTAATTTACCTTTGGCTCAAGCTCATCAAAGGAACTAAAAAGAACCAAATGAGCATGAATGGCGTCAGCTACACAATTCCAGATCCCCATGACGACGGGATGAAATCCCACCTTTCTTCCATTACTATCCTTAGGAACCTCGTCTAATAAAAACGGATAGGGAACTTTTTGTAGGATTGAATCTGGAGGAGGTAGCGTCGTAGGTAGCTCTAGCTCCTCGGTTTTACCCTGGGACTTGAGGTACAAGCTATAGTAACATAGAAACGATGCATTTGCCAAACTTAAAAATGCGGCTCCTAAAACATTGTTTTGTTGCGCAATGGCTCGTGCCCATGACAAGCTGAAGTGGTATACCAGCAGGCACCTGCTCCCAGATGCCTGCTAACTCTTAGTAATTAAAACATGGGCTAGGTTCGAGGCAGCTTGAGCCTTGAACTTAGCTAAGAAATCAAGGCCGTAATTAAAACATGGGCTAGGTTCGAGGCAGCTTGAGCCTCGAACTTAGCTAAGAAATCAAGGCCATTGAGCATGGAGTCCTTAGTGTCATCGTAAATGGGCTCTAAGGTTATGGATTTCCATGGGGGACCGTCGGCATTTGCCGGATGACACTAGTTGTTGTGGCAATAGTAACGTTGACGTCTTTCCATGCCAACCGTTTTGCGAATTGGAGCATGGTGTTCAAGTGACCTTGCCCATGGAAGGGTAGTATTACAACTTTTTTTTTTTTTTTGAGAGGAGGGTAGTATTACAACTTGGATACACTTATTTTTATAAGTCATATATTAGAGCAAAGGCAATAGATAATCCCAAATTTTGGGTTTGTCAATGCCACATCATATATTGAAGATCCCAATATATAAGAACACAAGTATACAATAGATGAACTTTGTATGGGGATCCTTCCTTCAACTACTACCATTTTGCCCATTAAAATAGGTTTGACAATGAATGCATCATATGGGTGTCTCCTCTTTTTGCAGCACAAAACCAAGTTTATTCCTAAAAACGGGGTACTTATTTTGAGGAACGACCTAGAGCTATGCAATAGATGAACTCCATTTTTGAGTTCTTGTTGTCAAACCCAATGCCATGGACAACTATTACTTTTGCTCTTATGAATTAGTGAGTTTTTGTGTCGTTTGAGGATTGAATCAACTGATATTTTGGTGCTTTTTGGGGAATTAATGATCTTAGCTACCAATGTTTTAGGAATTCAGGTTGCTCAGTATATAGGATCTTGGGTGTCTCTATTACTAGATTGGACATGGACTTGTTGTCACACAAGTAGTGAAGCAACTCGTGGCTCCAAAATGTTTGGTAGCTAGGTATAGTTTAAGGAGCACAAATCTACTTTGAACGTCTGATTTGGAACACATATATAAACAGTGTAGTAGTAAAGAGGACAGCCTAGTAGAAGCCATGTGCGATAGGTGTTGTAACCTGCAACGCTACCGGCTCCACAATATCCGTTTTGGGCTGGATGCAAGCCCGCACGAGTTTGAAAAGTGAGTCAATCTTACCCAAAAGACCTCGTATTATTTAGCGTGGAGGTGAATACTTATAACTACGGTTTCAAATCATTGTTTCTTCAATGTGGGAATTGGGTTGGTTGACACCCCAACAATCATCCACTCAAACCAAGGCCCAATTCATGATCAACCCTTCTTCTATCTATTATACGGAGACAGAGTGTTGCGAGGTGTTATCGAGAAGGACGCCCACAAATCGCAGTCCATTGTCCACCACTGATCCATTTAATCCATGGCTCTTATAGAACTCACAAAGTTGAGTCATTAATGTGTTCTTTTACCCAGCTCTTTATACTAACTTTTCTAGTCAAGTTCAATGGTGTGTGCTGCTATTTGAGTCCTCCATCATCATAAAAGATATGATAGCTCCCCACACCCCTCCATCAACATATATTGATATATTGATTTGATCATCTTTGTCTTTCCCTCTTTCTAAAGTTCGTTTCTTTATAAATATATCGCATTGATTCGATCATCTTAGGATTTTGATCTATTCTTTTTAACTCGTACTAATTGTTAACCTTCAAAGCATTTTACAATAATGACAATTTTGCATAAATATTTGCAACATAACGAATATATAATTTTGACTCATGCACACAACACATTACCAATACAAGGTCTAGAGTTGAGTAAAGTGGAATGAAATTGTATTTGGTGTGTGGATTGTAGTATATCACATTTTCATAGTCAATTGCGAAATTAGATATGTTGGTGACAAAAACTATAATACATTATAAAAAATTGGGTACACAATATAAGTTTTGGAAAATTTGCGATATAATTTGGAGCTAACAATAATTTGGAGTACAAACACTAATTTGGAAAATTTGCGATATAATTTGGAGGTAACAATAATTCGGATTGATATATATCCAAATCAATTGTACGATTGAGAAGATGCAAGCCAGTCTATGATTTCATCAATATGCTTATCAGAACTTCCACCTTCATCAACGGCCTCCTTAGCCAAGGCCTTCCACGTTGCGGCCTTCTCCTTAAACTTCTTCCCTTTTTCACCACTCATGAGAACCTCGAGGCAACGCTCGATTACCTCACGAGCAACCAGTCCATCTTCACTGGTCGTAGGAGCGACTATTCCCACACCCCAAAACTTCTCCAGAAGATGTGCATCGATAGGCTGATCCAAAAACTGCGGCATTGCCAAAACCGGCACCCCAAAGCTCAATGCCTCTAAAGTCGAGTTCCAACCACAATGACTCACGAAACACCCCACCGCGCTATGTGCCAACACTTCCAATTGTGGAGACCATGACACCACTAGACCTTTGTCAGACGACGACATGTCGCTCATAAAATCATTAGGGAGTTTGGCTTGGTCTTTCTCGCTAACCGCCCATAAAAACCGGCTAGGACTCTGCTTCAATGCCTCTGCTATTTCCACCATTTGCGCCGCACTCAGATGAGCAATGCTGCCAAATGCAAGGTAGACAACAGAGCTAGCCGGCTGGGTGTCAAGCCACTTGATGCAGTCGCCATAGTCGCGACTGCATGAGTTCAAACCGTACACCACGTCTTTTTGTAGTCGCTTGTCGAGATATGTGGATGGGAGAGTTGGTCCAACGGTCTTCAACATTTTCCATATCTTTGACATCCATTCGATAGCCTACATACAATTTTAGATGAACTCGTTTCACATGTACACAAAGATTAGTGTCTATGTTTTGTAACTTAGTGCATGTTTGGTAAGGCAAAATTTGAGTTCAAGTAACGGAGTCCCACTCCGATTACGTTTCTTATTGTTTGGTTTAGAATAATTTTTTCCCATTCCATTACTCTCCTTTAACCCACTCCCCCCAAATGAATCCCTCCTCAAACTAGAGGTATCCCATTCCATTCCCCCTTTTTCATTTTTCTCTCACCTCCCCACCTCACTCCACACCACTGCCAAACCACCACCACCTCGACGGCAATGGACGGCCGGCCACCCAACTCGCCGGGAACGCCACCTTCCGGCCGATCTACCTCCGGCGACCACCGCGTCGGCTTTCTTTCTCATTTTTCTAGTTTATCTCTCCTTTCTCCTCACTCTTTTCTTCTCCAACTTCCTTCACTCATCGCCGACCACCAAGTTTTCCACCGTCGGCCACCTACTGTGGGCTGTGCCGGAGACTCGCCGGCCCGGGACGAGGCAGCCGGTGATGTCCTCGCCGGAGCCGGTGGAAGTGGGTGCAGGGTGCGGCGGTTTAGGGGGAGGTTTAGGGGGAGGTCAGGAGAGAGAGAAAGGGGGAAGGGGTTGGGGTAGTCTTTTTTGTTTTTTTTACATTTTTATCCATTAGAGTGATTCCAATTCATTTTTGAGGTTGAACCAAACAAGTTTTTTAAAGTAACGGAACTTGTTACCACTCCACCCCTAATCCCATTTCATTCCGTTACTATCCTTAATATCATACCAAACGTCCCCTTAATCAGTAACACTTTTTTTTTTTTTTTTTTGCTATCGGCCGTTTGTTGGTGGAATTGTGCGTGCGAAATGCACAAGTTTAACCTTTATTTACAAGTTTTTTGTACGTGCCTTCATTTAAAATATTATTAGTTGTGCATGTATTTGGTAGTAATGTGTTATGGAGTGTAATCCACTAATTCTAAGCTTTTTGACTTAAGACTCAATTATATATATGGATGCAAACATTTACAAATAAGTGGTCATTCCAAATTTAATCGGACAAATCTAGAAGTCTATACATTATGCACAACAAATTTGTATAATGTACTCAAGGTGGTAAGTTGAATCGATCAGCAACTTTAAAAGTACTAATTTCCAATGAAAATTAGTAGTAGTAAGATTCGTTTATGATGGTAAAATTCATTCTATTGGTAGGAAAACTGTAATGGTGCATGTTCAATTAGACATTTTAAGTGTTTATACTTTCCACCTCGAGCATTTGACTTTCAAAATTATTCGCATAACGTTTTGCATGAAAAGTTAATTAATACAATAATCTACATCAATCGTGTCTAATTTTTCTCAAATCATTATTTGTGATAATGTGATATCATAGTTTAGACTTTCGAAAGATATGTGTTGTTTGATTAAGCACAAGCTATAATTAGCAATACTCACCTCTTTCTCAAGCTCATCAAAGGAATTAATTAGAAGCATATCAGCATGAATAGTGTCAGCTATAAGATTTAGTGTCCACTTGATGACTGGATGATATTGCTCACCCTTAGGTACCTCAGACCAATACGCAGCAGGAAGCTTTTCCAAGACCAATTCCGGAGGCGGCATAAACTCGGGCAACATTAACTGCTCGCCTTTACCCTCGGATTTGAGGTATAAAGCATAGTAACTTAAGAACGTGACACTCCCCAAAGTGAAAAACACAGCACTATACACGTCATTTTGTTGTGCCACGTCCCGTGCCCAGGACATGCTATAGTGGTACACGAGCAGGCACCTGTTCGAAGGTGCCTGCTCTTTTTTCGCGGCCAGAAGCCGCGCTAGGTTCGGGGGTGCTCCAGCCTCGAACTCAGCTAAGAAGCGGAAGTCGGTTGCGGACGGCTTCCCTACATTGTCGTATATGGCCTCCACGGTTATTGACTCCCATGCGGAAATCGCACTAGGCATCATATTTTGTATGAGGCTGGTTGTTGTTGCAATCGTAACGTTTACGCCTCTCGATGCTAATCTTTTCCCGAATTGTAACATTGGATTCATGTGAGCTTTCCCATGGAAGGGGACAAGTATTACTTGTAGTTCCTCAATTTTGTGACCCATTTTTTTTTACTGATTTAACCTTATGAAAAAATAGTTAAATCACTTAGAATTGTTTATCTATGGGATTATATATCATATATTATATTCGTAATTGTGTATATCCAGAGTATATATATAAAAAAGTTTGTCTTCATCTTGTAGCTGGCCCATGAGGAACTCGAGGCCACAAAAACAAATTTTCATTATTTTTTTTGGAAAACCGGTGTCCCCATTCAACGTGTACACCACTATTATATATTAGGCCGACTTTATACAAATTAAATAAATAGCAATCAATGTCCTTTGACTTGGAATGTAAATTAAATTCCATACATGAAATTATTACAATTTTAATTCTGTCACGTCTAATAAAGAATACATAAGACCTGTAAAAATGCATGAAATAAGTTTTCAACTGACTTCAATTTATTGCATGCATCTGAACAATGCTGAAAACGAATTCAATCCGAAATAAAAACTCAAAAATTTTACGACTTTGTATAGGAAACCAAACGAGCACTAAGAAGATGCTAGCCACTCGATAATTTCGTTAGTATGTTTGTCGGAACTCCCACCTTCATCAACAGCCTCCTTAGCCAAGGCCTTCCACATCATGGCCTTCTCCTTAAACTTTTGCCCTTTTTCACCATGCATGAGATCCTCGAGACAACGCTCAAGTACCTCATGCATGATTAAACCAGCCGCATTGGCTTCAGGAGCGACTATTCCCAGATCCAAACAATGTTCCATAAAATGCGCGTCAACAGGCTGGTCCAAAAACTGTGGCATTGCCAAAAGTGGCACACCGTTGACCAATGCCTCAATTGTCGAGTTCCAACCACAATGACTTACGAAACACCCCACTGCGCTATGCGCCAAAACTTCCAACTGAGGAGCCCATGATATGACCAAACCCTTGTCCAATGCCTCCATGTCGGTAATAAAACTACTAGGAAGCTCAGCATGATCCTTCTCTCTTACGGCTAACAAAAAACTATTAGGACTATTCTTCAAGGCTTGCACTAGCTCCACCATTTGCGCAGGACCTAAAACCGCAATGCTGCCGAATGCAAGGTAGACAACGGAGCCAGCGGGTTTCGTGTCGAGCCACTTCATGCAATCGCCCTCGTCGGGTTTGCAGGTGTTGAAACCGTAGACAACATCTTTTTCTAGTCGTTTGTCGAGATATGTAGATGGGAGTGTTGGTCCAACGGTCTTCACGTTCCATAACTTTGACATCCAATCAAGAGCCTACATACATACATATATATACAAGGTTTACGTTACACCATCATACCTCACGTTATTTACGTACATATTACGGTTTTAAAAGATGATCTGATCTTGTTTCACGAAAAAGTTTACGGCGTAACTTCAAAGTTGTAAACTAGCGCTTTTTATTATTGATTTTTTTCATGTCATGTGGACCAAAATTTTACTCCGGTTGCATGGATTAGTTTATAATATGCGCTGACGACGTACAGTCCCCTAACTTCTAGGCATGTTGACGTTATATGATTGGATCATTATATAAGAGTATTTAACTAATTTAATCTCTGATATCTCAATTTTTCCAGGCTTAGAATGTAAGATAACGCGCGATTCAACTGAAAATCTCTGATCTAATCTAAATTTAGTATTAACAGCCTAAATTCTTTTATATTGATATAAAAATTAAAGTAGGGCAAATATCTACTCCATATGCGATCAATTGAATTATTAACATCTAGTTTGAATTTCTTACGTAATCTAACCAAACGTTAAAAAAACTAAAAAATAGATCGCTGGATTAAATTAAAGACAACTCACCTCATCCTCAAGCTTGTCAAATGAATTAAGAAGAAGCAAGTCAGCCTTAAGTGTGTCAGCTACATGATTCAATATCCACAATACGACCGGATGAAAATCAGAACCTTCAGGAATGTCTAACCAATATGGAGCAGGAACCCTTTTCAGGATCAACTCAGGCTCCGCCATGAACTTCGGCAACACTAGCCCCTCAGCTTTACCCTGGGATTTGAGGTGCAAACCGTAGTAACTTAAGAACGACGCACTCCCTAGGGTGAAAAACACCGCAGTACGTACATTATGTTGCTCTGCCACGGGACGTGCCCATGGCAGGCTCCAATGGTACATAAGCAGGCACCTGCCACCAGGTGCCTGCTCTTTTTTCGCGGCTAAAAGCCGCGCTAGGTTTGGGGGCGCTTCGGCCTCAAACCCAGCGAAAAAGCGAAAATCGTTGACCGCGGGCTTGTCCGCATTTTCATATATGGACTCTACGGATAACGACCCCCATGCAGAAATTGCATCTGGGGCCATTTTTTGCATGAGGGTTGTAGTAGTGGCAATCGTAACGTTTACGCCTCTAGACGCTAATCGTTTCCCGAATTGGAGCATCGGGTTCATGTGGGCTTTCCCATGGAAAGGGACCAGTACTACTTGGAGTCCCTCATTATTGTGGGTCATTTTCACCAACTAAGGTATAATCAGTTAAAACTCAAAAGTGTTTGTTTTTGGTAATGTGGAGTAAATGCTGTATGGCAGTATGCATCCTCTGTCATTTATGTACATGTAGGGTATATATATGAAGAGAATTGTTGGTCCACTTCATGTTTGTTGTTTTGGAGTTGGTAGCGTGGTTGGTGCACGAGCAACTCGTGGCACAAGTATGTACAAACTAAATGGGTCTATCATCAAGTCTATACTACGGAGTATATATTAATGATTCGTGATCTATGATTCCACATGTGTAAGGATGTCTCATGCAATAGAATAGAATAATCTAAAGTTGATGTGTTTGCTGATTAATTGATTGTTGTCATATGTTTAGAGCCGGAAAAACTGACCATAACCAAATACTCAATATGGTTAATTTGTCGACCCAATTTGGAAAAGACTTGAACTTAGTTCGGTTTGATATGAGTAGTCATTCCGTCAAATAAAAAATAAAATAGATATGATTAGTCCGGATTGAACCAAATTAAAATGGCCCAATTAGAAACAGATAGAAACTCTAGTAAAACTGAACCTAAAGCTGACCCAAAAAATTTGCATGATTCAAATCTGAAAATAATCATATTACAAAATCTTGTTATAATAATTAAATCAATGAAATAATGGCCTCGTTTCAGGTCATTTCGTCTTCGGAAGTTTGGACGTCGGAGTCAAGAGTAATTGTAATACGGGCAACTCGTGGCTCCATCTAGCTACTAGGTAACATGTCTCAATATTCTATGATGCCTTATGTATTATGATATGATATGATAAATGCCTTGTTGTCGTTGAGGCATAATTGACCATTTGGCGTTGCAAGAGGATTAAGATTAGCCTAACTGTCAGGAAGTTAATTAATTTGCCTAAGTGTTGTCTCACGTTCGAATTCTCATACCCCCACCCCGCAATATTAGCTACTTATAATTTGTACAATTTTTTATTTTATTTTATGGCAAACGATCACGCTATTGTAGTTAGAGCTTGCATAATCAATACAATACGGGAGCGCTGGCTCCGAATTATCCGACTTGAACCATCAATATGGACTGTGAATGGATAAAACTTGGCTACCTGAGTGTAACTCGACCTGAAATGACACCATCTTACTTATCTGCGTCCTGTGTTTACTGTTTTGTGTAGGTATGATATCTGAAGCAATAAAGCGCTATTCAATGAAGTTGATTATTCTTAAGCTAGTTATGAATAAAGCATATGATCGAGTGGATTGGTCTTTCTTGATCCGGGTTCTTCACGCTTATGGTTTTCCTCTAACGTGGGTTCACTGGATTCAACAATGTGTCACCACAGTTACGTATAAGGTGTTGGTTAACGGTGTTCCTTCGACTTCCTTTAAGCCGTCTTGTGGGTTAAGGCAGGGGGACCCAATATCCCCGTATCTGTTCATTCTTTGTATGGAAGTATTCTCTAACATGCTCTTGCAGGCAGAGAAACGTAAACAGATCAGTGGTGTTAAAATTTCACGTGCTGCACCCTCTATCTCTCATCTATTTTTTGCAGATGATGCGTTATTGTTCTTCGAAGCTTCTGATTTGAAGAGTGCAAATTTGGCAGCCGTTATTTCCCAATTCTGTCAAGTTTCGGGGCAGACATTGAATCTGCAGAAATCTTACATTAAGCTGTCACCGAATGCATCTCCGGAGCTCCGTAGTCGGATTTTGGGAATTTTTCGTGTGCCCTGTGTTGATCAGTTAGATCATTACTTGGGGCTTCCAGTGGATATGAGCGCTTCTAAAACCAAAGATTTCAGGTTTTTGATTGACAAGGTTCTTCATCGTCTTGATTCATGGAGCTCAATCCCGTTCTCTCCACCGGCAAAATTACTCTTAATCAACTCGATTTTGATAGCTTTATTTTCACATGTTAGTTCTGTCTTCAGGATTCCTGCCTCGATTTGTTCTAAAATCGACAACTTGGTCACAACCTTTTGGTGGAAGAACAACGACTCCCACGGTATTCACTGGCTGCCTCGAGAAAAACTATAGTTCCCAAAAGGCCTAGGAGGTCTGGGCTTACGTAGCTCGGGCACAGTGAATTCCGCATTGTTAATGACAGGAGCATTTCGGATTATTCAGCACCCACAACTTCTTCTTTCACGGCTACTCTCTGCAAAGTACGGCCAACTTCATGAATCTTCGAAGAGCCGACATTATCCCAAGCCTAGCTCTTGGGCTTGGAGAAGTGTTTACCAAGGGTACCAGGATCTACAAAAGGGTTTAGCATGGAAGGTGGGCAACGGTCTTTCGATACCTGCACTATCGTCCTCTTGGCTACCATCTGGTGATATTAAAATCAAAGATGATGCTCCCCTTGGAGGTTTTCTCCAACTGCGTGTGAGCGATTTAATTGCTTCGGGTACAAATTCTTGGGATTTACAAAAGCTCAGGATTCTTTTTGAGCCCGAAACTGTTCGTCGTATATGTTCAGTTGAACTCCCTTCTTCGAGTGAACATGATTTCTGTTACTGGGGACTTTCGCAGACAGGTGATTTTTCAACAAAATCAGCCTATGCCATGCTCCTTCAGGATTCTCATCGGCTTGTGCCAAATTCAGAACAGAAGTTTTGGAAGAGGTTCTGGGCATTTGATCTACTGCCCAAGTGGAAAGTCTTTATGTGGAAGCTTGCCAATAATGCCCTTGCTGTCATTGACAATCTTAGAGGCCGGGGAATTACAGTTCCTGGAGTGTGCTGTTTTTGTTTTGGAGGCGAAGAAACAGTGGATCATGTGTTCCACCAATGCGGGTTTGTCCAGCATATATGGAGAGCTTCGGACTTGGGTCTTCAAATTGCTCCCTCTGATGCTCCATTCACGTGTTGGCTCATGGATGTTCTTACTTTTCTTTCTACTTTACAAAACCCCGTCCCACTGATCTCTTTTTGTGCAGTTTTATGGTCAGTTTGGTTGCATCGCAATAATATAATCTTCAGGGGAGATGCTTGTGATCCGCGGGTCGTGCTCATACAAGCAAATCGCTTTACTCGAGAGGGTTTGGCAGCATCTTCTGCTTCCAATGTTCACCAACCCCTTACAGTGGACTCACCTCCGGGGTTTTTAGCTGCTTATCTCGGTCAGCATCACAATGATGGGCCTTATGACATCGTTATACATACAGATGGGGCTTGGGATCCCAACAGCCTACAGGGAGCTACAGCGTGGACTGCTGCTGATCCGTCCTCTCTTGTCCTCTTAGGATCTTATTGTGATTGTGGGGTTATGACTTCAGCTTTGCAAGCTGAAACCATGGCTGTTTGTGCCGCTCTCGCTTGGGCGATTCAGCACCAATTTTCGTCGGTCTCTATTTTCACGGACAGCTCTGTTTTGGTATCAATGGTTCGAGGTAGGTGTAAAGAGGATATCTCTGTGCTTTGGCGTATTCGACAAATTCATTCAAGTGCAGCTTCTCTTCAGTGCTGCAACATCTTCAAAGTCAATCGTGATTGCATTTCTGATGCCCATGCTTTGGCCACGGAATGTCGTCGTAGTAGGATCGTGCCTTTTTCTTTTACTAGTGCGTGTCTTTCATAGTTTACTTCATATAATTGTTATTTTGCTTGTTATTTTTAACCTCTGTCAAAAAAAAAAAAAAAAAAAATGAAGTTGATTATTTGGTAACAGAAAAGTGTGTTCATTGATTAATTGGACCCGGTTTCGAGACTGACTGACTCACTCGTTTGTGTCGGAAAGTCATAACTGTTTTGATATATATAATCCGTGAAAAAGGACCCATCTACTATCAACGGGTAGCAATTCTACAATTTCGTTTCTCAATATACTCCATGAAAGGGGTAGTATCATCAATTTTCAGCCCAAAAGCTAGGAAAAAAAATTGAAACGATAGAGAACCTAGCGAAACTTGCGAAAATAGATACCGGGTTGGAATATAGGGGGTAGTTTCTAAATTTTGGTGCTTAATTCTAGTTTACTTGAAAGGTAGATGCAGAGAAATTGCATTGGAGAGGGTAAAGTTAGTAGATGGGGAGAAAAATCGATACCACCTTAGAACTAGGTATCTGATTACGACACTCTAAAATGGCGACAAAAGCAACAGACGACATCATAAAGATGCAAGGTTTCCCTCATCAGCCATCTAAACACTTAGTTCCAGACACCTCCGCATTAGTACCGGTTTCAGGACAATGTTGGCCATTCATGGCTATTTACATGCACTTCCTGCATTTCTTCATTAATTGTTCATCACCCTAAAGATAAAAACATCGGCATAGATTTGCCATACGATGGTTGAAGTGTCAGGGAGACTTGCTTTTCTACCTGACTACATGTTTATACATCGGTACTCCATACCTTCACTTGGTGGATTCACGGTATCAAGCACAGCCATCAGCAGCACCTCCTGCAATGGGCTGAGGAGAATACTTGTCCATCAGCTCAGTGAGCGCATCATCGAAATCTTGCTCCAGGTGCAGCTGTTCCTCCCAGTGCCTCTTCTTCATCTCCAGTTTCTTGTCCTCATGGGCTTGTACCAGCTCGTCCCTCTCGGCCTCAAACTTCTCCATCTCTTGTTCCTGGTGCTGTTTAAACTTGCTAACTTTATCGGCCCTGAAAGATAACAAATATACGTGATAAATAAATGCACAAAATAAGTTTGCTTTAAGTTCGTCAACAGCATAGAGTCCTGATTTCACTCAAGAATTTAGCATCTATTACAGAGATGCTCCACAATACTATGCACCTGTGATGGTCACTCATTATCAAATGATGATATATTTATCGCGTTTACGCGACCAGCATGGAATGCTAACACTTAAGAGTAGTTAAGGACTACGGCATCATGAGAATAGTTACCTGTTCCTTAGATCATCCAGCTGGGAGGCATGTGCTTTTGACTCTTCCACCTTTTTCCGCGCCTCCTGCTGCATTTTCTCGAAGTCATTCTCCTTTGCACTAGTTGCATCATGAATCTTCTGGATCTGATCATTGAAGAATTGCTCTTGGAAATCCATCTGCAAAGACAATGCATCATAACAACACTCTCAGTTCAAATCAAAAACAACACTGCAAACAATCCAAACATTCAGCTAAATACTGATACACACAGCTGGCATATGTTCGAGCATAATTGCAGCATGCAGGATAAGTGAAGGCGTTAACCATCTATAGAAGATAAAGAACCATATACCTCTTCAAAAGAAAAAAGAAAAAAAAAATAACCCTATCAGCACACCAAGCATAAGTTACAAGCTTAAAACAAGTATACCTCCTCTTTGTTCTGTTCATGCTGCATTGTGGTTCTCTGGCGGACGATACGGTTTTCTTCCATTGTTTTACGGAGCTTCTCACTAACAACATTAAATGACTCCTCAAGCACCTTAACACGACCTTGTTCTTTAGCAGCCTTGCTCTTGTACCAAGTCAGTTGTTGATTATCCTCACTCATCTGTTTCATTTGAGTCACCACCTTCTCATTGTATGACCTCATCTCGTATTTCAGTCTTGTTTTAACTGACCATAACACAACGGGGTTGAGAGGAGGTAGACTCACCACAAGAAAGAAGGCATTTCCGACCAAGAGAGTCTATCATGCATTGATTAACTCCTTTCATATAAGTTACACTTTACTATCTTGAGACATATATGCATGCCATAAATATGATTTACCAATTCACTATCTAGAGAAAGACTACTGCATGCGATAAAAGAACAGTGTGTGTATGGGATCCAAAGTATCATAATATAAGAAGAATGCAGGGCACACCTTGAGAATGCCTATTGAAATCTTCCAAATCGTCCTTCCTTGCAAGAAAGCCGTACAGCTGGCGCTTTCCTCCAGGATAGAAGAGCAGCTTCCTGTTGCTTTCCCATGCACTCCTCCCAGTCCCTTGTCCTAGAAAATGCTTGTGAAGCCGCTCAGCCTCCACATATCCCATAGCTGAACCATCAAAAATGAGGACACTGATTCCACGATGCCCCTTGGGACCATAGGCGTGTTTAGACCTTACTGCAGCATAGTCCTTGAAATAGTCTAGAAGCTCTTGGTTTCCCATGCCAAGCCACTAAACAAGATCAAAAGCAAAAGAAAAAGTAAATCGAGTCTTCAAAACACAATGAAAACACGACACAAAATTGTAAAGCCTCGATGGATACATGAACCCCTTACAAAAAGATTACAACAAGAAACAAAAATCAACAAGTGAGAATACAAACCTTGTCATTGTCATCTTTGTCCAGAGTTGTATTCATGATCATAACCATGGGAGGCCAAACAATTTCGCGGTCTTCGGTCTTCTGAAGACCTTCCCACTTTCCAAAAGATTCTCCAGCAGGCACAACAGAAGTTCCCTTTCTTCGCAGTTCCTCGTCTAAGAGGTCAGCAAACATGCGATGGAGCTTCACCCTGATAGTTCCTTTAGTCCTAGCATGAGTCATAAGTGGCTGAAGCCCCTTGTACCAATCAATAGCACCAGGCCCACCTTGACATGCAGGGCAATGCCACTGCCTGGCAGGTTCATTGACTTCCTCTACTGTCAGCTTGTCCAGAATATCAAAAAATGACTTCAGCATCCTGTGTTGCTTCTTTGATTCATGAGTTGGACTTTCATCCGAATCATAATCATCACTCAAGAGATCATCATCATCATATTCAGAGTAAACATCATCCTCCTCGTCGTCATCGGCATCCTTGTCCTGCTTATAATGAACAACCTTATCATCCTCAATTGCCTGCGAAGACTCAGTTTTGGGAGCCCAGTTCCTTCCATGCCCTGACGGACCAGTAACAGGACTGGCTTTATGTGGCCTCAATCCCCAGCCACCTTCTGTCGTCCCATCGCTGCTTGTGGTATTCCAAGCACTGCCAGGGACATTGGTGCTGGACATGCCAAGCCTCTTGGCGGTATCAGGTTGCCCCCAAGCTCTAGGTGCTGAATTTTGTTGTGGCCATGGACTTCCACCATTTCTACCACCTCGGTTTTTTTGTTTCCTTGAGACTGCTTCCCAGCCCCCATCCTCTGAAGATCCCAGATTGAGATCATTAACACCCTTGTTCAGTTGATCAATGCCTCTACTTGAACTCATCTTCTCTGCCTAACTGCATGAATTGTAAATCAGATACCTTCCGATAAAGTACATATCCATGTTGTACTATTGCTACATGCACAGAGATATACCTATACATGCCAATTTGTCCTTCAAAGACATACTCATACCTCAACACCACTTCACAAGGCGCAATAACTATGTGCAAGGAGCTATTAACAAATAGCAAAAGACCATATTGTCATCACAGTAGGACTTCTAGAAGAAAGCATGACTCAACAACTAACAGAAGATTGCCAGAGCTATTGACGTAAAAAGGAGTTCACAAACACGAAAAAAAGCCAACAACGATTAAATCCAGATAAATGTGCATGACTTCTTCACAGCTACATATCAAATAAGTTTAATCTAGAGTACACGCAGTACCAACTACGTGATTCGTACATCCCATTCAACAATCCACCACAGCTAATCATCATACTTGACACAACCAAGCACTCTACACACATACACGTGCAACAAAGATCAGGTCTTGCGCCTGGAAACACATATATCACACTGTCCACATATACCAGACAATACACGTAAACAACAACAGTCATGGGAAGACAGCGCAAGACAACCTGAAACATATCAGTATGCCACTTCTATAAACACACTAAAACATTTGCAGAAACTAGAATACTTCGGATGAAAAAAGGTAGATGAACACCAACACACAATAAAAGAGAACACCAACCATCAAGACTCGAGAATTCCCACAGAAGAACTGTGCTCAACATGGGCATCATTTATATGGACATTCTACATTGTACAACCCCAGAGTATGGTCTGCTACAAGACTCGAATATGAACCCTAACACCGAAAATGCAACAGCATTACATCCAAAACCCGACCCACAAGCAATCTAGGAGAACATACATGTCCAGCAGCGTATTCCTTACTCGAGGTCCGTCCAATTAACATAGGCAAACACACAAAAACATCCACAATAAACCCAAATAAACCATTGCATGTAAACTTATTTCCCAATACCGGAAATTAAATTTCGATACCAAACCCTAAATTTCTCATAACATTCTCACAAATATGAATCACAAAATTCCTTCCCAAAATTGCCCTTCTAACAAAGTTTCACATCATAATTTTATCGATGCACAAATTATACAACCAAATTTCAACATGCATAGCTTCAGTGTGACGCAACCTAACACAAAACAACCAAATTAACCCCAAAGTTCACAATTTTCCACCAAATATTAGATGAAACAACAATTAACGAGAACAACAGCGAATTAAACCAGTAATTTACCATTTAAATTTCAGAAAAAGGTAAAAATTTGAGTAAAATTACTACTTATAGTAAAAAAAAATACAGAAAAATTGAAAATTGCAAGAAAAAAATCGAAATGTTGGTGAAATAATCATCTAATCACAATCACACGCGAAGAACAAATGACATAAATTTCGGAGAGAGAAATATAATAAGAGACAAAAATAACGGCGGAAAATGAAGCGAAAGAGTATGAATTTGACGGGAAATGGCGTCACCTTGAAGTTTTCCGACGATCGGAGGGGAATGTAGCGGTTGACGGTGGCGGAAACGGCGGCGAGAGCGGTGCACGCGCCGGCGAAGGAGGGAGTCAAGGGAGGTTTGACTGAGAGTGGACTGAGAGAGTGAAAATGGGGAAATGAAAATAAAAAAAAAAATGGAGGAGAAAATGAAATAAAATTGGGGGAAGAATGAGAAGAAAAAACCCTAGTTATGTATTGGTTGTGTTTGTGTGTGTGTGTGTGTTAGGTGGGGACCCGGATTTCAATGCACTATTCAATTCAATTTCTACAATTACCAATTAAAAATATTCTGATTCTTTTAATTTGATTTGATTTTTTTTTTGTTATTATTGTTTGGTAATTCTACGCGTTTATGACGTTGTAATTACGTGGCAGTTTGACGGTTTGATGAGTAATGGTAAATCGGTAGGTCGGGTTGGAGTTGGATTTGCATTAGTAATTGTGTTATTTGAAGCAAATCAACGTGTATAGGACGTACGTTGTTGAATGTGGACTCCCTAGTCCCCACTCATTTGACAGGTCTACTAAAAGGGCGGTCCGGTGCACGTTGGCATCCCTGCAAGGCAAGGTCCGGAAAAGGGACTTTGCATGAGGGTGTATAGGGGGCGAGCCTTCACTCCTCGACAACTTTTCTTATTTGATGTGAACGTTGTTTTCACTGATTTGGGGTACAGGGGTATCAGATTCAGTAGCAAGGTGAGGTTGAAAATGTAGGGAGTATTGAGAACTGACCTGTTAAGCAAACTTTCAGATACTAAGCTAACTCCTGTGATGATAATCAACTCTCAACAGACAATTTCAGAACAATATAAACAGGCAACATTCTTGTTGCATTGCATTGAAATTATGACAGTGTACATACACAGCAGAGTCAAAAGCCAATTAGGACAAGAGTACTCATAACTTATTTCTACAGTTGAAGGAACGGGGCGAGGGCAGGGATATGCATTTTGCTGGATGGCCATGTCTTCTACTACAAAACAAAATGATCAAAATTGCCACATTCGCGCTTTTTGAGCAAATGTTCATCCCAGCCTTGCAAAAACACCAAAAAAAGTTCTCCCCTGCGTTCACTTCAGAGTACAGATGGTACATTGTCAAGCACGGATAGAAGTTGAACCCTCGGAATAGTGAGCTGTGTACGTCTTTAGTAACATACCAAGAGCAGCATCAAATTCTTTCTCAATTTTCATTTTCGCTTCCTGGAATGCCCTCTCTGCTTCATTCATCTTGGCTTGGCAGTCTTGACAGGTCTTCATTAGTTCCACCTTCTCAGCATCAGATGTCTGCGCATCTTGCATTTTCAGTTGTAAAGAATGGATCATCTCATTGACCCTTCACCAAAAAAATCACACCATTTATCAGGCTAAAGGAATGATGGGATAGAGAAACAGGTGAACAAATAGTTTCAGGTGTCACAATTTTCTGATATGTTGTTCTTACCTTTGTCTTCGATCCACCATGTCTGGACTTTGCGAATTAAACAGTTCAGCTTTCTCCTTGTTTATCTCTTCCTGGATCTTGTTCAAGTCACTCACCTTAGGGGCTGTCACCTCATGCATCTCCTTAAACCTCTCCCCGAAGAATTCTGCTTGGTAATCCATCTACAAGTAACTGTCACAAGTTAAAACCGAAGACCAATATAAAAGCGGAAAGTACCAGAAGAAGAAGATTACTTGGGTATCATTTAAACTTGAAACACAACAGAGAAGTTTTTCAAAGAAGGAATTGACAACACATATCTAGCAGGTTCTATAGTTTCTGTCCTCTACAATTTATGAAGATTTTTTTTTTGAAGCTATGTACCCATATTATGTTGCTGATTATAACTTACTAGGCATACTTTGCACTATGAAATACAAATGCAAATTCTTATAATTCCATGATCTTTTTCCCAATTGGTTTGCAACTAAGATTCAGGTCATTTCCAGTACGCACAGAAGAATGCGCCACAACTTTGCTGATTACCAAGTACCAATACTATCCAAAGGAAATAAAAGCACACAAGTATGCTTCCGTACCTCCTCTTTGTTCTCCTGAAGCTGCTCTTTGCTTCTCTCTGTTACTTTTCTGGTATCTTCCAAAGTTCTACGCAACTTCTGAGAGGCAACGTTAAAAGACTCTTCATTCGCTTTTGCCAGCATTTCTGCTCTAGCAGCCCTTTGCTGGTACCAAATCAACAGCTCATTATCCTCACTCATTTGAGCAATTTGTTTGACCACCACTTCTTCATATGATCTCGTATCAAATTTCAATCTGGATTTTCCTAAACAACACGAAGGATATCAAAAATCTGTTATAGAAAACGCCTTTGGAACATGGAGAAGTAATCGTCCAATTTATTGTCCTTGGCCCCTTGCCAATGTGAAAACTAACACTCTTCCTAAGTGCGTGTTCTGAAAAACTCAAGAGAGAAAATGACAAATTCTTCTCTACAGCATCTATATATCAGAATAACAGGTCAAGTACTGAGGAGGATATAGAGACGGAGGGGATACCATGACAGTGCTGATTGAATATATCAAGGTCTTCTTTGACTGCCATGAAGCCAAATAATCGCCGCTTCCCTCCTGGACCAAAAAGAACAGGCCCAAGTGCCCAAGCAGTCCTTCCACGTCCTTGCTTCAGAAAATGTTCATCTAGTCTCTGAGCTTCAATGTACCCCTTTGCCGAGCTCTCAAACACCAATACACTCATGCCACGGTGCCCTTGAGGGCCATAAGCATTCTTTGCTTTGTAAGCACCATAGTCCCCAAAGCTCAAGAGTAGTTCCTCACTTCCCATGCCATGCCACTAAACAAAGAGAATTGTTCGTAAACAGTTAAGCACAAATACCAGCAAAATTCCTGTAGCTGTTATCTCAAATGGTTTTGCCAAGCGAATAAAGAAAACGAGAAACAACAATATAGCAGAATGTGCAACTGGAGGAATGATTACATGGGAACACTTTGCTCTTAAACGAGGGACAAAGAAAGGTAAAATGACAAATTACCTTATCATTATCATCTTTCTCAAGCAACGTGTTCATAACAATCACCATTGGAGGCCACACTATCGTTTCATCTTTAACATTCTGCTTTGGACCTTCCCATTGTCCAACTAGATCAGCCGGAGGCAGGAGACATATTCCTCTTTTCTGTAACTCCTCAACAAGCACATTCGCAAATTTCCTATGCAGTTTGACTCTCTTAGATCCTTTAGTTTTTGCATGAAGCAAAAGTGGCTGTAGGCCTCTATACCAATCTATGGCACCAGGTCCTCCTTGACAAACAGGGCAGTGATAATTCCTGGCAGGATCATTAATTTCCTCTGTACTTAACTTGTCTACCATCTTGAAAAAAACCCTGAGCATCTTATGGTTCCTGGTTATACAGCTCATATTAGCTCCATCTAAATCAAAATCGTCATCATCATCGCTGAGAAGATCATCATCGTCATCATAATAAAGGTCTTCATCCTCGTCATCCTCGTCCCCATCCTCAATATAAACTCTCACAGTATCCCCCATTTGAAAGGTGGAAGGAGGATTGACACGCTCCAAGCCCAGCCTCTGAGCTTTATCTGGTCGACCCCAAGCATTAGGAGTGGAACTTCCCAAGCTCAAAGGTCTAGAGTTACCACTACCTGCCTCCTTATAGTTTTTCATGTCCACCGCCCAACCACCATCTTGAGAAGCTCCCACACTCATACTGTTGAGCCCTTGACCTAAGTGATGAACCTCAGCAGCAGTTGTTCTACCAGTCAATTTTTCCTTAAATGAACCCCCAATATAAGGAGTGAAAGGTTTTCCACACCCATTGCTTGAACTCATGTCCTGTTCAGATCACAGTACAAGAAAGTTAATCATCAATGCATGGTTACAAGCAATTAACAAATACTAATAGGAGAAGCTTCTTTATTGGTGGACATGCATTAAAGACTTCAGGAGTTCATGGTTCTCAATATTAATAAGGGAAAATATCTGAAAATATTGAAGCAGTAAATCTTGTCCAGCATCAGGGTCATCAGGAGATGATGCCTCTGGCAACAATGATCACCAGCAGATAGATTGTACAAGACAGATTTATCGAGGTTACTTGCTTCCTACCAAAAACCTCGCCTCAGGACTTCTAGAAGTGTAAGAGACTTGTAGTCAAGTCCACTACAACTCTCCAAGTGTATGTGAGTATGTGAAATACAACATATAGTTCAATTCTGTTCATTATGTTACATGGACAAACTCTACTATGAATTCCTACCAGTTGTGCAGGTCCCGAATCAGGTAGTACTGCCAATCAAACATTCCACAGTAACAAGTGCTAAAGGCTAGCCATTAATAAGAGTCTACTCTACACAAAGAGCTAGTATAGTTTACGAGGACAGAAAAATGAATGACATACAAAGGGCACTGAGATTGATAATCATCAAAGTCATTCAAAAATTTTGAAGTTTTTGGCATGTGATTTCTTCCAAATACTTATAGTATATGAACAATTTATCAACTATGTGAATGAAAAAAAAAAAAAAAAAAAAAAAATCTGTTCTCCTCTAGGAAACAATGACAGTCAGACGTAGACTTGGTTTTTAAAGAGTCCACACCATGGACGAATGCAATTACAAGTGTGACATGGAGACCAGGTGCGGTAAGACAGGCTGATGTATCATGTATGCATGCCACATCTCGAGTACATATTGTAACCATGCACCCACACCAGCAACGAACAATGTCATCGTTGCACACCATACTTTGTCTATGTCCAAAAAATAGCATCAAATCTCAGATATGGTCCCTCATGACATAATGAGAAATGAAAAACTCAACTCAGCCCATGAGAGAACCATTCCTAGACAGGATTCCACCTATTAATTACCATATGACCAACGAAATCTCATCCAATCCATCTACATACATGCTATACACCAACATACAACAATCAGGGGTAAATTGACATCCAAAAAAAAAAAAAAAAAAAAAATTAGGGGCATCAAATGCACTTGGTTACAACACTTGCAAGGGGGCAAGTCTGGCAACCCCATCCGCATACTCAAAGATTTTTTTTGCTATAAACATAATTCTAAGGATTTCTAACCACCCCAAAATATTGTCACACTAAAAAAATGCAAGAATTTTAGTATTTTCAGCATTACTTCACAAATATAACAACATTACCCCAGTGCCTCAAAGGCTCCCACCAAAAGGCGAGGTAGGGGGTGGGGGTCGGATGCACGCAAGCCTTATTTTGCAAATCCGAAAGTTAAATCCTACATTCGCCCCCAACAACAACAATACGGCAAGCAATACCTCACATCCACATTGAATATACAAGTTGTAGACAATGTACATGATCTAACATACACAACATCATCTCCAAAACGCTACTTCATCTTCAACCACCAACATATCAACATACAAAAACCAAAAAACGGTCACAACCAACATGACACACGTTAATTAACAAAATTCCAAGTTTAATTAGTAATTACTATGTCTTTTCCAAACAGTCATAACATTGAATATGAAATATAGCATTAATCAACCAAAAAAGGACACTAAAACATGCGAAAGATTGAAACTTTCTATTGAAGATTCCAATCCCCATTTGTTTGAAGAACACCCAGAATCCAAAATACCCAGAAACAGAGTTTTTCCCACCAACAACAAAAAACCTTGCTTAGAAATGTAAAGCAATCATCTTTACATTTAAACAACATGTAAATCAATCAACTTTTCTCAAAATGTCGATTTTACCAATTTTACAAATGAATATGAAGAACATCTTGCATGGCAAAATAAAAAAGAGGGTAAATAACAGGAAATGAATGATTGTAAAAATGAAAGGAAAGTAAAGCGTGAGCTACAAGTTTAGAATCCGATTACCGGAGAAATGTGACGGACCGGACGGAATGGAGCACCGGAGAATGGAGATACAGTCGCCCTGGAAAAGGAAGAAGTGGAGTGTGTGTTACTGTTAACTGAGCAATCTGGACTGTGGAGAGTGAAATTGGAGGGAGGCGAAGGGAGTGTCTTTAATGTATTGGTTTGTGTCACATTATAATCGGGATACGGGGATTAGGGTTGGCCTAATGGTTAGGGGTTTTCTGAAGTTCAAGTACTCATATTCCAACCGCCGCACTCCTATGTGCATCAAAAAAGGAAAAAAATCAGAGTTTACGAGTGATTGTCGAGCTTGTGCCAAAAACAAAGAAAACATAATTTTCGGATGTACGAGTGTATTTGATGGTAAAACTAACGGGTACTTAAATAGGTCGAGATGTCACGATAATGACATTTTAGGTATGTACAAGTGTATTTGTTGGTAAAACTAACGGGTTGCTTAATAGGTCGAGATGTCACGAAATCGACTGATTGTTGGTGGTGATTTTATTGTCACAGTTAGGGAGGGTAAATAAACTATTTACGACACCGTGTGGTGTATCGTAAATGGACATTTGTTTACCTCTAGTAATCACCTTTACCTTGTGAAGCCACCTTGCCTAAAAAGGGCAGCAACGATTTACAACTTATAATGTGACTCATTTTCACATCACTACAGGCTGTTCTACCACCACTGGGATCTAAGGACATTTTACAAAGGCTCTCTTGCGGTATCGCCAAAACCATTGTGCTTCCCGAGCTCACGTAAAGGGTACAACAAACCTGTCATAATTTCAATCAGTAGTTTCTGTATAATACAGTGTTCCATCACAAGCACAAAACCTGTCCGAACTGATCAAATGACGCCTGGTGCAGCCAGAGTTCGTGTTATGAGACCACAAAAGAAGAACCAACTATAATTATTAGTAACATTGTTATCATTAGAACTGAAAATCCTTTCTGAAAGAAGAGTATTCTATTCTGTTACTATTTCTAGCTGTAAAAGAAAATAAAAAACCAAAATAATGAAAAAACCCTAACAAAACTGAACCAAGAAAATGGGAAAAACTGCAGGTGGTGAGGATCCAAGCTACCTGAGCACTTTACAGTTGAAAACGAAAACAGTGTAATACAAATCTCCTATTTGAAACAAAACTGTGATCAGTTGGTTTTCTTGTCTTCTTCTTTTGTTGCTTCTATAGCCTCTGTAGGTTGAGGCTCGTCCTCCCCACCAAAACCGAATTCATTCACCCGCTTTTTGTCTACCGGGTATATCCATCTTTGATAAATATATATCAAGAATATGACATCTGCAAAAACATGGCAAAATTAGGACAAGAAAACGAAAGATCTATCAAGTCTCATTATTATTAAATGGTCTGATCACTGTCAAGCGGAGTACCAAGTAATACAATGCAAACTTCGGACATCTCATTTGCATTTTTATGAAAAATCAAACTCAAAATGCAGTCTTCCGAAGAAAAATCATACTGCTACTTAGTTGAAAAGAAAACAGAGTTCTACTCAGACAAGTTAGCTAAGACGATTCAAATGTCTAGCAGACAGGAGTTTAAAATCTGTTCTTACCATCACGGAAAACTGATAGGCGATGAAGCCAGGGCATCTTAATTACGAAGGCAAAAAGATCGTCAATAATTGTGTTTAGGAACTTGTATGTCATTTGCCTCCAGGGTAAATGAGCCACGGACTTCAGCTTGTAGTTTATGAATAGCTGAGGACACATCAAGATAAAGCCTACAAGTAAAAGGTGGACAAGGTCAATAATAGATTGGAATGCGATGTACTCCATAAGAAAAAAGACTCAAACAAGATCGCCAAAGTAACATCAGCAATTCAGCATAAGAATCAATCATACAATCAGCCATATTCCGGCTAGTGAAGAACACGGCCAAATAGCTCTCCCACCCGAATCTTTACCACTTTCAGTGGTTCAGTGGCTCTTGACTATAGAACATTTATCTGAAATAAAATTAAATATCGAAATTGCCCCGCGATCTATTACTACTATTAGAAAGGGGCTTACAACTAGAGATGATTGTCCCATGAGCCAGAGTATAAAGTTTTAGGCAAATTGATATTTGTTACACAAATTCCTATGATTCCAATTAGTAAGAAAGAAATAATTAACGTGGACTTAGTTTTGGACATCACAAATTTGAAAGCAGGACACTTATTTGCGGACGCAAGGAGGACAAATTCAGGGACGCTCAAAATTACAAATCTGAACATGTTCGCTCTCTCCATATTCCCCAACTTTAGCCGTTGTCAAGTAACATATTAACAACTAAAGTGATGAGCAACAATCATAGTATAATTTCCTAGCTTGAGCTACACAGTAAAAGAAGGCTTACCAAACATGTAGACACACTGTGTCATTGAAGAAAGAATCCACGAGTACCAACTCTTGTGGCGCTCATACTTCAGGGAGTAAATAGATGAGCAGCAAACAAGGAACAGCAGGACATATGACAAATACTTCATCGCCATGTCATCATACTCCTTTGTCTTGTTCATTTTATAAGAATCCCGATCCTTGAACCTCAGCTTAGGGATCGTACCAGATCGGTCAACCTGAAACAAGGGTGTCCAAAAATTATGGAAGCCAAAGACTCAATCATAAAAGTCTAATTCAATCGTCCACACAATCTCAAAGTCAGATCTAATAGCCTGCTTCAATGCAGAAATGAAATTAGAATTCCTCAATGACTTTGGCGAATAACTCAAAGTTTCTGCAAGTAATGAAAAAATCCACCAGATATTACTGATTTTATGAAAAACGAAGACCTTAGAAAAAAGTTGACACAAAATTTTACAGAAAAATACAGACACAAATAATAAACAAATACATCTATTACTTTTAGGTATTTAGCAATGACAAGGTAATGTATACGCCTCAGGGTATTTCACTCTAACCAGGTTGAACTGTTCACACGGCCCCCTCCGACCAATTTACGATTGTGGCTAAAATACTACAGCTGTTACTTGTGCTTCAACAAACAAAAACAGTAATAGGGTACAGCATCTTCGTAGATATGGATGCAATCATGCATGCATCCCCACTGTCCCAAAAGGGTGTTCTGTAACCAATTTGCATCCTAACTAACAGAAATGCATCATAGAGCAAAATGGCACCTCAGATGGCCCTTTCCTTTAAAACAATAACCCTATCCTCTGACTAACGCGTTCAAACCATTAGACCTTTGGGGTATACATTTTATAATATAAAATAGGATATACAATCAAAATTCTCCACTTGAAATTTAAGTTTTCAAATATCTAGGTTGAGTCACAAATGTTTCAGCAAACAAAATGAGAATATTACACAAGTTTTTAACACACTGGACCTCAAGAACACCCTTGTAAAAACAAGAAATCATGAAGGTGTGAGTTTCAAAATTTCCATACATAAGAACTCTACAAGAGACAATAAAGCCTAAACTTGTGTAAAACTAGAAAGCATACCTCTACATGCATTGCTTTCCCAATCTTCCAAAACTCGATGCAGCAACCAACTCCAGAACTCATAAGAATCATCCATGAGGTGTCATTATCCAGGAGATATAAGAAGATAATCAGCTGGGAGATAAAGCTGACAACGACAGTCTTTGCAGATAACCCTTCCATGGACTTGTTCTTGTTCCAGAACTGAATATCTTATGTGCCAAAGCAGAACCAAACAAAATGCAAGTTGTCAGCTGACAAGCGGTGAATACCATGTAGGATGACTATAAGACTAATCCAATTTCTTACACCATAAACTAAAACAACTAATACTTACCATTCTTAAAGGCCAAAAAGTCAAAGACAGAATGAAGCATGGAGACGACCATTGTGATACCAAGGAGGACGGGATTTCCTTCCAGGAATACCCTCTGTCAAAAACATCAAATGGACACACTGTCAAGACACCCAACAGGGACAGCACAGCAGTAAAGAAAAACGCTAAAGAGAGAAAAGGTGAGGGGTGTCATTGCCAGTTGCAACAGACAAACACTAACGAGAGAAACACAGAAACGCAGTTGCATAAAGTGATAAAACGAATGGTCATACACCAAGAAGTAAGATACATCGACACTAAACCACTTAGCACACACCCACACGGCCATAGTTTAGAGAGCATTGCTATCTAATTGAAGGGAAATATGAAACAGAAAATCCTTCCAAGAGAAGAGATGAAGAGGAAATTTGGAATCCAGACTATAACCTCTGTGCACAAGGTTGATTGCTCAACTCTCACATATGCAGATCAATGTTTCAGAAAAAGATGTAGCATGGCCCTATCGGCCCTCGCACCTGGCACTAGCCAAATTAGATAGGTAAACCGTAAACATGTACTCTGGTCCCTCTTTTGGTGAGGGGGGGGGGGGGAGTGAGTAGATGAGAAATGATGCAGAAACTTAACCATAAGCCCCCAAACCCTCCCAAGTAAATATTGAACAAGATATGAAGCAATTCTCCACTATCTTTGTTTCACATCAACCAATAGAAATCAGTTAGTACATCTCAATCTACTAAGCTGGTCAGGTCCACATCTCATACAATAGCTAAAGCAAATACGATTTAAAGTTTAAAACGTCCATCAACTTATGAGTTCTTTATGGACATCTAATTAACGTTTCTTAGTCACTACCAGTCTCAAATCTCAATTGATCAACGAACACCACGCATAAAATTTGAAAGGCAAACAAAATGCAGTTAGATAATCAAACCTTAAGCTCGTCACCCTCGCCTTCAATCATACTTCCATAACTGCGATGAATCTGGAATGACTGATCAATCTGCATAAAAAGCTGCCACTTGGTCATGCTTATAGGGGCCACCTCCAAGTTCAATGGCAGTTCATTGACGGTCTCATTAACCGCTATCAGCTTATCTCTAAGTAACCAAAACTCATTGAAGTATATTGTCGGGAAATAGTCTCCAGTCTTGGGCTCCACATTCAGATCTGTGACACTTTGTTAAAGAAACTCAAAGTATGTAGCAACCAAAGATTCATCAGCAAGAATTTTCTCAAAGTGAAGCTCCTAGTCAATTTCAAAATACATTCAATAGTTCGCCAAGCATCCAGTCCACATTCCCACATCAGATGCCTTTGTACATAGGCTTGGGAGCCTAATTATCCAGCTCTGCTTTACACATAGGCTTAGCCTTTTTGTACAGGGCATTATATCGTCTTTCACATTTCAAAAATCATGAAAAAAATTGGACTTCCTGAAAAAGAACAGTGATAAACCAGCAGGTATAAACTGGAACGGGACAAATCTAACAGCAAAAGTGAAAATAAAAGGATACAAGGAGCAATAGTTGGAGGCACAGCATTTCCAGAATACCTGTCAAGGAGAAAAAGGGGAGGATAAACAAATGTATCAATCAATGAATAGATTAAAAAGAACAGCGCTGTAATACAAGCCGAACTCCAAAACAAGAGATAGTAAGCCAGTAACAGGCAATACAATGTGTCTCACAAATGACATAGTTTGATAATTGATTTAAAATCTTCAAGAAAGAGAAGTCAAAAGCCTGATCGCACCACAACATTGCATTAAAAATATTGCCAACAAATATCAATCTACAGATTTTAATATTTATCACAGATATAATTGCTGCTTTTGCTTCTTTAACCAATACAGAACTTGGATATACTTGCACTAACTGCACGCAAACGTCCACCAGGCGTAATACAGAATGTATTGTGTATCTAATATCATGAATTGATGATACCACGAACAAGAATCAAAGCAGACAACATACATGTCCACATCTTTTAGTTCCTAAGTGTGAACACTAATCAAAATCAGAAGAATATACAATTGACATGTGACAAGAATATCAATTACTATCATTGAAAGAATACATACTTATTTCATTAGATGTAGATCAAAATTACTTACCTAGTGAAATCATCCAACAGATTTATTGTGACATTAGGTTTCCAGTAAGAAATCCATTCAGGCGGGCCTTCTTCTTTAGGGCCGTCCTTGGAATCTTCAGTGACCTGCTGACGCCGTAAGTAACTTCATCAGCTTATTATTATCTATGGAGGCGTTTGGCAACTAAGACACAATGCAAAAAAAATGGCCAAAATTTGTAGAGATGCTTCCAGAATATTTATGCACAATCTAAGGAATTGGCACAACTTGATCAATTACCCAGAGATATTATATAATGTCTGATGTATGCTTAAGACTATCATATTATAGTGATAAGTCCCATGTGTTGTACGTCAAGGGAAAAGTTTCACCAAGGGTCTATGTTAAGCTGGGGAACAAACAATACTAAGGTTATAGACCCAGAAAGAAATAACTCCAATCAAATTTTAACATTTACTCTTCAATTACAATTTCAGTAAGAACGTGAAGATTTAGTTGGACACCAAGGGATTCAGCTGAAAGTTAGAAAGTGGCAAAGCCTTTCTTCAAAGTACAGTTGAAGTCATAGAGAAGTCAACAGACGTAACTGACACTCATTTGCAACCTACAGAGAACAATACCATGTACTCCAAAAGATAAGCATAGGCCAAAGCCAAGTCTTGGGGCCACATCAATTTCAATTTTTGCCATGCAGTGTACTATGTGAACTAATTATTCTTTGGCTTTGGGATATAATGGAATAAAGCAAAATGGCTCATTAAACTGCTTGTGCTTCTTATTATGTGAAGTAGCAGTCAGTTGGTGCGATTCTCGAAGCAATTTTCATTTTGGGTCATCCGTGCGCGGCCTCTCTATTTTTCAATAGGGGTAAGGCTTGCGTGCATCCGACCCCCCCTTACCCCGCGTATGGCGGGAGCCTTCAAGGCACTGGGGTAAAGATGTTGAGTGTACTATGTATCCACAACATACAGGTTTGAGTCTATAGTAACTACCATTACTCCCTCCGTCCAGGATTGAACTTCCCATTTTCCTCTTTGGGCCATCCCGAATTAAACTTCTCATCTAACTTTGGCAAACAGTATCTCTTCTCCTCCTAAATTTGTGCCCGACCTGTTTCTTTTTAACTCTTGACTCTCTTCACTTTATTATTCCTTGAGCTTATCTAATGGGAAGGTTAAAGTGGAAAAGGAGGGAGTAGAAAGGTAGGGCCCAAGAGGTTGAGAAGTTGTTAAAGCATGTATGGAGCATGAAGGAACATAAACACACCTCTGGTGTCGTATTTCCGTCAGACGTGGTTTCTGCATCTCCAAGTAGGGACCTTTTCTTGTTGGCTTTAGACTTGGGAGAGAACACCACCACAGCTGCATTCAAAAGAGATATTATCAGATTTCACTGACTGTGCTTATATGACCACAAGATAGGTGAGGGATGGCAGCTTACGATGGGTTCTACCAAAGGCGGCCAATGGTTGATACTCGGGGTCATTTGGATCTGGTGAATAACCAGACCGCGCAAAGAATACATGAGCATAGAGGGTCCCGTTGTTTTTTAAAGCCTGAAGGCAACAACAATAACAAACATTAGACAAAACGATATACATCATACTAGAACATGACAAATCTGTCACATGAAGTCAACTGGTCAAGATAATTTCGGTTTGTCTGCTGCCAAGTTCCATTTTCGCAAAACAAAGTAACCAGTTCAATAAGGAGAAAGGTCACCTCCGAAGGTTGATACTTCAGAGAAAGTGTCCTCGTACTCTCTGGCGTCCAGACTGCGTAAGGAATGTTAGTCTCATGCCAAACGAGTGCCTTTTCATTTCCAAAGTCGCTAAATTTATCGCTTTCGGAAAGGTAGACCCACATATCCTGAACGAATATATAATAGAATTAGGATAGAACCCAGTAGAATAAAATTCGGAATACTTCATCCAGCTTCAGATTTACTGAATTTGCAATGCATATGAATTCAAACACAAAAAAGAAACAATACTCTACTGACTCACAAGTTTGCTACACAAAATTCAGTTAGGAAAAACAAGACCGAATATGACCACTTCTGGCACCACCTCAGGGGCTTTGCTAAAAACCTAGAAGACAGTCCTGAGTCTAGATTGGAATAAAGCCTTCACCAACCATCAACATATACAGAAATCAGTACAAAGACCCCAAAGAGAAGGGGGAAGTTGTACTTTGTCAAAGACAGCGGTGTGATGAAATGAAACCATCATTTCCTCATCAACGAACTAATCATTTGTCCAAAAAACAAAGCAAAAAAAAAAAAAAAGAGCTCTTCTATTTGATAAGCAACACAAAACACCATAAACCGATATATATCTCCCCATTTCCAAACATCAGGAAAAGACCAAAATTCGACTCTCCATGACCATGTTCGCTTACATAGAGCGCATAGATACTCATGGACTCACAGCTATCACTCAAACATAGTGAGATGAATTACAGGCTGAATACCTACCCAAAATTCTAGCTAAGTTATTCTCATTGAAAATTCAAACCCCAGAAATCTTCCAACTTTCCAAGTAAGAACCCGTAATGAGTACAATTCAAAAGGTTGATTACCTCTCACTATCTAAATAAAACTACAAATCATATATAAAAACGATCTTTATCATAAGACATAACTTATCACCTGACTGTCTTAAAACCCCAAATAAATACACATCCTTCCTTCTCTTACCTAAAACCCCAAATACACCACACTATACTAGTTAATTGCAGTTAAAGTCAATCCAAATTAAGAAACCACAATATATCCATCAAAAAGACAAATTTAAACATCAACACACTATAAGTACCAATGAAGTAAATCACATAGAAACAATATAATCAATAAGACTGGCGAATTTAAAAAAACTCTAATACAAACCCAGTGATCAAAACACTAAAAATTATACTAAATTCCATAAACATCATGCAATTTTATCGGTACGTAGGAGCAGCTAATGTTGCGGGGGTGGGGATATGCGAATTTAAACCCGCGACAATCCCCAGGCAAGTCGACTTCCTCACCACTAGACCAAACTTAAACCTCTTTGCAATTATACATCAAACAACATTTTTGTTTGCGACAAAAATTCCATCTTACGCTACTTCACAAACAGACACACGACTACTAACAATACAATCAAACTGATCAAATTAACAAAAACCCAGTATAAACCCTAAAAACCCCAGATGCATAAAAACAATCAAATTAAATAATAATTAAACAAAATAAAAAAAAAAACCCAATTCAAATCAAATCAGACCCTAAAACCCCAGATCATAAAATCATAAAAAAAAAAAAAAAAAACTTACCAAAGGTTCAGACTTTTGGAACATATTAGACATAAGAATAGATGGGTCAGCAGGTTTTTTAGGAGAAGAGAAGAACTTTGATGCAAAATACCAAAAAACCATCATTCTTATTATTCCTGATATTGACTTCCCAAACCCACCACCACCACCACCACCCTGCTGCGGTGGTTGTCCACCACCCCCACCTTCTCCGGTGGTCACTGCCGGCGGTGCCATCTTTCCCGGCGACTTTTTGGTCTGATTCGATTGTGCTCCCCCACTAGTACTAGTTTGAGGAGAGAGAGAGAGAGGGAAAAAGAAGGGAGATATTTTGAGGGGAAAGTGAGATTTATGTTTATTCGGGGATATATATGTTGTGTTGTGTTGTGTTGTGTTGTGTTGCGTGTGAAAGAAAGGTGATCAAGTTGTGCGGGGGGTGACGTTGGTTGTTGTTGTTGTAGAATGTAGTACGGAGTAGTTTGGCTTGGACTAGGATTTTTAACTGTTTTTCTACTAGAGACTCATATGGAGATCTAGATTGGTGAGTAACGTCACCTTAGGGTGGTTTGTTGAGTTGTAAAGGCGGCGGTGGTCGACACGTCATATGACTTAAGTTGACATGATTTATAGGATGGTGAGATGTTGAGATCGAATCGCGTTATGAATTATGATTGTTTGAATGACGGATTTGTATTTCGTTAGTTCATTAATTCGGGTTTTAACCGTTAAACGGGTCTTTCATTTAGTCTACAAATAGTCCCCAACATGTCAACTTAAAACTGTAAAAAGAAATATGAAAATCTCTTTGGGGAGGAGTAGTATTAGATATACGTATTGTAATGGTTGCGCGTAAGTACGGTATAAGAGCCATAAATGTTTTATAATCTTTGGGACATTTCCGTATATGGTTAAAATAACCTAAATTTTTCTTTCCCCCTGAGGTTGGCTTTGCTTCATGTACAAGTTGCCCGCCAAGTGTTCGTTGAAAGTCCTGACTGAAAAAACCTCCCAAAATCTTCATGAAGAATGACATTCCTTTGCATTACACTTTAGTTACGAACTGGGTTAGTTTGTTTACGTCTAAGAATCCTTTTTTTGGGTCGGAATTTTGGTAGCAGATCGAAAAGAACCGATTTTTAAAGGAAGGACAGTAACTTTTCAAGAGGGCGAACTCAATCTGGGCTTACCGTAGTAAAAAAAGTGAGTACCATAAACTCTCCCATTTAACCTGTTTTTTCATCCTTTTTTAAGATTCTGGGTAACTTTTTCTCCAAGTTTGCATCTTTTGTCAATTATACTTTGTGGGTTTAGTTTGAGTATTATCCAGTTATTATCCAGTTATGTGGGCTTAATTCAATTTAATTATTGATTTATAAATCAGATATGAGCTTGATTTGGTATTTCGCATTGTGCTTGTTTTGATTGTGTATAAGAATCAATTGGGTTGTTGTACTGGTGTCTTGTTAAAAGTTGCGTGTTGCTCAAGCTTGAGAGTTGAGACTTGTCATCTCATGTTGATTAGTTGGGATATCGGAGAAGACGAGTAAGTTTGAAATGTTTAGAAAGGTGGAATAGATTGTTTAGGTATTCCGGAGTATGTAATGCTGGAATTTGTGTGAATGTAAACTGCCGTAAGTCTAGTAGGAGAAATTGTACATGGTGTACTTGAACATGATGACACTAGAAAAAATGGCAGCCTGGTGCACATTGGCGTCCTTGTAAAGCGATGGTCTGGGGAAGGGTCCCACCACAAGGGTAATGCAAATACGTTACGAGTTGAGTTAGTTGACATCTTCGAGATAATTTACGAGTAACATCAAAATGTCAGACTTTAAGACATGGAGTGACATTATAAGAGATCAGTCTATTCATGGTAGACATGAAGAGGTCCTGTCACTTTTTCTGTCGAAGGTGCGTCGTCCTTTTGGGTTTAAACCTGATCATCTTGTTCTACAAGCTGCTTTAAAGTCGTGTGCTTTGATTCCTGCTCTTAGTTTAGGCAGAGGACTTCATAGTCTTGTGATTAAGCTTGGACATATATCTTGTCTTTCTGTATCTAAGGGAATGCTTAATGTTTACGCCAAAGCTAAGGCCTTTGAGGATTGCAAGAAAATGTTTAACTTGATGCCGAAATCTGATGCTGTTGTATGGAACATTGTAATGGCTGGATTGTCTGGCTCACAAGTTCATGATTCCGAAGTAATGGGTTTGGTGTATGATATGCATAGAAGTGAGGAAGCTGAATTGAGCCCTGTAACTACTGCGATTGTTCTTCCTGTTTGTGCGCGATTGGGGCGTTTGAGTGCTGGTAAGAGCATGCATTGTTATGCTATAAAATCTGGGTGTGCAGCTGAAACACTAGTTGGAAATGCACTGATTTCCATGTATGCAAAATGTGGACGGATTCATGATGGTGCGTATAGGTCCTTTTACGAGATTGTTGACAAAGATGTTGTTTCATGGAATGCAGTAATTGCTGGGTTTGCAGAAAATGGGTTTCACAATGATGCGTATGTATTGTTTAGAAACATGTTGATGGAGCCTGCTTTGCCAAACTATGCTACCCTTGCGAGTATTCTACCCGTATGTGCTCATCTAGACCGAGATATTGCTTATAGTTCAGGAAGAGAGTTGCATGCTTATGTTGTTAGACAGAGCGAGTTGCAAAGCAATGTCTTTGTTGGTAATGCGCTTATGAGTTTTTACTTGAGGATGGGTCTTTTCAAAAGAGCAGAAGCCTTGTTCAATGGGATGATGTCTAGGGATCTTGTATCGTGGAATGCCATCATTAGTGGCTATGTCTCGCACAATGAGTATTCTCGAGCATTCTACTTGTTTCACAAATTAGTGTCAGGACAGATGATAGAGCCGAATTCAGTCACTCTTCTTTCTGTCCTTTCTGCTTGCACTGATCTGCACAATCTGAAAATGGTTCAGCAGATTCATGGATATACTATTCAGCATCCAATTTTATGTAATGATACAGCAGTTAGTAATGCCCTTATAAATTCTTATGCCAAATGTGGTGGTTTAAATTCGTCCTTTAGGACATTCATGATGATGACTCAGAGAGATTTAATCTCCTGGAACTCAATGCTGGACACCTTTGCGGACAATGGATGTGAGTTACAAGTGGCCATTCTTCTAAATCAGTTGGCTGAGGAGGGATTAAAACCAGATTCCATCACCATGTTAACATTAATTCGATTCTATGGAGTTTCCTGTAAACCATTGAAGGTGAAAGAAGCTCACGGCTTTTCATTGAGGGTTTGTCACTGGCAAGGTATCCTGGGTTCAGCTCTAATTGATGCATATGGTAAATGTGGTAATTTGGATTACGCGCACAAGATTTTTAGGTTACTGTTGCTTGAGAAGGCATTACTGTTAGATTCAATGAAGCCAGGATATAGGACTCTTAATATACAGGTTGGAGCTGGTAGAAGCTTTGAAAATATGGTGCCAATCGATCTCATGACTTGGAATCTGATGATCAGAGCATATGTGTCTAACAATCATCATGAAGGTGCTGCATTATTATTGCTTGAGTTACAAGTTCAAGGCCTAAGGCCTGATGCAACAACCATTATGAGCATTCTTCCCACATGTGCTAAATTGGCTTCAACTGATTTGCTCAGCCAATGCCATGGATATGTGATCCGGGCTTGTATTGGGGATGCTCAACTTAAGGGAACCCTGATAGACGTATATGCAAAATGTGGCTGTGTAAGCTCAGCTGCCAAGCTTTTTTGGTCAAGCAGCCACAAAGATCTGGTCATGTTCACAGCTTTAATTGGTGGTTATGCCATGCATGGTATGGGGAAAGAAGCACTTGGCCTCTATAATCATATGCTTGAGTTAGGTGTCAGGCCAGATCACGTCGTCATCACAGCTGTCTTATCTGCCTGCAGTCATGCCGGTCTTGTGGACGAGGGGTTGAGGATTTTTCACTCCATAGAGAAAGTTCATGGAATGACACCTACTATGGAGCAGTATGGTTGTGTAGTGGATATTCTTGCTCGACAAGGCAAGGTTAAGGATGCATATACGTTTGTCACTAAGATGCCTGTCAAACCCAATGCAAACATATGGAGTACATTGTTAGGTGCTTGTAAGACATACCATGAGGTGGAACTGAGTCAGATTGTGGCTGATCACCTTCTGAGTTATGAAGAAAAGGATATTGGAACTTATGTCACAATGTCGAATCTTCATGCAGTAGATGCAAACTGGAATGGGGTTTTGGAGATCAGGAAACTTATTAACACGACTGACAACAGGCATGCAGGATGCAGTTGGATGTAGATGAAGGGAAAAGAACATTTCCTCTTCTCGTTCAGATCTGAGTGCAACTTCTATAGAATGTTGGTTGTCTGGATTGAAAATTGAATTCCTTTCATATATTGAAAAAATAGGTATAGCTGATTTTGAACTAGTATGCTGACCTTTCTTCATTATAATAATCCGCTAATCTGTTTAACTCTTCCATGGGTTGACTTGGGATATCATCTTCTTGTCTTTGTAGTGCTCATATTGGACCGCCATGGTTACTTGCTCGACTTTCAGAAGTTGAGAATTTTGCAGAACTGAATTGCAAGTATGGAGGAGCTACATCACTCATGTCTCATGGTAATACTTTCACCAAGTGACTTTTCATGCTTTTAACAATTAATCAAATGTAATAGTAGGGTGTACCTGGAAGTTTTGCGAGTAATATCTGCTTTGTGATTTACGAATCTACATGGCTGCATTTGAAACGATGAACAAATTAAAAAATGGGTAAAATCTCTGTTTGGGGATGCCCAATTCTTTTCCATAATAAGTTATTGGGGAGGGAAATACATGTTTCTGGAACATTCCCTCCTGTGCATTTTGGTCTATGCATTGTTTGCAGTCTCTCTTTTCAGCAAAGATGTGTCTCGTGTGGTGTACTCCATATGTTGTTCCTAGACAGAATTAGCGTCTGCGCCATTAATAGTTTTCCTAGTCTGTTCACCCTAGCAACAAAAGTAGTCATAGTTTGAAATCCGTTTACAAGTGAAGGCATTAAAAGGATCAAGAACAGTATTCACAACGCTGATATGGAATTGTTCGTTCTCTTGATATACATTGTTCAAGATTGTAAGTTCTTTTTGTTTTGCATATAATGAATGTAAGACACAATTGCACTTTTGTATATCAAGGATATTAGTATCTTTTACATGCTAAGGTGATCACCTGGTGCAGCTAGTTACAAAATTAATACTGCTTTCATCATCTGCCCTAATCAATAAGCTAACCTCCAGGAAATTTCTAGGTCTTGTGTGTTGGTTAAACACATAAAAAGAGTCTCTTCATTAAAGGAGGGGAAAAATCTACGACAAAAGAGCAGATCTGGTTTTGCATGCGCTACTGTATCAGGGTTACTCAAATACTCGTTATCAGGTAGCTGATCGTAACCTATCTCCTTCTCAAGCTTATGACTCCCTGGCTTTTCCTGGAGATGTTAGAGGGAACAAGCTGAGCAACTCTGGCTCTGCAAACCCAGGTTTTGACCTTGGTGAAGGATGCAGGTAAAATCGCCTCTCTTTTATGGCTTTCTCTTCTTCTTGAGTATTCAAGTCAGGGATTGTTGATTCTCCTTTGATATCTCTTTCCGCTAAAGACAGGCTTGAGAAGCATTTGGTCGGGGTGGTCACAGGGCTTGACTGAAGAGCTCTACTCGCTGATGTAGATGGAGAAAATCTCTGTTGTTCTGGTGATCGAAGCTGATGCTCCTGAAAATGTTGATGCATAATTCCGGCTCCTTGCTTGAAATTCAAAGGAGGTTTGATTATTTCCAACTTGGCTTTATATTGTCTCCTTTCATGAAGCTTGAACTCCGGTTTTTTTACACCAATGTTACCTCTACCAGTTGTCAGGTCATGCCCCAAGTCTGCTGGTGCTTCTGATGACCCAGTTAACCGTTGGACAACATCTTTAAACGTCTTGGTATCTACCTGCACGAATGTTGTTAGCGGCTTTGAATCCATCAGAACCTGTTTATGAGGCATCTCCATGTTTAATGTATTGCTTCGCGGTTCGCACCAGTCCTTAATCTAGCAGTACAGGTCCTGACCTGCAAGCAATACAATTTTACAGGACAGGTTAGCTTTGCTTATGCAACAGTGTTTTCTTATGCATTTACAACCTAAGTTGCTTCTGATTCATAAAATGCCACACTTATATATTCTTTAGTTGGCATTTGCTTTAAGCTATTGTATTTGAATAACTTGCCTAACTCAACCCACTAAAACCCAATCTTTCCTAACTCTTAACAATGTTTTGCTTAAAGAAATGACTTCTGATATTCTTTGCTTGACTGGCCGTAAAGCGTGTTTTCATCAATTGGTATGCCCCTCGTGTGGAGGTACGAGGGGCGAGGTAAAGGGTTCCTTCGGTATCAGTACACAAGCCTCAAACTCATGATCCCCTAGTTATAAGGTCGTATTCCTACCACCAGACTCCCAACCCAAGTCTCTTTCGCGAACATTTTCATCCGAAATTTAGTCATGTCTGCTGTACCCTGTCACGGCATTAGACTCATGAAGGAATATTTGTATAGCAAGTCGTCATAGATGTTTACAGGAAGAAAAGCAACCCGTGGGGTATTTAGAAAGATAGGCATAAAATTATCAAACCTTTTTGACTCTTTTAGATAAAACTCTCTGACCATATCTTTCAAACTACATGTTACTTATTATTCACTCTACATAAACCCAACTTCACACTATATTCTTTTCTCCATGCATACATACATCAAAGACATCAAAGATATGAAACCAGTCCAAAATCTAAGCATACCTTGACAAATGCTCGAGTTTTCGATAATCCAAGGCGACTAGAGAAGCCGAATCCACCCTTCATTCATTGATTTCCCTAGACATGCACAAGGAGAAGACGGTCAAGAGGGCGAAACCTAAGACGATTTTTGGAGAGAAGAGAGACAGAGAGATGGGGAGAGCAAGTGTTTGGAAGAGGAGAGAGACGTTAAGAATTCATATTTACAACTCAGAAACAGGTGAGAACAAAGGAAATGCAACCGCAAAGCAACAGAACCATTTGATGTGCCCACATCACATGTTGAAAGAGGAGCAAAGCTTTTTTGGACCTTTTTGGTCATAAAACTTTGGTTGGTTACTTCCTTTTTTTCTTGGGTTGTTTTCTTGATTAGTTGGAACACTTGCCCATAATGATCGTCAACCTCAAAATATAACTGCCCAAAAATGTGATATTTGCCACCTTAGAGTAAGATTAGCATGGTTGTCAAATGGGTTAGTTACTTGCTTATGGTGGTTATGGTGGATGGGCATGACATGGGTTTTGGGCCTTTTAGCTTGTGGTGTAAGGTGACGTTCGGAGTTGAAATTCGGGATTATTAAATTAGAGACGGGGTTTTAAAATTCATAAATTTACCTCATTTTGAGCAAAAAGTAGTATTTTAGGGCGTGGCTGGAATTGTGTGCGGCTCTGGTGTCGTCGACTTATGTTTTGACCCCCCTTATGCTAGGTGTATCAAAATGGAAGACATAGACGAGCTTTGCGTAGCACCAAATTTTTTTTACCTTAAACTACTGAGATTTGTGAATGTTTTAACACAAATTCGGAAATTCAAAATGAGTATGGGGCTAGATTGTGTACTATTTATAGTATGAGCTTTGTAATTCTTGCTGCTGCATCAGAAACTCGTACGAATATGTCAAATGCAACAACTTTGAAGATCATATGCTAGAGCTAGCTAGACTGATTGTTTTAAGACAAATATAGAAAGTCAAAATGGTAACGCTGAATAGATTATTTACTATAATTGGATTATATGGACTATGGAGCTGTTCAGCTGTTTTCTGTTTTTGACAAAGATGCATTGTATAGCATTTTACAAAGATGACATTTTACCGAATATGTTTTGAGTGCAGTAACAAGGAACAATTAACAAGACGAAGAAACCATGATATGAGTAACAAGTTTTATGAAACGAAAATCGCATTAATATGGAAAGGTCACGGAATAGTTTCCTTGCTACCCTCCAATCTTCTCGTTTGATAAGGAGGTGGTTCATATTGAAAATACTATGTTTTGACAAGAGTCACAAGACCATTTTTATGATCAGGCAAGGCGAAAATGTAACAGTTTCCTTGTTAGATAGTATAATATTGTGAACGTGAGTGTGGCATGTACATTTCATACTTGTACTTGTTACATAATCTAAACAAAATGTCACATATTATGACCACAAAAGAAAAATGAGCAACAAAAAGTGAAGCAACCAAAATTCATGCACTATTGATGATTTATTGACTATTGTAGGCAAATCCATATTGTTGTTACTCATTTGTGTGTGCTCCACTGATCTTCCCAAGCCAGGTGGTCTAGGACTTCTGCAATACCCAATACCCCAATCCATCAATAAATCTGGGTCACCTTCAATGTCAACATCATTTGCATGTTTGAAGCATAACCCTGAATTATTGTATACCCTAAGTTTTCTTCCCATTTTCCACATTATATCTTTATCGAGGGGGAGCGGTCCACTCAATTGGTTATCGTTTAATCTTAGCTCACTGAGAGATTTCATGCCCCGGAAATTATCCGGTATCGACCCATTTAGTTTGTTTCCGTCTATGTGGATGGCGCGGATCTTTGGTAGTTCACCCAAAGAAGATGGAATTGGTCCTTGCAAATTCATGTCGGATAAGACCAAAATGACTAGGTTGCTCATTCCTTCTAATGCATGGTGAGGGATGGTTGTACCCATCATTGGGTTGCCCTTGAGGAGTAATGCTTGAAGCGAGACGAGGTTCTTGAATGAATTCGGGAACGGGCCGGTGAGACGGTTGTAGCTGAGGTCCATGAGAATGAGCTCTTTGAGGCCAACGATCGAGTCGGGTAACGGACCCGAGAAGCGGTTGTGACTAAGATCGATCTTAGCAAGAGATGTACAAAGCCCGATACTTGATGGTATTGGGCCGGATAATAGATTTCGACTAAGGTCCAAGACATTCAAAGATGGTAAACCGATACCGGGTACTTGACCCGTTAACCGATTTCCACTCAAGTCTAAGGATCCTAGCTGGTAGGCTCCGGCCAGTGACAAAGGTATTGACCCGTTAAGGTTGTTTCCACTGAAATCAAGTACCCTTAGCCCGGCCAGGTTACCTATTTCAGTTGGTATTGGGCCTACATGCCCGTTTTCTCTCAAGACCAAAGTTTGAAGCGATGGGCTCAAATGGCCCAAAAAGGATGGGATGGGTTGGGGAGTGTTGGTTAAGCAACGGTAGAAAAATAAAGTCCGTAGGTAAGGTAGTTTGGTAATGGATTTGGAGATATATGATCGGGTCGTGTCACATGTCGGGAATGCAGTATCATCCGATAACGCCCCGAAAGATAGAGAAACAACATGATAGATATTGTCTTTATCGGGGATACACTCAATACCATGCCACCTACCCCGGCACACGTCAGGTATTTCAATTGCCCACGAATTACCGGTGGCTCGCATTATGTCATAGACCGCATCTTGTTCGTGGGTATCGGTCCGTGCCCCACTTCCACCCATGGCGAACCCTGTTTGTGGCGCGTCAACTAGTGTTTTCGGAGTAGTAGAAGGCGACGATACAACGGTAAATGGCATAATGCCTAAGGGTAAGTGTACAAGACACGATATGAGGAGTGTGACATAGAGTGATATAAAAAGTGCCATTTTTTAAGGCAGTGATAAAAGAATAAAGGGACAATGTAGAAGTTTTAGCAGAAATTGAGGTTGAAAGTGTGCTCATAAAATGTGTGCGTATATATATGGGTAGAAATTAATATGGAGTGGGGAAGTGGGTGCATGCAAGGATGTGTAACAATTACGACTTCACGAGGATGAGATGAAAGTGAAATAAATTGGGAGGAATTTTGTTTTGGCTGCATTTATGTCTTTCACGAGATGTAAGCTTCGGGTTCTTTACTTCTGCCACAGCCCAATTTAGTAGACATGTCGAAACACTCTGCCCTTACATGGAGCGAGTTATATCCCGTATTTCTTTCGTAAACTACGTTTGGTTAAATATGCAAGTGTCTAAGAAAAATTCGCTCAAAATTTAGACATTTAAGGTTACGGAGAAAGTACAACCTAGACAACGTACTATTTTATGGCTCTATATCGTGGTTGTTAATACACATTATGCATTCTATGTCTCGATATCTACTTAAGTGGAGTATATTTTTCAAGATTATAGGTGATGTTGGAAAGTGGTCGTCGAAGGGGAGATGCATTAGTAGAGTCTCGCCTTGTTACATCTGGTCTACTACCTAGCGATATAAGGCTTCGCTGAGGCCCTCATTATCGTTGCTGTAACAATTGTTTTCGACATTTCAGTGTAGTTCATGTTTTAGTTCGTCAAAAGAGAAAGTACTATGACTATCTATCCAAAAAAAAAAAAGGAATTCCGTTTTAGGCAACAAAATTAGGAACAAAACACAACAAAAATTGTGGCTGCTGGGATTCGAGCCCAGGTCTCCACGGCCACAACGTGGAATTCTTACCACTAAACTACAGCCACTTTGGTGATCCTTAAGCCCACACAACTGTATTTGACCAAACTCCAAGGAATTAATTCGGCGAATCTGTGGAGTGACCTTGAGTCATATTAACTCCCTTCACACTCTCTCGTCCTTTTATCCTCGAGATATATTATTTTTTTATTTTTTTACTTTTTTCGGTTTACTATCTTTCCGTAAAAACTTCAGATAGTCGAACATTGCCCAATCAGCCAAGTTTTGGAACCTGAGGTAAAAATGAGGATCAAAGACGTAAATAACAGATCAAAGACCTGAGTATATTTGATTTCCAATTTATCTAATGACAATTTCTGGTCAACCAAGTTTTCTTTGTAATTTCATAAGGACTAGCTCTCAATTTCTTATGAGTTATGACTAGAGCTGGCAATCGGGCGGGTCGGGTCGGTTTCGGGTCGGGTCGAGGCGGGTCGGGTCATATCGGGTTCGGGTCTTGGCGGGTTGAAATGAACTTTCGGGTCGGGTCGGTTTTGACTCGGGTCGCTTTCGGTTCGGGTCATGTCGGGTAAATTTTGTGTCGGGTCGGGTCGGTTTTGGGTCGGGTCATAATCGGGTTTAGTTACTGATGGTTATTAATCCGCGTCATTTCAAGTTTTGGTTAATATTTTTTCGTTTATTGGCATAATTAGGGGACTTTATTTAGTTAGTAAGTTAAAACCATCAATATGCATACTAAATTGTTCTAATTTGGATCATTATTAAGCTTAATTATTGTCGGGTCATCAAACGGGTCGGGTCATTGTCGGATAACGGGTCACTACGGGTCGGGTCGGGTCATTGTCGGGTTGGACATTATCGGGTTGTATCGGGTCATGGGTCGTTATCGGGTCGGGTCGAGTCGGGTTCGGGTGATCACAATTTCGGGTCCAATCGGGTCGGGTTTTCGGGTGAGTCGGGTCGGGTCTCTCGGGTCGGGTCAAGGTTGCCAGCTCTAGTTATGACCTATATGGCTATATGTATATATGACTCTATGAGACTATATATGACTATGATGGGATTTGCACATGAAGTGTAAATATACCAGGTATAATATATCTACCAACCAAGAGTTTTTGGAGATAAGAAATTGATCCCAAATTTAAGGAGCAATCACTGCCAAAAAAAATGCACATGCACAAATCACATATTGCTGCATATAATTAGATTTAAGATAGTAGTAATTGCTAGGATTTATTGTTATAAATCTACCTCTTGGTAGGCAAATTCCTCACTTTGTCCCCAATCAATCAATCCATCCATACCTTTAAACATTAACTAAGCAACCTAACTATACTTAATTATACCACACCCTTCTTCCATGCACATCAAAATTTCTAATTGTACACATGCAATTAATCTTGGTAACACCGAAAAGTTTCACGCACAAGTCGAACCGTGTCACTTTGTGTTACAACTTAGACGTATCCTACAGGTCATTGTTAGTGGAAGTCACTCTTAGACTCTTAGTCTTATACTAATAACAATTCAGAACGTGTTACTAGTTTCTTTATCGCCGATACTCGATAGTAGTATGAAAAGTCAGATACGCAATTCGAGAGAATATATGCTTAAACAAAATAAAGTTCCGACCATGTCTTGATTGGGATCTCAAGAATAATATCGTAGCCTTTCTTTCATGCATTCACATTATCTGCAACCTCGGTGTGGAATGTACAGGTACAGCACAGCATTACAGGCATTAAATCTTCAAGACCGACTAGAAGTTGTGTGTTGCTTTCACAATTTATGGTTCTCACCCACTAATTCTAGCAGCTCACTTTCCTGCGTTTATCTCTAATTATTAATCAAATCGATCTCTATTGATTTCATCATCAAATCCCCCCGTTTAATTAGCCCGGCGTTAACTAGATCCGTTTTTGTCAGCTCGTTATACTTAAAATGTCCAGAATATGCGCATAAGTCACATAACAAGACTCTATATCAAACGAACCTGATATTAGCATTAATTAAGTTCACAAGTAAGGACACACATATGCAATTTCGACCTTTATCAAATCAAATCGAGTAATTCCGTCCATACTCATTTCATTCATTATCTCGAACGAGACCCCCCGAAATATATGAGACCCTTCTTTATATCATTAATTGGATCATCTTATTATATAAATGCCGTAGTGTATACACTAGCTAGTGACAACCAAGAGTGTTAGTACTTAGTAGTAAAATCATTAGAAGAAGTCCATATCATGTTTTCTTACACAAAAGAAACCAAAAAAATGGTGAATTGTAACTATAACGCTACAGAAGATTTCAGCTTTCCTGTTATATCAAATAACCCATTAACAAACTTCATGGTATCTTCAACATCTTCTTCATCATCTTCCTCTCTTTGGAGAATCAAATCTAAAGTATACCACCATTATTCCGAAGACGAATATGAAGATGAACAAGAAGAAGAAGAAGATCATCGGATGGAAATTCGTAGTATGTGCGACGAGATTTTGCCTAGTAGGAGGGACGATTTGTTAGAGGGTTTGAGTTTTCGACGCGAAAATTCGAGGAATATGGAGGAAAGTATGGATTTTTTGTGGCAGAATTTTAATGAAGAAGAAGAAGAAGAAGAAGAGATGTGTACAGATTTGAGGAATTCTAATAAGCAAATATCATGTGTTATGCAACGGTCCAAAATGAGTAGAAAACCAACCAGATTGTTTGTGATAGGGAAGATGTTGAAGGGTCTTGTTTCTATCAGGAAATCAGCTAAACTCAAGGCTTCTAAACCAAGATTTTGAGGTGCATCTATGATCCGAGATATGAAAATTCGAACCCGAGACAATTTCCCATCAGATGGAACTCCTAATCGTCGGTCGACATTGCTTCTCAGATGTTGAAAGTTGTTTATGAGGCTATACGATTTATGGAACTCTGTTCTTCACTGCAAAATCCTGGTGTATTCAGCTGGATTTTTACTTAATAGTAGTAGTATTTTGTTTTCTTACACTTTTACAGTTTTTACCAGTTTGAAACTATAGGAAAACATGATCAGTCAATCAGTTGGTCTTCTGTTAAACAGTAGATCTTGCCATGTCAGTAATAGATGGTCTCATACAATTGCGCTGTTCAATACTATAAACTTTCAATGTGACAAGCTTTGTAAGTCATTATACTCGTTTCTGTTCTTTTCATTGGTTAACGTGTTGTAAGAATTTAATAATCGGAGTAGTAGTAAAAGTAACTTATTTGACTAACTTTGTTAACTGATTAACCAAAATTACTAACTTATTTACACATTACATCCTTTGTTAATTTTTTTTACTAATTATAATTTCGACTTTTATTCTCCAAGGACTAATCCAATGTAAGTTATGTAACATAGTATCTCAAGGTAACGTTAATCTTTCATCCTGTCAAAATAAACCTCAATAAATAAATTATCAATCTAGACAAATACGAGTACTCATTCTAAAGATTAAATTCCGTATAAATCACCGCAGAGCAGTGACTAATAACACTATTAGCTATAGTATAAACAAAACGTATCAACTAAGTTCATGCATTGTTGAATAATAGTTAAAGTTGTTCGAAAGAACCCATGCCACCAGTAGTAGTCCGTTTCAAACTCACAACTACCTAAAGAACTACCGTAGTCAACGTGGGGGTTAGATTTACATTATATAGTTATGAGAAACTATGAGGCTGAGGCTCGTCATACTCGAGCTAACAGCTACCTAAACAACACTCGTACTCCGTAGTACAAACGTTTCCAATGTGGGGCATATAGATTATTATATTGACCGCAAATGTGTGGAGATGAGGTGGCAGAAACTTCAGTTAAACTACAAAAATGTACACTTATATTCAGATTGATCGAAGAGAGAAACACTGAAGAACAAAAAAACATGGAATTTGAGACCATAAAAAATTACTTGGAAAAATTTGGTAAAGAAGATGAACCCACAAAAATTGACCAACTACCCAACAGATTTTTCGACCCATTTATAATCCATGGGTTAAAAGTGGATCTAATTGAACCGGGTCGGGTCCTCTGCACCTTCAAAGTCCCTGCTCGTCTCCTGGTAAAGTTTAATTTTAAATTTCCCCCTTTTTTTCTCTATTCAATTTGATGTCTCTGTGAAAACTAGGGTTTCTAATTTGATGTTGGAATTTTTGTGGAAGTGTGTAGAACACGGCGAATACTTTACATGGAGGAGCTATAGCTTCGCTTGTTGATTTGGTTGGATCAGCTGTTATTTACTCTGTTGGAGCTCCTTCTACTGGTGTTTCTGTTGAGATTAATGTCTCTTATCTTGATGCTGGTTTACTCAATGTAATCTCCCTTTCTCTCTCTTACTTTTGAGTTAAATTGATTGATTTTGGAGGTGGGAATTTCAGAAAATTTGGGATTTTTGTGGTATTTTTCTGATTTTTGTGATGGGTTTATGTTAAAGTTGTAAACTTGTGGTCATTATTATGTGTGTGATTCAAGTTTTTATTTCATTAGTGTGGCAATGAAGCAGGTAATTTGATGGTTTGTATGTGATGGGTTTGTGTTGAAGTTGTAAACTTGTGATCATGATTATGTGTGAAATTCAATATTTTATTTCATTAGTGTGGCAATGAAGCTGGATAATTTGGTGGTTGATGTATGTAATGGGTTTTAATCGAAGTTGTGATCATGGTCGGGTGGGTTGAGATTAATGTCAATCACCTGACCTAATTGATTGATTTTTTGGAAGAATGGGGTGGGAAATTGAGGAAATTGCGGATTTCTGTGATGGATTTTTGTTAAAGTTGTAAACTTGTGATCATGATTATGTGTGTGAATCCAAGTTTCTATGTCATTAGTGTGGCAATGAAGCAGGATAATTTGATGGTTTGTGTATGTGATGGGTTTTAATTCAAGTTGTGATTATGATCATGTGTGGGTTGAGATTAATGTGGGTACCTTGACGCTGGTATGCTCGACCATCTAACCTAATTGATTGATCTTTTGGGGGAATTGGGTTGAATTTGAGGGAATTGGGAATTTTGTGGATTTATGTGATGGGTATTTGTTAAAGTTGTTATCTTTATTATGTTTCATACAAAATGAAGCAAAATTATTTGCTGGTTGATTTATGTGATGGGTTTTATCAAAGTTTTGAGCATGATCATGTATGTAATTTTGGGGACATTGGAAATTGGGTAGGATTGTTTCGTTGTTGAATTCTGAAACATGTGGATGATCTTCTTAGTGATAAAGGAGTTGAAAGGAAGAGTTCATGTATTGTAATCTAAGCCTGATATCTATTTTTGATTAGTGAGACTGTTTTATAGCAGTGCACATTTAGAATTGTCATGTGCTGGGCTTTTTGGTAAGTAGATGGTGCTGTGCTTTTTGGTATGTAGATGGTGCTGTGCTTTTTGGTATGTAGATGGTGCTGTGCTTTAGAAGCTTATGCTAAAATGCATGACGATCATTTATTTGCGCTATTTGCTGAGCGACTTAGTCTTGAGGCAAAAAATGTTCTACAAAGGTGCGGTTCCAAGAGTCAGTGTCCCCGTATTCTACTAAAAATGCAACAAAAGGTTGTTGGGCTCGGTATGTTTGCTCAAGTACCCATCTGGTACCTTTTGCTTGACGCTTCCTCATAGGCCTGTAACATGAAATGTTTTGATCATGATCATGTGTTCAAGTTTGGGGAAATTGGATAGGATTGTTTCATTGTTGAACTCTGAAACATGTGTACGATCTTCTTAGTGATGAAAGAGTTGAAAGGAAGGGTTCATGTATTGTATAACTGAAGCCTGATACCTATGTTTTGATCAGTGAGACTGTTTAAGAGCAGTGCACATTTGGAATTGTCATGTGCTGAGTTTTTTTGGCAAGTACACAGCATTCGATGGTGCTGTGCTGTTGAAGCTTATGCTAAACTGCATTACGATCATTTATATGCGCTAATTGCTGAGTGACTTAGTCTTGAGGGGAAAAAAGGTTCTACAAAGATATGGTTCTGACTTCTGAGGGTTGGATGTAAAACTTTTATTGTGTCCCCGTATTCTACTATAAGCGAAGCAAAAGGTGTCCTAATGATAAGTTTCATCTAGGCATCCTTAGGTCCCCTAAATTGTTGGGCTCTGTATGTTTGCTCAAGTACCTGTCTGGCACCTTTCAAAACAAAAAAGTACTTGTCTTGCAGTGACACTTAAATGAGGTACAGAGACTTGATAATTACTCTTAGGCCTGGAACATGAAATGTTGTTGGAAACAACCGGAGTTTGTCATCCAACCATGTACCTGTGTTGGGAACTTGGCGAGTATGACCAACGTTTCCAGGCACTTTGGTTGGAGTGAATAGCGTGACTGCCATAGTCACATTTCTTTGCGGTTACATGTCCATGATCATAGACACACTTTTGTTGCCTTCTTTGTTAGTTTGGGTGTACAGGTTTTATTTTCTGTTCACCATTTAACCAAAGTACCAAACTCTTTACATTGCGTCCTATAGAGTTTTAAGACTTTCTGATGATAATGTACTGATAAACAACCTTGACTTGTGTGGTACAGGAAGACATTGAAATAGAAGCTAAGGCTCTGCGCGTTGGGAAATCAATTGGTGTTGTTAGCGTAGAGCTGAGGAAGAAAGAAAGTGGGAAGATCATTGCTCAAGGACGGCACACCAAGTATCTTCCAATAACAAGCAAACTATAGTGTGATTTGATGCTATGTATCAAGTCTTCTTAAAATGCAAGATTTCTTTCCGAAATGAATAATGTTTTTTTCACATCATGATTATTTGGGGAGAACGAGGCCCTAGTAAGTCATTACTCCTCATGTTACTTTCTGTTGTGCAAAATTCATGATGCATATATATGTGTATAGTTTCATGATCATTAATGATAGACAAGCTATTCGGAAGTTACTGAAGTCTCTAACTTGTGATGTGATTATAATTGTCTCTTCTGCTTTGAGAAGCATATGCCATTGGTGATGAAGGTCTCTAGGACAGATTGTTACATATAATACCCTAATCGTCTGGTTATCATTGTTATAGACTTACAGTTAACAAATCAAAACACTCGAGATGGAACTAGGAATATCAGGTATCTCTTGGAGACAGTAAAAAATTTCATGGTTAGTTTCTTTTGTCATTGAAGAGAATACTCCCTATGGTGCTGTTTTAGGTCTGTGAAACCTCTAGAATGCCAATAGCATCTTCCCAATTAATTCCACCTCTAATTGTTCTCCTCCCGCCTCCTCCATTGCCTTTCCTCATCATAGCGACAAACTCCCCATAGTCTATTTGGCCATCCTGAAACACATCATTTACTTATTAGAATATATAAGAACTCAAACGGAGCTGCTCTGGTAAAGTGGTAAGTATCTCGTATTCTTAAGTTTGGTATACAACTCACACAGAATATGCAAAAATGAGTCTGGACTGTATAATTTAAGGTATGAGCTGCAGTCACTGTGTCTGCATGACTAATTGGCATCATGATAGGAAACTTACATTGTCTTGATCAATCTCTTTGATCATGTCTTCTAGGTTAAGGTCACTGAGTCCCAGTTCTTTGCAGGCTTGTTGAAGCTCCTCCATGGTTATATAACCACTGCCATCTTTGTCAAAGTAGGCGAATGCTGATGCTAGGTTTTCCTCTCTATCCAGTTTGTTCAGGTGTAGGGTAGCAGCAAGAAATTCTCCGTAGTCTAGGGTTCCATTTTCGTCGACATCTGCCTGCCATTAGGAAATTGATATTTGATTCAGAAACCAGTAGTTATACTACAAGAAATGTTTTAATGCAGTCATGCTTTTGTATCAGGATGGTTTTTCTTACTGCTTGCATGAGATCCATAATTTCTGACTCTCTTATCTTGGAGTCGACCCGCTGTAACCCGTCTCTCAGCTCTTCAAATGTTATAGAACCACTTTGATCTTTGTCTATTCTTTTAAATAGCTCTTTTAGACCACCAATTTCTTCTTCGGACAGTCTCTCTGCAATGACCTGTGGAAGACTTGTGGTCAGCTTTTCTAGAATAAAATCATGCACTTAATGATGGAAGGCATTAACTTGTCACCCTATGTTTTTCGGTCTCTCTTGCACTCATGGTTGCCACTGAAAGCTCGAGGTAAATTGGCGAATTTGAGGTATGTTTATGCTGGAGACTTCCTACTTAAGGTGTGAAAAGTTCTAATAAATAGTTTTGCCTTGCCCTCAGAGTCCTAGATAAAGAGTGTCTTCTTATATGGATAAGAATGCAGAATGTGTTTTACCCGGCAAGCCATCTTCTTTAGCTTGTTCATGGCCGAAAATTGCTTGAGGCGTGATAAAACAGCTGAATCAAGTGGTTTGTCTGGCACACTTGTGTCATCAACAATCCATGGATGACCTGATAGAAACACAAGTACTATTAGTGATCAGCCCTTAAGATACGCATTTAACAGTTCAATGCGAGAGGTTATAACTTATGAGACGAGAGGAAAGGGACAGTGTGGTCTGAGGATCTTACTGAGCACTTGATATGCTGTGAGCCTCTTCTTGGGATTCCTTTCGAGCATCTTTGTAATCAGATCTTTCGCTCCATTTGAGATGGTTGGCCATGGCTGACTTTCAAAATCAATCCTTCCTTTTAGTACTTGCTTAAAGATTCCAGCGTCAGTTTCTGAAATTAATTTCGCGAGGTCTCTTATCAGGATTTTTCACCAGGTTACGCTGGTTTAGTACCAGCAGAAAACAGTGAGGCTTGCACTACTGAAATCATGACTATTAGGACAGTCAAGAGTTCGGCATTCATGTGTAACTGTTAATTCTGCTAAACAAAATTCTGATTGCTGTTGACGACATTTTTCTCTCGACTTACCTGCCCAAAAAGGCGGGACTCCGCTGAGTAATATGTATAATATGACCCCTGCACTCCAAACATCTGCTTCTGGCCCATAAATCTTGCACAACACTTCTGGTGCGACATAGAAAGGACTCCCAACCACATCAGAGAAAGTATCACCTACAAACAATAGAAACAGCAGGAAATGCAACTCTCAGAACCTTTTTCGTTTCTTGGCCTGATGATTTACAATGTCGAAAATTGAAAGAGTATCCACATTTAATCGAATCTGTGATGCTTTTTCTTATTTGGTTCGCACCATCCTGTTTAGTCCGGATTGGATTTGACTTTTGAGTCAGGTGTACAATATGATATCTTATATTTTGTTTTTGGCAAAACTGCTTCAATGTTCTGTGTTTAATGACAGATATCGTGATTGAAAACCTAGGTAAGACGGTCTTACGAGAGAACAACCTGGTGATTTCTAAGGTTTCTGAAAACTACCCCAAAATCTTTAGTTCATCATGCTAAAATGCAAGGAAAACCAATGAAGGAGATAAAACAGCAGATATAATTTGCTATACCTGGCTGATAAAACACAGAGAGACCAAAATCAGTTGTTTGGAGGGGGGAATCCTCAGCAGAACTCTCAAACAAGAAATTCTCAGGCTTGAGATCTCTATGCATAACCCCAAAAGAATGACAAGCTTCAACAACACTAACAATGGTCTTCATCAACCTCGCCGCTTCTCGCTCACTGTACTGCCCTTTAGCCACAATCCGATCAAACAGCTCCCCACCTTCACACAGCTCCATAACCAGATGAACACTGCAGGAATCCTCATATGCCCCCTTGATAGTCACCACATTTGGGCACTCAGCTAGGTGGTGCATTATCTGAATCTCGCGCCACACGTCGTCGCAATCTTCCCTGCTCAAGAGTTTCCTCTTGGGTATTGTCTTACAGGCATATTTTGCACCTGTGGAATTCTCTGTGCACAGGTATGTAGTTCCATATTGACCCTGGCCTAGTTTTTTACCTAGGGTGTACAGATCATTGAGGTTTGGTGTCTCATAGGGAAGAACTGATGTGGGTTTTGAGAATTTTACTGAGGTAGTTTTTGTGATTGTCATGGTTTGTTATGGAGGTCTGAGATTTGAGGAGAAAACTTCTCAGGGAAGAACCAGGAAATGTAGAACACAGGGTACAGGAAAATCTTAATAATACAGCAAGTTGTGGTATGATTGTTGGAACTTTGTCAGAATGTTTGAAAGTGGGGTTTTTGTCTTTAGAATATTTTAGAGTAAAATAACCCATTTGGTATGATTCTTAGGCAAATTAAAAAGTATTAGTCCTGAAATCGCATTATACTCTATCTTAACTTAATAGGATGGGTTGTTGTCATGATTTCATGGACCATGGGATGGGACTAGTCCTTACAATGTCAAGTTCCGACACACACGTGCGGAACAGTCATATTATGATTATTATCATTAGCATCGTTATAAATGTCAAGATGTCAACTAGTTGAATTGGTAGAATCGTTAGAAAATAGTACGAATGCGAATGTCCAAAACTAGTTTGTATCAATATTGTTTTTTGCAGTTATTGGTTAGAAAGTATCGTCCATTCCATGATGATAATGTTTATTGGTTTACTGTTCTTAAAAAAATGTCAAATTGTCTACTTTTGCACGTTTTAAACAATAGAACTAGTCCTTGTTCTCCTTATCTGCACCTACCTCAGTTGAATATTCAAAGCACCATGGTCTTGTACAGGGTGGATAATAACTTAATAACATGGCAAGCATCCGATCTACAATGCTAAAAATAAGAAAAATTTGTGGGATGTTAATTGCTCATTCCCTTAACGACGACGTTTGATTTGAATTAATCGCATATATTAAAATCAGCGGATAATCACTAAAGAAAAAACGAAAGAGTTATCTAGGTCAAGTTGTCAACTTCCATTGACAAAGTCTCAAGTCTTCGAGTTGATTCATTCTTTTAGAATTGTTCCCAAGAACGTATCTTTGGTCGTTTGAGCCTTGGCTCTTGCAAATTGATGCATTATTCAAGCTCAGTTTAACAGTTTCACTCCTAGGCTTATCCAACGACGGTCGTTATCTTTCTTCTGGAGTTTTCCTCAACAAAATGCCACGAGTTCAAATTTGAATAGACATGTAAAGACCGTTTCTCGTATAAAACGTGGTATTCCCGTTTCAGTTTTATAGTCCTTCTTGACCAAGATAATACTCCGTATTGTATTCGTGGGATCGATTGTAGTATCTAAGATTTACTACCGTTATCGGTATACTTTAAAGTTGATTCTTGTACGTGGACTAGATCAGTTACCTCGTGGGCCTTGCGGCCTTTCTACTCAAGGACCGACTCTATTGGTTTACTTTAGGATTGGACCGGACACATGACTTTTATTGGGTCATCTAATGAGTTGCGCCATTGTCGGAGAACGAGTCATTTCGAATTTGGTTATGTTCGATTCCCGTTAGACATAATCGAATTTTGTCGAATATCATGTTGGGTCCAATCGGGTTCGGAAAATCACAATGTGGAGTTCGTTTGGGTCATGTTTTCGGGTTTACGAGTCACAAGCTTCTCGGATTAGGTAAGTTTGCCGGCTCAAATAAATACAATTGGATTGAGTTAAAAACTTGTTCTCTCTTCCTCTCTTCTCACTTTTTTATCCGTAAACTCCCAGCTTCTTCATTGCAAAGGTTTTTACAGAAATAAGGTTGACATGCAAATTAACTAGCTGTCGCGTTTGATTCTTTGATGTCAGTCTAACTCGAGAAGTTATGTAAGTCAAGTGTGTTGGTCTCACGTGAGACGATTTCATATAAGGACTTTAGTTGACATGCAAATTAATTAGCTCTCGCGTTTGATGTCACTCTAACTCGAGAAGCTGTGTAACAGCAGTAGGGAGGCGATGACTCTGGCAATAATATGAAGGATGTTGCATGCATTGTGCTATCTCAACTATCGCTCAGGGTTTGTCGAGATGAATGGAAAGGATTACCCTTTCGGAGCGGGGTATGTGTTTTACAACAGTATGTTATACATGTTTGGAGGTACGATGATGCGTACTTGTGACAATAGGGTTGGGTGCAACACTGCGTACGTACTTGATCTCTCTGATGTATCTAAGTCACTTGACATTAGTAATGATAAAAGGGAACCGTTATCCATTGAGTTAGTAAAAGAGTTGCCTGCAGGTATGAACTCGGGAAAGATGATCCGTCTGCTGTGGTCTTGGGACCTAAGATCAGATATGCGTGTTTGACAAGCTTCTTGGTTATAGACCACCTGACTGACGTAGCTTTGAGATTTTCGATCCTAAGGAAAAGACTTGGGTTACGATCCCGGACCCGTTCCTTTTTAAGCCGAGAGAAGACTTTGTGGTAGAGTCGTTTGTCGACTTGCCGAGGATGACAAGCTGTTTGTGTCATTCAAAGGAAAGGCATCTATGAGCTCAATGTAGGTGGTACGGGTACCTCCCCGTTTTGGGTACGTGTATGTCATAAGTTATTTCGTGGCGTTAAGTTTCTCCCTTCTAGTACTTATGGAGTAAAGCTTGGTAGCGTAGTGTTGACGCTTATTATGGCTCATGATCTTGATGATGACAGTGCTTTTGCACGTCGTATAGATACCATACAGTCGGGTGCCACAGCAGAGAAGCGCTATGATGTAGATTGGAAATTTGGGGGTCCAATCTTTGTTGTCAATCCTACTAAAGTTCGCACAGTTGAGGGTGCGTTTGGACGCAAGCGCGAACGCACTAATAAGTACTCCAAAGGCGGTTCGGGTTCCAAAAGCGGTCTGATACTGAGGAAATGTGATGGTAGGAAGAGGAAATGCGAATTCAGGTTGTTACTCAATGTATACAAGGTGGATGTTGCAGCCCGACCCATCGAAATGAAGGTGGATCGATCATTTACGGTTCTTTCCCTAATTAACTGGTATTCTCCCGAATTAATCAATAAGATTCCATTATTTGTTCTTTTTCAAATGAGAATATCAGTTAATTAGGGAAATATTTGGAGTCTTATCATGTGTCCTATGGGCACACGTTAGAAAAACCGTTTATAACCAAAACAAATACTCCGTAGTCATTCCTTATTTGAGCTTGCACTACAATTTCGAATAAACAAAGATGTAAGGAAAATATCCAATAAAAAAGAAGGATTGATGCAGAGTTAAAGTCTCTCCCTGAGTTACCTGATCCCATCAATGGTGTGGAGCAGTTGACACATGTCACAAGGCACAGGTGCTGTTGATTTGCTCAGAACATATTTGATCAACTTTTGAATACATACAAGATTACGCTCCTTTTGAGAATTAAAATCTTCTTCGTTCTCTCGTATTGAAATCTCCACAACTTCACCTGGTCGTTCTTTACCCTTAGATTACCCAAATCCAACTCCTTAAAGACGAATCCTTTCTCATGTAAGTAGAATGTCGCCGAGAACAAACCATGAAACAATTTTCTCCAGAAGTCAAGAATGAATGACGCGCGCCCTCGTTGACCCAATACCCACATCACATTGTAGCAGGGGTTACTTTGTTTACAAGCTTCTAACCATGTTTCAAAAGTTATACCCCTTGTATCGTATATTATCACCTCTTTTTTCAAGTTACATCATTACCCCTTCTCCACATCTTACAAAAATGATTCGGGTCACAATGAGAAAGAATACTGTTAGTTTTCAAAATTTACAACACGAAACGAAAAGAAAATAATTATATCATGAATGGAAACCATTTATCGCTACGTTACGTCCATTTATGTTGTGTTATACTGAATAGGAATATGTTATGTAGGGGTGAGCAAGAGCGGGTACCCGCTTCGATTCATTGGAACCGGAACCGGAACCGTGATATAACGGTTCCTAAATATTGGAACCGGAACCGGTCCCGTTACTCAACACCGGAACCGGAACGAGAACCGGAACCGTTCACAACCACACCGGGTCCCGGGTACCCGTTGACGTAAAACCTGTTACGAAATCAGAAAATCAAAGAAATCAGGAAATCAGATCTAATGCATTACGAAATAAAAAAAAATACAAGTTACGAAATCAAAGAAATGCAATACGACACGAATCAATTTGATGAAATACGAATTGATTCAATACGAATTGATTGAATACGGAACGAACAAAACGAAATTAATTTGATACAAAACGAAATTAACTTACTGTGAGTTTGTTGGTAGATCCTTGGAGATTGATCGAAGATAATCGAGATCGAAGACGGAGATCGAGATGAAGGCGTGAGGAGTGAGTTTTAGGTTTTACTGTATTGGGGAGGAGGCGTGACTGCGTGAGGAGTGAGGAGTGAATGTTTTAGGTTACTGAGTCAGTGAGTGAGGACTTGTCGACATAAATTTCTAAAAAAATTTAATTTTTTTTTTTTTAATATTTCTTAATTTTTGTATAACTTCCTTAAAATTACAGTTACGGGTACCCGTTGGAACCTCTTTAGTAACGGGTACCCGGCGGGTAACGGGTCCAGATTTTCAAGAACCGGAACCGGAACTGTTGTCAACAGTTTCTTGATTTCAGGAACCGGAACCGGACTCGTACCCGTAGACAACGGTTCCGGACCCGGCGGGTCCAAAGCAGTTCCGGTTCCGATTTCGGGTACCCGCTTTTTTTGCTCACCCCTAATGTTATGTGTATGAATTTGGTGACATGGTTGATCTACTTCAATGTTGCACTGTTATTTCAAACAAATAAGGCATACAGATAAATCTAGAAAAGAATAAATTAGAGAGTTAAAAACATACCTCTTCTAATCGATAAGGTGGAGGAGATCCATCATGTCGACAGGTTTTCGGAGAGTTGACTTGTTCAAAACATGCTCAATCACATCCTTAACAAACAAGAGATTATGCTCCTTTAAATCACTAAAATGCTCTTTTGTTGTCACCTTGAGACTTTATCAGCTTCATTTCCATAATTTGACTTTATTCTCTCCCCATGTAAGTAACAAATTGTCGCGAAAAGATCTCGATACAGTTTTCGGTAAAAATCAGGGACAACAGAAACCATGGTTGAACCATCACCGACATCAAACTGTACGAGTGGAGGGTTCATAACCGTATATGAGTTTAACCATGACCTAAACCCTTTACCCTTACTCATATATAGTCACCCCTTTCTCCTTGTCTGTCCCATACACCTTAAATAAACCATTGTGATTTAGATGTAAAGGGAATGGAAGAAAGTGTTGTGGATCTACAGTAATATCCACATACACTTTCGTGCCACATTCTAGCCACGCTACACCAGGTTTAGGGTACACCACTGTACATCTTCGGATCGAGCCTCGTTCCTTTTTCACCATTCCATCCGTGAACTTTTTCGTTAGATTATGATATAGTCAATTCAAATCCGCTTTCTTTCACTAGTCACTAAAATGTTTGATTATTCGGGTTCGCTTGATCCATACTGATTCCAGATCATTTTTGGATTAGGTCAGGTCATTTCATTTTTGGGTTGAAATTCAAATTTTCAATTCCGGTTAAGTAATTCAAGTCAATTATTTGAGTCTAAGTCAATCCTGTCATCTCTAGTAGGTCTACCGTCTACTACATATAATCGCAAGAAGACGAGGATTTGAAACCGAACCACACTCAGATAGACGCTAATCTACGAATCACTAAACTTACCTTTACTCCCCCACCAATCAGATCCATGTTACTATCTATTATGGGTCCAAAACCAACCGACTAGTGCAGCATAAATACATTGCGTCCAACTTTCTTTCTCCTCAATATTCCTCAGCTCCACCACCGCAACAACCACCACTGCCGCCGTAAACGCCGCCTGATCAATTAAATTTTCAGACTCAATTTTCCGATCAAATCAGTTCAAATTAACGAATTTGGGGGAAAACAAAAATAAGATGGCGATGATGATTAGGGTTCGAAGTCGTGATGGTATAGAGAGAGTATCAATCCCAAACCCTAATTTAACAATTGGGGAATTAAAAACCCTAATTGAATCCCAACTCCATGTTCCCATCTCAAATCAAACCTTATCCGTCAATCAGAATCTTCTCCTCGCCAAAACCCTAGAATCTCGATCCCAATTCACCGACATGGCGAATCCGCAAACCCTAATTTCATCCCTAAATATCAAGCACGGCTCCGTTGTGTTCCTCTACTACGACGGCGAGCGCGAAATCGCCGCACCTCGTAGCGTACGCGTTACGCCAGCTGGGTCGTTCGGGAAGAAGATGACTATGGATGATTTGATTGCGAAGCAGATGAGGGTGACGAGGCAAGAGCTTCCGCATTGTGAGATGGTGTCGTTTGATCGCGACGCTGCGAATAATTTCCAGCGGTATGTGAATGAGGCGTTGGTTTTCGCCGTAAAGCGGGGCGGGTTTATGTATGGGCGTGTTGATGAAGCTGGAAAAGTTGAGGTTGATTTTATTTACGAGCCGCCGCAGGTTGGGCAGGAGAGTAGATTGTTGCTTGTGAGAGACGCTGAGGAGGAGAAGATTGTGGACGCAATTGCGGCCGGGTTGGGGATGAGGAGGGTTGGGTTTATATTTACTCAGAGTATTGGACAAGATAAGGATGGGTATACGATGTCGGGTTTCGAGGTTGCGCAAGCTGTTGAGTTGCACGCTGAGAGTGGGTTGAAGGAGTGGGTGACTGCGTTGGTGAAGTTGGAGGTGAATGAGGATGGTGCTGCTGATGTTCATTTCGAGGCGTTTCAAATGAGTGATATGTGTGTTAGGTTGTTTAAGGAAGGTTGGTTTGATTTGGAGGGTGGTGAGGTGAAAGAAGGCGAGGTTGTCGATCCTAAGGTTTCGAGGATGAAGAAGGAAGTTATTGTTGGTGGGAAGGATGTTAAGGAGGTTGATAATGACTTTTTCTTGGTCTTGGTTAAGATTGTGGATCATCAGGTTCGTGTACTATACCCCCTTTTGCGTTGTAGTAATGTTTGGTTTCGAGTTCTTTGTGTTTTGCTGGTCGTAAATTTCGTGATTGTATGCTTGATTGCAAGTTTAACTTGAGTGTGGTGAATGCAAATACTTGGTTTGTTGTTTGACTTGGATTGTGGAGTGAGTGTTCTCACTGTTTCGTGCTCATGTTCACTTAAAGACTGAAGAAGAAAGAGACTAGATATTAGTTTGACGAAGACTTATAGGCATTGAGGAAGCATGTACATTGGCGTAGGAGATGGGAATTACCTAAAGTTTGTTGCTTTGTGTTTATTTCATGCTGGGAAATGGAATCACTGGCAGTATAGTTTAACTTGAATGTGGTGAATGCAAATACTTGGTTTGTTGTTTGGACGGTAATTTGGTTTGGGCTTGATTTCTTTGTTTTTTGCTGGTCGTAAAGGTTATGTGTGATGCTTGATTCCTGTAAAGTTTGTTGCTTTTTGTTCGATTTCATGTTAGGAAATAGATTCGAGGGTACTTACTTAGTTGTTTTTAGTGTGATTTATGTGTGTTCGATGTACCTAGTGGAGTGGTTCTCGTGTCCATGTATGCACCGAAGAAGAAAGCTGGATATCCGTTTGGTTGACTAAACATATACACTGAGTTAAGCGAAGAGGATTTTCTTAGTGCCTAGTTGGAGGGCTTCCATCTTTCTCGAGTTTATAGATTTGTTTGATAAGTAGTGATCTGAGATTTAAGATATGCGAGTTATATCCCAGTAGTTCGAGCTTTTCATATATGTGAGCCAGAGCAACTCGTAGGAAATCCTTAGAAAATGGTCTTTAGAAGCGTGATATAGAGGTCAGAAGAGATGAAAGGCAAAACTAAAGGCGGAATTAAACAAAATCTTCTAACCTAGAGTAAGCGAGAAGATATATTAATTACAAGGTAAAGCATGGAATCAGCAATGTGAATGAGGTTTTGGATGTTCTTCAAGTGAATATGTCGCTTTGATAGTTGAAAATTCCGATGAGCACTTTAATTGTGATCATTGGCGTAGAGACAAGGATGCACCAGCCGAAGATTGTCCACTTGGCAATGTCATTTTAGACTAGTGTTCTGAATCCTCAGTTCCTCACCATGAGATGCCTCACTTTTTGGACCAAATACTACCTCATCCTTGTTTCTATACTTTCTACCTGCAAGACTTGTGGATGTATTTTCTCCGAAAGAGGGGGAGAAGGGTGCGAATAGATAGAAAAGGTGGTCTGAAACCGGCGGTGTTTGATTTAATATTGTTAGTCTTAGAAAGTTTTTTTCTTTTCTTTTTTTTTTGAACGATAACTTTCTTTTAGACGTAGGGGCTCTCCTAAACCAACTACATCCACTAAAATCACTATTTTTGTGGCTTTAGGCCTCCTAAATCATTGTGGTCTTCTTGGTCCTTGAAACTTTGTGCCAAAAGCAAACTTATAGAACAATTGATTTGGACTTTTGGAGGGTGGTGAGGTGAAAGCAGGGGAGGTTGATGATCCTAAGGTTTCGAGGATGAAGAAGGAAGTTATTGTTGGTGGGAAGGATGTTGTTGGGAGGTTGAAAATGACTTTTTCTTGGTCTTGGTTAAAATTGCTGTACTTTTTTACTGCAAGACTTGTGGATGCATTTTCTAAGAAAGAGGGTGAGAAGGGTGCGAATGGATAGAAAAGGTGGTTTGAAACCGGCAATATTTGATTTGATATTGGTAGTCTTAGAAAGTGTTTTGCTTACTCTGTCCTATTTGACCCTATACATTTCTGTTTCTGGAGTGCCCCTTGACCCATCTGATTCTAAATTTTCCGTTAACAGGTTCTAGGAATATGTTTTTTTTTCTTTCACCGAGAACTTTCTTTTAGATGTAGGGGGCTCTCCTTAACCCACTCCATCCACTAAAACAATTATTTTTGTGGCTTATTGTGCTTTTCTTCGATTTCCCCTTGAAACTTTGTGCCAAAAGTAAACTTATAGACCAGTTGTATGGAATCTGTAGTTCGAGATCTTTTTTTTTTTGGCGATATCTTTTAGATGTAGGAGGCTCTCCTATGCCCGCTCCATCCACTGATACGACTATTCTTGTGGCTTTAGGTTTCCCTAAATCATTGTGTTCTACTGTTCTTCTTCGCTTACCTGTGAAACTTTGTTCCAAAAGAAAACTTATAGAACAGTTGTATGGAATCTGTAGTTTGAGATCTTTTTTTTTTTTTTCTGTTTGAACGATAACTTTCTTTTAGATGTAGGAGGCTCTCCTATGCCCGCTCCATCCACTAATACGACTATTCTTGTGGCTTTAGGTTTCCTAATCATTGTGTTCTTCACTTTCCCCTTGAAACTTTGTTCCAAAAGAAAACTTATAGAACAATTGTATGGAATCTGTAATTTGAGATCTTTTTCAACGATGACTTTCTTTTAGATGTAGGTCGCTCTCCTATGCCCGCTCCATCCACTACTACGACTATTCTTGTGGCTTTAGATTTCCTAAATCATTGTGCTCTTCTTTGCTTCCCCCTCGATACTTTGTGCCAAAATCAAACTTAAAGAACAATTGTATGGAATTTGTAGGGTTTTTTTTTTTTTTTTTTTTTTTGGGATTCTGTCTTTTTAGGTTGTATAGGCAGTATCCATAGTAGGTCTTTAAACTAGTTCTTGTTCTCAGAGGCCATTTTAGGCTATAAATATCCCCTTGTAGAATTTACTAGTTTGCATGCCCATGCCACGCCCGTGCTATATATTTCTATTGTTTATACTCGTTTTATAAAAAAATGTTGCCTTATCTTTGTTCTAATAAATTACCATAATGATTATCTTCCCTAAAAAAGTTAATACTATATTACTCTATAATAATTTATTACCATATCCTAACTGATAATTGTATTTAATGCTATTTTTATTCTCTATCCAATTAATGTATGATAATTAATTACCATATCCAAACCGATAATTGTATTAAAAGCTATTTTTATGTTCTATCCAATTAATGTATGCCAAATGTCCTCCTAGGAAAGACTTGGTTTCAGGTTTTAATATATAGTATTAGATTAGATTTGTGGAACTTGGAGTGGAGTAGGAGGTCAAATAATACAGTTTAGGGGATTGCTATTTGCTATGAAGCCATAAGGTCAAATTTGTCAGTCAAAAACAACTATGGAGTGTGTATGCGATTTGTGTTTCAATGGTCATTGAACCATTTAGCAATCATACAAATGATACTATAGTAGTATTATCTATAAGTTAGCCATCGAATAATTTTAGGCTAGATGGCTGAGAAAATGCGAATATGAGTCATATGACAGTAGCTTCGTCATAGGACTAATTTTGTACAAAGTTTGTAGGTTGATGTAAGCACGGAAAACACAAGCTCCTACCGTAATCTTTTCTAGAAGCAGCTCATACGACTGCTTCTTAGATAAACTCTCCCTTTTGGGCCTCGTAAATGGAGCTATCAGGTTGATGAATTGTGTCTGCCATCGGTTTTTTAGTGTGTTTGGCTTGAGCTGAATTCTTGTACTTTAACGGGGTTAGACATTGTCTAGACTCTTTATGGTGAATTGTTGATGGGTGGTCAATTAGGTTTTTTGTGGGTTTAAGCACTTGGGGCCTTTAAAGGTGTCTGATTACCTTGGCAAGCTTTGATGGACTTCCTGTCCTCTTTTTGTCCTTGCAATATTTTGTATAGGTTAACCCAAAAAATAAGATTGATCTGTTGTCCTGTTCGGTCAAACTTCTTGCTGATGTTTTTGTAAAAGAAATTTACTGTAATCCTGCTACATAAATTGTGCTCTTGAGCTAGGTTAACAAGGTGGGCATGTTTCACGTAACTAGATGGCTCGCTGGAAATTTTCCATTCATATTTGCTCCTTTTTGAAGCGTTGTAGTTGTTTGGATTCTTTGCCTTCCTTTCAGTGCATGGTACTCATGCGATTTCTGCTTTTATGCAGGGCCCACTCTTGTCAACATTTCCAATAGAGAACAGGAACGTTCCAGTATCGACAAAGTCTCTCAGAGCTCATTTTGACCGTACGAAGAATCTTCCTTTTGTGAAGCGAATTTCAGATTTCCATCTGCTCCTTGCAGTAGCCAGGCATTTGGACCTCAATGCCGATGTCCCAGCATTAATGAAGTGTGTGCATTCACAGAGAACAGTGCCTGAAGGATACCAGCTCCTGATAGAGTCTATGGCTAGTGCTTGATTCTGATTTTATGCAGCGTTGCATATATTGCAACTTTTTATAGAGCAAATGAACTGCATAGATGGTTTTACTTGGATAGGATAGGATGTCGTGTATGGCTATATTACCATCCAAGATACCGGGAAAGTAGCTCATTGCTTAATGTGGCAACTGAATTGACAGTGCTAAAGCATATCGCTGCAGGCTCCAGTAGTGAATTGTTTATCATGTTCAGGGTTCCGTTTATATGGCTTTGTTTACAGATCATTATAGTGTTCAGAAGTTTCATTCTCATGTCATTACTGTACAGATGCTAATGCTGTGCCTTTCCTTTTTTTTTCTTTTTTTTTGGCGCTGTCTTTTTGCACAACAGCATCCTTTAGAAAACTGATTCCTCTCGTCGTGCTATCCCATGGGTTAGACGGGAGATCCTGCAGCTGCCAAAAGGGATGGGTGGAATGGGGATTCGTAAAAGTGAATTGTTGAACGAGTCTCTCCTTATGAAACAAGCTTTCAGATTACATCGCAACCCACAACTACTGCTTTCGAAAATTTACTCCGCAAAATACGGTACTTCACTTCATCTACGGGATAAGCTCCCTCGTTCTTACTTTGGCACAGCTTCTTGGGGTTGGCGCAGCATTCATTTGGGGTGTCATTTGGTTCAGTTGGGGCTGAGATGGAAAATTGGTAATGGTTCTAAAATTCCGATACTATCCGACAATTGGCTCCAGTCTAGTACAGATATGATCCGTGATGATGTTCCTTTGGCATCGTTTGCTTGTTTGAAGGTTGAGGATCTAATCCAGCCCACTCATATGAGCTGGAACGTTGGAGAAGTTCGAAGGATTTTTCAGCATCACACTGCATCGGAAATTCTGGCTATTGAATTAGGTTCCATGCTTGATGACGATTTCTTGTATTGGAAATATTCTCGCTCTGGAAATTACTCAGTGAAGTCAGGCTATGCTTTCTTGTGCTCCTTGTGTATGGATTCCCGTATACCTGAAAAACAGCAAAATTTCTGGAAGCGATGGTGGGCTTTTGATTTGTTGCCCAAATGGAAGGTTTTTCTGTGGAAAATCTGCCACCAGGCTCTTGCTGTCACCCATAATTTCCGCAGGTTCGGACAGAATTCAGCAGATCAATGTGTGTTTTGTGATAATGCAGAGGAAACAATGGATCATTTGTTCCGTTCTTGCACAATGGTCCAGCATATTTGGCATGCTTGTCCGCTCGGTCTTAATGTGACGGCAAATCTTCTAGTCCCTGTGCATGATTGGTTAATGGACACGATCACCTTTTTGGGTAAGTTTGATCCTGATCATTGTTCGATTGTTCTATTCTTATCCGTTCTTTGGGCCATCTGGGTTCATAGAAATGAAGTCTTTTTTAGGGGTTGTGTTCCAAATCCTAGTACTATTATGACACTTAGTGGGAATTTCTTTTCTGAGTTTCAACAATCACGGTTAAAACAAACTCATGGTCGCTTCCTAAATGGAAGCTTGACTCCAATCGGGGGGATTAGTGATGTCCCTCCAGGTTACTTTCTGGCTCACATAGGACAGGAGCAGGTAGCTTCTCAAAGTGTCATTCACTTACTAGTCGATGGAGCATGGCACGCGTCTACGAAAAAAGCAGGTTTTGGTTGGGTAGCTTACACTAGAGACCGTGGTACGTGTCTTGGTAGGGACAAGGTGCGAGGTTTTTCAAGTTCGGCGTTGCATGCTGAATTCGAAGCGGTTTCATTGGCCTTACGCTGGAGTATTCAATCTGGATATAAGGCGGTGTTGGTCTTGTCGGATTCTTTCAATCTAGTTGCAATGCTACGAGGCCAATCTGTGACTGATATTTCATGTAAATGGCATTTGGGTGAAGTGAGAGATTTGGGTAAGCAGCTGCACTTTTGCGCTATTTTGAAGGTGGATCGGAATGAGGTAGAGGAAGCACACAAATTAGCTATAGTTGCTAGGAAATCACTTTTAGCTTAGCTTTTGTTTGATTTTTATTTTTATTTTGTTTTACTTGTTTTTTTTAGACGTCAAAAAAAAAAAAAAAAAAAAAAAAAAACAGCATCCTTTAACTTTGGCATTGATCTGCAGACTTACCTTTTATCTGTGGAGTTTTCTCTACACAAGGATGACGTTCCATATCCACCTCGGCCTCTCTTTTCGCAGATCGACCACGGGATCATCTAGTGTAGGTGTGTCGTGGGGTGGACCATGGACTGATGTGGGTTTCGAGAACTTAATAATGCAGTGTTGTGGTGGATATCATGGTTATGACTTATGACACTTGAGACTTGGTCCGAGTGAAATAGACCAGAATTGAAAACCTGGAGGGTGACAAAAAAAGGCTAGTATTTACATGTCTTTGGAAATTTTGGAATGGATTCGGCCTCGAAAAGTTCGGTAGGATTCAATTTGGATCATCTGTCCCACTAATTTGTCCCCACCACAGCCTTACACTTGTTTACCGCAGTACTTTTATGCTGTCTAAAATTTGGTTCATTAAAACAAGGCAATGAAAATGTTCATGAAGCAAGATTCATTACAATTTAAAACAATTTAGTTCGGAGGTTTTCAATCAGCATATAATAACTCCGCAAATGTCTACATGTTCAAGAGTTAAAAGAGCGAACCTAGAGCTCAATGTATTTACAAATTCTAAACTATTGTCGAGAGAATTGCTCGATCGACATTTATTATTTGCTCACTGGTTCTGATTTTCAAACCCATGTATCATGTATATGGAAGTCTGTAAACAATATGTTGATCAACACACCTCCTTCGGCCGTTTTCAGCTGAAAGGAGGTGTATGTACAGTATCAGGTCCAGAAACCTGCACTATCTAGTATCTACCTGAAGCCTTGGACTTTGATCTCGACCCTGCAACGAGGAAAGACATTACTGAATTAGTTACTAGTAATGTAGTATCGGTGGATGTTGCCTTAAGTCACAGGAGCGCGCTTATGGCAACAAGGGGAACAGTAATGATCACTGATCAGGGACCTTAAGTTCGTGTAGCGTAGGACAACAGTATTATTACAGTTGCTCTAAGGTTACTGCCTATGACGAGGTAGGTGGTAAACTTAGCTGTGAAGTGAGTTCACGTGGTGTGATGACACAAAAACAGATTTGATAGCCAGAGTAGCTAACCTTTGCGGCCCTTGTCACGGCAATGTGGACTTCCACAGCGACAGCGGAATGCCTTGATAGGATGATCCTGATCGTCAAAGTCAATGCCATAATCCTGGATTTAAACAGACATCATTAACAGTCAGCGCGATAAAATTATCTGATAGAAATTTACTGAAGGTTGTTAAAGAATTCAGCTGTGCACATTTTCACTGACAGTCATTTTTTAGGCCCAAGTCCAAGAATTTGTGATTGCGGCACATGAATTTACTTACCCAGGTTAGCTCTTCATAGGCTTTCACTTCATGTGTAGTGAAGAAAGCAACCTGCCACAGTAAAAAAACGCAACAGTCATTTCGTGTGTGCTTCATGCAGGATATATAAATTAACCAAAGTTACAGTATGTGCATTAGAGAGAATCTCATACATGGTAATAGTGATGATCTACTGTCTCCACTTCGACAGGAATGTCAAGCAAGTTGGCATTACCGCATCTGAGTTAAAACGTCAAAATAAATTCAGGTTAGCACAAGAAAGGATACAAACTACCACATATGCTAAATTTGCGAAGTTATGAAAAGGCAGGGATAGAAGCAGTACTTGTGGTTGATAAACCTAGCGACATTTCCATAATTTGTAGCGTCCAAGCAAAGGGCAAAGTCATCGTCCAATATACTTTCGGAAGACCAGTCTGCATCAAGATGGATAGGATATGTATGCCTTCTGTTACCTTTACTTAGCTTATTTCTGTCATCCAGTTCATTGTTCGTAACAATCTCACCAACATACTCACATACAAAGGCGCCCTTAGGCAAGTCTTCCAGTGCCCTAAGCCCCCATCCCTTTCCATCAGCAGTCCAGAAAACCTGAAAATTAAAGCACCAAAAGATAAAGAACAATAATGAACGATGAACAGGACGAAGCCCTGAGTGCAATTATTCTGATTAACACATTTATCTGGTACGAAAGTTGTTAAGTGCCTGTTCCGGAAGATTGAATGCTTAGATAATTGTTGAAGCCTCGTGTTTTATGATCTGAGAATACGCTTCCGCTGTCTAAGCTTAATGTGTTTAAAGTCGAGAGTGACGTACACACTATATCCTCATTGGCCTCGTATAAACTATATTATCAGTACCAAAAGGCTGACAGTTTTTACTGACAGAGTGACAGTCTACTGTCAACCCTTTTTTTTTTTTTTTTTTTGTGAGGAGGTTGTTAAATGGCACACAGAAGTGGCAGAAAATCTGGTTTCTTCTATTGAAACAATCATAACGGAATTCATGCACAATAGGAAATGCAAAAGAAAGAAGTGCAAAAAAGGAAAGCTGATTTCACCTGTAATTTACGGGTAATTCCTCGTTGCACAACACGATTTCCACATTGCATGTTGCAGCCACATTTACTCCAACACTCCTTGATGAATTTTCTGACGGCATGACCCTTACATGCTGCAGGCTTCTGCGGGTTTTTAGCCCTCTCAATGGGGCAATCTTGACAATAGACTGCAGGCCTATTGTCAGAAAGGCAAGCTCTTACGAACTCTGATTTCAAAAGCCTGTCAGTTGTGTAGGCAAACTCACCATATGTTGTACGAGTGCATGCACAAGGTACTGATGAGGACAGACAGTCGCCTGAACAACTATAACAACAATCCTCTTCTGAAATCCGAGCCAAGGAGATGTTAACAATTGCTTTTTGATAGATAATGCTTTTGTGTATGTAGAAGAACTCTGGAGGCTGGCTATTCCCATGCTCATCCACCAGGGAAATCTGCACAGCTTCGCCACCCTTTGCAATATCATCGATGAAAAGCCCAGGCCGCCTTATCCTACCCTCTTGAACAATCTGTGAACTTCCAGGTTCTGATTTCCTCTTACCTGAAATTCCAACATTTTCAAGTGCTTCCACTTGGTCTAATTTCATTCTGTCTTGACTAAGTTCCTCAGGAGATGTCGTTCTAACTAAAGATTTGTTCGCAGTCTCATCTGTAGATTCAAGGCAACTATTACAGAGGTCTTCAAGTAGGTTTTTCAAAGAAAACGGAGCCCCAACAACGTTATGTGTTCTCAAAAAGTTTTCTTCCACAGCTTTCACAATACCATCTGCATTTAGTGTGCAAGAAAATTCTTTTCCACTTGCAGAGACGCAGCAAAGCTTCACATCTCCTGAGCTCGATGAAACTATGTCAAGTTTACACATGTTTTGGATATTGGATGCTGAAGCACATTCCTTAATAGCCCCAAGGTCTGCACACCGGGATAATTTTGCAGATATGTTTCCAGTTGAAGAGGCTTCCACCAAGTCTGGAAGTGCTACAAGAAAAAAACCAAGTATTAGATATAACCTAGCATAAACTCACCTTTCCAAATATCGTGAAGCAGAAATACTGCAAAAATACCTAAACTCTTCGAGGTAGACCCTGACAGAGGCATCAAATCAATATTACATTGCTCGTCGTCATCCAACACAATCACTTCCTTAGTATGATTGTCACCAGGCAGCTTCTCTAATTTCACAGGAAGAGAGACAGATACATCTGCCAGAACCTTGGGGCCTGAACATGATGCTCTTTCAGACGTAATTTTCCCTGAATCGGAAATTGCAGCAGATGAAAGCAGGCCTTTTCCTTTGTCCATAGCAGAACAAGAACCAAATTCAGTTTTAACACTCACTAAATGTGAGCCTGAAGCTTCTGCTATTCCACCTGACAAAGAAATAGAAGCATCACCCTCTTTAAGAACCACCTGCAAGCCACTACTGTCCATTGTAGATGATGCATCATCCTCCTCAGAATCTGTGTGCAGCTTCTTCAATGGAAGATGATGTGTGTCTAGATTCAATGGCTTCTTCCTCTTCATTTCAACTTTCTATACAGGCAGAAGCATTGATGAAAGTATTCAGTTATTATTCAATCAAATTACAGTTAACATGTAGTACAACTTCTGCAATTAGCACAAAAAGAATGAGTAAGTCGCACCTGGTCTTCCTCGAATATAGCATCTAAAAGAGCACGGTAGTTTTCTGCTTCAATGAAGCTCCAGTTTTTGTCATACAGCTTGTAAAGGTGCTTCAGTTTTGGCTTAACTATGTCGCGACTGATTCCCAGGGCCTTCATTGCATTGTAGGCTTTCTCAATTCTAGGATTCTTCATTTTTTGATTAGGATTTAATGAAGCTGTATGTGTCATTATATCTGAAGTATCTATCAAACTCAAAACTGCAAAATGCAACATTCGTTTGAAATTATTCCTCCATGCAAACAAAGAAAAACTACTTACAGTTACAGTACTGTCAAAATGATGCTATTCTGTGACTCCTATTATATAAGGCATGCATAATCGCACAAACAAGGGCCATGGCCATATATTTTGTATAGAGCACAGCCCGAGTTCTTAAATACGTATAGGAAACAATAATGTATTATCATAAGTTTCACTGAATAACTCAGTAGGGATAGGTTAGGTAACAGTGAAAGTCGAAAGTCAACCTTAATGTAGTTTATGCAGAGCTATACAACACAGAATAGCTCAAAATGAACGATCACCAAACAAAATTATACAGCATACAGAAAGAGCAACTCAATGATCTACAAAGAGTCAAGAATTAACTTTCTCTACACAAAGTTAACGATATGACCATCACTAAGAAGAACACCTCCATCCTCTACCTCATTACATTAGACTAATGCAAATTTCCAGCTAAAATATACGATTACATGCAAAGGCAAGTTCTCAAAAAACAAAGCAAACAAATGCAAAGTCAGAAACTGAGCATTTCGACATCATAATATAAGCAGATGACTAAACAGTTTATCAAAGACACATAAGTAACATAACAGCTGAATGCAGAAGCTTTCAGTCGCAATAAGCACCAAGAGTTCCGTTCAATCAATAGCCACACCATAATGTCATCAGGATTAAAACAACAACTTTTCTAACATGCAACTAGATAGAATTCCGAAAGCTAAAAAGAAAATGGTGAAAAGAAAATGACAACAAAGATGCTTGAATGTGAGCATGTCTTTGTCTCAAGCTCCTACTATCAAATGCTACAGAGTGAACTAATCTAAGACACACAGAGGTACAGTTAGTTTGTAGTTGCTCAATTCCACCACTATTAAACGAATTAAACTTGACTCTTAAGGTATCATTATACCACATTAATCTCCGTATCTCAAGATTTTGGGGAAAGTAAATAAATTTTCTTAATACATAGAAACACAAGTTTCCACCACCACACCTGAACACCATTATAATAGCAAAAACTTACTCTATACTACAAATTTAAGAATCATAGGGAATCAAAGCAAAATAACACTTCCTCCTATGGAGTTTTATAACATTACAAAAGGAACTACTATATTGTAGCCATAGCATGTTCAGCTAAACGTATACAATCACTAAAATCCGGAATATATGTACCAAAAACTTACTCAAAATGTGTCCCTTCACAATTTGACAAGCATGTAGAACCTGTATTAAGTTTTTCTAAGGGGTCATAACACAAAAGTAAAGAATTTGCTAGATTGCACTCCTAGACCACAACAACAGCAAAAAAGCTAAGTAAGGCCATATCCTTGGCCAATATGAGAAACAAAAACACCAATGTAAGGATCATTACCACCTAGGACAAAAATCGACACGAAGAACAAAACTTGATCACTACCAAAACCCTTTCATTGCATCAATTTATAACACAATTCGCGCTATAACTTATAAGTACACACAAAAATCCTCACACCATTCTCAGAATCTATTGTTAAACATAAACAAAATCAAAAAGAGCAAAGAAAAAAGTTGGGGAAACTTACAATTATGAAACCCTACTGACCCAAGATCACAGTGGGACCACTCCAAGATCACTTAGTTTTGGTCCCCCTTGGTACTTTGAGCACACACAATAAATATTTGTTGAACAACCAATTTTCAAAACATCTGAAACAAACAGAAAATTAAAGTAAAAAAACCAACATCAGAAACTTGAAAATGCATACCACATTCCCAATAAAAATCATCAAACTTTATATCATATGATTAAAATCATACAAAATTAAAAGTACCCACATCCCAATTTTCCTTAAAAATTAGAACCCCCACATATAAAGATATGAACTTGCATCATTACATTGTACATATTTATACATACAATACAAAATTCATCCCACATTCCCAAAAAAAAAATCATCAAACTTTATATCATATGATCAATATTAAAGTACCCACATAACAAAATATGAACTTGCATTATTACAATGTACATTATTATACATACAACTCAAAATTGCACAAGCGCACAACAATCATAATTCACAATTTTACATGTATAAGGTAACAATTTAAGAAATTAAAACATGGGTTTTGTTCGAAAGTTAACATTAAACAAGATCATGGTATTAAAAAAGTAAAAAAAGATATGACATGCAATGCATGTAAAATTGATTTGACAAGACTTTTACCTGAATTTTGCGCAGTAAATTTATGGGTTTACTGAAGTAATCAGTGTTTCTGGGTTTTACCAGAGAAACAGAGAAAGAGAGAGGGAGAAAATAGCGGGAAAAAAACAGAAATTGTTGGCTGAGATTAAAAAATAATTGAGGAATTTTGTTATTATTCATGTATTTAAATTTCCAGCATGCTACATTGCGAGTTTGCGACCTTATTGTGGGAGATGAATTGATCATGAGTGGAGTATTAATTTTGTTGTTGTATTGTTTTTTCAATCAATAGGAAAAGTGAAAGTTTGGATTTTGTGTGTATGTGTGTGTAGGTGTGTTTTGCTGAGATGGGTATGGGTACAAATCGAGTTGTTACTCACCTATTGTAGATGTGCGTATCGTTTTTCAGAAGGGGAAATACCTTGTCGGTTCTACTAGTATTTGTTGGTGAGTGGTGATCGATAAGAAAACGGGAACGGTTTGTTTGGTAGTAGGTGATCTGGTGAGAGGATGTAAAGGGTAAGGTGGTTAATACTCAATATTTACCTTTTCTGAAATGAATATGCGAGATTCATTGATCTAGTTGTTGACCAAAGTACTCAATAAATGGTGGTGATGGAATCAAAGTACGATGTTTGGTCGGTTAGAATATTTTTTTATGCTGATTGTTTCAATGTCAGGGATCATATCTCGGCACTCTCGAACCATTATCGAAATTTAAGGACCAATATCACTACCATTACCGATTTCGAATGAAATTGATTCTAGACTAATTATTGTTACAAAGATTATTTGTTTTTTTAATCTAATAATGAACTTTCTTTCTCTAGAGAATTTGTTGATAAAATTTTGCAACTTAACTATGAGCTATCACATAAATAAACACTACATGAAAGGTAACTCACTTCACATGTTATTGTTTGTTCCACTTAATTGTTAGTTGCCATACTATTCTTTTTAGAACTTTCCATATGTTTTTTTTAGAGGAAGAATTTTCCATATGTCTAAGCGATTCATTTATTCTAAGTAACAAGAAATATTTCTAGGGCACATAGAAGTACATGCTTTGTATAATAATTCTATAGAATCGTTATATATGATCTGATAGCTCTCACTATAAGTTTTTATGGTGTATGGAGCTAATTAAGGAACGACCATGGCAATCACATAGAATGTATGGTAATATTATGCATTAGAAGTTTCATTCGTAACTGGCCTAGTGAAAGAAGAATAGTGGAGAAGGCACAAATGATCCTTTTATTACCATGTATATAAATTTTTCGTTCTTTAAAGTAATAGTTTTCTTTCTAACTCATTTACATCATTATCGGAGTGCATATCATACTATCATCACAATTCATAATCATTAACTGAATCACCCCCCCCCCCCTCTCTCGCTCTCTCACACACACACATCATCGTTCACGCGACTACTCAACCGAAAAGAAAGCACTTGCCTCATTGCTGCCCTAAAACATCTTTCATGACATATATTTGTCACTCCTTCGCCCCTACAAATTCTCTCTCTCTCTCTCTCTCTCTCTCTCTCTCTCTCTCTCTCCCCCACGCGACTACTCAACCAAAAAGACCCACGCGACTACTCATTTAAAAATAAAAGAGTAACCTCATTGGTGCCCCCTTACATATCCTTCATCAAATAAACAAGTATTTGTCACTCATTCACCTCCACAAGTAATCGAAAAGAGAAGGCTTACCTCATCGGTGCCCAAACACAACATTCATCACATATATGTGTCATTCCTTTTCGCCTCTACAAAGAAATGCTGCCTATATAAATTGCCCTCAGGCACATGAATGTGATTTGTGTAATTTTCAATATGTGTTTGTTACCTCATTTAATAAGTGGTATCAAAACCTTTAGTACAGTCCAACCAAAGCCAAGTAGGGTTTTATATTACTTGTTCGCAACGGCATATATGACGAACAAATGCTACCTGTATATATTGCCCTCGGGCGTATACATGCATGTTCATATGTGTAATTTTCAATATGTGCACGTTATCTCAGTTAATAAGTGATATCAAAACCTTTATTCCGATCCAACCAAAGCCATGTAGGGTTTTTATTAAATTACTTGTTTGCAACGACATTTGATGAAGTTTTAAATTTCGCGCCGTTTCCTTTCAAAAACATGTTTTCTCATATAGTAACAAATTGTGGGTTTACACACACACACACACAAAAAACTCCTCCTAAGATCTTCTTAAGAATGATGTTGATAGATCGAATATTTTACAAAAAAGTTAAAAATTGAAACTCAATAAAATAAACTCTAAAACCATAAACATGTGTCTCTCATAGTTACACTTGTATCAAATCAATATTATTTTGTAAAGAAAAAGAAGAATATTTTTAGATAAAACCCAAATTATCTTGTGAAAGGTTAAAACTTGGACAAGACTATTTATATTTGGTCTAAACATATGAAGAAAAAAAAATCAATCCAAATGGAAACCGATCATAAAACGTGACGATCATTTGCAAGATCCCCAAATGATCTTGTTTGTTAGATCGTCAACGTTAGGATTGGACTTATCTGGATACGTGAAAAACAATTCAATTCAAATGTGAACGATCTCGATTAATTAAATCTCAAAAATTCAAAAATCAATTTTTTTTTTGCTGAGGAAACCTATAAAAGTGCAATTTTTTTTCCGACTCTCTATGTGTGCTATACAACTAGAGTTTCTTATATTCTAAAACACTATCAAAAATTAATTTACAAAGCGGATTGGTGAGATTTTATCTATATATCAAATAAAAAGTCGAAGACATACGGTAAGACAGAAAATCCGTTGCACGACAACCTATATAGACATAAATCACTCATAACAACTTAACAAGGAAGAATCACCACCGATTACTCTAAAGGAGCATCAAACGGTGTCAAAACTCTATAATTAGGCGCCAAAATCCATGATTTGCTCAATTTTCACCATGGATTTGACTTTGAGAATAAATTAATGTATGGCGGCTTGGCAAGCAATGCCATAAGATTATGAGTTGATTGAAACTAACATACCTGCTGCTCTTAACCTTCTCTCCTCAAGTTTGATGTCTTTGATCCTTAGACTTGTGTTTCTTGAACTCTTTATTTTTTTTTTTAAAATAAAACTAGTTAATTTTTTTTTTTTTTTTTGAGAAACTAGAAAAAAAAATATAATGCTTGTGAAAATAGTTATATGCCTTTTTATAATGAAAAAAAATATAACCCTAATTTTTTCATAATGAAAGCAAGTATTATAACCCTAAAACTACTTATGGAGGCGGACTTTTATGGAATATAATCGCAGTTGATATCGATTATACCTATTGGATAGCGATTGTATTTAAGGTGGAAAACTTACTATAAATATTTATTATTATTGTGATTTGTACCATAAATTAGTTCAATATTAACAAACTAAATATTGTTGTGATTTTCAATTACCTTAATTAATTGATCTAAATTAGTAAATAAATTTTATCATGTTTATGACCTACCCTAATTCATTACTTTTATATTTATATAAATGGTTGAATATTTGAGTTCTCATGACTAGAGTTGGCAGTGGGCTAGGCCGTGCTTCGTGTTGGGCCGGACTGGCTATCGGGTCACCCGCGACCCGTATTGCCAGCTCTACCCATGAGACCCTCACTCCCATGTGAACAATGGGTTCTCTCACCCATGTGAACCATGACTTATCACAAGAACCATGTGAACTCTTATTAAATCTTATAAAACAAAACACATCCCAACAAACCCAAACTTATTCCCCCCCCCCCCTAACTTATCCCCATCTCCTACCCTAAGCCTCCTCAATACCGCCACCCCCTCTCACCACCCTCGACCCCACCATCATCATCACCCATCGTGGGCGTCCCCTTTCCCCCCACCGCCGCAACACTATCTCCTACTCCTCCGATTTCTTTCTTTCTCCATTTTTGCTCTCCTTATTTTCTCACTTTCCAGCAACAATGGGGGATTCTAGCAACTTAATGTGTCATCACCCTCGCCTTTGACTCGGCCCACCACTTGTTCCACTCGTGGGGTCAGATGTTTATAAACACGAGGGTGGTCCATATCACACATATTCTAACACAATGTCAAGCGGAGAAGATTAATTAAAGGCAACAATGAGGGGGGGGAGTGATGGCGAACGCCTCAGACATGCTTAAAAGAAAGGCCATTTGGGCCTTAAAGAATTGTCGATAACTTTAGGTCTGGTTAATTTCAAGAATATTTTTTGAAAGTACACAAATATTCTCATAATCTCACTATAGACATTATTGGAGTACTTTTGTTGGATATGAGGATTAGTTCCTATGTTAGGGGAGTTTTTTAACTCATATTGGCACACGTTAGATATTAAAGTGTGCATTTTTTTTGTTAATATCAGGACTTCCCAAAGTTTTTTTGCTCTAATATTATGCTATAATGTGCTCAAAATTTTACACTATCTAGGAATGTACCCTCGTTAGATATCAATTTGAGGCTGAATCCTGTGTTTGAGAAGCTCTTCAATCCCCTTTGCAACGTCACCCTTTGAATCTAGCGTGCACGCTTTTTGCATGTTGTGGGAACTTATATTAAGTTTTTGGCTCAAATAATAATGTTTTCTAAAACACATTAATTTACCCCTAAGAACAATTACGAAAATTCTAGCGGTAAACTTTTTTTACCTTCATTTTCTCCCATTTCGGCCACTATATTTTTTAAAGAATCTAGTTTTTCTAAAAATATTATCTTAGTTATTTCAAAGCTATGGTTGCAATTCAACATGCTAAAATATTAATATATTGGGTCAAGTTTTTGCCAGAACGAAGGAATACATCATGTCTTGTGGTCAATTAGTAAAAGGATGTTTAAATTTGTTCTGTAATTTCAAATTTATTATTGTGAAATTGTTGTACATGGCGAGTGACTATCATTAATTAAGTTTCAGTTAATGTCTGATTAAGCTTAAAGTAGATCGAACAACAAAACAACTGAATAACCTTTTGTGAATTTGAATGATAATTTATCATTGCATCAAAGCGTATGCACTTTTAATTTCACTTGTCCATTCAAAAATTTAATTGACCGAAGCGTCAAATTTAATCTACTATCACTATTTATTCCAAGTTTCCAACGACAACAAAGCTTCTCTCGGTGGCACAAGCTTTTCTCTCTCTAGCATAATGATCAATTACCATATTTAAAAGTAGTGAAAAATAAATAAAGTATCTAGAAAGAAAAAGGAGACACCAATGCTATAACAACCTTGCGACGTTGTTACTTGATGATAACGCAACATAAGTCAACAGCTACAACCATCAATGCTATGTTCTTGCAACAACCACTACAACAACCTCAACATTTACCATTTTAACATATACATAGATCTTATTTTAGATTTCTTACATTCTATAATTGGAGTTTAAAGCCACTTATACTTCTTCATTTTTTATTCCAATATATAGCTTGAGAAAACGGATGAGAAATTACTACAAAAAAGACAAACTCAATTTCTTTCTACTCCCAAATTAGAGCCTCATAAATTACAATTACACAAAAAAAAAATGATGGAGCCAATTCATTTGCTACAAATCAATATAATCTCAGCTCGAGACCTTGCAAATGTAACAAGGACAATGAGTACATATGCAGTTGGGTGGGTCAACCCGGAACGAAAGCAAACGACCCGAGTAGACCACAAGGGTAACAATTGCCCCGAATGGAATGACAAGTTCGTTTTCCGGGTCACGCCCGGGTTCCTTAAGTCTGAAGCAACCACAATTGACATTGAGGTCTACACCCAAGCATGGTTACGTGACACCCTTGTGGGGTCCGTACGAGTATCTGTAGCAAGCCTCATACCCACGCGTAACCCAAAGGGCACGGCCCGACGGGCTGTTGAACTCCAAATCCGACGCCCATCGGGCCGCCCACAAGGGATACTTAGCGTGGCGGTCTCCGTGATAGACGCCACGCAAAGGAGCATGCCACTGTCCGGGCTCGGGGTGGCTGATGACGAGAAAGCCGCCGGATCAAACCTGGACTCGCGAAGGAGCATGATGCGGAGAGTGAAGAGCGAGCGTAGCTGGTCTGTCACGGACTATAACGAAGGTTCTCGGGCTGGGCCCATGCACGGGCCATGCAACGGGCCTACTACCGGGCCAGCGTCTTCCCTGGGCGGCGGGTCCATTTGCAACTCGGACGTGGGCCCGTCCCCGTCGGTGGTGGCGGCGGCCATGGCGAAGGGGCTTTACCTCCCGCCCGGGGTAGCGAAAGCCGCCACCCGGGGGCGGCGGGGCAAACAAATTGAAGATGACGAAAGCTCAATCTTACAATGGGCAGATGAGCAAAGTGAGGAAGGCGTCATGACGAAGATTGAAAGGTGGAGAACCGAGTTGCACCATCCAATGGCAGTGTATAGGAAGGAAAAAGAAGTTGGTGGGCCGGGCCCCCGATATAACAGGCGTAGTAAGCATACACGTGCAAAATCAGAAGGTGGGAAATTGTTTAGGTGTTTTGGAAAGGCCTATGGCTTTGAGCTAACCATAGTTTGTGGAGGGAACCAAGATAGCAAAAACGAAAGACATGGTAAGAATAGCAAGGGGAAAAAGAAGTTGCAAATTGCCCCATCTGATTCTGACTATAGTCAATCATATGTTTTTTAGCGATGATAAAATGGCTGACATTGTTATTTTTTGATGCAATGTAAGCCAAAAGAGGGTCATTTGCCAAAACGACAATTTTGACAAAACTATTTACCAAAACGACCATACCTTGAAACATTTTACCAAAATGACCAATTTTAAGAAAAAAATACTGTTTTTTCTTTATTTAAAATGAAAATTGAAGCACAATTATTAAATGAATAGAAATCCACCCAAACCCAACCCCTTACTCCCTCCTTTGTCCCCAACCCAATCAGGCAGCAGCCCCTCCTCCAACGGCAACCATGCATACTACACTAATTACCGGGACCGGCCGACTATCTCCTCCCCCAACAATGCAACCAGCCCCCACTTCTCGTCCTCCTTTTCGTCTCTTTTAGCCGGGTCACATGGGTTGGGGAAGTGGCGTCCGGGCGGCGACTGAGTGACTCGGTCAAGGTGGTGATGTGGGTGGGTTGTGGCAGGTTGGGTTGGGTTAGTGCGGCGGTTGGGAGGAGAGCAGTGAAATCGATGATGGGATTGAATTAAATTTGGGTTTCTTTTTTTAACTTATTGTTTATTAGTTGGAATAATAATAATTGTCATTTTGGTCAATAGTTTTAAGGTGTGGTCGTTTTGGTAAATAGTTTTATTAAAATGGTCGTTTTAGCAAATGACCCGCCAAAAGAGTAGTATTAAAGATGGGTTATATTGTACTCATAACTAACTTATCAATTAGTTAATGGATATATAGAAACTGGAGACATGAATGTGTCCTATGTTTGATACGTACTGGGGGGTATATAACATCCCAATCTTCTCTATGTACAATTTTTTTTTTTTTGGAACACTTTTGCCTAGTGAATTTGTTCACGAGGTTCTGTAAGTTATTTTGTCGGTTATTTCATGCTTGTTTATGTAGAATCAAACAGTTAATTCAAAGTCCATTCCCTTAAAAAAGAATTCGAACGTGAGATCATGATTCAGCATATAGATCAGTCATGTAAATTTATCTGTTCTGGTTTTCTTTTTTTTGGCAAGTCGTAGTTTCGCTCTATATGCTCTTTATTCTTCTTCATTTCGATGTGAGTTCTATGAAATTCTCTTACACAAAGTTAAATATGTAGATTTACACGTATCAAGAAAAGTGACATATTGTCTTATAAAGTCTAATCTCTAAATAGTTTGGGTTATCCGATTATCCGAATATCCAAATATTTGATCCGATACCCGATCCGAAAATTTGGATAACCGATCCGAAAATCGGTTCGGATCGGATATCCGTATCCGAAATTTTCGGATATCGGATCAGAAATGGATATCTATCCTCAGATGTTCGGATATCCGAATATCCGAAAAAACTTAAATCTTAAAAAAAAAAAAAAAAAAGGAAATTGGGCTCAGGCCTATGCATTCACAGGCCCATACACTCAAATGTATTCTAGCCGATAGATGCTAGGCCAGCGTAATGGGCCACCCTCAACCCAAAGGGCAAGTCAAGTCATCAGCACATCAGGTCATCAAAAATGTTGGCCCAAGACTTTCACACTTGCAGAGTATTTCTATATGCAATTCAACGTTGCTTTTATAGGGAAAATAGTCCCACATCTTGTGCTTTGTTCCGATGTGGGACAATTTTGGCTATGTTTTTCTTAGCTAACTTCTAAACATTTGTTACTTTGTTTTCTTGTTTGAAGATTGCATTTTATACTAAGTTTGTTATAAATTGCGTGGGGGGTAATTTTGTTTTTGGTCAATAATTGGTACTTTTATTCTATTAGCTAAGTACTTAGTAATGTCATGATGCTAGCCAAGTGGTATTTCATTATGTGAGTTTTAGTAGTGTTTTCTTACATGATCGCATGTTATCCTTATTTTTTTTGTATACGTAATGTTATTGTGCTAGCTAAGAAGTAGATAACTAGTTATGTTAACTAAATAGTTGATAATTTCATTATGTACAAATACTTTAGTTCTACATTCGAATGTAAAGATTATAATTTTTATGTTTATCCAAAATTTGAAAGTCGATAGGTTTTCTTTCCTTAAAGTCGAAATCCATGTTCAAACCCAGCTGGTCAGAGAAGGCATATGGGAATGATTCCATGTGCAGGTCATGTTCATAGGAGCGTAACTTCCACATACCAAATCCACATGGATCGAATCAAACATCTACGGAAAGCCAGAAATGAGATTTACAAGACTCATTGAGGGACCTTTCAAAAATTTCGGGTTTTAAAGGTCCAAAATCATGGTTGAAGTCAGCAAGTTGGCTAAGGTCGAGAAGGTGATATATTTGTCCCACATCGACCTCAAGAAGAAGATGTGGGAAGATTTTATCTATAAAAATGCATGGGCAATCCATTATTAGACCATGGCTAACAGAAGTGCTAAAGAGGCTGTGCTAACTGCATGGCCCAACATTAGCACGAATGCCTGTATTAGTGGCTTGGCCACGGACCCTCAGCCCAAGATCAATGGGCTGGTCTGCCAGGACCAGATTTGCCATTTTACCGCTTTTGCCGGCGAAATGGGAGAATTTGTCGGATATCGGGTATCCGCCCTATCCGATCCGAACTGGATTGGATATTAAAATCGGATATCCGAACCAGTTCGGATCGGATATCGGATATTGAGAATCTGTGTTTTTGGATTCGGATATCCGATCCGAACATGAAATTCGGATCGGATATCCGAAAATGCTCAGCCCTAATACAAGGATGCGTAGGCGTCTCTATATTATTACTATAGTTCAAATGTGGTGCTTTCTAATACACATTGTCCTGTGGAAGTCTCCAAACATATTGTTGAGTACATTAGTGAATGAGTCTCTTACATACACTGAAAAAGTCGATTCTAACACTTCGATATACAACTTTGTACTTAGTCCAGATCACGGAGTACTACTTTTATTGTTAACTTTTAAGCTAGCTTGATGTCGTTTCTATTTACTATCATTAGCTAACTCTACCTCTAACTATCTGATGAAGTTGTGTTCTTGTGCGCACACGAATGTGTTGGGGTTCGTTTTACTAATGAAGGCCACAGCCCTTCGGAATAGAGGCCCAATGCTCTTGATAAAGCCCAAATGATGTCTTTCAAGCCCAACGCGCCACATCCGTTGGATGTCCAAGGGAACGAAGGGTCAAGATGAAGGGGGGACCTATAAGGGTATCCCTTAGGGGTACCTCCTCCACTATAAATACCCCTCATTTCCTCCCTTTAAGGTCAACTAAGAACTCATTTATTACAACATTCATTGCTACTTTGCAATTTTCTCACATTCATTGCTATCATTTACTGCGACCGCACCCGACTGACTTAAGCTTCGGAGGGGCGTCGCCTGGGTAGAACCCGGGCCCCCTTGACTGTTTGTTACTTGGTTGCAGGACGAGAATATAGACCCCATCTATCCCAAAGTCGAACTCACACCAACAGAATGAAAATTATTTTATGAGACAAGCTAAGCTTAAACTTTATTTTGATTATTCAATTAACATGGTCAAACCACATGCACAACAATACTTCAAATTAACCATCAATTAATTTGCCCCATTATTATTCCCTCATAAATAAACAAATTAAAAAATTTGCCCCAATATTATAATCCATTTACTAAGATAAGATTTCTGTTCATAGATTAAATTTATGAAAGCTATAAGGTATTAGATCAAAAACTGAAATTGGTTAGCGATGGTTTTCACATAAACTGGATACATGAAGTAGTTAGAGCATATAATAATCAACCATCCGATGTCGTCCAGCGGTTAGGATATCTGGCTTTCACCCAGGAGACCCGGGTTCGATTCCCGGCATCGGAAGCTTTTTTAGCTTTTAAAATTTTGATACCATGCTGCGTCTGCGATACGCATAACCTCGCGCTTCAAGTAGAATGAGGGGACGAAGAAACAATGATTATGATAATCCACCAAAGAAAGACATTGTAGAGGAGACTGGAGACATGAATGTGTCCTATGTTTGATACGTACTTGGGATATATAACATCCCAATCTTCTCCTAGAAGGGTTACCTAATCTGGTACGCGTTGCGTACACGTTCTTATCTTTGTAAAAAAAAAAAAAAAGAAAGAAAAAACATCCCAATCTTCTCTATGTACATTAAATTTCTTTGGAACACCTTTGCATCGTGAAGTTGTTCACAAGGTTGTGAAAACTATTTTGTCGGTTATTTCATGTACGCTTAGCTTGTTTTTGTAGAACCAAAAATTCAAAATCATTCCGTAAAAATAAGGTTCAAAATCGTGATTCAGCACATAGATCATTGTAAACTTCTCAGCTCTTTTTTTTTTTTTTTGGCAAGTCGTAGTTTTGCTCTATATGTTCTTTATTCTTCTTCAGGTTCATGGATTCTCTTACACAAAGTTACATAGTCCCTCTTATCCACAATGATCTCCCCCTTTGATCAACACTTTTTGAGTAGCCATATTGGGAGTCACGCCTAAATCAAATGATACACCCGTTTGTTTTATGAAGTCTCTAAATGATATGGGCTAAGTACATAAAGGAGTCTTTCATAAACATTGAAAAACTAGCGTATCACGCTTATACAAGGATGTCTAATGAGTCATTATTTAGCCAGATTGGACCGGGACTATCCCATGACACATCTGAATCACTTCTTAAGCCACACTTAGCTACTCGGTGGGCACAACAATTAGCATCCCTATAACAAAAGTTGAAGGACACCTCATCGAAACCTGATAGCAGATATTGGAATTAGCATCCCTATAACAATTAACATCCCTCATGAAAAGTTGAAGGACACCTCATCGAAAGTTGTTTACATTGAAATCCATGAATCGACGTAAAATATTTAACTAAATCTCATACTTATTAAGTTGTTTTAATTTTACCGAATCGGACATAACTCTTTAAAAATCATATTAAATTAAATATGATAAATTTACAATGAAATAGGGCAACCGTGCAATTTTGCACGGGTCTACGACTAGTTGTTTCTATTGTAGAGGATCAAGGTTGGTCTATTGGTTAGGAACTCAACCTGCATGAGGATGTCTCGAGTTCAAATCCTCATACCCCCACAGCCCCACCCCCGCGGCATTAGTTGACCCTTTGTACAAAAACAAAAAAAACAAAAAAAAAAAAAAAAAAAAAATGTTTCGGTTGTTAATCAGTTCAAATGTTGTGCTTTCTAATACAGTAAAAAGTTTCTTCAGCCTCGTGATTTCCTTCACTTGGTTGTGTATCTACAAATCTATTATTTGTTGGTTATTTCATGCTTGATTGTTGGACCAAATGTTGGGTCGTTACCCATATTTAGCCAAGTATTTTGGGAAGTGGTGGCCAACTTTTTTTGAAAGGAAACATTCTAAACTTTTCATTTCATGGTTGCTACTACGTTATCAGTAGGAGCTAAATCTAGTACAGATTTGGGGTCACTATGAATTCACACCCGCCGTGAATACTCAACCGGACTCATATGCGTGGCCTCGTGGGACGCCTTATTACCACTACGACGAATATGGCTAAAAGTACAAAAATTGAACCTACAATTAAACACATCTGAAACTGCTACAACAAAATAATTCGAAGCATAACTCCTATGATTTTAAGTGTATTAACTAATCTAGTGAATCCGACTCAAGAACAACATTCTCCAAGCCATGCTACCCCGCTAATTGAAATCCGAACTCTGCCGCCCTTGCCTCCACGACATCGGGTTCCCACCTCGCTCTCACCTGTTTACACCCCATGCTCCTCACAGACCCTTGGTTGTTCTTAATTATTGGTCCTAATGCACTTATTATTATAAAATGTAATTTTAATTTAACAAGATGCCAGTAGTTATTTTATTATTCTTATAAAACGCACTAATTGTAAAATGCATTTCTAATTTAACAATATGCACTTTCAACTTAATAAAATGCACTATTAACTTATCAAAGTGCATTTCACCGTATTATTCTTATTATATGTACTTTTAATTTAACTTCACTAGTGAAAAATACGTAGCTTCAAGAAATTGCGGTGAATGGTATTAACAATGTTAGTCACCATGTGGATAGGTTGAGCAACCTTTATGATATTTGCATGGAGCTGTCAAGAGCACTACATGTGAGTGTGGTTCACATTACACGAGCTTGGAACAAGACCACAGATCTTTTGGCCGCACAAGCACGGTGGGCTATTCCACAAGACCCCATGAAGGGTAGTGTTCCCACGTCGATTGGCCTCGGTGATACCGTGGGGCTGGCAGAGCAGTTTGATGAGAATGAAATTCTCGTACCTCCTTGGGAGGTTGTAATAACTAGAAGTAGTAGTAGTAGTAGTTAGTGTTGTTTTTTTCGTCGATCACCAAAAAAAAAAAAAATAGCTACCTTTTCCCATTTTCTCGCTCTTCCCTCCACACACCCAAGTCCCAAGCCCCAAGCCACCCTCCACGCACCTCCCCTGCTTTGCCTCACCCACGCGGCCACGTCCCAACCTCCTCCGGCCATGACTCAGTCGCCACATTGTACCACCAGCCACCGCCAAGAAACTCCCCACCCTCTAACCAGGGATGTTGTCGTCGGAGGAGGGGTTGATGGTGGTGCTAGGAGGTGGCCGGTGCAAGGGGCGGCGGAGCTTGATGGTTGGGACTTGGGAGGTTGGGTGAGGGAAGGAGAGAGAAAATGGAAAAAGGGGGATTTTTTTACATTTAATGTAATTTAATTTAACGGCAAATTCCCGTGGTGCCCCCAAACTATGTCAGAATGCTCATGGTGCCCCTATGTTTGAAACTTGTACACTGTGGTGCCCTCGAACTTTGCACCTATAGGCACGTGGTGCCCCTAAACCCTCTAATTCACTAACGCCGTTAACTTTCGGATGTTAAATGGTGTTTTGGCACATAATTAGCAAATTTAATTACATTTCTAATAATAACTAATGATTAAATGAAAAACATAAAAAAAAAAAAAAAACCAAATTTGTTCTCTCTCCTCACCTCCCCCGCCGCCCCACAGCCCCACCGCCGGCAACCCCCACCACCTCCCCCCTTCCCCGAAATTACCACCACTGGGCCGCATACGGCGGCGCGAGCCCAGTGGGGTGGCTCGTCGAGGTCGAAAACCGCCCTAAGAGGGCTGTTTTCGACCCCAGATCTGGTCGCCCTTTTCATTTGGGTCAAAAACAGCCCTATTTGGGCGGTTTTCGACCTAGATGAGACACCCCACTGGCTCGAGCCGCCGTATGCGGCCCAGTGGTGTCAATTTCGGGGAAGGGGTGGAGGTGGTGGGGGTTGCCGGCGGTGGGGCTGTTGGGCGGCGGGGGAGGTGAGGAGAGAGAAAAGATTTGGGTTTTTTTTTCATTTAATCATTAGTTAATATTAAAAATGTAATTAAATTTACTAATTATGTGCCAAATCACCGTTTAACATCCGAAAGTTAACGGCGTTAGTGAATTAGAGGATTTAGGGGCACCACGTGCCTATAGGTGCAAAGTTCGGGGGCACCACAGTGTACAAGTTTCAAACATAGGGGCACCACGAGCATTCTGACATAGTTCGGGGGCACCACGGGAATTTGCCGTTAATTTAATTTTAATTTTTTTTGAAATTAGTAATGTTACTTGTAATGTTACTTTTGAAACTAAATATAGTTACTTTTGAAATTATTGAAATTAAAAACCGTTACTTTTGAAATTCGGAGAAATATTACCTTTACGATGAAACACGAAACTTTTGAAATCACAAACAGTTACTTTTGAAAATTTTAAAAAGTTAATTTTGAAATTACAAACCGTTATATTACAAAATGAAAATTTTAATTTAGAAACTTGGAAAAACGTAACTTTTGAAGTTAAAGATTTACTTTTAAAATTTGAAAAGACGTTACTTTTGAAGTTTAAGTGTTATTTTTGAAATTAGAAAGCAGATACTTAGAATTTGGAAAAAAAAACATTACTTTTGAAATTAAAACTGTTACTTTTGAAGTCTCAACCTGTTAATATTTAGAAAACTCATTACCTTTGAAAATAAAAATTGTCACGTTTGAAATTCGAAAATATGATCATCGGATTTGAAACCTATTCAAAAATCGATATGGCAAGGGAAATGCCCTTGGTCAGCGGAGGTCAACACGGTCGGTGGTTAACGGAGGCAACTGGTAGTGCTGGTTGGGTAGGTCTTTGGGTGGGTGGGTCTGTTGGGTTGGGGTAGGGAGGTGTGAGAAAGTGAGATACGGAGTACTAGATTCTACTCCTTTGGAAGGGGGAGGGTTATTTTGGTGATATGCCAAGTGGTCTCAAAATATGAAGTTGTCTCCTACTAGAATTAGTATAAAACTTAAAATAATAAATACAGTCAACTATTTTAATCTATGCTTTCAAAAAAAAAAAACTATTTTAATCTATTTTTTTTATTCACAATATATTATATCAAATGCTATCTTATATACTATATATTAAAAGCTGTGTTAGAGGCAACAATCACGTTCACTGGCTTCAATTAGGCCATCTTCCCGCAAATTATACCATGCTCCCGGGAGCACAAGGAGCATGGTGGTCCTCCTCACAATATATGTGTGGGGACCATATATTAAAAAATGAAAAATCATTTTAAGTGTGGTCCCCACTCATATATTGTGAGGAGGACCACCATGCTCCTTGTGCTCCCGGGAGCATGGTATAAGCACTGCAATCTTCCATGCCACGTGGCATGCCTCTTTAATTTCACGTTAAAAAATCATTTAAAATGTCTTTTATGGTAAAGAGTGTAGATAGACATTTCATCCATGGTGATAAATAAGCGACATTTTCCATATAAAAAACTATGCAATATTTTTTTTTACTATAAACAATTAATATTCTTTACCTTATTATTTTGTACCTTCCTTATAACTTATTTGGATTAGAATCACATCATCTATATTGAATGTGAAGGTTTTATAAATGATAAAATTTATTGATAAAATTATTTGTTTACAAAGAATTATAAAATGATAAAATATATTTCGGGCGTACCCCGGGTAGTAATCTAGTTGAAAATAATAGATGGTTTAGATGAGTGTTTATGCTTATACCATGCACCACGGTAAATTATTTTGCATCCTTACACTATGCACGGTTGAGATAAAGTTTATCATGGTGTTTTGGGGTAACTTTTATAATCATTATTTCCTAATCATAAAGAAAGAGGAGTTGCCTCCCTCATGAGTCATGGTTCCTATATATAGAGATACTTGTTAATTCGCTTATTAATCGATCCCTTAAAAAATTAAAAATAAAAATCAGAAGACGATGGCCAACATGTCCTCGTTGATAATTTTGACATTACTGATTATGGGGATGGTATTGGTATTGGTAGGGGTGCCAACTTATGGTACATATGTGGATTTGTCACGGAGTACAACGGAGAACATGGAAGTCCTTGCTCTTAGGTAATCAATTTTTCGCACGTAATGTGTTTGCGGCGTCTTGATTTTTTAGCTGATGTGATTTAATTTGAATTGAAATAATTTGATTTGATTTGATCTGAACTAAAATTATTGATGAACTAAATGCATTTAGACGAATTAATAACTAGAAATAGATTTGATTGTTATTTAAATAATTCTAATTTGATTAGATTTGAAAACATTGTTTAATAAGTTAAATCGCACCGGGTCTAATTGATTGATTGATTGATTATACGTATTCGTCTTTTTCGAGCGTAATAATACTTATAATCGATGAAACAAGTTCCGATGATGATTTTCTAGTCTTGAATAAAATTGCTCTCTTCCAAAAAAAAGGTTCTAATATTGTTGGTAGTGTATCTAGTTGTCTTAGTCACTGTTGGCTGAGATTTGCATATTGGTTTTGTTGATCCGTCTGTTAGATCTACTGTCTTTGAAGTTGCCTCTGAAAAGAAAAGAAAAACAAAGTCGATAAAAGGTGGATTACGTTCTCATAATTGAAACTTTGATGAAGAAATTAGTAAAATTATCTGATGTTAACATATTTTATGCTTGATGAACTCACCAAAATTTATATCAAACAATGCAGAGGGTCACCAGAAGCCGTAGGGACAAAGTTCGTAGTAGGAAGGGATCGCAACATGATGGTCAAACAACCAAGGAAATGGAGTCTCCAAGAAGATCAAGAACAGGATCTGCAGCCTATCGATAGGAGGTTAATCATTCCTTGTTAGGGAATACTTGATGTTATGTTGTTACTTGTTACACAAGTTAAAGATCTTTGGTCAAGAGATAATATTGGGAGATATATACGGAGTACACCGTATATATTAAGAAGAGTTAATTCATGTGGTACCCTCATGTTTTGTCGATTTGATGTGGTATTCAGTGTTTTGCAAATTTGTACAAAATACACTCGAGATTTGATTGTTTGCAGAGGGTATCCTAAATTTAACCTCTTATTGACACTGTCGACTTTTTCTTTAAAAAAATAATAACTCACGTGGTACCCACGTCAAGGTCACAGTACTATGTCAAAACACTCAAATATTAAGGATATTTGATACAATTTTGTAACACGAGAGTATCACGTGAATTAAATACGAGGGTACCACGTGAATTAACCCTTTGATAGTGTGTGTGATTCTATACAACAATGTGTATGATTCTATTTGGTGGTCCCAATTCCCACTACTCCAACACTAATTTAAAGATCACGTATTTTATTTGGGGTCTCATTTCTCACTACTCCAACACTAATTTAAAGATCACATATACTTTATTGATGAATTTGACTTTCGTTTTAAAAGCATGATTATTGATGACTCCACTAGATTCTTGTAAGACCTAACCCCCCCCCCCCCCCGAGTCAAAATACAGACTACGAGCATTTTAATTGTTTACTGGTAGGCAAAGATTTGGTGGTCTTAATTCTCAATACTCAGACATTAATTTAAACACGTATTTTATTAGTGAATTTAATTTTCATTTTTAAAAGCATGATTATTGATGACTCCACTAGATTCTTGTAAGACTCCCTGAGTCAAAATACACACTAAGAGCATGTTTATTGGTAGACAAAAATTTGGTCGTCCCAATTCTCACTACTCCAACACTAATTTAAAGATTACGTAATTTATTGAAAATTTTGAATTTTATTTTGAAAGCATGATTATTGATGACCAAATATTTGGTGGTCCTCTCTCCTCCAAGATCAATCTAAAAACCACATACTCATATTGGGGAATAATGATAGTAGTAAGTAAAAGTAATATACATTTGAGAAAAGATAGGACGGGTGGTGTAAATAGTATAATAGGACGGGTATAGTGAAAATAAAGTAAATCACATCATAATACACAAAATTTGTAAATAATACAAGTGGTCCCACATCATACTCCTTTTGTAGTAAAAATTGCACCATCTCAACTAAATTGTCAAAAATCTTGTTTTGAAGACGAGTGATAGTTGAACCTGTATTAAACATTATCATAGACCCCGTCTCAAGAGTGCCAATTTTGCCTTGGCTATAGGACACAGAGATCCCGGTGAGATTAGCCATATAATAATATTTATCACCGTATCTTCGAGTCGATGTATAATCACCATGGATTATGACCAAGTTATCAATTACAAACACGCCATCCAATGTAAAGTTATACGGCAAGCAAAAACCCTCACTTGAGAGAGCCTTATTGATATGGGAGTGTCAGATTCCCTTTAACGAAACCCATCACCCTTTAAAAACAAGTACCCGAAAGATTGCACCTATTGTCAAATCCAATGCAAAATGGCATCATCAAAACCACATTCCTATCAGTGAACGGGCGAAACATTTCCAAACCAACTATACCGATTAACCAACTTTCATCCACGTATTGAATTTTGTACAAACAAAAATTATCAATACAATCTGCGCGGGGGATGTCGGGGGCACCGTCACAATCAGAGGCGTTACCATATGAAAGTGGAGGTTATAATCATACATTAAAAAACAATTATTAAAAGTAATCCAATTGTCACTAAAAATCATAAATTAATACGACTAATTACCACAATAACCATGCTCACAATTGAATGTATATATAATATAATATAATATAATATCACATAATATAATATGCTTGCAAATGATTGTATATATAATATAATATAATATAATATAATATAATATAACATTGATGACAAATTAGTATAAATAAGACTATTTTACAAAGTAGAATAATGATGGTAGTAAGGTAAAGTTATATACATTTGAGAAAAGATAGGATGTGTGGTGTAAATAATAGAATAGGACGGGTAAAGTGAAAATAAAATAAATCACATCATAAAACACAAAATTTGTAAATAATACAATTGGTCCCACATCATACTCTCTTTGTAGTACAAATTGCACGATCTCAACTAAATTGTCAAAAATCTTGTTTTGAAGACGGGTGATAGTTGAACCTGTATCAAACATTATCATAGACATTGTCTCAAGAGTGCCAATTTTTGCTTGGCTACAGGACACAGAGATCCTGGTGAGATTAGCCAAATAAAAATACTTATCACCGTATATCCGAGACCATGTATAATCACCATGGATTATGGCCAAGTTATTTATTACAAACGCGCCATCCAATGTAAAGTTATACGGCAAGCAAAAACCCCCACTTCAGAGAGCCTAATTGATATGGGAGTGTCAGATTCACTTTACTGAGCCCAATCACTCCTTAAAAACAAGTACCCGAGGGATTTCACCTATTGTCAAATCCAATGCCAAATGGCATCATCAAAACCACATTCCTATCAATGAACGGGCGAAATATTTCCAAATCAACTCTACCGATTGACCATCTTTCATCCATTTATTGAATTTTGTACAAACAAAAATTATCAATACAATTTGCGCGGGGGATGTCGTGGGCACCGTCATAATCAGAGACGGTGGTGCATTGCTCATATAATATACACAAATTATTAGGTACCCCGGGGGTACGTAGAGCTACGTACCCCCCGCGTGGCCAAAACGAGCCCGACCCAGGAGAAAATAAAATCTCTGTCAAAATCAAGCGTGGGCTGTCCATTGCTTATTTCCGGCCCAAGTCCAATAATACAAACCTGTAAACAAATAACAAACAACCCAACTCTCATCCTCTCTCCTCCCCTTCTCCCTCCCCGACCCACCCCGGCCGGCCACAGCTTCGCCGCCCCCTATCCACGACACCAGTATTACCCCGTGAACTCCACCACCAGACGAACAACGCCGTCGACTCCGCCTACCATGTCATTTCTGCGATGCGTCCAACCCACTCTTCATTTTCGTTCTCTCTCCCCTCTACCCATACAACGCTACAACTCAGTCCCTTACCCAACCATTGCCGCCCATTTCCCGCCGGCGACACAACCTCCACGGTCTCATGTCGCCGGCGCCCTTGCACTGACCACCACCACTCGTCGCACTCGTCCCCCTATCCCGCGCACCATCTTCTCCCTCATTCTCCCTGACTTAATCACCATTTTCGGAATGATATGACGGTGCCGACGAGGTGGATGAGGATAGGCCAAGTGGGATCGTCGTGCTGCGGTGAGTGCTGGCGGCCGGCGGCGACAAGGTGGCCAATGAAAAGTTGGGGGAAGGAGAATAGATAGAGAAGGAGATAATGGGAAAGAAGAAAACTAGGAAAGAGAAAACAAAAATGAATCTCAACCTTTAAATTGTTGATCTAAGGGCTAATGACCAAAATAATGACGTAAATATTGGATATTAATGAATGTCAAAATGAGAAGTAATCAAATTTCACTCAATATTTTCCCGAATTTCAATGACAAGAAAATAGTGAAAATTCAGAAACAATGAGTGAAAATTAAAAACTAATGAGTGAAATTTGAAAACTAATGAGTGAAAATTGAAAACTAATGAGTGAAATTTGAAAACTAATGAGTGAAAATCCACAAACAATGAGTGAAAACTGAAAACTAATGAGTCAAAATTCAGAAACAATGAGTGAAATTTGAAAACTAAAGAGTGAACATTCAAAAAAAAATGAGTGAAAATTGTAAAACTAATGACTAAAAATACAAAAAAGAATGAGTGAAAATTGAAAATTAATGAGTCAAAATCCAGAAACAATGAGTAAAAATTGAAAACTAATGAGTGAAATTTGAAAACTAATGAGTGAAAATCCAAAAACAATGAGTGAAAACTGAAAACTAATGAGTGAAAATTCAGAAACAATGAGTGAAATTTGAAAAATAATGAGTGAAAATCCAAAAACAATGAGTGAAAACTGAAAACTAATGAGTCAAAATTCAGAAACAATGAGTGAAATTTGAAAACTAATGAGTGAAAATCCAAAAAAAAAGAGTGAAAATTGAAAAACTAATGAGTAAAAATACAAAAAAGAATGAGTAAAAATTGAAAATTAATGAGTCAAAATCCAGAAACAATGAGTGAAATTGAAAACTAATGAATGAAAATTGAAAATTAATGAGTCAAAATCTAGAAACAATGAGTGAAAATTGAAAACTAATGAGTGAAAATCCAAAAACAATGAGTGAAAACTGAAACTAATGAGTCAAAATTCAGAAACAATGAGTGAAATTTGAAAACTAATTAGTGAAAATCCAAAAAAAAAAGAGAGAAAATTGAAAAAGTAATGAGTGAAAATTCAGAAACAATGAGTGAAATTTGAAAACTAATGAGTGAAAATCCAAAAAAAAAAAGAGTGAAAATTGAAAAACTAATGAGTAAAAATACAAAAAAGAATGAGTAAAAATTGAAAATTAATGAGTCAAAATCCAGAAATAATGAGTGAAAATTGAAAACTAATGAGTGAAAATCCAAAAACAATGAGTGAAAACTGAAAACTAATAAGTCAAAATTCAGAAACAATGAGTGAAATTTGAAAACTAATTAGTGAAAATCCAAAAAAAAAAAAGAGAAAATTGAAAAACTAATGAGTGAAAATTGAAAACTAATGAGTGAAAATCCAAAAACAATGAGTGAAAACTGAAAACTAATGAGTCAAAATTCAGAAACAATGAGTGAAATTTGAAAACTAATTAGTGAAAATCCAAAAAAAAAAAGAAAAAATTGAAAAACTAATGAGTGAAAATCCAAAAAAGTATGAGTGAAAATTGAAAATTAATGAGTCAAAATCCAGAAACAATGTGTGAAAATTGAAACCTAATGAGTAAAAATCCAAAAGAATGAGTGAAGATTGAAAACTAATTAGTCAAAACCAAAAAGAAATGAGTGAAAATTGAAAACTAATGAGTGAAAATCCAGAAACAATGAGTGATAATTGAAAACTAATGAGTGAAAATCCAAAAAGAATGAGATGAAAATTGAAAACTAATGAGTCAAAATCCAAAAACAAACGAGTGAAAATTCAGAAACAATGAGTGGAAATTGAAAACTAATGAGTGAAAATCCAAAAAGAATGAGATGAAAATTGAAAACTAATGAGTAAAAATCCAAAAACAATGAATGAAAATTGGAAACTAATGAGTATAAATCCAAATACAATGAGTGAAAATTGGAAACTAATGAGTGAAAATCCATAAAGAATTAGTGAAAATTGCACTCATAATTTCCTAATTTTCTCTCATTATTTATCAATTTCCAATCATTATATACCACTTTATATTCGTTATTTATTTGTACTCATTAATTTCCAATTTTCACTCATTGTTTTCAATATTACACTCATTGTTTCCCTAATTTTCAATCATTATTTTTATACTTTCATTATTAATTTTCTTAATACTGTTGTCCTTAAGAAGAAAAAAAGCTTCCTCTCACAAAAGAAAAAAAACAAAAAAAGCTGCATTCTCCAAGTCCTACCTATCCACTCCCATAACCCGACCCTCCTCCCCACCGCCAATATGCATCCCCGGCAACCACATCCACCATGGATTCCACCGGCCACCAGACGCGCTTCCCTCCGACGAATTCCAAAATTCAAATTTCTCCTCTCATTTTTCCCGGTCTAAAACTCTCCGAAAAAAATTCAAAAAAATGAGAATTCTAGAGATAAATTCACCGGAGCTCCGGCAACAAGATCCGCTCTCTAACAACCTCTCGCAGCTGGAATCACTCGTCAAACAAACCGAACTTCTCTCTCCTAAAACTCCACCACCTCCCACTCTCTCTCCTCAGCTCCGCCACTCATAACTCAGCTGAGTCAACTCGGTCCTACCTCGTTCCTGAACTCGGTCAAGCTTGATATATGGAAGCTCAGCTTCCACCTTTGGAACGTCTGCGTCGACCTCTGCAACACTCGCGGCGGAAGCGAGCATGTCGACCTCCACCTCGCCGCCGCCGCCGACCTCCTCTTTATCGCGTGCGATGTTGACGGAGTTTCGTCTCCTGCGCTTAAAACGGCGTCGTTATATTACAAAACCGGTTTGATTTATTATGAGATGAAGAATTTCTAGCGCGGTGTGGTGCTGCTCCGACAACATTGTCCGGCGAAAAAGAAGGGGAGACGGGATGGGGATTAGGAAGGGGGAGGAGAGAATACTTGGGCTTTATTTTGATGTTGTGTGGCCTGATAATAATTTGGGCCAAAACTGTTGTCATTACATTGGGCTTGACTTTAAAACATAAACTTTACAAAATTAGGACGGGGGGTACGTAGAGCTACGTACCCCCGGGGTACCATATACTAATTGTATAATATAATATATCTATGTAATCCTGAACCCGCTCAATTCTCACGCTAACACGTGGCATATAATAATATATTATATTATAATTAAAATAACATGATTACTTGATTTATGAAAAATAGTTACATAATACAGTAATTACGTGATTTATAGCAATTTGATAAAAAATCCCACGAGTGTTTCAAAATGGGACTTTGCCTTTTGAAGGGTGGTTTTTCCTCTAATCACATTACAAATATCCCACGAGTGTTCGAAATTGGGTTTTAGGTTTTGAAAGATGATTCTCCATGTAATTACATCACGAATCTACCGGTGTTCGAAATGAGATTTTAGATTTTGAAAGGTTATTTTTCATGTAATTACGTTACGAATACTCTACGCGTGTTCGAAATGAGATTTTAGATTTTGAAAGGTAACTTTCCATCTAATTAAATTACAAATATCACAAGGGTGTTCCAAACATGATTTTAGGTTTTTAATGGTGACTTTTATCTAATTACGTTATAAATATCTCACGGGTGTTCGAAATAGGGGTGTTCACCGGTCTAGACCTGGACCGGACCGGACCGGACCCGCAAAGACCGAAGACCGGATCTCCCGGATTTTGAAACCCGGAGACCGGACCGAATACAGAAGGACCGGACCCGGACCGGACCGGCAATTCCGATCCAAACCCGGACCCGGACCACTCAGGCACTCACCCATAAACAAAAAAAAAATTAAAAAAAAATCAACAAAAAATCATTAAATTTAATCAGCTGGAATACAGTCTATAAACCCAGAAACGAAAAAAGAAAAAAAAAGAAGGAAGGAAGTAATAGATCTCAAAATATCTACTTTTCAATATATTAAAAATTCAAAAATCTAGCCATAGGTAGTTAATTAAGTGGAGATGGAACAAGATTGCCAGAAGAAATAGACATTCAAATTCCAAAATCACAAATTTGGCAATCGGGAATGACGGAGATGCAACGATGACGAGATCTGTTGATCGGGAACGAAGAAAGCGCGTGAAGAATGATGACGGAAGGCGGCGTCGGAACTTGGTACTCGATACCCAGCAGGTATATATGACGAGATGAGATCTGGTGATCGGGAACGAGGGATGCGCAGGGAGAAGGTTGACGGAAGGCGGCGTCGGAACTTTGTACTCGTCGGAGTTGGTGACTTTGGGATTGGGAGTGGGAGTCTGGGAGAGAGAGAAAAGGTTTTCTAGAAGGATTTCTACAGGGTCTCGGGAAGAAACTGAGGTTTCAATTAAATTTTTTTTTTTATATACAAATTTGGTGAGATTCCGGTCCTCGGTCTTTGACCGAAACCCGCGGGTTTTAGACCGGACCGGACCGGACCCGGAAAAGCCAAAATTTGAAGACCGAAGACCGGACCGAATGGTCCGGGTCGGTCCGGGTCCGGTCCGGTCCTCGGTCCTTCCGGGTCGGTCTTCGGTCCGGGTCAATTTTTGAACAGCCCTAGTTCGAAACATGACCTTCAGGTTTTTAAAGACGACTCCCTATCTAATTATATTACATATATCCCACGAGTGTTTGAAATGAGATTTATTTAAGTGTGGTCCCTACTCCTCTATTGTGAGGAGGTGCACCATACTCATTGTGCACCTTGGTGCACGATATAATTTGCGCATATAATTTGCGCATGGAGCATGGTGATTCTTCTCACATAGAGAAGTAGGGTAGGGACCACACTTGAATAAATTTCAAATTATTAAGTCTGTACCCTACACCTCTATTGTCATCATCATTTAATTAAACCTATGTTGTTTTTAAATTCTCGTAAAATTTTTTGTAATTTTTCATTACCTACGTCTATGTGGACTAGAACTTATAATCGATTCCGACATTCCGTATTGTATACATAGTGTTTGATATGTGAACCATCGAACTCCATGCATTGCATCAAGAAGATTTATTCGCATCTTATCACATCCCTCACTTCCCTAGGATTGAAGTCATTGAATTCCTATTACTATTCGGAAAAAGACATTGATCCAATAAATATTAGTACATACTACAAAATCCAATAATTGCTTTTTTATCCCATAAAATTCATCTCATAATCTTACACACAAGTAAACATCAAGCTTAATAAAAGTGGGACCCCTCAAAGAAAAAGTATACTCCAACTCCACTTCAAAGTTCAAACAAGACCAACTCAATGATCATATAAAATCTAAGAATCAAGCAACCAAAAAAAGCAAAGACACCATTCTGTTTTCCCTTTTTCCTTTGATTTTATTTTCTACTTTGATCACTTTTTTTGTTGTTGATTTTTTCTTCTCAAACTTCATTTACAATTATATGAACCCATAAATCTTTTCAACTTCTTCAAATAAATATAATTTTTGGTGGCTAATTAATAAATAATATTATCCCATTTTCTCTCTCTTTTTTCCCACCATTACCCACCAACTTTTGAGGGAAGAAGAGGGCAATTTTTGGAATTCTGAATTCTGGGTTTTGGTGGGATTTTTGCCAAGTTTGATTTTGTAAAAAAATCAAACTTTTTTTATTAAGAATTTTACTATTTTTGGAAAGTTTGAAGATGTTGGGGTGTGATTGTTTCTACTGGAGCAAAAATACTGAGTTGCATGAAGAAGAAGCAACACCTGAACCCTTTTCTCTGCCTGCTCCTCTTCCACAGTGGCCTCAAGGTAAATTTCTTACTATTTATAGCTTGTTTTTATGGTTAATTTCAAGTTTTTTTGTTGGGTGTTCTAAATTTAGTATGTTTTGAGGTATATTGAGTGAGAAATCACTGAAATTTGTTGAAAGATTGTATCTTTATGTGATTTACTGAAATGGGGTTTGTTAATTCATGCTTATTAAATGGTAAATTAGTGGGAAAATGATGAAAGAATTGAACTTTTATTAATCATAAGCTTAATTACATCATTAATTGGGGTTTTTGTACTTTTAATTTGTGTTGAAGGGACAGATTCTGACATGATAAACTGAAGAATAAGATTAAGGATGTTATCTTGTCCAATTAAGTAATACGGAGTATTATTAGTACTTCAAACAAACATTTGATTGTGTGTTTTATACGTATTATGTTTGTCCGTACAAATTAGATTCTATAATTTCTCCTTGATTTTGTGATTTTGGGAGTATTAATCAGTTTGACTAGATTTTGTGTTGTAATCAGTTGACAATTCCTTATTTTTTGTTTGTTTTAATGTCACATTTTCTCAATTATTAATGTTTGTCTTCAAGTAAAACTTCAAAGTTGTTGATTCCAATTTGTTTCCTATGATAATGACTCTCATAGAAATGCCAAGTCCAAATTGTATGTATGTTTGTTTGTAGCGTGAAGTTCACATAATTACACCCATTGAAATTTCAATCCCATAGTATGTTTGTTTCTGTAGTAAATTCCATGATTCTCACCTAAATTCAATGTCCTAATAATTGGAGATTTGTTGTTGATTATTCTAATTCCTGGTAATGGTGACTTATTTTTGGTTCATATGGTAGATTATATCTTGTAGTAGTAAGGGTAACTTTTATGCCGAAAAATACCATCTTGCCTTGACATATGCGACATGGACTAATGCTTGGTATGATGAGTGATATAATATTGGTCAGGCGATATGAAGTCTGTCTTTTGTGCTAATGATCCATATGGAAAACTGTTACTACTTTGTCAGGTGGAGGATTTGGCACTGGGAGAATACGCCTTGGAGAACTAGAGGTAGCTCAGATTACCAAATTTGAATGTGTTTGGGGTTGCAGTCCTTCGCGCAAGAAAGCAAAAGGTGTCAAATTTTACAAACCTGTTGCCATCCCTGATGGATTCTTTTGTCTTGGTCATTATTCCCAATCTAAAGATCTTCCCTTGAGGGGTTTTGTTCTTGTAGCACGTGAGGTGGATGAGGTTGTGTCGGACTCTTTACACAGAAAGGGGTCATTAGTTCTTCCTGCCCTAGAGAAACCAAGAAATTATTCATTGGTTTGGAGCGCAGATTCTCAACACCATGGACCTGGTTATATTTGGTTACCTAATGCTCCAACAGGCTATAGAGCTATGGGATTTCTGGTCACTGATACACCAGCCGAGCCTTCTGTTGATGATATTAGATGTGTTCGATTCGATTTGACAGAGACGTGTGAAGCTTGTGATCTGATTTCAGACACTGATTTTTGGGTTTGGAACTCAAGACCTTGCAGAAGGGGAATGTATGGAAGAGGGGTTTCAGTAGGAACATTCTTTTGCAGTACATATGTAACTTCGGAAGATGATGTTTTAACCACCGCTTGTTTGAGAAATCAAGATCCTACAGGACCCGCAATGCCTAATTTAAACCAAATTCATGCAATTATTCAACATTATGGACCAACTCTGTACTTTCATCCTGATGAGATATATATGCCCTCTTCAGTGCAGTGGTTTTTTGACAATGGGGCGCTGTTGTACAAGGATGGCAATAGTGATGGTGAGCGCATAGATTCGAAAGGTTCATTGTTACCTGGGGGTGGTTTCAATGATGGGAGATTTTGGATAGATTTACCAAAGAATGATGACAAACGGGATCAGGTCAAGCGTGGGAACTTGGAGAGTGCAGAGTTGTATGTTCATGTAAAACCAGCATTGGGTGGCACTTTCACGGATATAGCCATGTGGATATTTTGCCCCTTCAATGGTCCAGCAACCCTTAAAGTTGGACTGGCTAACATTTCATTGAACCGAATAGGCGAGCATGTCAGTGACTGGGAACATTATACTCTACGTGTAAGTAACTTTAACGGAGAACTCTGGAGCATTTACTGCTCTGAGCATAGCGGTGGCAGGTGGGTTGATGTAAGTGATTTAGAGTATATCAATGGAAACAAGGCAATTGTTTATGCATCCAAAGATGGACATGCCAGTTATGCGCATCCAGGAACATACCTCCAGGGGTCATCAAAGCTTGGGATGGGAGTCCGAAATGATGTTGATAAAAGCAAATTCTTTGTGGACTCTAGCACTAAGTACAAGATCATTGCTGCGGAATATCTTGGTCTCACTGTTGAGGAACCGAGTTGGCTCCAGTACATGAGAGAATGGGGGCCAACAGTTATGTATGACGCGTTCTCTGAATTAGACAAAATAATTAATCATCTCCCAGTGTTCTTCCGGTTCTCAGTGGAGAACATCTTGGAACTCTTTCCGACTGAGCTTTATGGGGAGGAAGGACCAACAGGACCTAAAGAGAAAGATAACTGGTTTGGTGATGAGAGATGGTGACTACTGTCCTCGACTTAGCACAAGTCCTTCTTGGAGCTGTAACAACAGTCATCTCCTTCGATGTTGTAAATTAATTTCCCACAGATTTTTAAGAGACTGCATAGGCTTCACAGCAATACTGGAGTGGCGTGGAGTAAATTCTGTATCGACTGCATGCATACTCCAAAGTAGCCACAAGAGACATGCAAGCCACGCTATTCATTCCGATCTGAGAGAAGTATTGATGAATATGATGATGCAGCTGTTATCATGGTTGTTATCATGAGGAGGTATCAAGTGTCTAAGTTTGTTGTATACTGATCTGATAATATAGAAGTTTATCACTGTTATTATTTGTCAACTGTCAATTCTGTAGACCTAAACCTGTACCAGTTTATACTGTAAGCAGTAAGTTGGTAAACTGTTCCAGTTGATTACTTAACAGATTTTGCCTGCCTCCCAGCTTGCTTCCTTTCGTTTGGACTACTAATGTTGTATCCTACTTCTCCCTCCGTTCATTTACCAAGCAAATGATTCTTGTGATCGATATCATCTAAATTTCTTGTTTTTCTTGGACCAAAAACAAGAAAAATCAATTTGAGTAATGTGAGTAGAATTAGTATGGTAGTCGATAGTATTTCGAATAATTATGAATCTTAACTAAGAAGGGTACAATTTCCCGCTTTTTTTGTTGTTAACATTCGGTTGTTATATGTGAGAGAATTTCAAACCAAGCGGCAAGTGCTAACCATCAAAAGAAACGGACGTTGTTTACCAAACATGAAACAAAGAGATAAAGATCAGAGGATGACTGAAGGGCTTTGTCAGACGATATAGTATTCATTACAGTTAGATACATGCATCAGCCCAAATTACATAGCCACACACAACATCAAACGTAGAAGCAAAAACTTCGAAAAATATCGTCCAAACTAAGTGTACCTATCACCTTAGTGGAAAAGACACACGTGCATGATACATACTTACATACATACTTACATATACATACTCTCGATAAGATCATCTTATCCAAGTGTTTTTTTCTTAAAAACCGTCTCTGAGAAAACTAGATTGTAAAAGACAAGGAACAGAAAAATACAGCTATACCTTCAGAAGCTTAATTATAGGACTTTTGTCCTCATGCCAGTCAGGATTTGCATCAAGAGCTAAGCCCACTTCTGGTTCTGGGACAGCGATCTCTGCTGACAGGGGACTCAGTTTCGCGGGTAGCATTCGCATCAGAGACATAGCCGCTTCTTGGACAGTAGTCCATAGTATCAGCAGGGGAATCAGAGTGAACCAAATTAGAAGCAATATTTGCTGTAGACTGGACAAGTTTGCCTATGATCCTGAGCTTTATCTGCCCTCGTCGTGGTGGAAAAGTTTCCATGCCAATATATGATGTTGCTGATAGCCTGATATGCAGCAGGGTCAGTTTTCAGGTTGTAGTTCAGGAAGTTGGTAGTTAGAAAATCAGAGTCAGTGAAGCTCCAATTAAGTAGCAGGGAATAAGAGAAGTGCAATTATTTGAGAATAAAGATAGCGAAAATTCGAGAACAGAACCACTGATTGGGATAAGGGATCAGAAATCTCTACACAGCTTGAACTTCAAGCAATAGAATTCTGACAAGAGTGATTGAAACGCCTCCTGAGTTACAGTGACAGGCTGAGATGCGCATCTTAGAAAAAGGGCAATTCAGATTGATCCCACTGTAAAACATACTTTGTCGCTCTGGGATTGTTCGTTTTGGCTATCAGTGGTAACAGTCGTACAGTAACGAAGAGAGTATGTATCAAGAGTATGTGATATGATATGATACGATATGATTTCTACAATGTCATGTCTCAATATATTGTCTATCATAGATATTAATCTTGACCATATCTTGACCACAAGTCCACAACGGTCCACTATAGGACCATGACATTACATCGTTAGTTGGAAGCATCTGAATATTATCCAAGAAACAGTTGCAACAGACGGCAAATCTCCTCCTTGCCGACACCAGATATTAGCAAAACATCTGTAGGTTTCAATGGCGAAAAAGTTCATAAACAAGAACAATACTAAAAACAGTAACAACAAAGTCTTAGTTCTTGTAACCAAAAAAAGTAAAAAAAACAGTCTTAGTTTTGAAATGTAATTGGTTGTATCCCAAAAATGGATGAGCGTTTTTCGCTATATGTATTGCGCTTCGCCAGAGGGCCTCGAACAAAGGCAACATATCAGGGGTTAAACCTCCCCAAAGAACAAAAAATTTCATAATTTGATAGGGGAGGGGAATCAGGCCGGCTTGTAGAAAGGGCATCAGCTCTAGATATAGACTTCTATAAAAAGAAAGCTTCTACCTAAAAGTTCAAATTTCAGAGCAATAGCGACCTCGTCCTGACCAAAATTGGCGAAGCGGCCATGGTTTTTCACTAGGGATCTAGATTTTCCCAGCTTATCTCCCGACCACACTGCCCGCAAACGGTACTACAATTTGTTTTTATACCACCACTCTTCAGAAGTAACATGTGGGAGATGCCTGTGCATTTTCTGACCTGAACACGATACTTCATCTTTTCCACAGCATTAGCTAGACTCTGAGTGCTAGCTGACGGTGCTACAGGTGCAAACACACGGCTAGCTTCTTGAGCAGTAGAAGGCGCATTTAAACTACTGTCCGCAGGAACTCTACGCACCTCCTCCCACTCAGGAACCTTTTGCACTCCCATACTTTTTCTGAATACTTCCCATGCCATATCTTGCTCTTCTTTTGTGAGCTTTTCCTCTTCATTTTCTTGGAGCAATGTCTCGTGCTCATGGAAGTTCATAATCCATCTGAATAAGTAGTTGAAAAGACGTGTCAAACACAGTACAACATAAAGCAGCCAAAAAAAAAATTAACGGGATGCGTCACCGGCTAACTGCACTACAGGATGATGCATAACTCCGATATAGGAAACAATGGATGAGGATTATATAAGACATTGTAGGCTGTGATTTTCCAAATGCAAATGACACAGCAAATGAGGCTTCCTCATTCTACCTGTTTAAATATCCCTGTCACAGTGCTAGGCCATAACATAGCACAAAAGAACAAATTCTGAACAGAACCTCATAATATACTCTCTACACTGACATGACAACAGTTTGCAGGATCGTCATTATTATTGAAACGCTGCTAAACCAACTGATGCATGTACGCTAATATTCCCAATTGAGCTCATGCACACATCTTGTTCATGACGCCAGAACAAACATGTCCAAGGAACACTGGAATTGAGAGACTCTCATAAAAAAAACTAAAGCATAATGTTTAGCATGCAAAATACCTTAGACGATGCCGACTGAGTAAAAGATCCATCAAACTGTCAGAGGAACAGCTTTCAGGACAATCAGAAGCATTCTTTTTTAACCAAAAACCATCCTTTTTGCTATCTGTACCACTTGCAGTTGCAATATCATCTCCGAGTTCAGTTAATATATCGAGGTTTTCATCGTCGCAATAGTCGAAAAGATGTAACATCTCTTCTTTAGACATACTCCTGTGGATTTGCTGTCTATCAACAACCCTTGCAGCAAGACCTTCTTTCTGGACCTGTAAACCAAGTTAATTTTAGAAGGCTGCAATGACAGAAAAGGAGTCAAGGACTCCTGAAAGCTTATAAATATGGCAATACCTGACGCTTATAAATCTTTTCCTCTATAGTGCCTTGTGCTACTAGTCGATAGGCATACACAGGTTTCTTTTGACCATACCTGAAAAAGTTAGCTAATTGTTAGACAACGGTTGTTACGCAATCCTACACAGATGTATTACGCATAGACATAAAACCAAAAAGAAAAGGGCAGAAGAGGCAGCACCCACCGCCAAGCTCGGTATATAGCTTGAAGATCATGTGTTGGATTCCAGGAGCCATCAACAATAATTACACGATTGGCAGCGAAAAGATTAATACCCAAAGCTCCAGCTCTAGTTGATATAAGAGTACACTTCACCCTCTCATTCTGAGGGTTGTTAAATTCATCAACAAGCCTCTGTCTTTCAGAGCCTTTTGTCTTGCCATCAATTCTGTTTCAAGAAAGATAATATGAGAAACAGTACTTAGGAAAAATAAACCACTTTGTGGCAAGTAACGAACTGCTTCAATATGATCATAAATGCTACATCCAAGAGTGAGAGAAAGAGGGATGCCTTTATAGAACCCACGAAGATGTAATTAGTACATCTGTAAGACTAGATCTGTCATGACACGTAATTTTATGGCCTTAGACACAATGACATATAGCTACACACTCAAAGTATATATGTGGTACAATACTGATTGCAGATTTGGGATCCCATTACACAAATGCTGAGATTCAGGAAAGAGTTCTCCAGAACTGGAATTAATGATATCATATGCACCTTTTTCATATCAAAATATAAATTCAAATAGATCTGAGCATTACCCAACACCATTTGAGAACGCAACAGTTCACTATTGTGTTCTCACTTCTCAAATATATTTAGAATCGGACTTTACAACATTTTTTTTTACAAAGTAACAGCTTTTTTTAAAAAGAAAGCTAAAAAAACAGAAAGATTAAATTAATCAAAAAAACAAGCCTGGTAGATGGACACTAACCTGTACCAGTCCTTCCCCTTTTTCCAGAACTTTTCCTTCTTACCTAGACGAGGCACTCTGGATAAATATTCTTCTATAACATCAAGAGCTGCTAAGCTCTGGCTAAAGACCAAAGCTTTATCGCCTACTTCAGTACACATGGCTAAAATGTCCAGTAACAAAACCATCTTGCCACTGAAGTCAATCTCTTGGTGATTGTGCTGATTAAGAAGATTGTTCCACCATCCCTGCACAGAAGGCGACTACTGAGAACAACTATTTGACCATCAAGGGTTCAAGTGTTACCAAAAAGTGAAACAATCGCTACAGAAGTAAAGTGATACAGCGCATAAGAGAAACAATGACATAGTAAAGGCAACCCAAACCTCATTAAGGAAGCTCCTGCCACTTTTTTTAGAAGTTGATTCAAGTTTTCCCTTACCCTTCTCTGTCAAGAGCAATTCAATCAGGAAAATTAAAAAACCAGTTAGCATAAAAGGCACAGCAACATAATGTGATCCAAGCATCACAGTAAGTCAATATTTGACAAACATAGAGAGGATAGGCAAATTATGAGTCCAGTAAGCTTGGGTCAGAGTGTCAGAAAAACAAACCAGACATGAGCCTAACTCAAATCTCATGTTCCTTATCAATTTCTCCATTTCAGTAATTAAATGTTCTTCTGTGCCATTTAATTACGTCTGGACCTACTCCTTGCTATACAACCGCCTAAATATTCAAGTTAAATTGGCAACTTAGCATACACATAATGAAGTGGACTATTTTCTGACAAGTGCCTACTTTAACTCAAAATGTGACTCCATCTAAAATAGTGCTGCATAAGCCTTAGGAATTCAGACTGAAAGGCATAAAGGGAGTGGGGGGGGGGGGGGTTGCAGAATTTATGGTTAAGTAGGAAAACAGTACCATCAGTCGCCACATCAACATCCATTTCATCACTAGAGCTTGCATCTGGCAAGAGGTTCTCAACAGCATCATCTCGTTTTGCATACTCTCTTTCCTTCATCAATTGCAAAATCCAAGGATGGTTGCATATCTATAAATAAGAAAGAAAACATTTAAGGATGAAAAATTACGGCCATCTAGCGTAGACAGTTCTGAGCTATTCTGGCCATGCATACATTCTGAAGATATCAAATTTGTACGGAGTATTTCTTTTTCTTCAGTAGTTTCTTAACTTGTCCAACATCTAAATTAAGCACGACTACCTAGACTACCAAACTGTATAAGAAATCCACACTTTGACACCTACATTTCTGTATCCAGGTTGGAAGTTGGAACAGTAGCATTTTTCAGAAGAATCAGAACTGTCACCAATGCTAAAACAACAACAACAACAATAAGAACAAGAACACTAGTATTATTATTATAGATCAGTACTATAATTGCTGTCTATATAACTAACACTTATAACATAACTTCAATCATGAAATCCGTTCATTTCCAGTAAAGATAACTTCTTGGTTTGGCTTTGCTATGATTGGACTAAACTGGTAAACGCCTTGCACTATTTTTATCATGAAGTAGCAAATGGCCGTCCTACTTTAGTAAGGGCCATTTCAAGTTTTAATAATACTCAAAGCAGCAGCAGCAACAAAATGATCTGGGGTCGATTAACATGATTCATCCTCTGAAATCGTCAAATGTAGACCCAATGAAAAGTGGCGAACAAGTTTAAAAAGTAAAAAAAACACGTTTAATAAAAAGTTTTAAGATCGAAGGCGAAAAATCACATGAGTAAAAAAGGAAGCGAAAGGGGTGTGATAATTTACAAAAGTTCAGAGAAATTTTTTTTATAAAAGGGACAACAACAACAACCAAAATAATTTGGGGTCGGCTAACATGAATCGTCATCTAGTAACCGTCTTGTGTACGCCAAGAAATTTCGAAAACGTTGTAAACCTTTTAGGAGTATTTAAACACTTTCAAAGGAAGTTTTATAAAGTCGTCAAAATAAATAAAAAGGTTTAAAAAATATTGAAAAAAACATATGAACTTTGAACACAAGTTAAAAAAGTTTTGGAAAAAGAGTTGGGGAAACCAAACAAAGAAATCAAAAGAAGTCAGATTAAGTCCTTTGCATGGATAAGGTCTCTCCACACCGCCCTATCCAACACCATACTCTCTTCAAGCCCTAAGAAGTTCATATCACTTCTAATCACTCTTATCCAAGTCATAAAAGGGAAAACGTAGGAAAAAAATAATCATTAAATCCATTTGTAAAAGATAGGCCTTGATTACATGTACTCCTTTGATTTAAAAAGTTGATTGAAATCAACTTCTCAAACAAAAGCATTACCAAAATTTATATTCTCTTTCTTTCCACAGATATAAAAGCCTAAAAGGTCACTCTTAAAAATAACCATCGAGTTCAGCCATAATATGATTTCAAATTAAACTAGTGTATGACACCATATCTACAAATCACTTTCGCATTCTTCCACCTTTGGTGAGTCCAACAATACGAGTTACAACATTGTGTTAGTGACAAAATAATACCTGAGCTAAGGCCTGGTACCCAGAAAAAAGTTGCGTCTTCTTTAATCCATCACAAGAAGCCTTGGCATTGGTGAATCCATGAGCATCAAGAAACTTTCTATACAGATTCCTCTGTAATGAAGAAAGCTTCACTGCTATAACAAACACAGTTTTAGGGGGCAAGTCCTTCTTCACCACACTCATGTCCATTCTCTGGACAAAACCTTTTAGCTGTTCATACAGAATATGTGATCTTTGATTCATGATTGTCACATCTTCAGCAGTAGAATTTGCATGTTGGCCATTCTCTATAGGATTCTGAAAACTGTATGTATTCCAACATCAGAAACGCCATAACATATCCACAAAAATCGATGAAACAAAAATTTGTAGCATTACCGGTTACGAAATTCATGCATGCTACCCAGAAAACCTTCTCTAACAAAATCAACCATCTGTCCAAAAGAATGTAATTCTTAGTCCAAGAATACCATTGAATATCAGATGGAAATGCCTAGAATTTCAAGAAACAACAGATGCACTAACACAGTAATATTCCATTAGGTTGTTCTGAAGGGGGGAGCCTGTCAGAGCAATCCGCCGCTGGCATTTCACTTGCTTTAAAGCTTGAGTTGTCTCTGCCAAGGTATTCTTTATCATATGTGCTTCATCGCAGACAAGAATGTCTGGCCCTTCCTGTAAATAAATAGACATGTTCAAAGGAAAATCAGAAGCACTGGTGATAGAAAAAAAGACTCATATGTCGCACTAGACAGGCCATATAACGAAAATAATATCATAGCTGAACAATGCAGTTAAGTGTTTGCCAATCATTGAGCTTCTTAGATTGGTAGTTTAACCCCTGAAAACGTAAGACTTGGTTAGGAGCCTGTTGGTCGGCCAAACCACCTTCACATAAGGGCAAACTGATAATTTTTCATTAGAGGGATACTTTTGATTCCACACAAAAACTTATATCATTCCTTGCACGATAAGAAGCCAGCAAGTAGCAGACTGAATCATTATTGGCAAAGCTGGAACGTCACACTTTTTTCTTGAGGGAGGAGGGGGGAATGAAGTAAAGCTACAAAGGCATATATAAGAGGTGGTTTAAGAAAGCCATACTGCTCGAGGAATTTGAGATGACCAAAAATACATCAAGAAACAAAACAAGGAATGTAGTTATGTTCAGTATAGAGAAACAGAGTGTTTTTGGAGAAAGATAGAGAAAGAGGAGGAGAGGGGAAGAGAGAGGGCCCTCGCAAAGGGGGACAGAGTAACCCCAAAAGGCTTATAGTTCCACCACCCCTCTATCCTCCTTCAGTAATCACCACACCCACCTGGGAATCCCCTATTTCTAGTCCTGTTTCCATCACCCATATTCCAAACACACCCTTATAGGTACGTAAATAGCTTAAAAAGGAAGAGGTATATGTAAACATGGTAACAAAATGAAAGGGAGAGATTTTCCATTCTAGCATTAACTTGAGAAGAGCATGCTCGCTATACCTCCAAGATGCAAGTTTTAGAGTTCTTCCATACACAGTAATAGTGTAACGATGTGGGAAGCAAATAGCATATACAGCAACATATAAGTACCTGAAGGGCGTAGCAGATTTTGGTTCCTTCATGATTCTTCACATTCTTTGCAAGGGACAAACTTCTAAATGCATTATAGCCAATCAGCAATACCCCTCCCTTCTTTCTCCACTTATTCAACAACTCTGCTCTCTGCTCCCTAACCAGCACACATGCATCAGAAATTCATAACTCTTAACAACAATAATGATAACATCAATTATCAGCTGAGATTTAATCATGTTTTTGAAGTATGATCCTGGGAGCAAAGTTACATATCATCTCATAAGAAGCTACCAGGTAACAACTCCCACCAAAAAACATGAATACAACAACAACAACATCTTTAACCCCAGTGCCTTAAAGGCTCCCGCCATAAGGCAGGGTAAGGGGGGGTCCGATGCAAGCAAGCCTTACCCCTATTGAAACATAGAGAGGCTGCGCACGGATGACCCAAAATGAAAATTGCTTCGAGAATTGCACTGCCTGACTGCTACTTCACAAAATAAGAAGCACAGACAGTTTTATGAGCCATTTTGCTTTATTCCAGTATAACCCAAAAACCGTAGAATAATTAGTCGCCAAAAGACATGAATATTTTTTTAATTTTATTTTGTGTCCAACAGGTAATAAAGAAAGTTCAAGACAATTTAATGCACATACTTTTACAAGATATCAGAACATGTGAATGCTGCATTACATCCAAGACTTCACCAACTGAACAAAAACCTCACAATCTGAGAGACTGAGACTTGACAACAAAGAGTCATTCCTAAAGTTTGCAAGTACATTACCAACAAGCCAACTATGATAATTCAAACTCCATATACCTGACGTGTCACATATCTAACACGCAACTTCTCTGACTCAACACGACACTTAACTCCATTTTAGACCAAAAATATAGAGTAAAAAAAACAAAAAAAAGCCATATGGACACCTAAACACGCACTCGAGTCCACCACCTGTAGCAGAGTCCAAGGAACATAGTACGCCATCTCACCGTCAACCTCAACACATCGGAAATTTAAAAACGTTGATAAAAGAAACTTTCTAGCCATAATCTTAAAGAATAAAATAAATGGTAAATATGGTCAGACGGAGCAAAGAGAATTAGACTACATAATAGAGATACCCTCCACCCATAAGCAACAATGTCCAACAAACTCTAAGCACCAAGTAAATATACAGCAGCACATCAGCAATGAAAAACAAAGATTAGGCAGGGATGAAAACCTTGGCTTATCATCTAACATATAAACACGAAGAGGATTGACTTCTTTTGGCTCCCACTTTTTGAACTCCTTCCGCCAATTGTGCAGCACATTTACTGGTGCAACAACCAGTGCAGTCTCCAGACCCAAATCAACAACTCTCATTGCTGTGTATAAGAATGTTATGACCTACAAAAAGAAGGGTCCATGAACATTAGGGTAACAAAATATTTGAAGTGACATTATTAGCCAATTATCAATGTTATTTGCTACCATAATCCAAAATACCAGGATAAAAACTAAAGAGTTTGCGGCACGCAAATCTATAAAACTTTCAACATAGCAAACAATCAAGAATTATGCATAGAAAAGGAGGACTTTAATCAATGAAACTACCTGGAAAGTTTTGCCAAGCCCCATTGTATGAGCTAAGATGCAACCAAGGCCTTTATCACCAGCCTTCACATTTTTGATAGATTGAATGATGTTTTCCCACATAAAACGAATGCCGGCAACCTAATCAAACTCATACAGCTTAACATTAGGAAAGCGCTATATACCAGGACAAACGCAAACCCACGAGCCACAGCATAGAACTTGCTATATGGAATAATTAAAGATTTCGAACATTGTGTGGCTCAGCAGCTGTGTCATGCAAAAGCACAAATTTGGTACTTGGAAAACAAAGATACACTTAGGAGAAAGAACAGATACATTTCTTAATTTTTGAAGCCCTTGCTATTTTATTTTTTTACTCTCTAGCAACACATCTACAAAATAGGCCACCTACAGCAGTTTAATACTTAATTAACCTGGTAAACAATATAAGGATCATGTTACTAAAAGTGCACCCTCAACATGAATGCCCGTGGAGTGACCCTGAAGCCTGAGAGCAAGATTATGACACTAAAAGTGCTGGTATTGTTTCTGACACTGCCTATTTTGGAGAAAACAAGAAGGAAAAAGGATTAAGGATCTATAATTTGAGCAGAGAGATCAAACAGTGTGACGAGATTATAACAGTTAGCTTGATCACATCATGATCTGATAATCAATACCAAGAAAGAACACACAAAAGAAAAACTTTTTCCTAATGAGAAACTTCAAATCAACACGAATGTTAGGCTACTACTGACCAAACAATAACTCATTATAAATCACGCAGCAAGACAAGACTGCCAAGCCGGTAAAAGGAACATACTAAAACAAAATATGGCCACTGTAGAACAAGCAAAACTGAGAAGTGAAATAGTCACAATAACACAACAATAAAATACAGCAATGAAATGAACAAAAGATCCCCTTTGTCCCCCAACGATTAATGGATACAATGTATAGAGCTCAATCATTACGATACTAGTGACAAGAAAAAGAATGCATTGGTAATACACATACCTGATGTGTTTTCAACTGGGCAGAGATACTTGGAGGAATTCTAACAGCATCTTCACCTGAGTCCCTAACAACATTCACAATAAATCCAGTAATGGCGTCACCCAGAACTTCAGAACTAGCACCTTCAGGTAAACTTCCATCACAGGAGACATCATTCATCATCATGGGTATGCCAGAGAACTGCGCCTTCAGAGACTTCAGTCGCTCCTGTCGCTCCTAAAGACATCCAGCACATGAACATCAATTATCACCAGAACCAACAGGAAAATTCACCAGTTTCCATATGGGACTTTTCGTTTGGAACTACCTTTTGAGTACCTTTTTTTGGCACGACATTACCAGATAGCAAACCCAATTCTACATATTCTGAAGTTAATTGGCCATGCGCAAACTCAATTCTATACATGTTTAAATTTTTCTATCGAAACAAGAAAACAAAATCAAAATTATCCTCGAATTCACAACCCTCCAAGGCTCCAATTCTACAAACATTTGGGGTTATTGATTAGAAATAAAAAGTGGGCATGGCATACATGTTTTCTAGGATTAATTAAGCTATGTGAACCCCAAAAATATGAATTAAGTTTAATCATTTGTAGATCCAATCTATCAATTTAAAGGAAAAAAAAAAAAGGAAAGCAAGTATCTCTTAAGGTGAGATACGAAGTTGCAAACCCTATAACTAACAAGATTGGTGATAGGCTAATGAACTTACCTTTCTCGAGTTCTTGCCCTCTTCTTCAATCTCAAATAGAGTGAACCCTGATTGAAAGATAACTTAGGGTTTGGGTGATTAGGGTGTTGCGGGATGATTGGGTGCAAAATGGAGATAAGCTTACTAATGGAAAGAAATAAACCATAAAAAAAGTCTTTTGACCGGGAAATCGAAGGCATAGGCAATGCACATGACTTATTTGATGTAAAAGTTACAATGTTATTGGGTAGGTGTTTCACTAAAACATATACTCGGAAAGGTAGTAGCACAATACCGGGTGAGTTTTGTATTGAAAAAAATACCTTTTTAAGTGCATTTTTCATATTAGGTAGTTGTTCAACAAGGAAAATATACACATGGATTAAAAAGGTCTCCATTTCTTTGAGTTCTTCACATTTGCTTATGGCACAAAGTTTTAGAACGGAGCAGAGAGTGTTAAGATTCAACATGGGGGCCTTTTTCTTGAGAGAGAAAATGATGTTGATCCCTTATGACCAAGAAAGTATAAGAGCAAAAGATAATTCTACACAAGTCATTGGCAAATTAGGTAACGTAAATAATTTGGAGAAATGGGACGAAAAGGAAAATCTAAAGAATTCGTAAAAAGCACACACAGAACACTCCCTCCCCCCCCCCCCCCCCCCCAAAAAAAAAAAAAGAAGAAGAAGAAAGAAAACTGCTACAGATAATCTATCAAAAGATAAGATATACACACTTAAAAGACATGGTATTACCTTTTCCATGGCGATTTTCCTCTTCGTCTCCTCTCCAAGTTCAGTATCATCAATAATCCTTCTAATCTTCTTTTTTCGTGACTTGCTACCTCTGAAGAATAAGAGATGAATTAGTTTCCAGCATCAAGATAGAACAAGGCAGTCGGTCAGATCCAACACAGCTTAATATACCAACAGCTAAGAACCAAAACAAACAATAGTCCAACAAAGCAGCCATGAGCCATGTAACAAATAAAGTTTCATTGTATGGGTTGGAAATTGAAGCAAAGATAGAATCCAGTTCAGCATCATTAATTGCTAAATTGACATAAAAGGCAATACGATCAAAATGCAGTAGTGTTAGAAGAGTTGGGCTTAAACTTAGACGGAAAAAGGAACAAGAGCATATTTTTTTCAGATGTCAAATACAAAATATGGTCACTCAAATAGCAAACACTTAAATTATGCTGGAAGCAGTTCATCATGATTCACTTGACATAAGTAACAAAGCTGGAAGCGTTTCAGAAAGCTCAAGGCACTACAGAGCAAATAGAGTTGACTACAGTATGACTAGAAAAGGGGGGAAAATGGTAACACATTTATGTCACCTATCAAAAAAACAAGCCCTCAACACCAACCATACCATATTTTACTAACATTCATGAAAGGTAAACCAAAGCGAGCAATCAGAACAAATATTACACCAGAAAGAGTAAAAAATAGGTCAACCTACCTGACAGAAAGACCTATGTCATCATCTGAAGATTCTGTACCACTATCAGAACTAGAACTTCCTGAATCTTGGGAGCCAATAGCTTCTTCGAGTTCCACGGTCAGCATTTTCAAACGATCAGGAGAACAGCAACAACAGCGCCATTTGTATGGTTTTGCCTTCGGAAAGCTTTCTACATGAAAGTTTCTCTTTATACATGATGTACAAAAGTTTTTTTCACACGTCATACAATTTACTAAATCATTGCTCCCTCCGCACCATCCACAATAGCATTCGGAGCAATCATTATCCTGCCACAGAAAAAAAAATATTAAAAATATATCACTGCTGAAAGAAGATCCCGTATATACCACGCAACAGAAGATAAAGAGTTAAGCTACATCCACCTCATATGTCAGAATAAGGGGTAGTCAAATCGATTAAAATTAAACTTCGGAAAAACAACTGCAACACATTTCATTCTCTACTTAGACTGAATAGGTAATCGAATAAAACTCTTCAAAAGCCAATGCCTAAGCCGTTTCAACAATCACGCCCCTTCTGGCAGATCATAATAGTTAGACTAAAACTTTCGGTTGGAAATTTTGTTTGCAGTCCAAGTTCATAAATTTACCTCGATCCTCTTTTCAATAGCACATGTGCACTGCTCACAAGCAATTACTTTCATTAGTGGATGTTGATGTACATTGGTTGCCGGTTGACCACAAGCTGTGCAGAGGAACTTTTTACCCCTCTTTTGGGGAGTTTGATCAACCATAAGAAGTTGAGCACCATCCCCTTCAGTGCTAAGTTGGTTCTTCAGTTCACTGTCATTGAAAGTAATCACATCACTATTATCTGTTTGACTTTGAGCCTTTTCATCACTTTCCATGCCAGTCCTGGTTCTCATAGCTTCTGTGTCAATGAACTCATCACCACGTAAACGCTTGGAACCCTGGGTAGGTACAATAGATTGAGCTAACAATAGCTCAGAAGAATCGCCATGACAAACAGCACCATCAAAATGTTCACCAGCTTCAGAAGCATTACCCCTAGCACTCTGGGGATCAATCAAAAAAATACAAGTCAGCTGAAAGGTACAAGAAAAGGACAATGAAGAGACAGAATGCACCAAAAAACATTGATAGTAACATCTAAAGTTTTCTTTTTGGACAGCATGGCTCACAACAAACAACGCACACTGCACATCCGACATGGTCCCAACTCCCAAAGGCAGCATCCTTGATGAACTAACAATGTGTATCCTTGACTATATTTGCTAACAGTATTGTTTATTCTTAAATTTCATAAATTTATCACACAAACTTCAATCAGTAACTACGATAACTGAAGAGATTAAGAAATGGTAAAGATGCCAACCATCATACAAACCTACTTAGTTTTAACCCACAATTGTCAGCACTAAGGAAATAATTTCAAATTGTACTTAAACTGTTCAAACTGGAAATAACAATCTTAAGGACCTGTTTACTCCTCTTTCTACGCCTCCTCCTTTTCAACTGAAGCTGCAGCTTCTGATCAATGCTCACGTCATCTTCCTCTTTGACCTGCCATACATAGACAAGGTACATCACTTAAACATAACAGCCACAGCCCACCTAAAATCGGTATGTATTCTTCAAACATTTGTGTGGATCCCAACCTCTTCCCACTACCTGATCTAGCTTACTCTATGTTCTGTTTCTACCCCAATTGATTTTCAGAGATGCTTCATGTTCAGAAACACCGCAATCAAATAATACAGAACAGAACTGATAAGTCGGATAGCCTACATTTCTGCTGGTGTTAATTACAAATGATTGAAAATTACATACTGTCCTACTCCTCACAGTTGCCTCCTTCAGACTAAAACAACCAGCTTGTCATTGTTCACAGCACCATGCAAACAATTGTATACTACAGAACTTGAGAAAAAACTTGATGACAAAAATCTATCGACTGCAAATCTCATAGAAACAAGCCCTTACAATAAAATAGGTTTGCAAGAAATAGACGAACCTTTCTATAGTTTTTCTTTTGCTCTTCAGAAAGCTCTAACTCTTTCTCATTGGCTATAGCATCGGCAACGAGCGGATCACTTGGATCATCAACAACGTCATCAATCTCCTCAACCTTAAGAAAGCTTCCATCAGAAACCGTGTGGAATGCTACTCAAAAATGCTAACTTGCTAAGGGTAAGCATTGATTTGTTAAGAGTTAACTGTTAACAGACAAGACAGTAAATATACCCACTACTTGCGTACCTAAGAATTATTTTAACATTGTTTTTATCCACTATTAACAATAATTTATTTCTTCTGCTAACAACTAACACGCACAGGGAGAAAGAGAAGCTGACAGCTCAAAACTGACGAAACAAAAAGAAACGGAAAAAACATGTGGCCCCTAAAAGATAGGGCTAGGGTTAGGAACAAAAAACTCTGGCTGGAAAGGAATTATATGAACCTCAACAATTTCGGTGGGGGAAAAAACAGAACAATTGAAAGTGACGAAATCGGCCTGGTCCAATGTAAAAGACAATAGATTGTGTTCTAACCATTGGTTATGACTTGAAGTCCTCTGGTACACCCAACTGAAACATTAACTAAAACCACTGAAGTACATTACCTCATCTACACCAGGGAGATGGAGTCCCAAAGCTGCAGCCTGCTGAGGAGTACTTGCCAAGTATACTGAAGCCCATTGCTCGCTGCCAAAAGTAACACCCTTGGATGGACCCTCAGAGATTAGCTTATTAAAAGAGCTCCAATCCACCTCCATCTTGGTTGACTCCTTACTACTGTCATCAGCGGCTACTTTTCTCCCAAGATATCCACTAGCGCCTTCCTCCAGAGTTTTACCATGTTTACTGTGATCCAATGAATTTTAAGATCAGCCATTCATCAAACCAAGACCAGTACATCTTAAATGAAGAAATCAAAAGGCAAGAGGTGGCGACATACTTTCTTACGGGCCTTACAGTTTGAAGCTGCACTTCAGCATCTTTAATCGACTGTGAAGCCTCCCCTGCAATCTGAGATCCTACCCAGTGTGTCCTTTTCTTCCAAGCTTCAGTGCAACAACCATTTGGAGCCTCACTCTCAATCCATTTATAGATGTTCGGTAGATCAACACCAGCACCATCCAATTGCTCCTGTAAAATAATCCAGTGGGCAGTGATGCAATCACGCAGTAAGTGAAATCGCATTTGACATAAAGAGAAAACGAGTAGAGAAATTTATCTGAAGGGAGTATCACTTTGACAATTGTAACAACTTGAATGAAACAATTTACGACAAAGATGGCTAAGTTAATTTGTGTTCACAATGATAACAAAGTAATAGGTACAATGGTTCTGATTTAATTCACACACAGTAAATGCATAAACAGCAGCAATTCAGTGCATCACAGAGGGAATAAGACGGCCATATAAATGCTATCTGCAAAGGCCGGTATTAGTAACAAGCAGCTATTAGGTATCCATCCAACATGATGGAACAATGATAATCTACTGCACAGACAGAAAAAAAAAAAAAAAAAAAAAAAAAAAAAAAAAAAAGAAACGTGCTATTCATCACAATAGCAAGCAAGGTAGGTACACAGCTACTCACCAATAACTGAGCACTCTCCGCTTCAAGATCATCAAGAGTTGCTTCCCACTCTTCCATAAACGTGGCCATTTCTTCTGCCACAGCCTTCTCCAACTATCAAGGTGGAAACAACAGCATTTAGATGAGGTCAGCAAAAGACAACTAGTGACCTAGATCATAACAATCAAATGAGTACTAACATCATCTCCTCGGAGATTTTCCGACAACTCTTCTCTAACTTCCCGTTCAACCTTTTCCAATGACTCTTTTTCAAGTGTTTCTTGTGCCTCTGCTGCCTAAATATGAAAAAACAGAAGGCGAAAGCACCACATTAAAACACAAAATAGTCAGCAATACGAAACTAAAAAAGGAAACATAAGGCACAGAAAGATGATAGATACCTTACCCTCTACTTCGAGAAGGTCAGCAATTAATTCATCTATTTCCTCTTCAGTCAGAGGCGCCTGCAAAAAGAGTATCCATACCAAACTATTTAAGTACACTTAAATCCTCCTGAAATGGTGAAATTAGCTACGCCCACATTCACTTGCCTCGAGCTGTGATCCGCCTTCTTCTGAAGCTAACTCCGTATCCTCGTCACTTGAATCTTCCAAAACAGATTCTTCCAAGACCACGTCCACCTCATTTACCTCATCACCGGCTCTCTTCCGCTTTTTATCAGGTTTCTCCTCCATGGATATATCCTATATGTCTATATGTATAATGCACAAATTAAAAGGGAAGTACCACAAGCTCATCGTTGTTAGCAACGGTTACAAACAATAAAACAGAAGTTAAGAAACAAAACTTATTATCATAACAAATAACCGGATGAGCATCTAAACCCTCATCTTCAACTCAATAGCCTCATTTTTAAGCTAAGCATTATAATACATCAAATTGTGTGATTACCAAAAACCTATATTAATCACAATATAATGATAGTAGCACAATAGAGTAAACGATCTTCTTATTTTTTTGAAATCCAAAGTCCACTTTTCACATGTGACACACATGTAGAATCAGATGATCAACAATTCAACTTCAAAACCGCCATATAGGTTACACTACAGTAATAGATGCAATCAGACCGCACACTAAATACTCTCCCGTTTAGCTTTTTTATCATAATGGATGGTCGAAGACAGCCACAATTCGATTACAGTATGCTGATAGCTATCAAAGTCACAATGAGGCAACACTCCACGTACTTCAGCTCCACAGCAATAAGTCAAAATTATAATTACAAATGATACTATACACGCTATATGTTCACCGAACACGTTAAAGTAGAAAGTTACCAGAACCGACCTTCATACCTAACAATAACCGACCACAAAATCTATGTTGGGAGACAAAGTCGATTAATTAAAACACATACTTATCGAATGAGGATCCAAAGAAGCCTTTACTAAGGCTATTTGGCCTCAATTTTGCACTATGAAACCCTCATATTCACCCCGAAACCCCCAAAAAATCACTCGAAGATTTCCCTAACCGGAAAAACGAGGTAAAATTCAGCGTAGGTTATGGTACAATGACAACTTTCATCAAGCCGTAAAACCTAAAAAATCTGTCGTAATTACTCGAAATCAACTCCGGCCTGAGCGACACTTTAAGTTCCATCCGAAAATCGACAAGAACCTCAATTTCAATTACAGTATAGCTACATTAATCCAACAGTCCTCATAAAGATTAAACCTTTTGTCTTAAAGTAATAGCTTCCTTTATAAGTTTTCTTTAATCCAACGAAAATGAATTAATTGACAAATAATAACAATTAAATTACAGGAAATTGAGTACTCGTAATAAATAAATTCAAACATATCAAACATAGAACAATAATTTCCAGAATTCTCACAAATTTTGTCCGACAACTTCTACGTTACGCTATTAAATGAAACAAACAAACACAAAAAGGAAACAACTTTCCACTCGTAAACCCTAATTCAGACCGAAACTGATCACAACATAACCAAAATCATACGTATGAACAATCAAAAAGAGCAGAATTTGAAAAAAATAATTCAAACAGCGAGAAAAAAAAGAGAGGGGGAAATTGAGTTTGAATTGAGACTTACTGAGGAAGTTTTAGGGAATTTGAGAAAATTGAACGCCGAAAAATTAGGGGAAATTTTGTAGAAAGTAAGGAGGGAAATTTTTGAGGAGAGAGAAAATGAAGAGGAATTCGAATTTTGGGTGTAACAACAACAGTAGTAGTACTGCTCTAGTATCGAGTTTCGTGTTCCTTCTTTGGGAAGTTGCGAGGGAACTGAAACGACCTGCGCATTTTGGGCGCCGATGTGACCAAAGAATAGCAATTTAGCGAGTACACCCTTCGTCCCAGCTCAAACACATATGTAAAAAACGATCCAAAATTAGGGAGGGTGTACACACTAATCGGTTAATAAAAATTCCAAAAAAAATTGTATGGCGAGTTAGCAAAAACTCTTATCTACTCCGTACTTCACTATATAATTTTTGTGGAACTTTGATAAACCGATTAGTGTGTACCACCCTTGTCAACATAGGGATATTTTCGGCATGGGCTGTTTGAGCTGGGACGGAGGGAGTGGTACTCAAGTTGTGGGTGTGGATCTGTGGATCGGGGTCATTGTTGACGCTCCTTCGTATTGTCGAGTACGTTTATTAACTCCATTTTTGTTTTTAGTAGAGTGTATTTGTGAAATTGTCTCTCTATCGGGTGCGATGAGAGGCAATTGTGGAAGATGACAGATGACTCTTTTGTATTCATGTCGTGTTTTGATCATCGAGGTGTATTCATTTTGACCAGTGGGGTATATGTTATCCGAATTTTAGATTGACGTGATTGAGTTCAGAGGGAGATGAGATATGAATACTCATTGTGTCAAAAGCTTTGAGTGGTGGCGCTCCTGGCGCGTTTTTTTTTTTGTGTATTTTCAAGTATTTTCTGTTAGCTCCGTTCTTTTTCGGTAAAAAAATATCGGCGAGTGGGAGTGTAAGTGTCAATAGTTTCCATGTTGGGTGCTATTGTGAGAGGGTTTTTTATGTTTTAGTATTGTGTTTGGATTATCGGCGTGTATTTACATTGAGCGTATCCAATGCTATCGTATATTTTTTAATATAGATTGATATGATTGAGTGTAGAGGAAGATGAAGACGAATACTTGGAAGATACTACTCCCTCCGTTTCTTTCATTTCTTTACGTTTCGTTTGAATATGTGAGAGGAATTCAAACGAAACGTAAAGAAATGAAAGAAACGGAGGGAGTAGTATAAATCATCCATTGTGTTAGAAGTTCTTAGCTAACTTTAATGAAGTCGGATTTTAAATTTCTTATCGACCTTTTTTTATCATACTTTGAACATTGTTGGGGTTATTTTGACGAATATTGTTGATTTTAAACATGATAATTAATAATGCGAAGTGGTTGAGCAGTAGTTTTGCAAAAGTACGTATACATTGTAGTTTCAAAATCATGGCCTAACAATCGTGCTCATAGTCATATCAAAACCCTAATAATGAGATGTACATGCATGTATGAAGCATGTCATCTACACTTAAAATCAAACACAAGATCTTGATACCAAAAGCAAAATAAGTAGAAAGGGGTTAATCTTTTATTGTTAATTACCAAAAAAAAATATCAAATGTCAAGTGTTACACTTGAAAGTTGTAACAACCATATTAGTCCGAAGATGTTTGCCTGAGTATGTGACTATGTAATGGAGGATTGAACATATACAAACTAAATCAATTATTTGTGGGTTACACCACAATCAAAGTGTCTTAAAAAAAACGAGTGGAACATGGTTAAGAAACCTATGAACACCGACAATAAAGGGAGTACACAAACTATGTCATTCATACCCCCATTATTTGTTGGGTTGAATATATGTGAGGATGTCAATTTAAACCTAGTATAATGTACCCTACATGGTATATGCAGTTTTTGTACCTTATGAACATTTCAATGAGCAATTAACATGATATGATGAGCAATTGAGCATTCCCCAATATTACAATGAGTAAATACAACTCACATCATGTACTTAGAAATATTTTTTGCCGAATATGTATTAGATTTACTTACTAATGTTATGTATTCTACTTTCAAAAACAATCTAATTTATTTAGCCTATTTTATTGACTTTAGTAGGCATAATCACCATAATTCCACCAAAGTTGTTTACTTAATGGGAAATGATTGGTTGAACCAAGAGCTCTAGAAACCAATATTGTTTTCCTCAAACGGGGTCCATTGTGTAGTTTGATAGCGGGGTTTTCATCACCCGTTTTTAGAATGAAATCTTTGACAATCTGGTTGATATTGTGCAATTTGTACTACTAAGGTAGTATATGTGGGACCAATCCAGCCCTTAAAGTCGAAGTATGATTTTGGAACATTATTACTCTCACTCACTGACAAGACTATACTAATATGTATGTCAACCAATAGTACAGTAAGTGAAGAGGTGTTGGTTAAGAAAGCTAACTGAACATTTATCGGGATTGATCAAAAACATCAAAACTCATTCGAATTCTTCGAACACATATGCTCATTGCCACATGTCGGTGCTCGATAATAGATGTCATTGCTCACCAAATTACATTGATCGCTCATCTATTTGAAAAAGTAGAATTACGAGTTAAAAAAGATGTAGAAACTGAGTTCAGTAAAACACTAAAAATAGAATTATTTTGTATAGTATTAGAAGATAAAACACATATGTATTGCACAACATCTACATAATTATAGTATATAATATAATATTATATTAGATAAGATAATTTACTTATCAAACAAACAAATTAGACCAAGTTGGGCTGAAAACACTCTTTCACTTCACTAGTTGATACATGGATGTAAGAGTTGTTCTTATCAGAAACATCATACACCACCATTAAGCCTCTCATATGGTAGCTGTCAGTTATACTTGTAGATGATCTTATGAATGGGAGACAATATTCCCCAACATTATAGGAATCCAACTACAATGATCTTGGGTCCTTAATGATAAAGTTTAAGTTTAGATGGTGCAGGGTGATCTCCATTGTGTATGGCTTCTTGTAGCAAATCTCATAGAAAGATCTTGGTAACTGTATTGGTTCTACACCATACTCCATCTTCAATACATACCTCATCGATTGTATCACAGTATCGTATGTTGGACCTTCGATACGCGTGATTGAAGTATCCGTATCGAGCAACACAAGTGTACCCGGATGAAGAGAATTGACTGTAGCTCCATTAATGGAGACAGTCAACCTTGTCATATTAGTGAAGAAAATGTTATCAATAAAGAATATAAGAGCAGTGTTATAGCCTTTCATCAGTCATGAATGAACCATAAAGGGTTGAAATGAAAGCAAACAAAACGCCCATCTTTTGGCGCTAAACTGATATGGAATTGTCTGATGACCAGCACCAAACCCTAACACCACTTGAAAACACGTTCCCGAAGGATTACACCTGTTGTTCAACCCAACACCAAATGGCATCCCGCCAAATGGCATCATAACTGAGATGTCATTATCTCTGAATGGATGAAACAACTCTCATGCCACTTTGCTCGAGGATCCACTCGTATCCGTGTACTTGATTTCAACTTGCTCTAGGGATGTATGAGGATTCAAAGCAATCATTGAATGTGGAACAATTCTCATATCTGAGAAACAGTGAGCCTTTGTATTGTGGGGATCCTCTACAGTTTTTTCTATGGTGGAGTTGGTAGAGTTTACCAATAAATGAAAGAATTAAATATATAATACTTTATTTGTGCATTTAATTCTTTCATTTTATTGGTAAACCCTACATACAACTCTAGAGGATTCTCACCCATTGCTAGTGGAACACGAATCAAGTTGAATCCAAGTGAAGTCCGAGCCTGTATTAAAAGATAAGATACGCTCTTTGCTGATCTCCAACTTCAATATCAACAATGAATAAGAAGGTCAGCACATTTTTTACAGTTCCATTGCCCGGTGGATATCATATAAAGGAAATTCATTGTCTTGCTAAATCTTTTTTTAGTTTGGGATGATCTAGGTGGTGAATGAAAATTGAGTGTGAGACACATGCTTCTGTGAGATTAATGATGAAGAAATCAATAGGATAATGAGAATGATCATGATCTTCATTTTTACAATGAGAAATAAATGTTGATTTTTTTTTGCTGGATAAAATTTTAAATTTGTGGAATTTTGGAGGTTAATAAATCAACAAGTAGTTGATCACTTGATATGAGGATGAATAATGATGTGCTATTTATAAGGTTTAGACTACCCACAATGCTGCCTTCCTTTGCCCGAGGGCAACATTTAGAAAACTGTTTTTTATTATATGTTTACATATCTTTTTTTAATTTTATCACAAAGTTTATCAAATGTGGTCTCTATTTATAGAAAACGGAAAATTATGACTATTGATATAAAGGTTTTTATTTTTTTGAAAATTTACAATGCCAAAAAAAATTGCTACAAAAGGAAAAACACATTTTTTCCAATTCTCTCTCCTCTTCTCTAATTTGCCTCAGCTCTCCCTCAAGGGCAATTTTTGCCTCAAATCTATTTTCTTGCCCCACTCTCTTTTCTTTTCCCTTTAAATTTTGCCCTTTGCCCTCCCCATTGTGGATGGTCTTAGTATGGGTTCAACTACCAAGAAGACAATATATCTTCACCAAGACACCAACACATTGTTGTAATAATGTCATTTTCCCAAGTGCTGTGGACTTGTGGAGTATAACAAAGGCACAAATGTTTGAAAGTTTACAACACCATAGCTATAATTACTTTGGCAAACCTATTATATACTCCGTATAATCTGCTAGAGCTGACTTAAATAGTATTATTATTATTCTTGAAGGGTGTGAGACTTCAATTCTACATAATGTCAACTACACTAGTATTAATTTGACCAATAACAAACTTTTAAATTTGGTGAAATCAATGTTACGAAATGTATTAGAGCAATAGCAATGGAAGAACTCACAATTGAGTTCTTCTCATGCCACATCATTTTTTGACAATCTCAATGTATAAGAACTTAACCCACAATGGAAGAACTATATATTTTTTTTTTCTTAAATTATCTCACTTTAATTTTCCATGTCTTTCTCTCTCCTTGGTTTCCACAAGAACTAGGTTCTTAAATAAGAACTCAGTTCTTATTTTTGGCATCACACAATAGAAGAACTTGTATTTTTGGGTTCTATTTTAAGAACTCAAGACACAAGAACAAACATTGCAAATGCTCTTAGTAAACTGTTTATGGGTTTACTTTACCATAATCAAAATGTTTCAAATGACAAAATAAACAAAACATGGTTATATATCTACTTGACAAAATAAACAAAATAAACAAAACATGGTTATTATTGATAATAACTCGTTTCTATCTCCTTGGGAGGGTATCTCTACCACTATATAGGTGGTCATACTGAGATTTGCGAGGTTTCTACGATGATCTGACGTTCATTAATTTTGCCATGTCGTTGAGATGGATGATGAATTCTCTTCTACTGGCCAGCGGATCTGCCAATCCTTTGACAAACTACAAGAAATCAATAGGCCCCATCGGGTCAAGCTGTATCATGAAGCAGCATTATTATAGAGGGTTTTCGGATCACGAGTCATCTAACAGAATGTTGTATTTTGATAATTTCAGTACTCGTCGTAGATGACGTATGGCTAATTATTATGAATGAATTTCCTCCTATTAAAAAAAAAAAAAAAAAACTACTCGACAAAGGACGTGAGTTCGATTCTTAATACGGAGCTCGAGTTAGCCAAGTTATGGGGTTGGACCCTTGGAGCCAGGTTGGAGGTCGAAGTCTTGAACCGGTGGAATCGTAAACAAGACTCAACAGTTGAAAACAAAATCCCAGACAACATTTCCGATAAACCCTTTCTTTCTCCTGTTATCTCTCCACACTCTCACTCACCTGGGAAGAACAAGAAATCCTCCATGAAACCTTGACTTCCTTGTTAATTAAGCTTCATTTCACATTAGCTTGTTAATTACGCTTCATACTTTATGTTCCCAACATGTCCCTCATCTTCAAACTCCATTGTTCAATCCACCCCTCATTACAATTCTATCCCCTTCTCAATTCACCCCCACCATGGAAGAAAACGAGTTAAATCCTCCAAAAACCCCAAAATTGTAGTGAAAAAAACATACCCATGTCATTCAATCTTTGATTTTAGGAGGAATTCGAACTGGGTTTGCTTCTCCAACAAGTTTGACGCTCCACAGGTGTGTGAAACTTCGATTTCCCATGTAGATTCTAGTGTTAATTTGGGTAATTCTGGTAGAAATGAGGAGAAAGTTGGTTTCTTTTGTAGTGGTAGTAGAGTTAGGTTAAGTAATTTTGGTAGAAATGATGTTAAAGATGGTGTTTTTAGTTGGTTTTCGAAGTCGATTGCGATTGCATTGTTTTGGATTGTAATTGGGATGTGCCCGGTTGGCGGGCGCCAACCTGTTGCTGTTGCATTGCCTGCAATTAGTGATTTGGTGTGGAGGAGGAAGGGTAAGATTGTCAAAGAGCAGGAAAAGTTGGTGTCTTGGAAGGATCATGACTTTTCAGGGTATACACAGAGGTTGTTGGAGAGTGTTTCGGGTGTTACGAAGGTTATGGAGGCGGTGAGGGCGGGGAAAAGCGATGTTGATGAAGTAGGGATAGCTTTTAAGGGGGTGAAGGTGAAGAGGGAGGAGTTGCAAGATGAGTTGATGGGTGCACTGTATGCGGAGCTGAGAGAGTTGAGGGTAGAGAAAGGGGAGTTGGTTAATAAAGCAGATGAGGTGCTTGAGGGTGTATTGTCTGCGAAAAGGGAGCAGGATAGGTTGTTGATTACGTTGAGAGGTGATCGACAAGGCGGTGGTGGTGATGATGAGGGGGTTAGAGGGAGGATTGACAAGTTGGTTGCGGTAATGGATAGCGGAGAAAAGGAGTACAATGCTTTGCTGGAGAAGGTTGGAGAGGTTGAGGATAAAATGTTGAGAAGGGAAACAATGGCATTAAGTATTGGTGTGAGGGAGCTCTCATTTATTGAGCAGGAGTGTGAGCGCTTGGTCCAGAGATTTACACAAGAGACTAGGCGTCGTATGAGGTAATTTGCTGGGTCTTGCTGCTGTTATGGCTCCTCACTTGCTCTACTCCCCCATTACTTGTGATAATTTTGAGTCTTTATCGTGTGGTCTGAGTTTGGTTGAATGCATGGCCTTGTAGTTTGCTGAGTATGTTTGTTTTTTTGCCTTGTCGTCGTATAAACTCTTCAATCTTCTACTGACTTATCAAAAAAAAAAAAAAAAATCTCCAACTGTTCTGAACTTGTAACCTTGATGGCTTTTGGTTAATTAACTCATTTTCTTTTGGAACTATATGATTTAGTTGATGCTAAGGGCTTGCCTGGATTAGGAGCAAATAATGCTTTAAGGCCTCAAGGGGGCAATGGAGTAAATTGCAAAGGGGTCAGGGGTTATGAGGTGGTGGCGGTGATGGTGGTGGAGGAGAGAGAAGGGGTGGGAGGGAGGGAGGCTTATAGTCCCCACATCAATGGGGTAATAGTCCACCTCCTCCCTAGGGTAATGCGTACCTCTAAATGAGAGATTGAGAGTAATAGACTTATAGTGATCCCGTGTCCCCTGTCCCCACCAACTGCTTCCTCCAATCTCTTCTTTCCCCATGGTTGTATCAATCTAATAACGGTTTGTTAGGAGAGGGCAAGTACTAGCCTGCTGCTCTGTTCTTATAAAGAGAGTACTAGTGTCGAGCTGGCAGCTGCTGTATCGGCAAGGGCTAGTAAAACAAGGGAATGGTTATAGATTATCTGCATTTTACTTTTTGATGAGAAATAGCAAAACGAGAATGAAGGTTATGGTTAACGTTGTCGTTGACTATTGTTTACTTCTCTTCCATTATCACCATTACCACCTATGAAGTTGGTAACAAAAAATAGATGAAAATGGCAACTCCTTTACCACCTTCTTCCCTTGTAACAGGTTCCTAATCTTAGTTCTTCCTTATATATGAACCATTTTTATTTATTTGGATGCCATTTGAGTGATCACTACTCAATACCCAATGTGCTTTAGGGTACTGAAGGTTGGCAGGTGGAGAATCATTAGAGTAGTAGAAACTCCTTGTAGGCTACAAGGTACTAGACAAGGGAAGAAGCATTTCAGACATCTGGGAGCCATCACTAAGTAGAGAAGAAAAGGTCTGTTGTAAAATTAGTTTGCTAAAGGAGGGAGTAGTGAAAGAAAAAATTCCAAAAGAAGAATCCATTGATCATCTGAAAAATCCAGTATTCTTACTGCCATGAGATGAAAAATCCATTGATCATCTGTTACTGTCTTGCATCGGCCTTGTCATTGTGGCACTTATCTGTGTCTCGGCTTGTAGAAGGGATTTTTTTGGCTTGGAAAGGACGATGATAAAAGGTTGGATTAGTGACATATGGAAGGTGGTGTCTTTCGTATTTGGTGGTGTACTTGGATGAAGAGGTTGATGTTGGTGGGTATCTGGTTCTAATTGATATAGAGTCTTTTTGCGTAAGTTCTGGATTCTAGTCTTCTATTTTGTTGCTTGGGAGCACGCTTTGATAAGATTTTGCAGTGCACTTTTTCTCATCCCTGACATGGGGTCGATGGTAGAAGTTCACGCGTTTGTTGAGTCTCGTGATACGATTTTTAGTAGACTAGAAGTCAATTAACTTCCTCTCAGTTAGTCTTATTCTTGCCTCTCACCGTGAGTACCTCACGTTATTATATTACCTCAGAATTTTCAATTAGAAATTCGAATGCAATTCATCACTTAGAGGAAAGAGCCTTTTGTTCGGTTTCTTTTTTAATAAACTTGGATAGAGTTAATACAATCGTGTCAGTCAGCAGAAGCTAACTGCACATCTGGAGGTCAAACAGGATGGAAACTCAAAGGAGTATGATCCTATGTCTTTTGTGTGTTGCAGTATGAAGAGTAGTGGTCTGAGAGTTTTCAAAGGCAGTCTTCTCTAAAGTCTTGATGATGGATAATGAATGTTGTGTACTCTGCAAATTGCTGACTTTTGATTGTAAATTTAGTTTCTGGTGCTTAGTATGTGAACTGCACACCACCCTATTCCTGCTTGTACAAAGCTATTGAAATAAAAATGGAGTGTACTTGTATTTGCTTACATGAGCATATTGTGAAGTTGCAGTCCTTCAAAAAATTCTGCTCCAGCATTGTCCATTAAAGATAGACGAAAAGAGTTGGAAGCTGCCCAAAGAGAGCATGTAAAACAGATGGTATTGCCTGGTGTGGTAGAAGTTGATGATGCTGTTACCCCTCTCTTTGAGGGGGAGGAATCAGACTTTGCTTTACGCATAAAGCAAGCTCTTCAAGAATCAAAGAATCTGCAAAGAGAACTGGAGTCTAGTATCAGAAGAGATATGAAGAAATATGGCCAAGAAAAGCGTGTTATTACAAATACACCTGAGGGTGAGGTCGTGAAGGGATATCCAGAAGTTGACTTGAAATGGATGTTTGGTGATAAGGAGGCTGTGGTTCCTAAGGCTATAAGCGTCCACTTACATCATGGATGGAAGAGGTGGCGCGAGGATGCAAAAGCGAAATTAAAAAAGAGCTTATTGGAGAATACTAAATATGGTGAACAATATGTAGCTGAGAGACTGGTAATTTCGTTCTCTATATTTGGGCATTGCTTTCATATGACTTCTTTTTTTTATATTTTTTATTTGTTTTTGACATTGTTTTTGTTTTTGATCTTGTATCATTGTGATTTGTGAATATGTGGGAGGGATATTTGCATTCATATGATCTTCATACTTTAGAGGTTGATTCTCACTTTCCATTTTTTTTGGGCCCCATTTGACCATTAATTGTATCATGAAAAAAATATTTGCTGCAATTATACTAAACCAATTTCACATATATATTTGGAGAAGGTAATGGTTAGCGTCGTTCAACTTTTGACCATAAAAGTCAAATTGGGTAATAAGGGTATATAGAGGCAGTGTTGCAGAATAATGAAACCACTGAGTAATAGCTTTTGGCAGGGTCCAAGGAATTCTCCTTAGTTTTTGAGTTTTGACCCGTCTTGGGGGCACCAGTGGCTTTTTTTTTTTACAAGACCAGTGGGTAGAAAACTGAGATGGACTCTGCAGACTGAGGACGAGAAAGCTATATCGTGGACATGCCCTTGCAAATACCTACTGACAATGCTGGAACAAGCTAATATTAGTCCTTTCTCTTGTTGGGTGGGGTGGAGCGTTGGTGGTGGTTGGGTTTTAATAAGACCTACAAAGGGGGTGCTACTGACAGAATTTGAACTTTAGTGTTGGGTCCCACCCCCAAAGGCTTTAAGACATACCAGCTAGCTTAGCTGGTGTCAGGAAGCTTGTATTAGTGCTTTAAGAAGATATTCATATTTCTAGTCTGTACCATGTCTATATACTAAAGCTCAAATTCATTAACAGGATATTTTTATGACTTTAGTTCGGTTTCCCCTCGTTATGTTTCCTTATTTGTGGTTGTTGACCTGTACACAATAGGCTACACAAAATATAATTTTGCTCATAGTTGTACATAATGGTTCTTGCATGCACATTTTGCTTAAAAATGTTTTGGCTTTGCATGTTTTCAGGAACGCATTATCTTAGACCGTGATAGAGTGGTGTCTAAGACAGTATATAATGAGGAGAAAAATAGATGGGAAATGGATCCTATTGCAGTGCCATATGCCATTTCCAAGAACCTTGTGCAGTATGCGCGGATAAGGCATGACTGGGGTGCCATGTACATTGGATTGAAGGGAGAGGACAAGGAATTCTATATTAATATAAAGGTCATTCTCAACCTTTGAATGTCAGGTTCTGTATTACATATGTGATGTATATGACTGGTGGATCTGACAAAACACTCTTATTACAGGAATATGAACTTCTGTTTGAAGATTTTGGAGGGTTTGATGGGTTGTATCTTAAAATGCTTGCGTCTGGTGTCCCAACTTCTGTCCACCTCATGTGGATTCCATTGTCAGAGTTGAGTATCTATCAGCAAATCCTTTTGTTGGCTAGACTTTCTCATCAAACATTTAGCGGTATATGGAAGACTAGACTTGTGTCTCTTGGTCGTGAATGGCTTTTCGAGAAAATAAAAAACATCAATGATGACGTAATGATGGTGTTTGTGTTTCCGCTTGTGGAGTTTCTTATACCTTACCCGGTATATTTTTTACTCCATTACTTTGTTGATTTCATTCATCAAATAATTGGTGATCTTTTGATAGTCATCCCAGATTGTTTTCTCTCTTTAGGTAAGGATAAGGCTGGGTATGGCATGGCCTGAGGAAATAGGTGTGACTGTTGGTTCGACCTGGTACCTGAAATGGCAATCTGAGGCAGAGACCAGCTTCAAATTAAGAAAGAGAGATGATATTCGGTGGTATTTTTGGTTTCTTGTCAGAAGTTTCTTGTACGGATATGTATTGTCTCATGTACTCCGATTTTTGAGGAGAAATGTTCCTAAGCTACTTGGTCAGGGGCCCTACCGCCGAGACCCAAACGTCCGAAAGCTTCAGAGAGTGGTAACTATTCAGCTTCAATTGATTAACTATAAAGTATTTTATAATGAGAATAATGGTTAGGATATTAGTCTTTGATTACCAATACCATGATGATTTGGCATGATATTGTCTTGCTTTAAAGGCCTTATGCGGAAGGGAACCATCTTACCCATCGACTTCCCTTCATATCTGTGAAGAACTACTTTGAACTTGGTGAAACGTTTCATTGTCTCTGAATTTTTTTTATCTAGTGGCCACAGGGGCACAGGATACTACTCTTGTATGTTCACATAACATGACTAATCAGATCTCATCATTCATAAGTTTGAACAATAACAAATCTTCAACTTTCCCTTGGTATGTTGTACACTGTTTTTTTTTTTTTTCCTTTTCTTCCTAAGGAGTAAGTAAGAATATTAATATATTTAAAAAGGACACAAAGCAGGTGACTTCCCAAAACAGCCTCTCTATGTTTTCAGCATAGGATTAAGGCTACATACATCTGATCCCCCTTACCTCCCCATAGGCGGGATCTTTGAGGCACTGGATAATGTTGTTGTTCTTATGTTGAACTGTCACCCTCTGTCTTAAACAATATATCCTGTCCCATGGATTCTTTATCGTGATAGTTTATATATTTTAATGCAGTTAGGATACATAAAGTACAGGAAGCGAAAAATTTTAAGGAAAAAGAGAGCTGGGGTTGATCCAATCAAAACAGCATTTGATGATATGAAGGTAAAATAAAAAAGTTTATATTTTGTGTCTTTTTCCTTCTGCTTTTCTATTTTATTCCTATAATCAGAACCCGTTGCTTTTTAGAGAGTGAAAAATCCACCTATACGGTTGAAAGACTTTGCTAGTGTTGATTCCATGAGAGAAGAGATAAATGAAGTCGTGGCATTTCTGCAAAATCCAAGTGCATTTCAGAAGCTAGGAGCTCGTGCACCTCGGGTATGTAAATATTCGAACACTTTGTTCGTTTCTGTGAATCTTGTTATAATTTATGAAACTTGTGGTGATATCCTATCTTACTTATAAAAAAAAAAAACTTGTAGTGATTGTGTCACAAACTTTGATATGTGATGAGACTATGAAAGTCTGTCCTTACCAAGGTTGAGAATATCGAAGTGTTAAAACTTAAAAGCTGTTTTTGTTTGTTGTTATGTCATATATGTTGTTGATATTCTTCAATTATAATTGCTTTTCTCCCTACTAAAAAAACCGTTAGTTACTTTTACACATTACTCAATCTGTCTAGAAAGTATCTCATATCATGGAGTTCATTGGTGATGCCTTCTTAGGTTTGTGTTTCACACACAAATCTTTACGCACTTGAGAGCTCATTTGGAAATGTATTTTCTGCTTCTGGAAAAGGTTGATGTGTTTGAACTGCTTCTTTTAGTTGCATTTGAAAGAGATTGGATTTTTTTCTTTCTGGAATAGTTTTAGAAGTGTCTTGCTCCTCAGATTTCTGCTTTACTTGCATTGAGAAGCTCATCTGCAAGTGAAACTTACTCACATACTATGCAGGGTGTTCTTATTGTGGGCGAGAGGGGGACAGGGAAAACATCTCTTGCCCTGGCTATAGCTGCGGAAGCTAGGGTGCCTGTTGTCAATGTCAAAGCGCAGCAGTTGGAAGCTGGACTGTGGGTTGGGCAGAGTGCGTCAAATGTTAGAGAATTGTTTCAGACGGCCAGAGATTTGGTAGTTTTCTCTTTTATGTATAAGCTCATCTGAAGGATATCTGGTTTTTAAGTCTTCTTTTTAAAGAAAAAACAAGTCTAACTACAAGGAAGTAATACATTTGATCTCCGTAAAATCAAAAATGGCACTAGGCTTGCCTTTTGGGACTTTTTCCAATTCTTTTTTACTTTCAAGCCTTGTCTTCTGTTTTCATTACTCTCTGGGTGACCCTTAACAGAACTGATTTAAAGAAATGTCTACCATCATTTGATTCTGCCTGGTTAAAACTACTAGCTGTCGTTTGCGAGGTTTCTCTGGTAACTGGATTATTGTAAATCATCAACCTTATCAATTGGTTAATTTGTGAACTATACCCTACCTTGTATCTGATAAGTTTCATCGTCACACGCTAAACCAACTTTGGTTTTGATATCGTTAGGCACCTGTGATAATATTTGTGGAAGATTTTGATCTGTTTGCTGGCGTCCGTGGCAAGTTCATCCATACGAAAAAGCAGGATCATGAGGCTTTTATCAATCAATTGCTTGTTGAGCTTGATGGGTAGGTTGAAATCCTTTATGAAGTTGTAGGTGCCTTTGTTATTTAATGTCAAGTGGATATCAAAAAGTATGCTAGAACCATGGAACATTTAACGCTATTATGCAGATTTGAAAAGCAAGATGGCGTGGTTTTGATGGCTACTACAAGAAACTTAAAGCAGATTGATGATGCTTTGCGCCGTCCTGGTAGAATGGATAGAATATTTACTCTTCAGCGTCCAACTCAAGCAGAAAGAGAAAGCATATTACAAAATGCAGCCAGAGAATCTATGGACCCTGATATTATCGATTTTGTGGATTGGAGAAAGGTGGTTTCCGAAACTAAAAGTCTGCTTTTGTGAATTATCTGCGAATCTTAGTATGCTTCTTCTCGATTTGTTCTCATGTTTGATGATTTCATATTATTGTTGCTGAGACCTTTTGGCCGTCTATGTCCGTGGACCCAATGTATATCTGGTTACTTCCCCTATATTTTGCTTTTAAAAGAGAAAACTGATATCGTACAGTTATTTCCCCAGTTATGATATGATATTTTCGGTTATCTAGATTCAAGTAATTTATTAATTTCCCTACAGATTCGGCCATAACCTCCCAAAATTATTATCATTGTTATATGGTCAAGCTCCACCTTCTTTTATGTCTCTATCCTTTTTTTCTTGTTTTCTTTTAATGTTGTCTGGCATCTTTATTTCCTACTTCATTTAAAGTGAAGCTTCTTTTGAGTTGTGACTTATTGCAACCTGCCAATCATGCCTCTGATTTGCTGTCTCGATTTGGAGCTTTTGAAACTTGTTCATTTAATATCTTCAAATGCTTTACCTTCAGGTGGCTGAGAAGACGGCTATTCTACGCCCCATTGAGCTGAAACTCGTCCCAGTGGCTTTGGAAGGTAGTGCTTTCAAGAACAAATTTCTTGATACAGAGGAGCTGATGAGCTACTGTAGCTGGTTTTCTGTAAGTTTTTATTTCCTTGTTTTCCTGCTGTAGGGCTTGTTTACTTGTTGACATTGGAGTCTCCACATTGAATGATGCTTTCCTTCTTACTTCCTCTCGCCTGCTTTTGATGTAACCCCTTGGAATTAAGCCGCTAGAAGCCGCTGGCACTCTGTGGAGCTTTATTGAATGTTCCTTTTAGTATGGAATAGCTAGGGAGATATGTTAGATGTAAGAATTTAAAAGATATCTTGGCATACTAATTTTAACTCAATACCTAAGAGTGACAGCCCCACCTTGACCACTGTAAGCAAAGAAACTTCAATTCTTACCCAGGAGTCCTGGACTGCAAAGTGGTTGATCCTTGGTAGGTAGATTAACTGTAATTTTGTCAAATAATACTTGAATTTCTGAAGATGGTTGATGAAACTGGTTGAATACGTGACAATTGTCTAATTACTCCGTAAATGTACAAAGGGCGTGGCAAGAGTCATGAGACCTGATGGTTTTGAATAATTCTATTAAATTTGATGACAGAAGCCACATTTTGACCCGTGGCCTGTTTTTTACTTTTCTGTTTTCCTTAGTTGATCAGGTTTCATGTTCTCTTTTAACTATGGAAGGAGCCACTCAACACATACATCTTGCACCTAGAAGTTTAGCAGCAGTAACTCCTGGTTCTACTAACTATCGAGTCTCCTTTATTGCTTGGCAGAAAAAAGTTCTTGTTTCCCTCAATTGACGCGCTCCTAGTTATAGTTGGAAGCTTTCGACATTGATTGCCTTAAGAGTATGGATGCTCTGCATCAGTAAATGAGTGTAAATTACATTGGAAATGGCCAAAAACTCTTCATGAGTGCATCTGCACCTTCAAAAGAGGGAGAATAATCTAGACATTGACCACGAGCTATGATTATAGTATACAGTGATTTCTGTAATATAAGACTGAAGTTTACTTAATTGGCCTAGATGTTCTTTCATCACAAGTGTCTTTGCTAATATCTGAGTTGCACACGTAATCTTTTTTGCTTCTGTGCTATTTATGTTATAGTAATGCCTTTGGATTGTGATATGTTCTTGTTTATATACCCGACTACTCAAGTTTCTTGAATGTGTCAAAGAGTAAAATGATTGCATGATGATTTCTGTGGTGATCCGGAATCTGGACTTGTTTTAAAAGTGCAGTCATATCAACCCGGTGTGGATTCTTTCTTCTGTTGATGGTTAACCAATTTGCTTACGGGTATCTGATGCTTTACTTGTAGACTTTTAGTGAGTCTATCCCTAGCTGGCTGAGGAAAACCAAAGTTGCTAGGCAGATAAGCAGAGTGGTTGTAAATCATCTGGGACTCACATTGACAAAAGAAGATCTGAAGAATGTTGTTGACCTAATGGAGCCTTATGGTCAGATTAGCAATGGAATTGAGCTCTACACTCCTCCGCTTGATGTAAGCATATTTGAATGGAATTTGTCTGATAGATTCATAATGCTGTGACTCTTGTAGTTTACTTCAATAACACTGGCACAAAAGAATTCTATTGTCATGCTATATGATCAAGTATATTGACTGGTCTGATGTCTTATAATTTGTAACTATGGTATCCTTTCCTTTATGTTTCTTTTTGACAGTGGACGCGAGAGACAAAGTTTCCTCATGCTGTGTGGGCCGCTGGCCGTGCCCTCATTGCTCTTCTTTTACCCAACTTTGATGTTGTTGATACTATGTGGCTTGAGCCCCTTGCTTGGGAGGTCAGTTTCCCTCTGGCCCCGGCCATCTCTTTCTGAATTTTTATCACTTTCAGTACAAGGAATTTTTGAAATTGCAATCACTTGTAACATGTTGGAATATATCGAGGTTGAAAATGGGATTATAATTGCCTTTTAGCCTGTATCTCTCCCTGATATACACTGGAATCTCAAGCCCTCCCCAAAAGGACTTAGTAGCAAAGAAAATTGGGACATGGCAATGTGCACTGTGCCTCTGTCATATTCCTATATGATCGAAATGGTTAAAAATCCACTCTTTGGAGATTCTTACCATTAGGTTTTGGCTTGAGGGCAGTCCTTCGGGTAATTATTTTGGCTTAGCATGTTGAATAGTGTATGAAGTAGAGTTGAGAGATACTGTTTGTTCCATTACCTTTTGGGTGTGGGATGCTCGTTTAACTTCTCCTTTTTGTGAATCTTTGTGTTATTGGGGACTCTCATTTAGGTGATTATTATCCTGTGTTATTGTGGAAGGCGGCGAAAATTGGGGTTTTCGAGCCCAGATCTGTTTCCCAAAACCCAATTTTCGCCGGTTCCGCTTGTTGTCAGCCCCGATGGCCGACCTTACTGGGCTCGCGCCGCCTTATGCGGCCCAGTGGTGGTGGTTTCGGGGGGAGGGGAGGTGGTCGGAGGGACGGCGGTGGTTGTGGGGTGGGTGGGAGGGTGGGGCGGTGGGGGTGGCTGAGGTGAGAGAAAATTTTTTTGGGTTTTTTTAATTTTTTTTTTTTAAAATGTTTTTATTTTATTTATTAGTTAATTAATTTCAAATGGTTTAATAAAAATTTACTAATCCTATGCCAAATCACCATTTAACATCCAAAAGTTAACGGTGTTAGAAAATAAGAGGTTACAAGGGCACCACGTGCCTATAGGTGCAAAGTTCGGGGGCACCGCAAGGTACAAGTTTCAAACATAGGGGCACCGCGAGCATTTTGACATAGTTCGGGGCACCACGGGAATTTGCCGAAATATGATTCATGTACCTCCAAGCTGCAGGAATGTTTTCTTGGTTCGTATCTGAATGCCCAAGTGTTTCTGAAGATTCTGTATCTGTTTGCTATGGATTAAGCTGCTGCTGTTCTAATTATCTGTTCTTCTCACCTTTTCAGACACAAATAATGTGTTTCTAAAAGATCTGATTAAACGGTAATGACTGATGAAATAATCGTATTGTGTTTATGGTCTGTTGCCATTTTAGGACCTGGAGAGAATTATGGAAAGCAATGGTGGGATTCGAGAAAAAGAGCCTTTTTCCCTGTCTAGAGTTTATGAAACCGAGGTATTATTCTAAAACTCTCTTTATAATGGTGTTTTCTCATGGAGTTCATGCTTCCATACTTTTGCGCTCGCAAGGAACCTATAAATGTAGTGATCTCCTACCTGTTTCTGCAGTCAATATCTCTGAGTTATCTCTCGAGTGGCACTGCATCTGGAACTCCTTTACTGGGTGGAGCAACTTAAGACATTTTTTCTCCATTTCAAAGAGTGTGGGACATGCTTCAAAGCCGTTTGCTCATTCTGAGGATGATCTCCAGGGAGCGGCATAAACTATTCGACATGTCTTGCTTTCCTGATAAAAAAAGTCATCGTACATAAACAGAAATAGCACCTGAAAGAGTATTTATGGTTCTGACCTCAGTCTGATGTACAGAAATCAGTTTTTCTTGGCTGTGCTCCGAGTCTTGTAAGCCTCATGTAGTTTGTAAAGAATTTTGACCTCAAGGTAAGTTTCTAATTGAAAAGGCGCCTCTTTCTTACTGATCTTGCTTTTACCATTATTTTCGTTTATTTGTGTTTTAGTTCAGTTTATTTCTTGTTATAGTTGTGAACAGAAAGCACTCAGCCTTCAATTTCCGACCCCTTTTATTTTCTCCGCGTTAGCATGTTGATGGGTTAACACATGTTGCTTGGACTCTGCCCTTTTCCTTCAAGTACCCGTGTCATATCTTCGACACTCTGAGTCTCCGACATGGGTGAAAACTCTCGGCATTGAAAAGTGAATCTAAAGCCCAAGTCCCAACATTTCGAGACTTACCCATGTCGACGAGTGGCTATCATAAAACTTACACAACTGACATGAACCCGAAATCTGACATCTCTCTGGAGTCTGGTTTGCTTTGTATGATTGCTGGGATTGCAAGAAGCTATTGCATTTGAACTAAATTATCAATTTACAGTTGAATATAGGCCTCGGTAGATCTTGGATTAGGTATATTATTTACCTTACAGCTGTAGCTGCTGTAGCTTCTGTAGCTGCTGTAACTGTGCTAAATTACCATACCGTGTACTTCAGAATATGAAACAGACATACAAAAAACTTGAGCTCTACACAGTAAGAATTACATGCAAAATGCTGAAAAGAAACAGCTAATCTTCTATAACAGGCCAGTAACTGGAGATGTGCTAAAGACTGGCTTATCGATGTTAACGGTATAACCATTGTTGTTGCAAATGCTCTTTCTCCGAGGCTTTGCTTCTCTGAGCATTGTGATAATGTCCCTCATGGAAGGCCTCTCCTTGGGAAGTTTAGCAGTGCAGAGAAGAGCTATCCGCAGAACAAGTAGCATTTCTTCCTGTATGTACATGCATTGCCCTGAAACGTCAGGGTCAAGTACTTCCTCTGAGCCTTTGTTATCTCTAACCTTCCCACGAACCCAATCGACTAAGTCAGTTGCTTCTCCGATTGAAGGGTCTAAAGGCTTTTTCCCAGTGATGAGCTCTAGGAGTACAACACCGTAGCTGTAGATGTCGCTCTTCTCATCGACCTTGAGACTGTAACCATATTCTGTTGCACAAAATTTCAGAGATCTTAGTTTCTTATCAAGACAGGAAAACATGCTGGAACATATGAGAAAATTCTATCACCCTACATAAAAAAAAAAGAAAAGAAAAAAAAAAAGATGATCTATATCTGTATGTCATATTAAGTACTCACCAGGTGCAATGTATCCATATGATCCTGCAACCATGGAGATGGTCTCATTCTTGTTGAGCATCATCTTAGCTAGCCCGAAATCTGCAATCCGGGCCTCAAAGTTCTCGTCGAGCAAGATGTTGTTCGACTTGACATCACGATGAAGCACGGAAGGGTGACAATCATGGTGGAGGTAAGCCATGCCTTGAGCAACTCCAACTGCTATGTTGTACCTAGAAACCCAGTCCACAAGCATGTGGTTTTTCGAGCATTGTTTAGTACCATGTAATGCTGTTCCTAGGTTACCGTTAGGCATATACTCGTAGACCATCATCACCTCATTTTCATTGTGCAAGTATCCTAGTAGTTTAACTATGTTCCTATGCCTCAACCTTCCTAGGAGATCCACCTCTGCTAACAAGTTTTCTCCTGTTTCGACATCACCAGGTGATTTCCACAACTTCTTCACTGCTATGACTGAGTGCGGTCTTTGCATTTCGGCCTTATACACAATCCCGGTTCCTCCCATTCCTATTACATTTGATTCCTTCAAGCAAGCTAAGATGTCTGCACTAGTGAAATTCAGCCTTTGGAATGCAACTAATCTCCAAGGCCATTCTTTGTTGTTCCTTGCGAACCACTCTTCTACTGAACTGCTATACAAATACCATCTCCTGTACACCATCCTTCCTGCTAAAAATGCTAATCCAACTCCTAGAATGACTGATATTCCTACCCCAAATCCGATGATTATATGATTCACACGCCTATGTTTTGATCGAGCTGAATTACTAGAATGGATCCTAGAGCACGGTGGAAGTACGCCTCCACAAAGACCAGCATTGCCTTTGAGCTCATTCGGGTTAATAGTGGTGAACATGCCATTTGCAGGTACAGGACCTTCAAGCTTGTTGTAAGACAGGTTGAGTGTTTCTAAAGCAGGTGATGTCCCAAAGTTATCGGGTATATGACCCGTAAATGAGTTGTTGGATAGGTCTAAAATAGCTAAAGTGGGCATTCCTGCAAGGGAATGTGGTATTTCCCCTGAGAGCTGGTTTCTCCTAAGGTTTAAAGTAACCAGCTTTTCGCATGAGGCAATGCTTTTCGGAATCTCTCCTGAGAGACTGTTGTGAGAAAGATCAATGACATTTAGAGAAGGACAGTCTTGAAACTGGTTAGGAAGATGGCCATTTAAGTTGTTCTTAGAAGCAATAAAAGTTTGCAGGCTAGAAACAGATAAAATTCCCGAAGGCAGAAATGACTGAAGATGGTTGGATGACACATCAATGAATGAAAGTGATCCTGAAAGCGAAATATCATCCGGGATTGCTCCAGTTAGATTGTTGTTCTCTAATTCCAACCTCTCGAGTTTAGGTAATGTACCGAAACCTGGAGGAATAGACCCGGAAATGTGATTGTTCTGTACCCTAACTCTGACTAATGAGACACATTGTGAGAGGCCTAAAGGTATGGAACCAGAGAAAGTATTGTTAAAAAGAATAAGTTTGGTGAGATTGCCAGAATCACATAAACCAGGAGGAATTACACCTGATAAAGAGTTTGAAGAAACATCAACCCACTTCAAAGGAGAATTTTTACCTAAATTCACAGGCATTGGACCTGTAAGAGAATTCTCCCATAGGTTAATCACTTCCAAGCTGGTTAACTCACCAAGCCCGCCCGGTATTTCGCCTGTCAGTTGATTGCACATCAAGTTCAGAAGCTGCAGATTCTTCAAGTTCCCTAACTCCTTTGGAATCTCACCTGAAATTTGATTGTCGGAAAGATCCAAGAATATCAGTGATGAAACATTCCCCAATTCTGCAGGAATCTTCCCCTCAAAACTGTTCTGATACAGAAAAACTGTACTGAGATTCTGTAACATCCCAAGTTCTGCAGGAATCTGGCCACTTAAGGTCCCAACGGCCAGGTCCAAATACTGCAGTTTACTAAGGTTCCCAAATTCTTTAGGTATAGACCCTTCAAACCAATTATACCCAATAATCATAGTCTCTAAAGAAGACAACTGCCCAAGTTCAGGAGGCAATTCTCCTGTCAGATTATTACCTGACAGGCCTAAAAACTTCAACTTCTGAAGGTTTCTGATCGAGCTAGGAATCGAACCCTCAAAGTAACTCCCCCTAATGTCTAACACCTCAAGGGAGCTAGCAAACCCAATATCCTCAGGTATTAATCCCATGAAATTGTTTCCTGAGATGTTGAAACTAACTAGACTTTTCGCAGTGCCGAAACCTGCAGGAAAGTTCCCTGTGAAGTCATTCAAGCTAAGATCAATACTCACTAAAGAAGTAAGATTGGAGAGAGATTTAGGCAATGATGAGGCAAATGCATTGCAGCAAAGATTTAAACTTTTTAAGCTAGAGAGATTTTGTATGGAATCTGGGACTTTCCCACTTAAATTCAGGTTGGAAAGATCAAGTTTTTCTACAAAACCTGCAGAATTGCACCAAACACCCTTCCACTCACAATGAGGATCATTTGTGGTCTCATTCCAATCTCTCATATGATTCAAGGGATCGATAAACGATTCCTTGATCGAAATCAAAGTCGAAAGCTCATCATTTTGTGAACTTACAGCTAAAACCAATGACACACCAGCAATAAGACAGTAAGAACACACAAAAACAAGAACTTGGTTTCTCTGCATTTGCATTTTTCTCTCCATTTCCACCCTCAAATCTCCCTCTATTTAGCTCAAAATTCGATCTTTATGACGACATTTTAATGGGTTTTTGATTTTTTTTTGGATAAAATGAGGCTTTTTTTGGAGGTTGTGATCAGAGATGGAAGAAAGTGGCAGCTTCCATTCTATAAGAAAGAAAAAAGAAAGTGATCAAGATTAAAGTGCATGATTAGTGAACTAATTGCTGATTAGTTTAATGATTAGCGATTTCGTGAGGTCCCGAGAATCTAAAAACCAGCTTAATTTGCTTGTAATTGTAAGGATAATTTGGAGGTTAGTGAATAATCAGTCGACATTAAAACATGGAGAGAATGTGTTTTGAAGGTGATTTACTGACATGTTGCTGTGCTCATCAACTCAATGATTAGCTACATTTACATATGGTCAACCCCATATTGTTTTGTTATTATGTTTTTACTGTTTTACTCAGCTTAATTTTACCATATCTTGTCATTGTTTCAGGGGAAAATTCTACATATTTTATGAGGGATTTATTACTTTAGTAGTGCATCTGAGTCAGTGTTATCTTATTAGGGTTCGGTTCCCATGAGAACACTTCTTTATATGGGAACCATGAGAACACCCTATAATGGGCAAAAATTAAATATCAAAACAAAAACAAACCCACCCAACCCAAACCATTTTTCTCTCTCCTCCCCTCCCCACCCCCTCCCAAACCCGACCACCTCATCGCCGCCGGCCGCCACCGCCTAAGGCGCCTATCACATCGACCACCACCTGCACCCCTACGACCCCACCACAAGGATAAGCCAGCTCCGGCGACCAAAATTCCTCACCACCGCGACCCACCTCCTCCTCTTCGTTCCCCAATCTGCCTCCTTCCCACTTTTCTTTCTCCAATTTCTTTCTTATTCCGGCGACAATGGCCGACGCCGCTCAGGACCACCACGACAAGCCAAACAACCACCATTATTCTCGTCCTGATCGCCGGCGACCCCACATGCCCACCCCGCGGTACACCTCCCACCCATTCTCCGCCATTTTCTCTTCCTTATCTCTCCTCCTTCTTACCTTTAATTTGCTACGACCAACAATGGCGACACATACTTACAATGTACAATTACAAGTGGTAAAATGCACAAATAGATTTTGTCAAATGCACCTCAAGTTTTTAAGGATTGCACAATCAATTTGGGGATATATATAATAAGCACAATTGATAATTGCCAAATGCACAAATAATTATAGTCAAATGCACCAACAGATATTGGCAAATGCACCTCAAGGTAATACAAAATGCACCATTGAGAATTTGGCCTGGGTAAGTTTGATTTCAAGGTGAGCACGGGGAGTAGAATGAATTGAAGGTGGTTGTGTGGATGAGATAAGGAGTAAGGAAGATTGGGGTGGTTACGGGCGTTGACGTCCTCGTAGGGGGACTTCGCGCCGGCTTGCTCGGCCCAGAGGAGGCGGCGTCACGGAGAGAGGGTGGTCGGTGCAGGTGGGCGGCTATCAATGGCCGTGGTGGTGGTCAATTGTGCTGGTGAGGAGAGATAGGAAGGAGCGGGGTGAAGAGGAATCAAGAAATGAAGAAATTAAAAAAAAAAGAAAAACAGAAGAGATCTTAGCCGTTTATTGTTTGATCTGATGGTGGGTAGGAGTTCTCATGGTTCTCATACAAGTAAAGGTTCTCATATGAACCTAATCCTATCTTATTGCAATCTTTCTTCTGACAATCTGACCAAAAGCAGTAAAAATTCTGTACTTGCATTTGATGTGCAGGAGAAACATGGATGTGCAGGAGAAGCATGGGTGAAAGTGAAACTTTTGTAATAGAATGTTGCGTATGTAAGAAGAACAATTTTAACATGCTATCAAGATTTTTAGTTTAGTACTACAAAAAATAAGAAGATCGAAATATTGCTTACACCAGACCCTCGATTTAAAACTCACAAGTCGGGTGAGTGACAGTTAATCTGTCATTCATTTACTTGTTAAGTGCTTACATAATAATATCGATGGCCATAGATGTAGACGTAACAACTAGCAAGAGCATAATCCTGAAAGCTTATCGGTTTATGTAAAGTCAAACAAGACAATCATACCGAATGGCGATAAAAAAACCCAAATGCTTTCCTTTGTCATAATTTAGTTTCTTATCTTCTAAAATATTTTTTTCACACCCACACATACACAAGTGAAAATGAGCTTAAGAGAAATTAAAGATATTTGGAATAAATGATTAGTACAATATAAGCACAAAGACCCCACGAAATTAAGTTGTTTGGTCTGAAGTTGTGCGTACGTTGTGACCTTTTTGTAATGTCTGGTTTGCATAACTAAATTAATTTGTCTTTGTGATGATCCCCCAATATTTTCGTACCTAAATATTTCGAGCTTAATGGAAAATCTTGCGTCTCAACCGATGACACAAAAGTGCCCATGAACTGCCGACAATCTTGCTTCTATATGATTGTAGGTTGCACAAACCAATGTTTAAATAAAGTTTTGATTTGATTTCTTTGCTTTTATCAAATCACACTTGTTTCTTACAATTTATTTATTTATTTTTCATTAATTTTGGTTTACAAATTTCTTCTTCTCCTCTATGAAAGGCAATTAATTTACGACTCGTGTACCGGCCAAGTCCAGGAACGAGAAATGAAATAGCTCGGCCAAAGGGAGAGGAGCAAAACACAAACTACTAAAAGCAATCCCGTTGAAAGAGTGGCAGAAGGGCTTTATTCTACAGATTCCATATGAAAGGGGAAAAAACAAACCCCTTTGAGATAAGGCTAAATACGTTTTTTTACAGCAATAAAGAGGTCATCCGTCCGATATTTGCATGTGTTGATAAAAAGAGGTAGCAGCAAAGACCAAATCAAGTCTTGTAATGTAATCAAGTCTAAAACCAATGATGCTTCTATACAGAAATCGATTACAGGAATGAACTTACACTACTAAAAATCACACTAAAAAAAGAAATTCAAAACTTTTCAATATATGTTCAAGATTACTCTTCCAAACTAACTAGCTCATGCATGCATTACTAAGGCTAATATCTAAGGCTTGGTTAGTGGTTCTATGATCAATGACACAATGTGTTTGCAATTGTCTCGAGATTAGATGCTCGTATATTTTTTTCGCAACATATATATACTCCTCAACTAAGTAAATAAAGAAATATAATAGTCTAGTTTATTCTATCTAATTAACATAATCCTCCAAGTGAGGTGAAAACCAAAGTGAAAACACAAAGGTTTTTGATGAATAATTGTGAATGGTGTGCCATCCCCTGCAGAAATGCACCCTCTGTAAAACTTATTACTGAAGATTCACAGTGCACATGCATGTCTTCATTTTCACAGAAGAAAACACAGAGATGAAAACGGTGCATGTCTACATACTAAAACTATATAGAATAATATACATAAGAACAATATTGTATCAATGAAATTAGGCCACTTCGATCTTTATATAAATATTTTTCTATTTATTCAATAATAAGGTTAATCATTCAATGTTCATAGATGACCTTTGAATCTAGAAAAAGGGTGGGAAGTGCTGTACACCATGTGAGGAAGGGCAGCTTCCTATGCGCACTGCTAACTTCTAAAACTCTTGCCTTATTATTTGTGGGACACCCATTGTTATTATTATGTGATTTTAATCTGTATCTCTACTTACTAATCTCTTCTTACTTAATTGTTCATCTTTAACTTCGTACTAATCACAGCTCTAAGAGTCTTAACAAAATGAATAAATAAAGTGAACTAGTTATAGAGTATCACTAGTGATTGGTGAACAAAATGAGTCAAGTTATTGCTTCATCTAATCGTATGTATCATACTGTTCAAATAGAATAGTTTGAAACTTGTTGATGATACTAACTGAAAACTGATGTAAATGATTACTCGAAATATGATTAAAACTAAAGGGTTTGTCTAATCTAAATCTATTACAGCTAAGTTCAATAGAATTGATCTCTCTTCCGTTTCTTGAAACGGGAAAGAACGTGACCTAAAGGGTGCTATTCTATGCAGTTATATTTTGAATAATTTTGTGTCAAAACGATTAACGAGTTGCTTTAACGAACATAATAAGTCTAGTAACACTTTGCATATATAATTTTGCAATTTGTTCAATCATAAATTCATAATTATAGATTAGGAGTTTAGGACCCCTAAAAGTATATTGTCCTAACTTTCACTAATCTTTTTGATACGATGTATGTTTGTAATTGTGCCCATGTTTAAAGAATCCATGCTTGTGAAAATTAGTTGCACCACATGGGATTATGCTTACTCCACCTCCTCTGTCTCATCATTTAAAGGATGATTGTTTTGGACGTGGAATTTGTAGCATGATTTTCTTCTTGCTATCTTCTTTCACTGTCTTCTTCTCCCCGGACTTACCTAACAATTAGTATGATTTATCAAATTTGATTGTTTAAAAGTGGGAAATGTATGAAACGGCAACACCTTGGCATTGTTTTTTTTTTTTACAAAGGAGCAACTAATGCTGCAGCCTACGGGGTAGGGGTATAAGAATTTGAACCCGAAACAACCCCCAGGCAGGTTGAGTTCCTAACCAGTAGGTCAACCTTGATCCTCCCTTGGCATTGTACATAAATGTATGTAACTGTAAACTTGTGCGGTTGTGCCGTTGGAATTCGTATAGAAATTTTAGTTCTGTAATTCTAGTACTAATGTAAAGATTGTTCCACGAAGATTTCAAGAAGTGAATATTTGTGTAAAATGACACCGTCAAGATTTCTCACCGCGTTTTTAAAAACCCGATACTCAAACATATTTACTCTCTGGTGATAAATTTTGGATCATCGATGACTGTTACTACATGCAAAATGTTGATTGCAACGGTTGTATATATATAAGCAAAAGTCATAACAATTTGTTTGATCCAACATCCAAAAAAAAAGTCATGACCCGTGAAATTATGGATCAAAATTTGGATCTACCATTTTTTTCGACATTCTTATACTGGGCTGTTTTAGCTTTTCAAATCGTGTCATTAGCCCACTACCCGCCACTCCTATATTGGGCCACTGGTGAAGATTATTACCCGAACAATTGTGACTGGGCTTTGAACTTTTCAGTTTAAAGTTCGGTTTTTCAGCCCATATAATCGTACGGGCCATTCTCGTTGGGATTATATCAGTTGTTAGATTATTGGACAAGACGTGAGAACGTCATTGAGGTACACATTAGAAAAACCGACTAAACAAATATGCCGGCGTAAAAGCTCGTCCAATTCCACAGTTTTAATAGGAAGCTCATACTTGCTCCCATATTATTGGAAAACAATAGAAAGGAATCTTCTTTGTGGAAGAGAAGATTCGTGCGGGTATATGTGTGGCCTCATACAGGAATCCAAAGTCAAGGGCGAATTAACAATTGCATGATTTCGTATTATCACTCAAATTTACGATAAACTACACCCACTTGCTAATTAAAGAAATTAAAGTGATAATTTAAAGGAAAATTTGATCGATTAGAAGCATAATTCTCCCGAGATCATGATTACTTTAATTGTCTTACGTATATAAATCATATGGAGTATTCCCTTTGTTTCTTTCAATTGTATTGACGTTTAATTCTATTTTCTCTTACATAATAAAAAGAAATGTGAACAAACTACGAGAACATACGAGATGGTAACGACTAAGTTTATTACATTGGGAGTGGAATTTGGACTAGCCATAACCTGATAACCTTTTGTGATAATGTGGATCGATGTATATGTGAATCTATAAGGACTACCACATCTTTGAAACACGCTTAGCTTGACTCTTTCCTATGTCATGAAATTTGATAAACATGTCATTGTCCTCTTGATCAATCAAGAAGGCAATCGAAAAAGGGGGGCAACATACATGTATAATTAACACCTAAATAATTACTATAAAAAGTATGACAATTAACTTCAAACTTTTCGTACATGCCTACGACAATGTACATGCTACTAGATTGAGAGACTGTTCTTCTTTTACAAAGAAGAATTTTTTTCATCAAAATATCATTACGTAATCGAATCCACGATATCTGTGGTTGCTATATCCAAAACAGAAGGCAGACCACTGTCGATCCAGGCACGAGTATTATAGTCTACCGAACCCAAGTGAGCTGCAGTGTGCGACTTTATTACATGTACTACGAACAATGCTGAAGGTGCAAGAACGAAATTTAAGAAAAAGAATAGGTAAGATTTAAAGGATGTCAAGTAAATTCAACGATAATATTAGTGTTATATATCGTGAAGTGGTATTTATTATTAGGGTTCTCAGATGCAACACAACTCAACTAATTAATGTCGTAAAAGCATATTGAAAATGGTAGGACATGTCAATGGATAAATCTCTTCTCTCCAAATTGTATGCTTAATTGAAGTGATGAATTTGGATAGAAACAGTTGTGGAATGAGATCGATATATACTTCGATCCTAATACAAAAACAACAATAACAACGTAATTTTATTTCCTACTCAATTTCAAACTGATTAAACTAAAATAGTCACGTGAAACTGTATGTCAGTCCATTGTAAATTCGATCAAAATAATAAATCTTTTCCGTTCTTTTACATTGTTAACGTTTAGTTTGAAACATATACCATTATATATCGGTGAGTGTGGTGACTCAAGTTATAATTCCACTCATTTTGTAAAAGCTTCAATTCCATTCATCCCTTCAACGCCTGTCGGCCAGAAGAATTGGAGTGGATCACATGATCACAGTGCATGCTACTTTTTCCACTATTATAATTTGTAGTCATGTATCATACCCTCAACTCGATCGATCAAGTACTACAAGTTAGAACTCATGAGTCATATGACACATTAATAATAAGCAAACCCCACATCCTCATTCTTCAAAGAATTGGACATATAATAATAGGACAATGCTAGAGGTCTACAGTACGTGTAGACACTTGAAAGTGTCTACGATTATCTTTAATTTTACTACACTAGCAAAATTTTACTACTCACACAAATAATTTTACTGCATGATTTTTTCATAACAAATTAATTTTACTACTCCAATCTTAATTTTACTACTAATAACTTAATTTTACACTGTAGACAAATTAATTGTGTCTACACTGTAGACCTTTAGCAATATGCATAATAATAATGTCCGGAACTTGCAACTTATATATGCTCATTTATTTGTCAATGTAAGTTGTCTCATATATGTCATATATATATGAGTGTGACACTTCCACAACATAAAAGAGAGTTGATGAATGATAACCGAATAAGAGTAACTGAGGTAGTGATGAGGAGTTCATTGTAATTCTCTTAAAAGCAATTACTCAGAAATGACACGACGATCTGAGGGAAGAAATTTCTCTTGTTGTCACAATATCACTCGTGATTGTATTTCGTAATCGAAATTGACCGGTCACATAACTCCGTTTCGGTAATTTTCACTTCTATAAAACTAATAATAGAACTAGTCACAAATTATAAAAGGAAATTATTAGTTTAATCTTACAAATATGCTAGAAGTTTGACTGTGAGAAAAATAATTGCTTGATAATTACTCCCTCCATGCCAAAATATATGACGTTTTCAAGTTACGAGGCAAGTTTTGACTTTCAATTTCATGAAAGAATATCTTATCAAAAATTATAAAAATTATACCATTGGATTCGTTATGAAATATAGTTTCACATGATCATAATTTCATAATTTTTACCCTTATATTTTGAGAGATATCGAAGTTCAAAGAAGTGTCTCGTAACTCGAAAACGTCATATATTTTGAAATGGAGGGAGTATTTTTTTGTGTGTGTGTAAGAATGAGCTTCAATTGCTTGAGAACCATCATACCTAAGAACCAACACAAATTAATGTAGGAATTAATCCACAAAATGAACACAAAATACAAGCAAAGGTTAAAAGAAAATAATTAAGAGAAAAAGCATGTTTAGAGATACATGCTAAATGTGATGGGAGGATTTTGAATCTATCTTACAAACAAATAATCCCAAAAATTCTATCTCAAGCTATTATGAAGTGAATTTCCTCTGATAGTTTCTTACATATTATATCAACAAACCAAAAGTGGGATTGAGAAAGAAATTAAACTTAAAAAAAAAAACAAAAAACGAAAAAGAAAGAAAGAGAGAAAGCCAAGCATCAGACTTGCCTAGAGGTTAACATTTTCCTCCAAGATCATGTTCCACCATTATCATCGTCATCGTCGTCGTTGTCGTCATTTATACGACTTCATTTCTCCTCATTTTAGGGATTTTTTTCCTTACACGATGATGATCATCAACAAGAGCTAAAGTTTTTGTATTCTCCTCACCATGCATGGGTGAAAATTGAGCTTGCAATTTTTCTTTTATCTTCAATACTACCTTGCTTGTCATCTTCTTATTACTCTTCTTCTTGTACAATAGTACTACAATTCTATTGGTAAAAGCTATGAAAAGTTGAAGTAAGAGGTGTACCAAATCTTTGGGTTGTAATTAAAAGGATGGCGGAGAGGAGAAGTATAGGAAATTAGGGAAGTTATAGACTTATAGTTGAAATGTGAGATGACTATGATTGCATGAATGTTTTATAGTATTATTGTATTGGTCACTATACTCATTTTTTAAGGAGGTAATTAAAAGGCTATGGAACAATTAAGAGGCCATGGGACAATCTCCATAAATTATTTGAGAAAAAATAAGTTTAAGATTTCAAAAAAATCAGATATGAACTCTTTGCTAAGGTCCACCACATAACCCACAAACTGTTACCATTATTTTAAACGTTTGATTTGGTGATAGGTTGAATAGAAATCTTATCAATTAAGTTACTATATTCAAGAATACATAACAAAAAGAAACTAGAAAAGAAAGAAGGGGATTTATTGTGTCACAAATGGCCTTGTTCACAAATAATGAGGTCCAGGAGTGTTGTAGACGGAGATCTTTTGAGAGTTCTCCTAACAAGTTCATGCAAAGATATAATTGCTCAGTTGAGGTCATAACTTTGTGAGCTAAATCTTCAATTAAATCACATAATATTACTGAAACTGAGTTTTCCACAACTAGTAACTTACCTATATATAAACAATACTTCATACAATGGCCCTACTTCACATGCTTCATATATCTAAGGCTTGAATAGAGAAGCTCAAAGTAAGACTATCTCACTAAAGTTAGGAGAAGAAGCCCTTGGATCAAAATGGAATCTAAGGTGAGCCAATAGGTAAAATTATAAGTTGGGTCCATCTACCTAGAAAGAAAACTCATTATGTTCAACAAACAAAGTATAAATGTAAATAATTAAAGCTACAAGAAAAAATAAAAAGGACAAATGGACATTAGCCACGTGTTCTTTGATGAGATGAGTTGAAAGGTCAATTTGAGACCTACTTACTACTAACAACAACATTGTAAACAAGTTAAAGCTAACAAAAAAAAAGTTATTTAGTTCTAGATGTGTATGTGCATTCTGAGTTTTCAATATTTATAATAGTATGCAATAATTAAAGCCATACTTTTGACAATTTATTGCATTATGCTTAATTGCTTCTATCACATGTTTTGGAGTTTGTTGATCAATATTTGTCACATAGGAAGGGTCTAACCTTTTTTATAATTAGATGCCGATCAAGGCATAATCACATACTTAACTCTTCCCTTTCCTGTATAAATTGATTATTATTGTTGTTAAATTAACATTTCACTCAAAACCACTCCATTAACTTTAAAAAGCACATCCAATCTTTATAGGACACCTATCAACATAAAATGATTTTAAATTTGTCTTTTCGGATTTTTATCAACAAATGTGAAGATTAATTCTTTTTATATTTGAATTGCATTGGATGATGATTTTGCGTCTTAATTTCTATAGCTATTTATACTCATCTAACTGCTTGGCCATTTACGATAATTATAAAGGCATGATCAAATTTGCGTTTCAATTGCTTTTGTAATGATGCATGATCAAATTAGTTACTTTAGTTGTGTAACTCCGCTTGGCCATTTACGATAATTATAAAGGCAATTAAGGAAGAAAAAAAAAGAGAAGATCCATTACTTAAGGTTGGCATGAAATAGTGTGTAAATTATGAGCCGTTTTCTTTTAAACCATATTTTCATTGCACGAGAGAGTATTAGTACGACTGAATTAAAGGTTAACTAACAAAGTCATGAAGCGTAGTAATCAGATTAGGAAAATAAATAATATGAATACTCTTCCTACAAAGGTTTTAATCTTCTACTTTGGGGGAATAAAGATTATCGATCACCTTTTTTTGTTAAATACACGCCCTTTATTTGCCATGAAAAAAGTCCAATCCATAACCAAAATCTAAGATATAGAAATCCGAATGTACCTTTTGTTATCCATTTTGCAAGAATTCCATTGGTAAGTAGTAAGAGGTCATGCATTGGCTCAAAAGAAAATGTTCATGTATATTCTCAAGTTGATGCATTCCGCCGTACGAATTAGAAAGAAGCTATAGCTTGACATTTAATTGAGTACAATATCAAGGTGGTCGAATGGGAGTTGCCTTTGATGATTGATTATTCCATCAGAGGAGTACAAAGTCTTCTGACAAATTAGATGGGAAGGATAATACCGACTTTTAAAATTTGCGACCGATAAACTGTTGAATGATTAGGTTTAAAATTATTTTCGATTGGTTAATATAAAAATCTTCTAATCTTAACATTGTTCGACTTTGTGAGAAATAATCTTTAGCCCCATTGAAGAATTTAGTGCTTATATTGCTTTAAAGTGGGGTTATAATAAAATTCTTGGTGATTGGAGTGTGAGTATGACTGTTTTCCTACAAAATCATAAACACAAACAGAAAAAGTTAGCGAGGTCAAAACATATACTCCACTATAGTATCCACTGTTTCTACTCCAACAACAAATTTGAGACTACAAAATGCAAATGAACAGCTTACCGGCGGCTGACTTACATACATCATAGTATCATACACACAAACTTCTTCCATCATCACTATAGTAATTTGCTTTAATACCACCCTAGCGACAATCATAAGGCGTAAAGGGGCACAACATTGAGAAATAACCACGGATACCATACAAATTAAGAAGTGAGTAACAATACAAACGTATAAAGTTGAAAGAAAGAGAGGAACAATAGCGATTATATTGGACAACTGCAGATCAAAGACCAATGACATTAGAATCAGGGCGAACCCGGCTACCCCAAATTTTCCAAAATCGACTAAATATCATCCCCTGGCGCTCACTATTCTCTGAAAACAACGAGGCAGAAGAAAAACTACTAGAGGACCGCACTATGTCCGTACAACTGTACATATTGAGTCCCAACAACATCAAGCTATCGACCAAACATGAATCTTGATGACAGTCATGACACCACCTAACTTGTTTTCTCTTGCTTCTTTTATTGGTGGGGGTTGTTTGGATGGTTAACAATTAGTAACACAGGAGAAAATTCATGAACAAGCTATTGGAGGTGGAGGCCCAAAACGCCCCTTTCATCATGCCCACCATAGTCACATTTCTTGGTTGTTTATTAAAAAACCCACTCACCAAATCAAAAGTATTGCGACTGCTCTCAATTATTGTTTTTTTTCTCTTCCCTGGTCCTAACGTAAGCTCAATTATTGCAATCAAAATAATTTTTGCATATGAGGAGGCTAATGTAGTAATGTGTGTGCTCGAGCAATGGACAAAATGCGAGTTAGTGAGCACTAAAGGCATGTTCGGTAACATCACTTAAAAGTCAGGTATTTCAAAAGCGTCAATGCGTGGTGATCAAATGAAATGGAGAAAGTACATTTCACAAAATAATCTCATGACCTACGAGTGACTTGTCTCTTTACAACGTTGATCGACTATGATCAAGCACTATGCACCGCAAAATTCGCCCAAAAGATCTTTTGCAAAACTTGGAAAACCAATTAATTTTTTTTTTTCTCGAGACAAACTTTTAGTAGTCACTAAGGAACATGACACAAGAGTACCATCAGACTATGTCACTCTATGTTAGATGCATGAGTGCATAGGCTACGTAATGTCGTAATCTAATTGAACTTGCCATAAAAGGCCTACCTAAGAAAAAAAGAACTTCCTAAGAAAAAGAAAAAAAAAAAAACAACTCACCCTCAGACTGTTTTCTCAGTACAGGAATACAAAGCACCAGCAGATCAGCAATGATGCTGTGACCTGACCACCGATTGGTAAAATGAACATTCCTTGAAATTAATAGAATCAGTGAAAATATTACCTGTGTAAAAACTTCCCGTAAACTCCAAACTATGCTCGGTGAAAATACACAAAAAGATCAGACATGGGAACGATCAGGCGATTAGCAACAAATAAGCCAATACATGGACTCAAAAGCGCTCCAAATTTATAGCACGAGAATGAATATCCACTACAATAACCAAACTACAATATATGATATGATATGATATGATATATGTTCCAAGAGGTCATATTGAACCACAAATATTGAACAAGAAGTTCTAAGACAGGGGCAATATGCCAGTGCAGTAAGAACTTGAATCAAAATCAGTAACAAGCTCTTGTTACAGTGCACCATATATAAGACGGAATGTACGGCATTTTAATTCCCAAACTTCAATGGGGATATCTATGATATAGTCATATAGGTAGACCACACTTTAATAGCATACCCAGCTTACCAAAATAGCGATGATGCTATGCCTGTAGTCGGATAAAAGGCAAAGACGATAGCTCATCCGTGGCCCATGATAAAACCAGCCACCAAAATTGTACTTTCTCCTACGATATATGACGGTTGCTTCAGTACCTAAACTAACATTGAAAACAGGCTTGTCACCCCAATAGAAATGCATGTATTTCAGCCCAACTGGAGGCAGTATAAAGAACTCCAGGCTCAGTCTTCCAATTGATAGAGTTCCCTTCAACGCATTCCTTTTGTTTCTTCAGCAAACCTTCAAACATTGGCACAAATGAAACACCAAAATGACTGCCGACTCTCCTAAGGCTCGAGCTTGACCCAACAACAATACCTATGTCCGCCCTGAGTAGGCAGAGCAGATCACCAACTGAGTCCCCAATATACACACTTACAGTCTTCTTATTGTCACCACGGTTCATCAAGATCTCATCAAATGCATGAAGTTTGTCAATGGGCGATTCAACCTTCTTAACAATTTCACCAGTGGATATGGATCCTTCATACTTGAATTCATTTGCATGTATATTCAGAGCTTGCAACCCCCCTGTCCAGTACCAATGTTAGGATTCAGAGTTGATGATGATGTTAATTACTCGACCAAAACTAGAAGCATACTAGTCTTAAATCCAGTCATCTCTATTTACGTCAAAGTCGGAAGAGAAGATAATACACCCCCCGCCCCAAAAAAAAAAAAAAAAAAAAATAGAGGAGCATTAACACCCAAACAAATAATGTCAGAATTCAGCCTTATCTAGTGGGCTCGGACCTCCTTGGCAATCTTTTCTACTCAGCCAATAATCAGTTGGTTGCTACTTGTATTAGAATCAATAAAAATACTATGCTCAACTCCATTACATTCAAAACAAAAGCCAAAGGCATATAAATTGACAAAACCTGACAACTAATTACATCCAATTTTTTTACGAAGAGGTTTCTGCACACTATTCAAAATCACTTTCAAGTTTCATCAACATGTATGAGAGAAACCACCTAAATTATTTCAGTTCGTACAAATCTCTTCTGATCACACCATTCCGTTCAGTTACATTGCTTAGTCAGCACTTAACCCATCATTTATACTCTTTTACCAAGAACAGTGATAACCCAAAAAACTTAAATCTTACCCTCAGAAATTAGTCTATAATGAGTAAGATAACATATACTTAGTCATGCAACACAATCAACCAAAATGAGCTTGTAAACATGTTTTCAATTCTTCAGCAATGCGCAGGTACATAACATATAATAGAGCACTGATGATGGCAACAAAAAAGATTTTTACCTGACGAGAAAACTGATCTGATTAGATCACCACACCAACAATATGACAGTACATGGACATTCACATCCAGATTTGCACTCTGTACAACTTTCTGGAAGAAGTTAATACAACCATCTTGAAGGATTAATCTTTCACCAGCCTTCTTAATGTCTTCTAGATTGACACCCTTAAGCACCCCAGAGTCAACTACCCTTGCATTAGCCTTCTTCTCAAATTCACTCAACAACTCAAGTCCCTTCTGCAGATCTTCATATCTAAAATCATCTCCTTCAAAACAAAATGTACCACACCAGCAATAAAACAATGTTAAGGTTATTGGAAAGCATGATGGCAAACAAACCAATAAAGCTACAGTATGGCATGATGTCAAATTGTAATACCTTTTTTCATTGCTAGTACATTCTCTATGCATTGCTCATACTCTTCTGTGTAATGCCTTGACAGAACTCCCCATGTATTTCTCAAATCAGCAGATGGCATCCGAGCAATTTGAGTTTCAGATGGGTTCTGGTCAGACTTTGGAGCTGTTACAATTGCGATCTCAGCCAAAATAGCAGATGAGTCAACTACTGTGCAAGTCAAGTCGAAATCTGAGAACAGCATAAAGTGCCATTCATCACGAACAAGCTCCTTCTGCAACGGTGCCACAGTCTTCTGCCCCAATGGCTGTGCTAAAAAGAATTCTGTCTCAAGTTTCATGGCCTGTTGATAAAGCTTTTCGATAACGTTGAGCTCCTCACCAGTAAGAGAGACACTCAATTTATCAAGTAAGTCTTCAATTTGAAGTGCGCATGCCTGCATTCATTGTAAGATATCATTAGCTACTTGCTTAATAGGTGACAGTTCAACCCGAGAATCTAGCTGGTAAATATAAGAATGGTGATAGCAGCTTGATACCATGACAAACCTGGAAACCTTCAGATGAATAACTGTCAATCCACTTCTTGTAGGGGTGATCGTTGGCATCTGGATGTAGCAAAGCCTGCAGCTCCTTACCAATATGGGCATACAACCTCATGCATGGCGTCATCGCACCTAGAGTGTAAGCTGCAATCTTAGTCTTTTCAAATGGAGTTGCAAGTTTACCAACACCTTTTAGTCCTTCTACTTTTCCTGTAGCCGTTGCTAATAAAAAATCTGTGTACTTCTGAGTGGCAGAACTAACAGGGCTGTCTTTGCTGAGATCAGAGCCCCATTCCTACAAAATTATATCAAAAGCGCACATGAGAAAGCTACTACACAAAATGATGAACAAAAATTCAGTAATGTCGCAATTTCAGAACATGGGAGCACGAATATGTTACGGACTTACGGCATAAGACTATCTAGAAGCTACAAGCATAATGCTAAGATATACCAGTATTTGATACATAAAATCTTAAATCATGAGTGTAATACCAATTTCTCATTGGTGACTTGGTGAGGCATACCACACCACAGGTGTGCCCATGATTCCATCCCAAAAATGACAGCAATACTACGAATTCTCCATTCATGAGGCATTAAAAAAATCTGACATACGTGATTTAAGCTGCTGGCTCAAAAAAAAAAAAAAAAAATTCACTCGCTCCAAAGAGCCATATGAAACTTGTCTTCAGAAATAGAGTACCTGACTAGCAAAAGTATGATATTCACCATACTAACCAGGAAGCTCCAGAAACACAGTGTGAAGCTGTGAATATTTCTCATAATCCCAAATACAACTACGCAAGTCCCACATAAGCTAGATCATCATACATTCCAGTTCTTTAAAAGGTGCGCTTAAGTTGCCAAGGCAAAAGGTCACTCACTTTTCTGTCATGAGCAAGGATATTTCATTAAGCTAAGTTGAGGCACACTTGGGGCACTAGAGGTGCACCATGCACCTGTGCGTTTTTCACCATCTTTGGTCTTTCTAAATTTCTAATTGAGAAAAGGTATAAGCACTATAATATTTGTCTGATATGGTGTCAAAGATGCTTTACTACGAGAAAACTCACTTATTCACATTCCCTTACAGCTCTGTGATCTATTATACATGTGGATAATCATTTCTGGCAGCGCATACTCTTTGCGCCTTATACTAAGACTCTAACTCTCTAAGTAGGCTTTTGCCTCAGTAAGCGTCACGACATTTTGACACACTGACACAAGTCACACAACCCTCTCTCATATACTCCCTCATCACGAACACTTTCTCCCAAACCTCCTTTATTTTTTGAAGTAAGTCTAAATAAACCTCATCATTTCAGAACGACACCTCCTTCATAGTGCATCATCCTAAAGACTTCTAAAATGTTTGAAGTCGAAATATCTCAGGAAAGCAGAAAAGAAAAATACAAGGAATCATGCAGCTCAAATACCTCCAACTGTCCCACACACTCTGTCTCATAATAATCGTATTTGAAACTGCTCAGGGAAAATCTGACGCAACATATTCTGTAACCAGACACCAGAGCCACCTTAAAACATACCGAATCATTCTCCCTTGTGGAGCGACAACACTGGTAAATACAGACCATAAGAAACACCAAGGTCGATATCTCCAATTCCGTCTAAAAGTTGAAGTACAGAAAACTAGCAATGCTCACCTCATAGCAACTCACACAGTACAATTCATGAGAAACACTCGTTTCAATCTCAGTATACGCAAAAACAAAAACACTACTTTACGAGTACACTAACCACGACAAGAGTTAATCATCCAATAACAACATCAAAGCCAAACTCAAAATCGTCACCGGAAAACTCCTAAAAATCGCTCCGAACACATCTTAACAAATCGACAATAATTACACATATTGAAGTAATCAAGCAAATTCATTCACCAACTAAAACTAAATTAACAGAAATTGATAGCATGATCATATTAAAGTAACTGCTTAACCAAAATTGCTTAGATTCGAACCTGCGCAAAAGAATTGTGCAATTTCAACTCCTCCAACACATTTTTCCTCAGCTCCATAATCGCGATTTTGTCATCATCGTCATCCGCGAATTCTTCCGCCAATTCATACCTAAATCACACAAACAATTTCACCAAAAACAACCGAAAATCAGTTACAAAATTAGGAGAAAATCAAGAAAAACAAAAATCGACGAAATTAGGAGAGAGAGAGAGGAAGAGTGAAGCTTACGCTTTAGCAAAGGCGTTAAGGAAATGAACATCTTGAGAGATATAATGCCGGAAAGATTCAAGCCGAAGATTACCGGCGGCAAGAGAGATAACAAAAGGAGAGAAGAGAGAGAAAACAGACTCGCGCTTAAACTTATTCCAAAACTTCCTCGAAATTCCGACGTCGTTGATGACAGCAGCAGCGGCGGCGGCTCCGATCGGCGGCGTAGCAGACCTAGGCGGTGGAGCCGTCGCCATTGACGACGGCGATCGAGATTTGCCGGCGGAGGAGAAGAAGCGTGTAGAAGAAGAAGAAGAAGAAGAAGAAAAAGAAAAAGAAGGAAAGGAGTAGATATTTTTGTAGAAGGCGGTTTTAATTGGTGCGGTGGTGCAGACGGTGGAGAGAGAAAATAGATGGCGCATCAAAAAAAAATGTTGAAATTTAATGGAGAGAGATTTTGTGAAGGTGGTAGTGGTGGTGGTGGTGGTCAAGTTATAGAGGAGGGGGAGAGAGAAGACTAGCTACTCCATTTATATGAAGTTTAATTCTTTTTTTTTTTTAAATTTGTTTTTTTTTTTTTTTTTTTTGGGATAAAAAGGTGAAAAGGGATTAGTGAGAGTGATGTACAAATTGGGAGTATTGAATTAAATTGAATTGAATTGAATGGAATGTTGAAGATTATGATTTGATTTAGATTTTTTGGGGTGATTTCTTTTTTCTTTTGTTGGTAAGATGATTAAGGGGGAGATTATGTTGTTACGATACGGTGTCGTTTTGTTTGTTTTAGTTGAATAATGATTGTGTTGACGAATGACGACGTCGTATTGTATAAAGTTCATTTTAGTTGGATAACATAGAATGTTGTGTGAAAGGACTCAAAGAGTATGAAGATGTTGTTTTTGTTTCGATGATATGGAGGTGAGATATTTGTGGAGTAGATGCGCATAAATTATGGGATTAGCGTGTTGTAGCAAAAAAAAAGTTAATTATTTTTTGTAAATTTCATTGCAACTTTTGCCGTTTTCCATAAAGTTAACATCTGTATTTGGGTTGGAAATGTGAGATAGTCAAAGAAAACAAAATAAAACGCTAATTTCCTGAAAACACAAATAGAGAATGTAACATTTCAACGAACTTATGTCATCCACTAGAGCTTTTAACAACCATGCTTATCAACTCACTCCCTATTGTATTTATAGACTCCACTTTTCGTTGACGATGTACTATCGTTTTGGTGTTTTTTTTTTCCACAGCTCGTGTCAAATTAAGTACTAAATTATTGTTATGTGAAGTTGGCATTGATTTCGTGGTTAGAGCAATGAAGTATTGCTTAAGCTAAATCAAGAATTTTGATTCATTTTGGGCTTTGACTAATTAAAGCAAACTACCTTACTTGGACCTGACTCGGCCTATTGGATTATGAGAGAAACTTTTGCAAGTCTACCAAACCAGCTAGTCAAGGCCGCCCGTGGACACCAAGCCGGACAACAGGTGGCCCGCATTAATGTTCGGGTCACCACCATGGTATCGAGATTTGGGGATAACGAACTGAGTCGAGTTAGATATTGATAATATTTAATTTGAATTTACAAAATCCAAAGACGAGCAAAGCTTGAGTTCACACAAAATGGCAGTCCGAGAATAGTATGACACAGATACATTTAATTTAAATTAATAATATACTCATTTTATGTTTGTTAAAGTATATGCGACTCATTTAAATATTAATTTAATACTATATCAAAGCTGATTACGAAATAAAATTTCATTAAAAATAACCTATATTTTTAATATTCAAGGAAATATTGACAACATATTTCATTTTAAATGATAAATACTCCTCAACCCATACCTTATTTTCAATATTTTATTAATTTTAGATTTAAGTGTCTAAAAATGTCTTAGAGGTGTTATTGAACTTCTCCACTAACAATTTATCAATAAAATAATGGCCACCAAATTAGTAGTTTTGGACACGTATTGTCGTGTGTCTGTGTCCGACACAGTGTCGGACCCGAACACGCTATATTATGTAAGTATTTGTGCTACTTAGCGCCACATTGACGTTGATGTAAGCATAAAATTAAAGTGTTATAACGTCCAAATGGATGATTCCATTTAAATGAGAAATCATTATATGAATTTAAAGATTTCATAACGTCTAAATGGATCATTATCCCAAGTCGATATGTAAGCGTATATGTGTTTTTTTCGTTCAAAACTCTTAAATCTAAATCTAAATCTCATTATTAGCAGTGCTGAAAAAGGGGAAGGGGAATGCAAGATTGGATGCCAACCACTTGTCTCCCAAGAGAAGTTCTCCAAAGGGGAAAGGGAAGGGTAAGCTGTCCACTCATGTGAAGGGGGACAACGATCATGCAAGGAGAGTTAGCACCCCCTATGGTTCTGGCCTCCTTTGCAAAACCCCTGAGTTCTATGAGGGGGTCGGTAGAATCACATTTTGAAACTAAGCATGCTAAGGACAAGTATGCAAAGTCGTGCGATGAGTGCAAGACCATCTATCACACAAGGGAGGGTCATTCCCTTTGTGTGAAAGCTAGGAAACCAAAGAAGCCGAATTAAACAACGAAAGGTAGGAGGAACATTAACCTTAGTGTAATGAAGACTTGGAAGATGATGAGAAGAAGAAAGAATAGAAGAATTGATTAGTCGAGCCTGAGAGGAGAAAAAAAATATTTTCTTATAATTTTTTTTATTTTATTGGATTATTTTATGATTAGCACCTTAATGCCGTGATATGGGGTTTTTGTTTGTTGATACTCTTAATCCATGGATTTATACGTATATAAAATGTGTCCATTTGGCTCAATTTCTGCTTGTGCACTTACAATTCTTGAATTTTTAGTGAGGGAGGATTATTTGCAAAACTAAGAGGAAATGGAAAAATGCACTAGCTACTCCATTTATAAGAAGTTTTTTTTCTTTTTTCCTTTTTGGGATAAAAAGGTGAAAAGGGATTAGTGAGAGTGATGTGAAAATTGGGAGTATTGAATTGAATGTTGAAGATTATGATTTGATCAAGATTTTTTAAGGTGATTTATTTGTTCTTTTGTTGGTAGGATGATTAACGGGGAGATTATGTCGTTATGATGTCGTTTTGTTTGTTTTAGCTGAATAATGATTGTGTTGACGACGTCGTATTGTACAATTGTTCATTTTAGTTGGATAACATAGAAATATTGTGCGAAAGGACTCAAGGAGTATGAAGATGTTTTTGTTATGGAGGTGAGATATTTGTGGAGTAGATGCGCATAATCATGAGATTATCGTGTTGTAGCAATTTTTTTTTTTTTTATGTGAATTTCATTGCAACCTTTCTTGTTTTCCATAAAGTAAAGTTAACATTTGTATTTGGGTTGAATATGTGATATAGTCAAAGAAAACCAAATAAGACGCTAATTTCCTGAAAAGGCTAATAGCGAATGTAACATTTCAACGAAGTTATATCATCCGATAGAGCTTTTACCAACCATGCTTATCAACGCCACTCCCTATTGTATACTCCACTTTTAGTTGACGATGTACTATTATCTTGATGTTTTTTTCCAAAGCTCGTGTCAAATTGAGTACCAAAATATTGTTATGTGAAATTGGCATTGATTTCGTGGTTAGAGCAATGGAGTATTGCTTAAGCTAAATTAGGAATTTGGATTCATTTTGGGCTTTGACTAACTAAAGCAAACTGCCTTACTTTACTTGGACTTGACTCGGCCTATTGGACTATGAGAGAAACTTTTACAAGTCTACCAAACCAACTAGTACTAACTTTTCAAGGCCGCCCGTGGACACCAAGCCGGACAACAGGTGGCCCACATTAATGTTCAGGTCACCACTCACCACCATGGGATCGAGTTATGGTAATAACGAGTTGACTTGAGTTAAATATTGATAGTGCTTAGTTTGAATTTACAAAATCCAAAGACGAGCAAAGCTTGAGTTCATACTTGAATCTGTTATTGAAGACAACTTTTGCCTATTTTACACGCGTTAGAGAGATTAGTGCGTGGAATAGTCGATTTTTTGCTGTGGAAATATGCCCGCCGGGCACCCACTAATCCGCATGTATAGAGCTCAGTTGCTAGCTAAATGGATACAATCTCATACCAAACATCGAAATGCTTTGGATACGCAATCTTTCAGTAATGCGGAATCGTTTTGACCAAAATGTCATGCGTCAACAGGAGAAGAGACAATAAGATTGAGTGGGTTTGGTTTGGGTCGTTAGCATTTAGCAACTGGGGCTAATAGTCGGTGGATAAGGAAAACACGGGTCCTTTTTGGTATAAATGCAGCCATACATACATTGTATCAAATCGATCTCAAGTGACGATGATATTTGACAAGTTGAGGCAAAAACATGACTTAGGTGACTTTTAGCACGTCACTAAATGTCTATGGAAAGAAAACAAAAACTTCGTTAGTAATTTAGCATAAGGTGCACTCCACAAAAGTCATATAATAATGCTCACAAGATGATGTCAAATTTTGTATGAAGCATATTTAAAGATAAACTATAGATATGAAACGAGTAAACGACTACTCGTATATGATGTGATGCTTGTCTATAACAATAGTGTCAATACACAAATAATTCGATCATTTGAAGTACAATGAGAATCATGTTTTCCGTCACAATGAAAGACTTAACTAGTTAAGGGAGATGCATCGTGATCGAAAGAATAAGAATTTGCACAACGATATTAATCCACGACAAAAGTTCTCTTGAACATATCTCGTGAGTTGGTATTAGATGATGCAAGTGTCATGAATTTGTTCACCGCCAGATCAACGAGAACATATTGTGGTCAATTGTCATCCAGTCGAGCCAGAAGCATCGATCCTATCAAAGGCTCGCTACCTATGCTTTTGTGTTTGTCCATTCGGCTCCCAATTGTTACTTAACCTTACGAACTACCGGACTAACTTAAAAAAGGTTTATCTATGTTAGCTGGTTGCATCATATAACGCTACCACATCCACACTTACACTATCGAATTAACTCAATTAAGTTTATACGTTTTAAACCAAATCGACGTGCTCTATCAACCACGTCTCACATATACTCTAATTATACTCTACGTCCATTCTCATTCATAACATAACGAATTTACAATCCTAAACCAATCAATCTTGTTAATGAGATTTCATTTAACGAATGTTCGTTTTACAACCTCACATACGAAGCTTAAACTAGATGGTGGCTTCTACTAGAAGCCACAAATTACGTGCATGATCCCCTGAGAAATGGGAGCACCTCTATGGGGAGCACTCACCACTTATTCCTCTTATCTTCATCCCCAACTTACAATCCCACCATAAACCCCAGAAAAACCCCCAATTTCACCTCTCGATTTCGCTCTTACTCTTCTTCCACACCCAATCGGAGCTCCAAATTCGACGCATTTCGGAGCGACCCATTTGAATTCGACGACAATTTCAGGAGAAAAAAGCGCGGGAATCCCAGGAGAGAGAAACGGAAAAACTGGTGGGACGACGACGAAGACGATGATGATTATGAAGATGAAGACTATGATGGCGGATTTGGGTTTCTGGAACAGTCTAAACCAATTGATTGGGTTTTCAAGGTATGAATTTCTTTACTACTATATTGTTGCTTCATTTTGACGTTTCATGTTAGAATTTTTTTTTTTTGTTGTTGTTGTTGTTGTTGTTGTTTACTATTATATATTGAGCAAACTTGATTATAATGATTAGGTTAATGAGTAATTTAGTAGGCGTATGTTACAAGTTACAATTATGTTTGGTATTGTTTTGTGCATGAATTTGTGGAGGGAGTAGTTAGGTGGTTGTTGTTTGCTTATAGATTAGTATAATGGACGGAATGGCGATATCGGATATTCGGATACGATAGATGATGATGATGGTGGTGTTTGTGGATGCGGTTTGATTGGTTAGGAAGGAGAAGGAATCGTGTAAAGGAAGGAGGAAAGGTAGTTTCTTTGAGTTGAAGTGTCACTTTTGTGGAACGGCTATTACAAGATTGAATATGTGGCCTGTTCTTATGCAAATATAAGGCAGGGTAGTTTGGTGGCATGAGTGGCTAAAAAAGGAAATTTGAACTTGGGAGGTAATTCTAATGAGGAAAGGATTATTCTGGAAGGAAAACTAATGTTTGTTTGGAACTGGCTTAGTGTTGCGATACGTATTCCTTTGAGAAACTTTTGAGTATTGTCGATTAGTTTTAGAGATAATAGCACTACCACTAGCTATGTTTTGGGGTATCTATCATAGCCTCATAGGTGTTCAGCTTTAATGTTTTGCCAATACACATAATATGACCCGGGCTTGCACGAAATTTTGTTGTTTTCGTCGTGGTGTCATTTTGTGCCAAAAACTGTGGATTACTTTTGTTTTGCGAAGTAGCCAAATGTTTTCAAAACTCTGCCATGAAAAGCCTTAGAGTACCCATATTATTTGACTATAGATGAGCTTTACTGGCTAGAACTCTACTTTCTGCATCATAGTTGCCAAGGTTCTAAGAGCGTTACTGGCTAGAACTCTGGTCTTGCTTGGTTTGTACTTTGTAGGCTAGATGACTATTTAGGGGTTCAAACTTTAGATAGACTTATTTACTAATAAATTTTAACAGATTGTTTTTAGAATTGGTTCCTTCTTGATGTTTGATAACCAGATGCCGAAAATTTGTGATTGGGGTATGTATTTTGTTAACCAATATTGCACAGTTCTAGCTTGGTTGTTAGATTTTGCAAACAGATAAGCGATAGCTTATTGAATCATGTGTTAGGGCTGTTACTTTATTGCTTTCGTTAATCTTCTGAGGAACAATTTTTAATGTCTTGCTGACATCCTAAATCCTAAATGTCTATTTTCTTGTGTCTTAGTTTTCAAGCAATGTTGGGGTACCAGACACAATGCTCACCCCGATCCCTGGCTTACAATCTTCCTTGCATGCTAGGATTTTAGCTTTGTGGAGTTTCCTTGCATGTTGTTCTATTTCTGTTCAAAAGTTTGATTTTCTTTTTCTCCCAACCTATTTAGGCGTTACCTTTTTTGAGCGATTATTCAAGAATGAATATGTTGTCTGCTCATCATTGTTATGAATTAATTGCAGGCGCTCGGAATCTTTGGTTGGATGGTTCCAGCTTTAGTAATGTCAATGTTGCAAGGGACAACAGGAACACATTCATTAATCATGGCAGTGGTACTTCCCCTGGGTCAAACAGTTCTTTCTTTGGTTTTAGATAGATTGTGGGGAAATCCAAGTTCCAGCTCAAAATCAAATTCCCGATACAAACCCAAGCCCAGACCTCGGCGCAGGTCTAGAAACAGATCTGCTACTGGTAATCCATATGTTGGGGCCGCCTATGGTGATCAGAAGAATCCTGAGGCACGAAAGGCAAAAGGCAGGACAGCCCCGGGGAGGGGAGGATATCAATTCTGGGGGACAGCAAATTACAGTTCAGTCAAGAAAGATGGGGAAAGTGGATCGAGATTTGGAGGATGGGATGAATTGGATGATCAAGTAGGGAGCACCATCAGTTCTTCTAAGGAAGGACAAAGTCCGGAGTAATATAGGCTATTCTTAATTACTCACATTTCTAAAAACATCACATAAAAGACTCACATAAAGGCCCTTATATAGGCAATAAAGGGACACGAAGTGAAAAGACAACATGTATCCTTATGAGCAAGGCTACGGAGGTGAGAAGTGGGCTTTTTGGAGGGTGTTAACATCAGCAAAAATTCCGCTCAACCTCTTAGCATCTCCCACCATCTCTTTGCAGACGATTCCTTGTTTTTTTGCAAGCGTCATGAGAATAACTTTGGGCTTTTGAGGTGTGTCCTGGTCATCTTCAAAGCAATGCCAGGTATTAAGATTAATCTCAATAAGGGTGTTCTCATCCTGTTGACGATGTGCTGGATGTTAACGATTTAGCTGATTTTTTCGGTTGTGGTGTGGACTGTGGAGTCGCTCCCTTCTTCTTATTTGGGGTTTGCTTTGAGTGCTCCCTTTAAGTGTAAATCGTTTTGGGGTCCCATTTTTGCAATGTTTCAAACCAAGCTTGCCGGGTGGAAATCAAAGATTCTCTCTAGAGGAAGTTGTCTTACTCTTCACAAATGCACTCTGCATAGTTTACTCTGTATTTTAAATCCCTCTTCACTATACCAGTGACAGTGAGTGTTGCCGCAAAGCTTAAAAAAATTCAGCGCGACTTCTTATGGAATAATATGGATTCAGAAAGGGGTGAATTGGCAAGAAGTTTGTTGTCCTAAGGCGAAAGGGGGTCTTGGAACGAGGCACCTTCGCAATGTCTGAGGCTCTTAAGGTAAGTGGCTTTGGAGGTTTGCCTCTAAAAATTGGTAGAATGTCATCGCTCTGAATTCGGAGTGTAAAGATTGGGTTGGTGTTAGTCTGCATAATTCTATTACCTCTGGCACCAAGTTCTTCACGTCATCAGTGGCTTATGTCCTCTTTGATTCCATTACAGTTTCATTGGACACATTCTGGCATAGTTGTAAGTACAGAGTACTTGATAGGTGATGATTGGGTAAGATGTATGTCCTATGTAAGATTGTGTATTGGAAAATGTTGGCCGTTTATGTGCTTTTAAAAGATGCTTATTTGGTTCCTTTATTGGGTTAAGGCTAGTATTCCCCCTCTCCTTTCCTGCTAGTGTATGCGATTTACACTGAATCTCCATGTCAATAGGCACACAACAATGCTGAACATATATTTCAGTCATGTTGTGCATGTTATCTTTCCCTTTGTTTAAGCTGGCAGTCTGTGTATGTATTTGATTCTAAGTTTCAGCAACTTGTTCTCTATTCGTCCGGCAAATTGATCTGGTGATCACCATTTGATCTCATGTTCTCCTATGTATATGACTTGATTATTTAAAGTCTGATCGATCCTCTGTGCATAAGGTTATCAACAGTTGCCAGCTTCCTCTGAAATGCAAATAGATGCAGCCTGTGTAGGAGTGCAGCTGAGACTCACAGCCATCTATTCTTTAAGTGCCCTTTTGCAGCTGAGATATGGAGAGAAGTGAAAAGCTGGATTAATATCAACCATGATCAATATGATCTAAAGGAGATCATCAAATGGTACAAGAAGGGGAAAGCAATTGACTTAACTTGGCAGGAAAGGAACAACCGAATTTTCAGAGGAAAAGAGCATACAGTAGAGTGGATTATTGGGCAACTCAAGTTCTTAGTGAGTACTTGACTATATTTTTGGCATAGAGGGTGTAATTTAGAAGAAATTGTAGAAATATGAATGCCTAGACCTTAGTGGTGTTTTTGTAAGACGATCTTTTCTTTCCCCGACAGTGGATGAATAAAGATAAAAAATCTTTACCAAAAAAAAAAAAAAAAAAAAGTCTGAGTACCGAAATGTCATTGCCTTTTTTTTTTTTGGTTGTTGTTGTTGTTGTTGTTGTTGTTGTTGTTGTTGTTGTTGTTCTAGTGTATGCTCGAGGAGGCGGTGAAAGCGGCTGTTGAAGCTCAACCAATGGCAAAACCGCCACAGTTGGAGCTCATCTTGTGCTATGATAAAAACTCGGGATTTAGTACATGTTATGGGGTTGAAATCCCGGTAAGTGGAACTCTGGAAGTAACATGTTTTCTGCTTAGCCATTGAGCCGTCACAGGAAGATGGGGATCTTGTGATTTTGGGGAATACTATGTCTCAGGTGTTTGAGGTTAAGTATGATCTACATTCTAGATAGTCAGATAAGTGACTTGTACTCCTATGAATTATGCCCCGAGAAACAATGCAGATTAATCTTTCTTTACCACGACAAGATGCGAATTTTGATTGATTAAACAAGTTCAGCAACCTTCGTCTGTCAATAAGGTTCGTCTATTGTCAATTTGTAGTATGTAGAGTGTTGATGCGTAAAACTTAAATCAAGAATACTGATGAAGCAACATTTCATTTATGACAAATTCTTGTATAGCCTATAAAAAGAACGAACAGGCAGAACCACCCAGAAAAATAAAGCATTTCATGAGTACATAGCTGAAAACATGGAATTCAAGTATTCAACCAAAAAGCAAAAAGCCATTTTTAACCCCAACAAGTGATTTTTTTTTTTTTTTTTTTTTTGAGGTCACCCAACAAGTGAATTTAGACCACCGTCAAGGTACAATGTATCGTGAATTTCTCATTCATAAATTAATTTTTATTTTATTTTGTTAAATAAATTTTCCAACAATCCCCCACTTGAATGAGAAATTACTTATTCATTATTACAAGATTTTCCAAAGATCAAAACTCACTAATTTCCCTCACATGAATGAGGAATTAGCAAATTTTACTTTTCACTTCAAAACTCAAAGACTGACACGGCTTTACAATATATTACAATGAAGAAAATTGCATCGAGATAAGTAGGTTTTACATTGTGAACTTTCCTAATTCCTAGTGAAGTCTATCGAATTTACTCGGTCAATCGGTGGACAGGTGAGCCTTGAAGCGTCGACCTTTAGTGCAAACCCAGACAATAGAAGTCATGCAATTTCCTTATGAGCATATTTGGTTTATTTTTGTATCCAATTTGGACGTGGACACAGCCTAATCTCGTGAGTTTTTTGAAAGTTAGGCACTTAAGATTCATTGAAGTGGCCCACATTGCACACTCACATAGGTAATTTCTACAAGGAAATACCATCTTCCCATCCGAATTTATCAGATTTTGAACACCGACTAATCAGGAATGGACGTAAATTTTGACATTGTGTCACTTGTCAAACATAACTTAGTTTTCTCTTTGAACCTAGATCATGGGATCTCCAATAAGCAAGCTAGAGTTATAGCTATGCTGACTTTTTTGACAGGCCTTAATCCATTCCCTAATATTTAATTATCTCTCTACAAAACTTTTGTTAATGGATCCGACATCATTCCACATAATTGCACAAATTCTATATTTCTATGTGTTTGCTCTAGAGAGAGGTGAATGAGCTTCCAAAGGCAGAAGATATAGGAGCACAAGGAGAAATCATGGTGCATTGGTTTGCTGATTGTTGTGTTTTCGACCTTATAACTTGCCGATAATAATGCTTGTTATTCAGTATTATCTGGCACCAATAACACCGAGAAGGATGCAGACACGAAACTGACACACAAAGTGGCAGTCGGAAAATAATTGTATGACACAAACACGTTTAATTTATTTGATAATATACTCATTTATGTTTGTTAAAGTATATACTACTCATTTAAATATTAATTTAATACTATATCAAAGCTGATTACAAAATAAAACTCCATTTGAATGACCTATATTGCAATATTCAAAGAAATATTGACAACATATTTCATTTTAAATGATAAATACTCCTAAACTCACACCTTATTTTCAGTCTTTTATTAATTTTAGATTTAAGTGTCTAAAAGTATCTTAAAGGTGTCATTGAGCTTCTCCACTAACAAAATAACAATAAAAATAATGGCCACCAATTTAGAAGTTTCGGACACGTATTGTCGTGTGTCTGTGTCCGACACCGTGTCGGATATGAACACGTTAGAATATGGAAGTATACGTGCTACTTAGCGCCACATTGACGTTGATATAAGCATAAATTAAAGTGTTATAACGTCCAAATGGATGATTCCATTTAAATGAGAAATAATTATAGAATTTAAAGATTTCATAACGTCTAAATGGATCATTTTATCGCAGGTCGATATATAAGCGTTTATGTGTTTTTTTCATTTGAAACTCTTAAACCTAAACTTACAAAACCACAGACATATAAGACATTGATGTAAGCCTAATTTTATTGTGTTATAACGTCTAAATAGACGATTTCATCCAAATGAGAACGGCAAATGGAAGAGATTGGGTGCCAACTACTCGCCTCCTAAGTGGAAAGGCAAAGGCAAGTTGTCCCTTCATGTGAAGGGGGGCAGCGACCATGCAAGTAGGGTTAGCACCCCGCTATGGTGATTGTCTCCCCTACAAAACCCCTGACTTCTATTGGGGGAGTCGGTGGAATCTCACCACGCGGCTAAGCATAATCAAGACAGCAATGCTGTAATTTGCAGTGAATGTAAGACCATTTACCACACAAGGGAGAGCCATTCACCTTGTGTGAAAGTCAGCAAACCGAAGAGGTTAAAGAAGACGACAAAGGGTAGGAGAAATATCGACTTTAGTACGAGTTTAAAGGAACGGGAGGCTGCTGAGAAGAAAGAGAACAAGGAAAATTAGAAAGAGAGCACATTTTTTTTTATTGGATTATTTTCTTATAACCAAATTTTCTGGTTTTGTTTGTTGATACTAATTTACAGCTTTTTTAATGATAACATGAATTTATTGGAGTTTCCATGACCATCTGTAGATGCGCAATTCATTATTCGGGCGAAAATAGAACATATCAGTCGTTGTAAAATCGTATTCAAAAAACACTTTAGAAATCTTTTTTTCTTTTATGGTTCAAATATGTTTCCTATCATATCAAATGTTAGGAGTTTCGTATCAATCGAGCTAAGCAGGAATGTGAATATCTAGAGGCAATATCTCCATGATACCACCTATGACAATAACTAGTTCGTTTCTCCATTACTCTCAATCATCTAAGTGATGATCGGTATGGAATTGGTTTATTTTGACTATCGACTAAAGCATAGATTGTTTCTACATGTCTCGAGTTTTTAAATATGCAACAATATTTATAGTTCGTAAAAACAGAGTCGTCGCATGACACATTTCAAGACGTACGCTTGAGGAATCGTACTTTCGGAATAAGTTGTATGGTATCTCGAATTTCTTTGATTCCAACACATGACAAGATTCACATTTCACAATCACAACTTGGGTTACAACGGAATGCGACTCTTAGCTTGATAAGTACATTTCACAGTTGTGAAGATCATTTGTGGATATCAAGCTAAATGGTTGGATGCTGTTTCTCTGATCTCTATTATTGTTTGTGCATGTTTGATTCGTACAGATACTTTATACGGAGTATGTATTTTTTTTTTTTAATAAGGTAAGAATTACAAAAGGATAAAGCTAGGTAACCCTTCTACCCAGGGTGTCACCAAGCTTATCCGCATCCAAAATACAAGAAAGCGACCGGGGGATAGGAGAGGGCAATTCCTGATTATGAAGGATACAATGCCCCCAACGTGCCACCCAGTCAGCCGCCTGATTGGCTTCTCTGAAAATATGATTAATAGTAATATTCCTAAACTTGCTAAACATGGTTTTGATATCTTCAATAATCATACTAATCTGCCAAGGAACTTGCCAATGCCCATGTATGCAACTGATGACCACTAGATTATCGCCTTCAATACAAATATCTTGAAACCCCATGGTAATAGCTTGTTGGATTCCCAGCCGGAGAGCAGTTGCTTTGGCAATAAGGGAATTAGTGTTACCAAGATTAGCTGCGCCAATATAGATAGGATCACCTTCTTCATTGCGAATGATGTAACCTGTTGCCGCCGAACTTCCAACTACCGAGCCATCAAAGTTAATTTTGATTGCATCCTTGTGAGGAGGACTCCATTTAGCTTCACTTCTATCCCTTCGCCCTACTATTGTTGATGTATGTTGCTTCTTTCCTTGTGGCTTCCGATCTTCATTGTGCTCAGAAAGGATGGTGAAAGGGGTAAGCCATAACTTACGGGCTTGCCATTCGTGGTATGTGGCCATACTCTTCAAAAGAGTGTGGAGGATGTTGAATTGTTCTCCTTTAAAGATAACAGCATTCCTACCTTTCCAAATGAACCAAAGCATGGTAATAACCTTGGGGACGAGCTTACTTTGATGGAAATGAAAATGGTTAAGGAGATCATGAAGTGTTGAAAAATTCATGTCATTTTGAGGGTTAAACCAAGTCTTTGTTCTGGGAAGATTCCAGAGGAGCTTGATGACTCTACAAAGCTTTATCACTATTAGTCTCATGACCATTGAATTTGGATGGTCGAACTCGAAACAAACAAATTTCTTATTGTTAGTCAACTCGAGTTCTTCATAGTTCATTATCCACAGACCACAGTACAGAAAATAATATTCATTAATTAGTAGAGTGATTTTTCAAGTTTTTGTTTGGCTACGAATCACTACACGAAAATCGAGAGTAATCGTGTGCTTAAATGTTGTATGTTTCATACTCCGTATTTAACAACTCAAAAGGTTGGGTGCGTGATAACTAATAAATTTCTTGTGAGCGTTATTAAGATGAAATTTCTATAGGAAAGAAGGCAAATACTAAGCATTTTTGTTTAACTAAGTAAATAAATGTTAATAAACTCATTTGAAGCAACATGGAATTGCAACAATAACTAGCTAAATAAACACCGCATACAAGCTATAATATACATAGCTTTGGTGGTACATAGTACTCCGTACATGAGATGATTGGCAACCATAGCAAGCCTAGTTCCAGAAGACCAGAACCTTAGCTTCCTAGTCGAGAATATTTCTAACTAAATACAACCGAAATAATGTTATCATATTATCATATTGTTTATTTTTTGAAAAGGTAAGAAAAGAACGAGCGACAAGTACTAGAAGACCATTCTGTTTAATTAGGGTATGCCTTAACTTGTCGGAAAGAATAATCGCTATGAAAACAAGATCTTATACGGTGTATTTGTCTATTACGGAGGTGCATTTTGCAATGGCAACTCTAAGAAATTTTTAATACTCCGTGACTTCAAATTTTCAGTGAAGGAGGATTATTTGCAAAACTATAAGAGGAAATGAAAGTATGCACGGGCTCTTTTATGAGTCTTTTGTCTCTCACCTTATCCACGCCACAGCCACAGGAGAGTCTTTCATCATTCATGCAAACGGACACTTTTATGTCCAACTTTTTATTAGCAACATGTGAAACTTTTTTGAGTTGGAGAATATTTCATGATTTTCCGGTTGGAATTTGAGATCCGCAATTGATTATTCTGGTGAAAATAGAACATATCAATCGTTGTAATATCGTATTCAAAAAACACTTTATAAATAACTTTTATATGGTTCAAATATGTTTGCCTATCATATCGAATGTTAGGAGTTTCGTATCAATCTAGCTAAGCAGGAATGTGAATATCTAAACGCAAAATTTACATTATACCACATATGACAATAACTAGTTTGTTTCTCCATTACTCCCAATCATCTAAGTGCCGATGATCTGTATGGAAATACTATATCGATCCCACATATTCGGGAAACCACTTGGTTTAATTTGACTATTGGCTTTGGCTATACCAAAGATCATTTTTACATGTCTTGAGTTTTTAAATATGCAACAAGATTTATAGTTCGTAGTCATCGCATCATGCCTTTCAAGACGTACTCTTGACGACGACGAGTACTTTCGGAATAAGTTGTATGGTATCTGTATCTCGAATCTCTTTGATTCCCAACACATGACAAGATTCACATTTCAAAATAACAACTTGGGTAGGGTTACAACGAAATGCGACTCTTAGCTTGATTAGTACATTGTACAAAGAACCAAACAGTTGTCGAAATCATTTGTGGATATCAAACTAAATGGTTGGATGCTGTTTCTCTGATCTCTCTATTATTGTTTGTGCACGTTTGATTCGTACATGATACTCCATATGTTTAGCTCCATCACTATAGTCTCATGACCATTGAATTTGAATGGTCGAACTCGAAACAAACAAATTTCTTATTGTTAGTCAACTCATCGAGTTCTTCCTGGATCATTATCCACGAAAATTATGCATTAGCAGAGTGATTTTTAAGTTTTTGTTAGGCTACGAATCACTATACGAAAATCGAGAGTAATCGTGTGCTTAAATGTTGTGTGTTTTATATATAAAAACTAAAAGGGTTGAGTGCGTGAAAACTAATAAATTTCTCGTGATCCTTATTAAGATACTACATGATACTCCATATGTTTATCTTAATAAGGATCATGAGAAATTTTTATAGGAACGAAGGCTAATACTAAGCATTTTTGTTTCACTAATTAGTAAATGTTAATTAACTCCTTTGTAGCAAAAATGAATTGGAACAATAACTGAGCTAAATGAACACCACATACAAGCTAAAATATACATAACGTTTGTGGTCGATTTATGTCAACTATACACCACAACACACACAAAAAAAAATATCGACCGATTGAAAGTTCATACAATCTCATTAGTAGTATAATACTCCAATGTACATTACATCAAGACATAAGAAATAGAACCCAACATAATGTTAGCAATCATTTAGAAGCAAAAAATTAGCAAGAGAAACAATTACCAAGGCCTCAAAGCAAAACAATTCAACTTAGCTTAGTCAATGGAAGGACAATCATCCCCCTTTTAAGCACAATCCTTAAAACGTGACCATGGACGGGATAACCAATTACTCACACATTTGGGCTAGGAGTGTTGTTATTTGGCTCCACCCTCCTTAGCATAAACGACGGGGGTCTGTTCGACGTCTCGTCCTCGTCATGGTACACGTAGGCGAACCCGCCATGTCGGGTTAGATCCATACCCTGAGTCTCATCCTTGTCAGAGATTCGTAAGAGTTTGAGTTTCTTTAGAGCGTAGAAAAGAGGGACCATAGTCGCGGTAACCCACCCGAATATGACTAATATTTCAACTACTTGAGCAGCTAAAAGTTTTCCTCCCCCACCCATGAAAAGTCCATACGGGCGATTCGACCCGTATATCTCTTCCACATAGTGCTTAGACGCGAACAGACCCGTAAATAGTAAACCCCAAGCACCGCACCCGCCGTGCAATTGAGCCGCCTCGAGCGGGTCATCATACTTGGCTAGCTCAGCCAACTTGTTAAGCCCGGTTAAGACAAATGAGGCCACAAACCCACAAATAATAGCGGCCCAAGGCTCAACCACCGAGCAGCCCGCAGTGATAGCCGCAAACCCGCCCAAAAGCCCATTACACACATCTATCACATTCCAATGGCCCACCATCAACCTCTTGCTAAACAAGGTGGTCAACGCTGCTGTTGACCCAGCCAATGTGGTCGTGACAGCTGTCCTAGCAATCCCACTCCATTGACCATAATACCCTCCGGGTGAACCATACGCTTTAAGAATGGTTAAAAATGAACCCGGGTTAAACCCGTACCATCCGAACCAAAGCAAAAACGTTCCTAGCACGACTAGTGACGCACTATGACCACGTAAAATAACCGAACGGCCCGTATGGTCGAACCGGCCCATCCTCGGGCCTTCAATAAAAGCCCCCCATAGACCGGCTACCCCACCAACCATGTGGACCACACCCGACCCGGCAAAGTCAATCGCACCCGACCCGAACAACAACGACTCAACGGGCCGGGTCGGGCTGGCCCACCCGTCAACAGACCAAACCCAATGCGAAACGATCGGGTAAACGAACCCGGTTAAAAACGTGGAATAAATAAGATAAGCCACGAACTGAGTCCGCTCGGCTATCGAGCCGCTGGTAATGCCGGCGGCTGCGATAGCGAAAGCCCACTGATACAAAAAGAAGCTGTAGTCAAAAGTTCCGGCGCTGGTAGACGCTGGAATCTCATTGAGCCCGAAGAAATGGCGGCCAATGAAGCCGTTAGACGGCGCGCCGAAAGCCAACGCGAAGCCGAACAAGTAATACGAAAGCGAGCCGGCTGCAGCGTCTAGGACATTAGTAAGCATGATGTTCATTGTGTTCTTGGCTCGGACTGAGCCGGCGCACAGCATGGCGAAGCCGAGCTGCATGGCAAACACCAAGTAAGCTGAGAAAAGTAGGTACGTGTTGTCTACCGCGTATGCTACCGTTGCGAAACGGTCGCAAAGGTAAGTTGCGGCCGCGGTCGCATTAGCTGCGCCCCCTAAGAGGGGGAGCAGCTCTGAAGCTACGCACACTGCGTTTGACATTTTTTTTTTTCGTTTTCCCTTTTTATGTTTAAGGGAGATTTTGTGAAGAGTGAATATGAAGTTTTATTAGAAGTAGAAATGTATGAAGTGTTTATATATAGTAATGGTCCGTGGAAAGTACAAGCACAAAGTGTTTGTTTGGAAGTGAGAAACTAAACTTAAAAAATTATATACATAGTTTTTTAATCCTAAACTTGACAACCAAATTAATTAATGAATTATCTATTAGTAGATTCTAATCTCTAAGAAGAAATTTAATTTGTATGTTTAAAAAGTTGTACTAAACGTGTTAAACCAATAATAAATGGTTATTTCTTCCTTGTCTTTGTACTTAATTTTTGGTTTGAATTTATCTCGATCAAAAAAATCGGGGGGATTATATATCAAAATGTGCATATAGCTAAAGGAGAGAACTTAATTATAACTCGTCATCAATCTCTATACATTACTGTACTAAGACTTAACATTTTTTCGAAATTAAATTGTTATGTCTTTGAAATCGTTTACGCTTCTAGTACGTGATTGAGTTTAAACAAATTAATTTTATATTAGACGTAAGCAAGCTAAAGTAACAAGGTCGATGAGTATATTCAGTATGCAATGTTCCACCAATCATAGAAAGTGTAGTAGATGAAGGAGTGGTGTGGGGGAACATTTTATGGATTAGTAGATGGTGTAGTTTTTGGATTTTAATCGTGGTAGGACAGTTTTCAACTTTGGCTGCTTCAATTATCGTATCTTTTATTGCACAACTTGCACATATTGTAGTCCAAATTAAAATATGAAGCCATGATTCACTATTTTGACATATGCCCAATTTACGTATAGCATCAACCTACACCTCTATTTTTTTTTTTTTTTTTTTTGAAAAAAATCTACACCTCTATTGTTGCTTGTGTGTTGTGTCACAGTGTGGCCTAGATGTAGAGTGTAGACAAATTAACTTGTTTTTTTTCAGTTGGTTGTCTCTTTTCCAAAAATTCACCAAATCATCAATCCTTGAATAATTTTACATGTTCAGGACACACTATAATGCATGCGTGATGTAAATTACTCCCTCCATTTCATTCATTTCTTTACGTCGGGCCGGGTTTTGTGAGGGGAACCCAAGCCCAACGTAAAGAAATGAATGAAATGGAGGGAGTAATTAAAATTGAATGAATTAAACACGATCGGATATGATACTTTAGAGTTTCTTGACGGAATTAGAAAAAATGATGACTTTCAAAGCTCGATAATATAAAACAGTAAAGTACCATGAAACGGTTATTTCATACTCTAATAGGGTAATATGGATACTTCATACTTGAACTTCTTCTAATTAAGTTTGGTCCCATGACTCCCATATAGGTTCGATCTTGGCCGGACACTTGTCGAGTTGTCGCTGACCACCTTTTACACTTATCCTAAATTGAGTATCTAATTTGATAATGTATCAAAAACTTTAAATTTGACATTTAATGGTAATTTATCAAGCTACTTTTTATCCATCAAGAGTTTATAGTCAAAATTTACAGCTTCAACTCCACAAATCATAAATGTATATGACAAAAGGTAATTCAAAGTATGAGTAGTCGCATTAGATCAACAATAGTTGGTCGCTTTAGTGCACATTTCTCCTAGGAAGGTCCAATCATTTAGGGGGTGGCTGAAATAAAGGCTAAAGCCCACTTATATTTACATCATCGCACTTGATTATCAAGCTTTGCATAATAACTCCAAATGCTTATAAAGTTGTTTCAATTAACTTTTCTTGTGTACTTTAGTACTTGTGTTCTTCCCCATCACTATTTTATTTCAGTTTTTGATTTATTAATGTTGATTTTGGGCCATGTACGGGAAAATGACAAAGCTTTTGCATGTGGTGGGTAGGAATTCAGTGCCCAAATGAAATGGTATTCCTCATTGTTTGGACCTTATGAATTTGTGACACTTTTTAAGATTAGTGCGTGAGACACATAAACATGATTATTACCCATCATTATTAAGTATATTTAGGCATTTAGAATCGGAACATTCACAAATCCCAGGTGTTTAGGATTGTCTCAACCCAAAAGTTAGCATTTCGAATTACAATAGCCGGGTTATGTTGAGAGACAACGAGAATGTAAGGTGTAAGTATATACGGACATACAGTATATTGTTCATATTACGTAATGGTGATACACAACTTATCATGTGTGTAAACGTATAGCCTAATAAAATATACGTGCATGTCTTACAATGTTCTGAATGAGATTGTTTTTTACATTTAAGAGGAGTCTTCAGCCTTCGGTTTTACTACAAAACGACATTACATTCACAAATAAATCTTCAAAGATCGCATGTCTAATGGAGAACTAGCTTATTATGTGATCTTGCACTGGTACGGTAGCTCACCATGCCTTAAAACATCTTGGAGAGGCCAGATTTATATTTATTAGATGGTGGCTTTTGGCTCTTGGATTTAGAAAAAAAAATGGTTTGTATAGTTAGAGATGTCGTCAACTCTACGAGAGCATGCATGCTCTAATTAAGATAAGCTTAATTAGTTATTAGTCCATGATTAAATGCAATAATTATGGTGCAGGGTATATAAGTATGGGTTTTGTAACCCCAAGTTGACTATTTCTATGATTTACTATGGGTTAAAAATTACAGAATCACTGTCGTCATCAACTAGCGGCTTCAAGTTTCTTTACTTGAGAAGCGGCTTCGGGATTTTGTATATTTACTTGTTATTCTTCACGATAGTGAAAGTTTGAATATTTCTATGAACTAATAAAATAGCCAAGTATATATAATAAGATGATGATCTTATGAATTTCTAAGTTAAGGGTGCGTTATTAATACTTTAACCGCATTATATGTTTTGGTAATGGAGCGCAAATGTTGATATGTTATAATCTGAATTAGAGTTGACAAAGTTGACATGACACTACGATGTTGATAGTGTAACACCCCGACTCATCGACTGAGCCGGAAGTAGTCACCTATGGCAGCTCGCCAGGCTGTGGGCTGACCTCACAGACCAACACGGGTCCTTTCGGCGCATTTTGACCTCACTCATGCGCGCCCTGGGAACTTCCCAGGAGGTCACCCATCCTGAAATTGCTCCCAGTCAAGCACGCTTAACTGTGGAGTTCTTAGCAGATGAGATTTCTAAAAGGAAAGTCGACTTTGTTGGTATGAGTAGCACTATCAATCCTTTTAAGCACATCATATAAGCCTTTAATCTCTTAGAAACTTCCTCTGAAATCTGGGGTATTACATATAGTGAACACAAATTTTGTGAGTTAAGACAATAATTCAATTCTTTTAGTTAAATGTATCAACTATGCCTACGATATTAGTTAAATGGCAAGTTTCGTGATGAGATCATCTCAACAAGAAAAGACGCTTCAACCCGATTAACTCAATTGCTAGACAAATTCAAGATTCAGCAAGCTAAGCTAGAAATTAAATTAAACGAGCACATAGGATTAAGATGAATAGTTGAATGTCAAAGATTCTGGCAAATCGTGAATATATGACACTAACAAATACGAAGTATACGACATGAACACGAACTTTTGCCGACTCAAATAATCATGACGAAAGAGAGATTCAAATTGAGAATCTAATGTAGTTGATGGTACCTCTTTCGTAATTACAGAGCCTAGCTTATATGATAAGTGTAAATAATCAATGAGCAAGTAGTTAATAAATGGTTTGATATACAGTTTTAGATCCAAGTGAGCATATAATAAGGCTTAGGAGAGTGTTGTACGCAGTCATCACATGCGTCATCTTGATAGGTGCACTTGATAGTTGCTTGACCCGATCGATCCACAAAATTACTGCATTTCAGCAACAAATTAAGTATAACAAGCTAAGCCACTATATAGCTGAAAATTCGAATAAAAAACGATGCCAATCAAACCCTAAATTAGTAAATTATACCAGCAGATTTCTTCTCTCTTCAATGGAAATATAAAATAAAAATAAAATTACACATTTTTTCTTGTTGCAATTTGTAGATAATGTCACACTTATGAGCCACAACCAGACAAAAAGAAAGTCAACCCCTAATTCTTATTGCAAATTGTGATTATTTGAATAGTTTAATTTGTGGCTTATGAAGTTCGGACAGTTGGACACTTGGACTCTCCATTAAGAAATAATTATTGAGATATTATTATTATGCTTACAAAGTTGAAATTAGGGCAAGAAAAAAAAACTAAGAATCAAGGGGACACATTGGAATCTCTCTATCATTTCCTTGTGTCTTTGGTTTCTCCCTCTACATAAATGCAATTACTGAGTATGGGATTCCTTGAACTTGGATTCCATTGCAAGAATTGTGCAATAAGCAACCGTACTTTTCTTTCTTCATACTAACAAGATTTCATTCATTTATTAATATTAATAACTACTATTACAACCTCTATTCCTGGCCCATTGAAAACACACATTTGGGAAAGTATCAAAGAAAATGAATAGTATGGTGCGTGAAGCAGTTTGCGTCCTTCTTGTCGTAAGGTTATGATAAGGTCAATATATCATCGAGAAGGTGTGCAAACTTTTAATATGAAAGTGCAAATTTAAGTGGATTCTCACGCGCAATAATAGGTGGACTTGTGAGTTGTGAATATCTTCGCCTGAGATCCAAAAACATTCGTGTGGAAGGATGGTAAAATATAACGTCACTGGTTTAACTTAGTTATAAATTGTGTTCAGACGGTCTTATAATATTCTAAAAAGAACAAGGGAAAAAACTGGTACGTTGAGATGGGAAGCTGGAGTTAATACCACTGGCGCTACTGCACTCCACCTTATTACAAATGGATTTGTATGCGGAGAAGACGGAGAACCGGCCAGTATCTTGTGATTCATCAAGCCAACTTGGCTTCAGCTAGAAGATTCAATCACTTAATAATTAAGATCAACAAGGTCATACTCTTGTGTACTAGATAGCTGTGTTGGTTAATAATAGGACTACATACTAATAATATAGAATCTACGTCACAGGCTCAAAATTGCTAGCACATTATTCAAACAATTGGAATCCTGTTGGTAGACTTATATGGAGCATCTACATCGATCACTAGTATCATTGGAGTAATAATTCACCTACCTTGTAATCAAATGGTCATTACGATGTGTGTTGTATCATGTTGCGTGTATGTTAAATGACGTTCTGCACATGTTATACATAACGATAATCTTATAGTCAGACCATTCACCACACCTATTGGGCTAGAAGATCTGACCTTGCGCATGATAGAGGATGACTATACTATTTTTTTTAACTAAATCGTGGTTGTTAACTTGTTAATGACGTATTATCTCGGTTTATATGTCAAGAATTTAGGAGTATGTGTATGAAATTATAACATCAACATCATAAAATCTGTTGAAGTGTAATGCTCACGACTCGGCAACAAGTGATGTCAAAGGCATTGAATAATTTAATTAAGCAGGATTATTAGTTAACAGATTACAGCTACGACGCAAAAAAAGTCCAATTATGATTCAGACATGTACGTGAATCTAGCTTCTTTTCAACAGATTCCTCTAAAATAATTGAAAGATTTTCCACCTGATTCCACATTCCTCTTGCCCACGTATTTCCATTTTCGATTTGATTCAGTATCTTGGACTCGTATACTAAGTATTTCGGACATGGTTTAGATCGTTTAGTTGAATGTAGGAAGTTTGAATTTATCGGATACTTCTAATTCTTTATAGATTCCACAAGTTATAATTCAGTAGGAACTTGTGAACACGAAATTTGGTAAACAACTTCTCTTCTTTCGTAGGATAACATGAAATTCCTAGAAGAAGCAGATACCAAGTAATTCGCAACCATAAAACGATTTTGTCACTTACTGAGTTATTGCCAATGAAAATTTTCGTGAGTTGTTATAACAAGATATACACCCTCATGTTTTTTCATTTACCAACGGTTCGTTTGAACACACGAGAAAAATTCAAATCAACAAATGAAAAAGAACGGGATAGCATCATGATGGGCTGTTCAGTTATTTCTTTTTGGGCCTATCCAAAAATAAGATACCCAAAAGCTACATATTACTCATGGACAATAGTCTCTAAGCATTAAAGTTGAACATCAGGAGCTTACAACTTAAGCTACTGTAAGGTTTGGATTCTGACCTCGTAAGACATTGGGCAAATGCCTCATTTTGCATACTGGCAGATGAAAATGGGGAACTGAGTCGACGAAAATTTACCTGCAGACTTATAAACAAACCGAGAAGGCAGAGGATGTAGCCTCACGCCCTCACTTATCCTTTGACTTGAGTTGTTGTGCTAGCAAGATAAGTCCGATTGAAGAAAACCCGCACAAAAGAGTCGAGGAATAGAACACTGCAAGTAGAACTCCCCTCAAAGACTGCATCCAGAGACATTAGGTTAGGGGAGAATGTATTAAAATTCATGACTCTGAAGGGGGTCATATAGAGACAATAGAGTATTGAAGCATTAATATACGCGCACCTTGGCCAGTTGCAAAGCGTTATCGTTTGCATATTGCAATGACCCCTCTGGGATGTTTTGTATTCCTTGACTTACTTCCCACGACAGGAACCTGAAGTAAGACCCCAGGAACATTCAAAAATCACAAGGCATAAAAAATCTGATATTTTCAAAGTGTGCACATAAGCGTGCTACTCAAAACCATAGTAATAAGTGCACTACCCAAAAACAACTGCAATAGCTGCGCCAACATAGGCCTTCTCCGGTGTCAGTTCAAGTTGGAGTGCTCCAAACTGCAGAAGTAGCAATGTAGAAAACATCATCCTACAGAACCATGTTATAAATGAATTAAGGAACAAAAGTTTAAAAAGCTAGATAACCTTAAGGGTCCTTGTTTCAACGTTTGAGGGTTCATCAGTTGCGTCAGGCACTGCAGTTGCAAATAGTAGCTTTCCGGCAGCAATCATCGATTTTGCAATCTATACTTGTTGCAAGTAGCCAAGAATACTGCTATTTAGAAATGCATTATCTAAGAGTTAATTACATTACAAAGTGGAAACATAACTGACAACATAACTTGTATCATCAGATTAGGCCAATGTCGGTCTATCATTCAGAAAAGAACCATATCTCCCTCATTACTCATTATGCATGAATTACAACAGGTTTATCTCACAGAAGTTAAAAGGTAAAATTTGAGCTGAACGATACCTTTTCTAATTCACCTTGACCATATTGCCCCATTGATTGAAATCGTCTTCCAGAAGTCAACAATCTCTTACCAAGAGCTAGAAAAGTAAACAACTTCAGATCAAACAATAAAGCAACTTGTCTCCATGAGGAAATCTAAGATTTTCTCACTGCATAAAGACTTAATGGTTCGTGTTTTTTGCAAGATTTTCCTTTTTGCTCTTCAGTTAAAAAAAAAAAAAAAAAAAAAAACCTCAAAACGCATGCACCAGATATGAGCATTTGAATCTTGCCTGACTTTGCGCGTTCTGTCAAAGATTTCTCTAACAATGGAAGCTTCTTTGCTAGTGAGGAAGATGTCGAAGTATCAGCCAACTCCCAAGCACGACTTAAGTTCAACAATGTCTCCCCTAGCTCTTGCCCACACTGAAAGTTTTAGCTTCAGGGAGTTAATTCAACTATGCAGCGCAGGATCAATAATTTGGAACATAAAAGTTCTGAAGATACACTGTCTAAAAGCATACAATTAAGGGGAATATTGGTAAGTTATAGATGACACAGCTCACATAGGAAATTAAATACTCCAGGATACAATTTGTTTAGCTCGCATTCTTCACAAATAGTTATAGAATATATACAACCAGTGTATTGTAATTTAGCTCTTATTAATCATACCAGACATTGGTTGATGCATGAAATCAATAGAACATCAAACATTACAATAAGAATGATTCCTCGCATAAAGTCTGCAGCGGTTCAAGAACCACAAACACAACAATGATACTATCTCCAATGGAGCCACATAAATCCCTGTTCCAGACAATTCTAGAACATAACAGCAGCATCTTATATCACAAGAGCAATTTAAGAACATCACAAACCAAACTTTCGACTTGCTCTGACTTGAGCGCCCCAAGTACAGCCAGCACATTAATAACAATGCTACATAGCCTACATGGTATATGTTCCCACTGCATATTTGTTTATTGTTGTGAATGGACCAATCTATAGGGTCATCAAGGGTGGAAAAGGATTGAGGCAGGGGGGTCTCTCGTCTTCGCACCTGTTAGTAATAGCTACGGAAATTCTATCCAGAATGCTAACAAATATAAAGGGTAACAGGGTAAAGTCAACATCCAAAGTGCTCAAAGATCAACCTCAACCCTTGCTCAGCAAAATAACCTCAAAACTGCAACGATTGATAAAATCACTTACTGGCATTTGCAGAGAAATTACAATTCCTAAAACCCGAGTTTTTTTAGCAAAATGGTTTTCTAGTATTCAAGTTTTCTTCTGTCATCATAAAAACTGAGAAGATGTGGAATTTCAAGGCAAAACCAAAGCTCTAAGAAGCTACACTCGCTCAAATGGGAGCAATTTTCTCTGCAGTACAGGGTAGAAATAAAGATAAACAGCTTGCTTGATATGGATATGGAGCATTCAGCCTATGGATACACTATATTGAAGAAGTAGAAATCAAATTCTGGTAATTTTTCAAGCCAAACAACAAATACTCAGCTATGGAAACAACCTGATCGAACTAAAAGACGAACTTACTGACAGAGCTAAAGGCCATCAAAAATTCAGAATTTATCTTCCCTCCTAACTGGATGAAGCCTCAGGGGAAGTTCGGCTAGAAAAAACAGATCATTTTCGTGAACTAAAGTAGTCTAAAGCTGCTTAATTTGGCTTGGAATCAGCAAGCAAATTCGGTCTCTTCAAAGAAACACCCGATGGTTTCACCCCTTAGGCAGAGGGAAGATTACATATTAAGTAGAGCAAACTACGGTTGCTATCTATTATGGGAGGCTGCAAATGATAGAATCGTTGCAAATACAGTCCGAGCCCCAGCTTGCCAGTTTTACAGATATTATCCTAGTCAAGCTCAGCAACCCCATAGATAAGCTTAGTTGGTTGTTGAATAGTACTATAGTCATGTATCAGTTTCTTGCTTCCTGGTTCGACTTCTAGGCGAATCCACTCGTGGATATTACACAGACCACAACGACCAAGCCTTATTCCCAAAATGATATGGATGAATACATACTCGCACTACTTCTACTCCCTTGTGGACTAATTAAAATGTCTCAAGTCTCGAGACACGATCTTAGTAATTTTGCTACACAAAGATTAATTACTTCGGTTTTGTTACTCATCCAATAAAGTTCCATTCTTTGCAAATTAACCATTTCTAAATTTACCCACAGATTAACCATTCTTCATAAACAAAAAAAAACTAAATACAAGTTATGCAATTTGAGATATAAATGTACTCTACAAAACTAACCTCAATAAGAACTGGTCCATTTGAAAGATCAAACGCTGCATCATTAAGCTGCAACATACAATCAAATTCCACCAATCAACCAAAACATACACATATTATTATGGCCTATTTCAATGAACATGAAATTCCTAAATTGCCCTTTTTCAGAAATTGGACATAATAAAATCTTGTAAGTTGTAACTTTGAATATAGAGAATCACTCACATCAAGACGAAGGTCATTTGGAAGCTTAACAAAGTAATCAGTTGGCAAATCAAAGCTATCCTGCAAATTATTAAAAACTATAATTAATTAAACCAAAATAATGCAAAACATAATACGAGGTTCTAATTCGACTTGAGAGGTGCGTGCATGACTTAAAAAGTCGAGACCGAAAATTGTAACGCTTGAGAAAAAAGACAAGGGTAAAAAGGACAAATTACCGCTAGTTCTTGAAGAAGAGTTTGAGGGTCAGGGTTTAGTGACTTGGTAGAGTCTGATTCAGTGAGAGCAAATGCAACTCCAAAGGGTATTTTGGGGATTTGGGTTTTGCGTTGGACAACATTTCTGAAGTGGGTTTGTGAGTATTTGTTAAACAAGATTGATTTTTTCGGAGAAATTTTGGTTGAGTAATGAAGAAGGGACAATAGAGGCTGATAGCAACGACTTTGCAAAGAGAGTGCCATTTTTTTGTGTTGATGAAGTTTCTGTGATCTGACTGTTTAACAGTGTGGTGACACTTCATAGAAGTGGCAAAGTTTAAGGATGTTTGAGATCAAAATCTGTGGTTTGGGGAAATGTTTGTGGATTTCCAATGGCCCACTTTGTAAGCAAATAATTGTCGCTGCTCTGGTGAGAAAACGGGTACCGATTTCGGAACGTTGTGCTCTCGGTATTAGGTTTCGTGGAGCGGTTGATATGAATTGCGCAATAACATTGCCCATTATATTTTGTGGAGTACGTATAAAAACGTGAATTTCAACAAAACACGGAGAAAATGATATAAACTAAAGATAAAGGAATATAAAACCTGATACAAATGCAATATGGAGAATACGAGACAAACTACTCCTAGAACTTGATACATGTAACATGTAAGGCTGTGGATAAAAGCAATTGAAAGTAGATGTAGACAATGGGTTGAGATATCTGACATGCGTTTCAATGTGATGTGTTATCGTAGGAAAATGGACTCCTCCATTTCTCGGTTTGAAAATGAAGAGGATCCAAACTCGAGATTCTATGTGGAGAAAATCCACTTTACAATTTGTTCTTCAGTTTGTCATCACTATGGTTCTAACCTTCTAAGACACAATGCTAGTCCATCAACTTCCAACCTTAGCGACCTTTCTCTGCTCGACTTGGCCGGTCACAGGACACTGCATCTCCGTCCAACTAATAGGAACCATTTTCTCACCTGCAAGAACACAACTGCCACATCAATACTTTACAGATTGATAAAACCACGATACAACAAGAGCTTCGAAACACAGGGGAACCAGTTGAAGCTCCAAGCCTGAGCTAAAGTATACTTGCATAAATGAAGTCTCCCCAAGGACTAAAGAATTGCAAAATGCATACATATGCTAAGCAAAACTAGCATGAAATTGATATGACGAAGTCGTGATGCTGTATAAGGGAGTCCGAAGAAGGAAGAATACAAATTTAAGAAGATGGCACACAGCCTGATTCACTTACCTGCAGAACTCTCTGCAGATACAACGCCCAATTCATTCTTTGCTGTTGACAAGTAGTAAGCCCTTGCATCCCCAAGAGATAACTTAGCAATATGTCAAGGATATACGTCATGTACAATCAAACATAGAGTACAGAAAAACTGCAGTATATGCACCCGAAGTTTTACGATAAGCCACGACTAATAGCAGCAATGTTTGAGCTTCAGGTGACCACACTTGAAAGAGAAAGTTCTTGTCGTTATTAGTGTTAACATAGCTTCCAAGATAGCCCAAAACATGAGAACAAAAAAATCAGATACTAAAAATACAGGGAGACAGATAACAATCAAAAATAAGAAATGAAGGATACAACAACTGCCTTTACGATATCACCGGCTCGGAATGAAGCATACATATCAACTTTATCAATCTCGGTCGCTCTTACATCTTGCTGCCTGCAATAGACAATGACCATGTAAATCCCCGGAATCAAAATCTTATAGCGGTTTCCTGTACCCGCGTTCTTTTTTTTGGGATGGGGCTAACAAGGAAGCAATATGGACATTCACAATTAACAGCAGGATAGTATCATCAAGAGCTTACGTACATACTACATATGGTGCATCAGATAACACCTCTTCCATCCACCCTCTATAATAAGTTAAGCTTCATTGATTATTAAGGTGTCCGAGAGAACAAAAGTCTTGTGAAGTATATCCTATTCTAATAGATTCCCAAAAACTAAGCAGAACTTGCAAGTTGAATCCAACCACCAGGGACTCAGTGAGAAAAGTAGCTGTACAGAATTTCCGTACCTGATGATACCAGTAAATATCTCCTTGACCGCTTTATCACCAACACACATGATGTCAGCTGAAGCCATTTTAGGCATCACCTTCTTAACCTGCCAAAAACATCAGATAAAGATCCAGTTTAACCTCACTACACAATACTAGTATCAAGTAAACAAACTATTAATCAATACAGCAAAATATGCAACAAGTCAATATTTCAACTTTCTCATGCTACATAAAAACATATTTCTAAGTTGTGTTAAGGAAAAAAGACTGAAATCGAAGAAGCACGAGTGAAGTACATGAAAATATGAGTTGTGTCGAGTGTTAAAAGTTTAAATCCCGTTCAAGACACCCATCATTCAACTCACTCTTACAGTCTTACAGTAGTTAAAAAAGAAATATAATATATAAACTTACACGAGCAAGGACAATAGAGCCAGGCTCAGGGACCGCACCGTGTGCTTTGTGACCAGTTACCTCCGCAACGGGCCTCTATAAGAATCAGAAGTAGTTAGTGTTACAACAATCACCATATCAAACATTATAAGCCCACTTTATATATTTCTAGTTCACAACGATAAAGCATACATTTTACGTAATATAGGGAACTGTTTCTTCCAATGAAAAGATAACAAAACATTGTGAATGAGTAGCCTTTTCCATAAACAAGCCACCACCGCAAGCAAATCCGAGGTTTGCATGACTTGTGCCATACATTACGTACAATTCAGCTCAACCACAAACCCTCTGTTTGACTTGTCTGTATCACTAACATAGCTCGCAGCCAGTGCCTGGAGTTAAACAAGAGCAGTTGCCCTCTAATGTGCCACTAGAAATTGTATCAACGAGAATAATAATGCCCCAAATTTTAGAAAACACCTTTGAGCTGAGATATCTCCATCATCAAGAGAAAAGAAAAAAAGGAAAGAGATTTTTTGTTCTCTTCATGCCTAATAATAACAAGATCAACCACCAAGCTTTTCAACCATCAAGGCATCAAGTTAAGAAGATATCAGCATAGCCAGGTACGTGGCAGTTTGGTACAGAAATCCAACAACCAAAAGCCACAATGGCAGTCCAATCCCTTCATAATGAAATTAGGCCAATGAGAATGCTAAAAACTCAGCCACGATCACATGAAGCATCTACATCTGTCGGGGAGACACAACATTGCTCCACCCAGTCAGTAACTACCATGAAAGAATCATGACTTACTCAAGGATAACCAAGACTACTTAAAGAGTCAAAAAGACACCATCTTCATGAAAACACAATTGTTTTGCACCAGAGAACTCAGCTCTAAACCGTAATTTAATTACATTCAAAATTGTTCAAAATATATAACTAAGCATGTCGACCCAAATATGACATTGTGGTGAAAATAAGAACTCCTCTCGACACCCATAATATATATTCCTTTATCTTAAATGCACTGCCCTAGACATTCCTCGGTGCTCAATGCATACTACTTGCCCGCCAATTTCCCTCTCATTCGCTTTACCCATGCAACCTCATCCAATCAAACTCAATTTCACTCTTACCCGTCTCAAAACAAACCCACTTCACATACCCAATTCCTAACCTTACCATTAAAAATCATCATAACATTTCAATTGTTTTCATATAACCTAACTTACATACTAATTGTTTTCAATTGTTTCCTTTCTCTAAATTGCAGTGGCATAGACATTCTTGAGCTCAAAATTTCCCCAACTTACATCTCAATTCACCAATCATCCCTAATAATTCATCCAAACCAAGCTCAATTTCACTCTACCCCAGCTCAACATAAACCCCGGGTCCGAATACCAAAATCCCTGACCTCAACATTCCAAATTCTCACATATATTATATAGATAACCCACATTGGCAACATTGTCGCATTCAATCAAAGTTCGAAACTCGTCTACATCAATATCCGCACCTGAATTACTAAACAGTGGCAAACAAAAAAAGTATCTTGAAGGAGAAGTTTGTAATAATTAAATAAACAGATTAATGAAGTAAAAACCTCTGATAAACCCTAATTTACAAAATTAAATAAAAAAAATTAAAAGGAAAAAGCAGAAAAAGGGGGGGAACCTTGTCGGAGGAGTCAGAGGAGGGAGGAGAGAGAAAAGAGGAGCCGGTGAGAGCAGCGTATACGAGCTTAACCCCGCTTGCGTCAGCAATGACGTATGTACCTTTTCCTGCTCGTACTTCCGACGCTTTTCCGAGTACTTCTCCCGGCGTCACTATTTTTACTTCTCCGTCTTTATCTCCCATTTTTTTCGCTCTCTTTCGGGCGGCGGTGGTGGTGCGGCGGCGGCGGCGGCGGTGTTATTGTTTTGCCGGGAAAAATGTTGAGGAAATATGGAGGTGTCGTAAAAGTTACGAAACAACGGCGGGTTTTTTAAGTTGGGAGTTTTGAATGGTGATTGGGCTTTTTGGGCCCTTATTTTTCTTTGGAAACAAATGTCATGGCAATAAGCCACTTGCAAAATCACGGAAAATTCTCGTAATCACCCGAAAATACGTATTCTTGTTGTATCTCTTCTCGTGTAGTAAAAGTCTAAAAATAACAATAGAGTCACGTAAAAAGTACACATTGTGATAGAAGGTACTACTTATTTTTTGGTAAAATCTTACCTTGAGAGTACATACTCTCGGGTGTAAGGTAGACTTTATGAAATCCTGAAACAATGCATGAGTCAAATTGAGTTGGAGTTTATAAAAAGTTAAAAACAATGCATGGTGAACCCTTTCAAACAAAAAGTTAGCTAGGTGGGAGTTGAGAATTAACTATGACCTCAAACCCTTAATTAACGTGTTGTACTGTGTATTATTTTGCTTTGAAGCGCGAATAAAGCGCATAACACCCTATTATTATACCTTAATAAGTTGAAAAACCACTTATTACAATGTTGTTGTCATTTGGGACTCTAATACCTAATATACATTGACATGCTCCTCATGTATCATGTGAATGCATTTTTATGCTTAGAGTGAAGATAAGATGCACAAAAACTTATTTTATGTTTATAGAATTATACCTTGCGACGAACCACCTAAAGAAGAACCTTGATACCACTTTTGACAATTGAAATTCATTCTACAGTTTTATACCTTAAAACGAAGAAATAGACTTTGACACGGTTTCATGAAAATCTGTCTACGATGTTCTCTTTAGCCCTTACTTGGTCGATTTTAATGTCGACCCAAACTTGTTTCGGTTTGGTCCGGTCCGGTCTTGAACCAATGCAACAGTCGGGAAAGAAAGCAAAGTGAGTAGATTGGTTTGGGAGTGGAATCCAGTGAAATTCACGTGCCATGCACAGATCAGAAACATACAAAAGAAGAAAAGGTGGGAGTCTTAAGTGTTGGAGCTTTCTTGGATGATCTTATCTTATGCCAAAATTAGCAGAGCATACAGCACACTGCCACACTTCACACTACACTCACACTACATCTTTTTCCAGCTGACCAGTCAAACCTACAGCTTCTCAATAACGACATCATCTCATAAAGTTATTACTATAGTAGTTTTCACCTTTTTAGTGGGACTCGACATGCACATTATCTTAGCTTTTTACTCGTAACTTACTTTGACCATATATAGTAGTATATCAAATTATCAATCTATCATTGTTATCGTAATCTCTCCATGAATTTACACGTTCATCACTAACGTACATTTTCATGCATGTTGTACGTTTCTTTTCTTCAAACTCTTAGGAAAAACGACCTTTGTGTATATATTACCTATGTCTTGAAACTCGTTTGCAATAATATCGATCATAGTGCATGCAAGTGATGAAACTGTTTTTATATTGTATACAGCGTGATATTTATACTTTCCGATCAAAAAGTTACGATGAATTGAAGTGAAAGTAGTAGATTTTGATTTGCAAATGATATGAAATAACTGTAATTAACTAGCTAGATTTTTGTTTCGCATCTAATTCGATCCATGATCACCTATAGATAGGCATATCGATCTTAAAATATATGTAAAAAACTGACAAAAGCACCGGCGGAATTATGGAGTACTCATACATTATTTCCTCATCATTTTTGCATATAGCTAGACAAAAGGAAAGTAGTCTTTAGCTAGCAAGCTAGTACAAGGAATACAAGAAAGTTGATTTGTACTAACTTCACACGAACAACATCAAACAAGTCGTACAAATTGAGCCCCTTCAATTCAAATGAGCAACATAGCTAGGAAGCTAAACTACAAAAAGTCAAAACTCAATCAAAATGCAATAATATATATCTCCAAAAATCTTGGAAAATTAAACCTGAAGAAACTAGCTAGCTCACTATATATAATTCTTCAAACTTAAATTAGATTTGATTACACAATATTTATAAGATTTAATTGATTTTTATTAGGAATTAATTAATTAAGAAGGAGGATCAAACTTGTAGAATTTGTCAACAGCAACGGAAACATCCCAAGTACAACTAAGTCCCTTTGGAATAATAACAAGATCTCCAGCTCCAAACTCAACAACATCATCATTTGTACTACTCGACCCTTTAGGGTATGCCTTCACTTTGCCTCTTACAAAATAACATGTCTCCGTTGCATCATACTTGAGCGTTATCTTCCCTGGTGGACAACCCCATCTGCACATTTACACCAAATCGACACGACAAAACATTATTAGTAACTTATAATTAAGCAACAAGAACCGTACCAATTAAGTTTTCGACACGATGTGGATAACTACATACAGTACATATATACATATGTAGTTATTTATCCACACCGAGTTATATATCACATCGTAACAGACTAACAGCTAAACTAGCTGACATTATCCGCCTATGAATACTAGTAGAGTAGTAGATAGAGGGATGCATACTTAGGCCATGACTTGATTCCAAGCTCGGATAATCGAGTTTCGGAAGGATTTTTCTCTACGATGATGTTGAGATGAGACTCTGATGTTGTTCCCATTACAAAATCTTAGATTAGGTTAAAAAAAAAAATAAAAAAAAAAACTTGCGAGTGCAAATATGTTGATGAGGAGTTAGGAAGAGAGAAGAAGAGAGAGGTGAGTACAAAAGATATAGTGAGGTTTACGCCTTTGGTTTATTTATAAGCGGGGTTAAAGGGAAATAAAGGGGTAAATAAAGGGATATTTTTTACTTATGAAATAGACATAAGTGGATATGTCATCAAGGAAAGACCTATGGATGAAGCATTGAAGCATGGTAACATTGTCTTTCCTCATTAGTAAGACTTAAGTTACGTATATGGAGTACATGTTTTATTCATATTCGTATTCAAATTTTAACATGAACGATGTAGTTTGAATTATTGCTATGTGGACTGAGATCATCAAATGTGAGTGTTTGTTGAACATGAGTCACATTCTAGGTCGCAAATTAAATAAGCAACTAACCGGTAGAGATATATAGATGTCCTTAATCAAGTGTAGTAAGGAGATAGTGAGGAAATGATGTATTTTAAAATGAGTCCTGATAATGTCACTCCACAAGTACAGTAGACTAGGGCACACTGCCCACAATTCATTTATAACGTGGTATTATCGCCATTATGGTTGTCCTTTAATATTTTAATAGCAAATTGATAGAGGTCTACAATGTAGACACAATTAATTTGTCTACAGTGTAAAATTAAGTTAGTAGCAGTAAAACTGAGATCAAAGTAGTAAAATTATTTGCAATGAAAAATTCAGGTAGTAAAATTAATTGTGTGAGTAGTAAAATTTTGATAGTGTAGTAAAATTATTGTTGATTGTAGACATTTTTTGGTGTCTACACTGTAGACCTCTAGCATTGTCCATTTTAATAATCAAGTTCAACATAAAATTAAAATTAATGGCTAACATTTCATAAAACAAGGGAGATATAACATTATATATGTGAATTTTCCTTTGGAGAGATCGCGATAGATGGTCTAATAATCGACGTTAATTACAGATCATACATTTTGTGTTTTCTTAAACATTACAGTACTATTTATACTTACATAAGCAAATGTTGATTTTGCCTACTACTTTAACCTAAACATTAACATTTAAAAAAAGACTTAAAAAGTTAAAAAGGAAGGGAAAATGTTAGCCTGAGGAGATGACTAAGTCAAATTTGCATGCATGTAATGTGTGAAAATCATTGGAATTCCGTGAACAATGACTCACTATTCACTGAGAAGGGTACGAATCTATTGGGCATCCTCATCCGTTGCTATGCTTCTTTTGGAAGGGCCAGTTGGTAGACCACTATTCTAAATTTTTGCAACACACATTATAGTTGCTTTTCTCTAAACTAGGGGGGGAATGTTTCTTTTTACTTCTAAACATGAAAAGATTTTTAAAAAGTAAGGTTTGCACATGTAACTTTATAATTTCTTTCATGAGAATCAATTTTTTTTGTGCATGATTTTGTGTTCGAGGCTGGCTTATCTGAATACTATATAGAATTGTAACCAATTGTATAACTAAGGTTGTCGAAAATTTGATCAATTTTATTTATTTAGTTCCATCGAAAATCTCCAACAATTTCCATCACATAGTCTCAACTAATTGATTTGAATTGTTACTTTTATCAGTTTGGAAGGAAGAAACAAACACAATCCAATACGATTTGAAAATATTGTCATTTCTATGTTTTGTTTTGTGTTCTTTCTTATTTCACAATTACATTTTTTCGTCACCATATCCTTGGATTGACAAAAGAAAAACAAAAATGGGAAATAACACAAAACACCTAAGAAATGACACCCTTAACTTTGAGGTAGTATTAATAAACTATACCTTACCTTAAAAATAAGAAACTAAAAGAATTAAAAAAAAAAAAAAGATTATACTTCAAGCTAGTTTTTGGGCCTAGCTTATCATGGACACTTCGGGTTTTTACCCGGCCCACCATAGTAAAAATGTTGGCCCCAATCATTATCATATGAACTTTTGATATCATAACAATTTGTATTCTCAGCTAAAGTTTGGATATCTTGGGCCGTGCTAAGACTGTTGTCCGAGTCCACAATTTGAAGGTTTCTGAAGTAACTAGCCTTTCCGAACCCACCTTCCGCAAACTGGCCCGAGCCCATTTGTGTCGATGTGTGCAGCCCATTGGCCCGTGTATTGACCACCTCGCCACCCCACTCGACCATGGTTGCATGGTTCGCTAGGTGGGTGAACAACTCTGCTGGCCAGTATCCTACTAAGGTTCCTTCTCCGAAACTCATCCACCAATTCCCAAGTTTTGGATCCTGCAAAAGAAGTTCGAGATTTGACCCTTGGTTAAGATAGAGGTATTAGGTGGTCTACACTCATATTCGGCATTGTGATATATTGTTGTCGTGTAACATTAACTCGTTTGTTGTAGACTTGTAGTCTAGATGCTTCATTGTCGATCAAAAAAGAAAATGGTAATAATGAGGAGAGGGTCGAACCTTCCAAATGAGGATAGTGATGTCAAATTGGTTGCTTGAAAATGAAGATACGGGAGAAATTGCAGCTCCGATAGCAATTCTTGTGTTCATTTGCACAAACCCGGAACATAGGAGATTGTAGCATCCTGTTGCTTGATATGAATCACTCTGAATTACACAATTAGCAAACCAAAATCAGTTTTCAGTCATTTTTCGACAATATTGTTTACACGGGATTTATAATTCCCGTTACTATAAAGGGTTGATATAGTATCGGACTATTCGCAAAGTTTAAACGCTTATTACGATCAAATGAACCAATGTATTCAACTTAGCCGACTCTAGTGTCTACCGAAAATTAAAGGAGGGTGGTCCAAAATTATAAATATAGGGACATACTATATGATGTACATTAGCAAAATTAATAATAATATTGGTTCAGTAGTTGACAATAGTATTAAATTTAACTGATAACTGGATCTCCATGCTAAAATTAAAGGCACTCTAGTGGAGACTGGAGAGAGTCACTTTCCTAATACCTGTCCTATTTAATGCTCATCTTATCTTATTACTCTCATTGGATCCTACACAAATCACCAAATTTAATCTTGCTTAATTAACTTGTTCATTCTTGGTCACTTTACATGATCTCACATTTTTCGCATTAAACGTACAATCAATTCGTCTAATACTGATGTGTGGGCGCTTAATTATATCGACTGATACATGTTTGTTACGAGTTGATTAAAGGTATCGAGATCGATTCAAACACTAAATTGCAGTATAACGTACATCTTCAAGTCCTTCAAAGATTGAACAAGTATCGCCATTTACATACATACACATGCATGCTATATTGCTACATTTATCATTTCTAAGTCGATGTATACAAATCAAACACGATTTAGTAAATTGTACCAAAAACAGTACCACGCTATGTAGCCATCTATCAATTTCCTAAGTACTCAAGTGTATTAATTGGAATCAAATTACCAATGACAAGGAGCTGAAATTCAGGAAGGTTATTTTGTGGGGGCTAAAACCCTACAACGATAGGGCTATTACGGACATTAATTGGACTATTGGAGTCAAAGTTGACTTTAAGATAGTAGAAAAAGATAAGTGAGGCTTGTACTTGGTATATTTAAGTGAGTTTGACATTAGGAAAACTTGGTCATGTGGAGCTTGATCTGAATAATTAAGTAGTATCCCACTTAATTATTCTACACACTTGCAACCATGTACCTAAAATTTCTTTGGGTCCTATTATTTTTTTTTGAAAGTGAACACATTTCTAAAAAAGAAGGTAAAAATATAAAGAAATTAACAAAATAACTAAATGAGCGGAAAATAGACATTAACAATTGAGAGAAAATCGATCATACCGTCCAATAAGTGAACAATCTTGGCCTGCTATCACCATAAAGCTCCGGACTGACCTGACTAGTAGAATAATCAAATCCTTAGACTTCCATTTCCAATTAGAATGTGATAAACTATTGTACGATAAACAAATTTACTCGTCTTTATGTCTCATTACAAAATTCCAACATTTTCTATTTGGAAATACGAATTTGTCACCGAATTTCGTACTTGGTCAATTATTTAATTAGCAACACAAATTGAATCAAAATAAGGTTGGTGAGAGTTGTAAGAAAATTAGATAGGAGATCGATGTTATGCAAGTACCTGCCATCCAGCTTCAATGCTGTTGAGATCAGTGCCGTCAAAATCGCCGGAAAGAACCCAAATTTGCGACAAACTAAATTCGTTTATTTCTTCAATTGATGGATCCCATACATTTATTGTTGCTCTTGCTCCATATATTTCCTCTGATAATCCCGTATATGCGATTGCATGCTACAAAATAATATACACGGTGCGTATGAGAAAGAAACTTCTAAGCACACCATAACCTGACAACAAATCAGCATATATAGAATCGACTTGTACCGTTCATTTCATAATTATAGATACAAAAGCAACATTGACATCGACAAGTTTCAAAATCACCGCACTTGAGAGTAATTGAGGGTACCAATGTACCACTCTAGGCAATTCCGTAGGGGGTGCAAATGCCTCGAAAGTTCGTACGTTGTGACATATTTCATTTATAAAATGAAAATTTCAAATTACTTTACATGTACTTAACCATGAAGAGATTAATTATTGTCTAATTCCTCAAGCATCATCATACATATCATGCAATAACCATCATGTATGTTCTCTTGTGCACTACTTAATTACAACTCGTACAATGATGAGCAGAGCAAACAAGCAATGATTATCCCATGTTGATCGATGCCTCTACAACAATTGTACAAATGATCACATAATTACATGAAATGAAGCCACTAATTAGAAATGATTAAGGGGCGTAATATACAATTTAAGTTAATTACCTCATGGCCGTTGCCAGTAACAACATCAGGAGCATCAGTGCGCCTAGCTAAGGGCAACGACCGTGGCCGTTTCCTCCCAAAATCATACAAGGACTTGGCCCTTAGAACGTCCGGGACTGTGCTCCGGCGCACCGGGACAGTGCCCTTAGGGCACCTTGTCCCATTGAGATGCCACATTTGCCATTCCACTTCTTTCAACCCTTCTTTTCTCTTCTTGTTACTCCCATCTTTAGCTTCATCTAATTTCACCATTTTCATTTTTGGCAACTCTGGTGGCTCTTTCTGTCACATTTTTCCAAACATAGTGCGATAGTAAATAAGTGAGGATTTGCTAAATTGGAAATTCTTGTGTTAACATTTCTAATATGAATCCAACAATACACTTGTCCTATAAAGTTTAAATTTTAATTTGGTACGTGAAATCATCTCATAATAAAGATTATAGTACTAGTCAGAAACGACTAACGAACCACTTAATTGCAAGGAGAATGGTAACTAATTAAAGACTACTTTTGTCTTGAATTCCAATTTCCCCACCATAATTTACTATTCAAATTATAAATTTTAGAATTTAGCTAAACATTTGCTACCCCGAATTTCAAATCCTGGCCTAATCAATTACGACAAGAATTGGTTAAATTCACGAGTCAAGAGGGATAGGATGAGAAACAAACCTGAATCTTGTGATTCTTTAAAAGAGGATGATCAAAAGCAGGTTGCTTTTTCCTATGAACACAATCTATTATGTCTCCATCAGGGCTCTGAAAGTGAAAACAGAAGAAACATCAACAAAAACAAAAACAAAAATAGACCCAATAAACCTTAAATTCTAGTTAAAGACAATAGCAAACAAACAAACAAATAAACACTATAGTAAGATTTTATACAACTTCACTTCACTTTTTTAGTTTGTCATTGTATCAACAAATTAGAACATACCAACAACAACAAAATGAAACAGAAACTTCCTTAAAAATAACAAAAGTTGCACCCAATTAAAAATGACATGCTCATATATTACGATTCATGTTAGTCGACCCTAAATTTTTTTTTTCGTGTAATGCTTTATTAGAAGAACAAAGAAAGAAAGAAAGGAATTAACAAACCTGAATGCTGAAGACAGGAGGCTTATTAATCTGGTCAATGTGCTTCTGAATTCTTTCAAGCCTCAAGTTGCTAACTTTTCTATATTTTGTGTAGTTTAACCCAAAAACAAGACTGAATCTTCCAAAAAACAAGGTTAAAAACAGTACACCAATAAATAGAAAATTAGAAGAAGAATAATAAGAAGAAGAAACTGTGTTCTTCTTTCTGCAAACAAAAATACCCATTTCTTTAATTTTTCTGTGTTTATATCATATCTTAAATTTATAATAGTGCACTAAACACAGCAGAAGAACACCCCCAGAAAAAAGCGAAATGGTGCTGAAATAAAAGCAGAGTAACTCTGTTTTTTCACAAGGAAGAAACTTTTTCTTTTTTAATTAAAATGTTTTTGTAGTAATAAAAATTGTATGTGCAATGTGTGTCTATTAAATGTGAGGAAGAAAGGGTGGGTGTGAAATTAATAAAACTCTGGAAATTTGTGGAGCAGAGAAACTTCTAATGCTTTCATAACAAGAAGCAGGATCATCATTGCATTAACCTGCTCTTGCCCTGTTGCATTGGAGTCATATCTTTTCTCCAAATTTGAATCTTCACTGTCAAGCTAATTAATGTATTTTTTTCTGTTTTTTTTTTATTTGAAAAAAGTGGGGTTTTTTTTTAAATGGGAAAAATGGGATTTGGGTGTAAATTTTTAAGGGGTTGTTTGGATATGAAACAAGGAAAAAGTGACTTGAAAGGCAAATTTTGTATAGGGAATAAAGAAGAAGAATAAGAAGAAGAAAAAGGAGAAGAGGGGTGTAGTGTATGTAATGTGTAGACCTACCAAAGCAAAGCCTTAACTTTGCACCAACCTAAATTAATTACAAAGTTCCCAACTTGAATCTCTTGTGTTTTTAATGATTTTATCACTCTATCTGTCAACACACTGAGTTGAGGAAAGAGGGCATTAATTTTTCTTGAAGCACCACCAATCTTCTAGGTGTGTACTTGTATTTTTTTTTTTTTTTTATAAAATATGATACGGAGTACACTCTTTATTATTTCTAGTACTTATAATTTGGTGAAGGGAAGATGATCTATTTATATGAGATATTGAGATGTCCCTTTTGTTAGTTGCATGCACAAGTTGATCATGATGTGCATTGGAAAGTTCAAGAAATTGGGTGGATTGTGTCAAAAAGTTGTGTTGCAATTGATAACAATATAGAATTGAATTAGTATGTGAATGTTTTGGTTGATATTACCTTGTTGTTCTCAACCTTGGGTTTAGAGAAGATCCTTACTATCATAGTTAGAATGAAAATAGGGATTATTGGTTAATTATGGTTAAGTGTGATTTAGTTGTTCAAAATTGATAGATTGAGCATTATGGTAAAGTGTGTGAGTTAGCATTGTGATAGAGTGAGCAAGGGATCTTGGGATTGGTCTAAAGATATACTCCATTGGTTACATCTTACAACTTACAACTAGTAGTTAATATAACTTCGAATTTTATTGTATGTATGCGGCTTATGAAATATTAAGTCATGTAAACTCTTCAGATGCATGATAAATTTGGCCCATTTATTTTAGAACTTATTTATCCGAAATTATTTTGTTCGATCTGAAAAAATTCTTATATGATGATCTGAATTGTAATTGTATGTATGTCTCTATTGGTACTAAAATTAAGACTAAATGAGTGAATTTGTGATATAGGAGATGGGCTTAATCTTTAGCCCACTATGTTTGGCATTGTTCTTCATCATTCTGTTATACTCCCTCCGTTTCATTTGTTTCTTTAAGTTTCGTTTGAATTCCTCTCAAATATTCAAACGAAACATAAAGAAACAAAAGAAACGGAGGGAGTAGTAACATAATAATCAAATGAACTTCAAAGAAAAAAAGAATCAAATGAGTATGCATGTTGCATGTATGCTTTTCAACTAATAATGCAGAAGGTTATACAAGTCTCACCTTCTTAACAAATGGGAAAAGGCAAAAAAACGAAGTACGAGCATATCACGTTTAGCGTATACGTTACTTTAATCACCTACATAAATTCTTAATCGTGTATTATAGTTTAAGGAACACCATCAAACTTCAACTAACTAATAAACCTTTTACTATCTTTTTTGACAGCAACAAACTACTCTTGCAAAGTTTTGCCAAAATTCTGGTGTACTAAATCGGCTGATTATCGTACCGCTTCCACAAATCGGGGAACCGAACTAGAAAATTCCAAATAGAGTGTTAATTACACAACTGATTACCTCCCCTTTATTTGGCAACTTGTTCAGTTAATTTTTGCGCCATACTCTTCACCTTTTCATGCCATACTTGGTTGTTACTCTTTGTTGGTTAAGAATTTTGCAACTTTCCATACATGCTATAGGCGGCTCGCCCATATATATACGAGTCATGGATGCTTAGGCATTACTCGATTCCATTCAAATCAGATTTACGCGTCACTTTTGACATTTGGTTTAAAAACTTGCATGATTGAAAACGAGTATGTAATTGCATGGTCGGTCAATTACGTATATTTGTTATGAGTTTAAGGAAAAGAAAACTACGGAGTATATATGTTGTTGTACAATGATCAAACATTACGATCACGAAAGACCAAATGATTGACTAAAATCGAAACGAGAAAATGAAAACAGTTGCATGTTCCCTTCTAAAGTGCATTTTGAGTTTATTGTAATCGAATATGTATAGCCCTCGTGAATGTGAGAATAAACGTTCCCTTATTTTAGACTAGACGATTGTGGGTGAATATTAAGCAAGTGTGTAGATTTGGGGTCTTGGAGCGAAAAGATCGCAAGTCGCAAGCAAGATGGTCCTTGCGGATGCATTGATCCATGCAACGTAACACCAGCGCAGTAATCAATACGGTGTATGGCCATATCTGAGTTCTTTATTATTAATAAAACACTCATTTATCAACTCTCTCCCACTTCAAACTTTTTTTTTTTGGTACACAGACGAGAAAACTAAAAATTAACTACCGTCTATTACATCCTCTAAAGGAGACAAAATAATACATCCATCATCAAAATATGATGACGTCCCCGGGATATCTGAGATCCCTACTTCAACAAAGTCCAAGGTCTCAATAGTCTTCAAAGCCATCGGAGGAAGCATCACTCTCGCTTCCTTCGCCATATGGTCTGCCACTTTGTTGTATCTCCTGTTGACAACCTTGACATCCGCATGAAGATCCGTCACTAGCTCTCTGCATTTCAAGTAAAAATTAGCTAATCTATCTCTAGGACTTTTCCGGTCTACAACCCCATGTACAACCAGCTCACAGTCACAACAAAGAGTGAAATGTTGTCGGTGTTGCATCTTCATCCAATGCAAAGCCAGAAGAACAGCAAGACTTTCAGCTAGTGTGGCATCGGTCGCAATCGTATGCGCCACTAACCCTGAGTTCCACCGTCCATCACTATCCAAAATACAAACGGCCAAACCTGCAGATTTCTTAGACTCAACAAACGAAGCATCAGTAAAAACCAAAGTCGTGGACCAAGGTGGCGGGGAAAGCGGGTTTTTGATAGGATTGAAGGGTAGCTGTTGAAGAACAGCCAGGGGGTGAGAGTAATTTTGGGCTAGGAGTTTAGCTTGCGGGATAATTGTAGTTTCAGTGATATTTTTAAGATCAAAGATCCAGGTGTTTCTCCTTTTCCAGAGAAGCCAACAAGTTAGGCTGAAAGTAGCAGGCCAATTTACCTCCGTCAGATGACCGAGATTAAATTCTAACCAATCATTCACCTCCAATTGAAACCAAGCCGGATCCAAATTCAAGGGTTCCCAGACTTCTTTAGCACGGGGACAATCTCTAAAGAGATGGAGAATGGTCTCACAGAGCGTAGGGCAAAAAGGACAACAAGAAGGTATCGGAATATTCCTATGAGCCAAAACCGCCCTGGTAGGCAGGTTGTTCCCTTTCACCAGCCACATGAAAAAATTAACTCTTGGGGGGCAACGTAAATCCCAGATTTTCCTCCAAGACTTATCAAAATAACACTGATTGTTCTTTTTCCAAATTCTTTCATAAAGATCCGTAGTGTCAAAAAATTTCCCTAAAGCCAGGTTAGTACACAGGATGTCAGATCCAAAGTTAGGGGTAGCAGCCCCTAGGATTGCATTACACACATCCAAATCAAAAAACAAGGAGCAGTCAAACAAGTAAGCCCACTTCAAACTTTAATGCTATTGTTTCAGCTAGTATTCCTGAAGATGATGATCCAATTATTTTAATAATTCAGTGTAGATACTACTACAATTAAAGCTAAATCCTCGAATCTTGTACTTGATTTTCTTTGTGATTTAAAGTTTTTTTTTTTGTGTGACTACATCCAATATATTAATTCACCTCAAGCTTGGAATACTGAAGTGCAAATTCACAATATTGGTTCTTTTATCAAAGAAACTTTGTTTTGTTGCCCTGGCATTGCTATCCCAGACTCCAATAAACTGAATCCTAAACAAGTTTTTGATGTAAAATGTAATCTGATAGTCAATACCCAAAGCAACAAAAACTACAACACATTCCAGATATCGATTAATTTCCTTAAATGGGATTTAGTTTGAAACAAACAATACTGTGGAGTAAAGTAATCGACTTAAAATATAAACCAAATGTATCTGAGCGTATATTATGACTATATAGTCAAGAGAATAATCTATTATCCCACATTTAAGCAAGTTTAATTTCATCAAAGAAAGAGACCCATTTTCATTTAATCTTTTGTTGGACTGTTGTGAGCTTTACTGGGATGTAATAGGACAAATTTTCGAGTACAAATTTCCGTTAAATCTTGACATGCAATGCAAAGTCCTATGTTTCTCCCTAGAAATTAAAAAACAACTTTTTGCCTAACATCTTCAGCTTTGAACACTCGGGCTCTTTGTCAGTGGAACTACACCAATCCCACTAAACTTTGCAGGGTGCTTGTCTTAGGTGACATCTCTCTCGTGGGAAAATGGCAATGGTTTATCAACATTGGATTATATCAACTGCTAATCGCGTAAATTAATTGGATAGTACTCCATAAATTTCATTTCATCAAATGTTATAAGTAATTTCATGGTTAGATCAACGATCGATCCGTTGTATGACACTACTTATTAGTTTTTTTTTTTCCAAGTAACTTAGTACATAACTCTTGAAAGACTTGGATGTCACTTTTAAATTAAGATTCATTTTTTTTTTTTACTTAAAAAAAAAAAAGGAATTCGATGAAGTTCACAAGTTGTTTTTAAACATTTATAAAAGATCTCACCTCATAAATGGTATCTAATGTGGTGGTACTCCGTATTAGTCTTTTGAACATTAGCGTAAACCTCACACACTATTATTTGGGTTCCTCAATACATTTGAACTTTGGCCGAACTTGAATTCAAACCAGATATAAAAGGCCTAAAAAGACAGGAGAATAAGTCATCCAAAGAATTCTCCTTCATCCATTCAGTGCATGTTTGGTTAGACTTTTTTTGAGAACAAGTAACGGAATCCCACTCCGATTACGTTACTTATTGTTTGGTTTAATATTATTTTTTCCCACTCCATTACCCTCCTCTAACCCACTCCCCTAAAATGAATCCCTCCTCAAATTTGTGGTTTCCAATTCCATTCCCCCCTTTTTTATTTTCTCTCTCCTCCCTCACCTCCCCTCCCCACCCCACACCACTGCCCAGCCACCACAAGCCGTCGGCGATGGACGGCCGGCCACCAATCTCGCCAGAAATAACGCCGGCCGGCCGATCTTCATCCGGCGACCACCGCGGTGGCCTTCTTGTTCCTAATTCGTCTCTCCTTTTCCTCCATCTTCTCTTTCTTCCTCCATCTTCTCTTCTACAACTTCCTTGGCATCGTCACCAACCACCAATTGCTCCACCTTCGCCACCTCCTATGGCGCCGTCCACAAGGCCTAATCAACCTTTCGCCGGTTAGATGTGGTGGCTAGCAAAGGAGGAGAGAGGAGAGAGAAGGAGAAATGGTGGCTAGATAATGTAATTGGGTGGGAATGGGCTTGTGGTTGGTTCGCGTGGGCTAGGCGAGGTCTTACCGGTGCCGTAAAAGTCAACCGGTGATGACCTCGCCGGCTCCGGTGGTAGTGGTGCTCGGTGGCGGCGGTTTTGTGGCGGTGGTAGGGTGGGGAAGGGGAAGTTGAGGGGCCAGGAGAGAGAAAGAGAAGGGGTTGGGGTAATTTGTTTATTTACTGTTTTGTCCTTAAAAAATGATTTCATTCCGTTTTTTTAGTGAACCAAACACCTTATTTAAAGTAACGGAACTTGTTACCACTCCACCCCTAATCCCATTCCATTCCGTTACCATTCGAAAAATCATACCAAACGCCCCCTCAATCATATTCATGTGCAAAATTTCGCCCTAATTTATAACGAATCTGTTCAGACAAGGTCCTCGTCACTCCAAGCAATACATTAGATATAGACTTTGCGAAAATGGAATTAAGATGGACGATACACGATAGCGAGACTCGAATCGTAAAAAAAATGCAAGCGTAAAATTAAAGGTGTATGAGCATAGATGACGGTGAACATGAATAATGAGGTCATAGCAGCAGAAGAGGGTTGGAAAAAAAAAAAAAGCCAACCCTTCAGTGTTTTCTATCAATCAAAATAAGCGAACTCACGGAAAAGGATCAATCTCTAATTTAAAATCTCAACAATCATGTGTAACAACCAAGCAATAATTCACAACACCTGATGTGATATAACATAGCACCCCACATTTCATACTTCCCGATGGGACATGGCTTAGCAAAGGTGGCACGGACCCAAACTAGTCTCGAATCCAGGTCGGAACATGAAGGGATGCTAAACTCAACACGAGAGACTGCCTAGAGAAACCAATGTATTGCTCAACACAGATTCCATATATTGGAAAGAAGATTAAATCAGTATACATAAGCTATAGCATAGTGAAGCAAGAATAAACACCATCACCCTGAGATACAATGGGAGGTAATGGTTTGAGAGCGCCTCCAGGGATCAAAAATTTACTCTCGCAAAAACCTATCTACAGTTACGGAAGGAGGCCTCTACTCGTCGTCTATTTGGAGATATGTGGTCTCCAAGTGTATGTTCTGTGTTGTATTGCCGTATTAGTGCTATGACTAGGAATTGAGTTATGGACTCCATGCTTCCCGCAATATGCAGTGAGCATAAGGTAACTTCCAACCCTAACGATAGTAAAAAATTAGGGCACCTGGAACATGATTCTGACAAGCTAGTAATATCTCTCAGCTACTTGCATTGTCGTCTTCACTGTCACCATCGCCATCACTGTAATCATCAAAGGGTAAAAAATTGTGTTATTTAGTTAGCAATAGATTGGACAACTGCGAGACCCCAAGAATGCATTGGCAGAACTGTAATTGTGCATCTAGTAATAAAATCTCATGATCCACAAAATCCTTGTCTATTCATCAACATTTGTCCAAACTATAACAGGCCCTGTTGTGTCTTCGGAATAAAAAAGAAGCAGCCAAGTGTCCTACAATACTGTTATTTCATGAACTTGGTAAGTTCTGGGCACGAATATACTTTTCAAAATAATGAACAATGTACATACTGAAGTAACTGAACCCTAGCCTAGTCATTGTTATTTAAAAAGCACATTTCAGCTGAACCAGTTACTTGGCAAAGAACATGCAAATCCTTGTTTTTGCAGGTTAACAACCTGATACAAGTTATAGCAGGGAGAGGAGGAACAACTAAGGGATAGAGAAAAGGCATATTGACACTTAAAGTCAATAAGAGAGAATTCAATATTCTGTATACTTAATAGGCAGTGTGGGTAAATTGCACGTACTAACAACCCACCAGGTGAAGCAATCTTGAGCAGCGAAAATTGTGCAAGAACATAAACAGGTAGGTTACCTTTCTTCGGGATATTTAGCAAGCCGTCTAGCATCCAACCCAGTGATAAACTTCTGCGCTGCCTGAACATTTTCAGTAGCTGCACAAGGTAGAGTAAATAAAATTATGCACACATTTCAAAAAGACAAAGCAGTACTTTATCTCTAGCAAATCATCAAATGGAAGTGAATTCCATATGCATTATTACCCTTGGTCAATTGGAAAGAATGCAACGCACAGCGTTCTGCAGCAAGTCTCACTGGTGTACTTCCATCCTTCAAACACTCGGCCAATGCAGGACCAAAAATTGTGGCATGCCCCATAATAGTCACAGGACTTTCCTGCAAATTTATCAAAACGTACACTGAGAAACCGGAATGCGAAGGTCATGGTCCAAGGTTTAAGTTCACAAAATTGTGTAGCTGCATACCTTTGCAGCAGCCTTGAGAGCAGATAATGCCCGCCGCCTAACTTCACTGGAGTCATCTTGCAGAGCCAAGACTATGGAAGAAATAGTTTGTGCATGTAAAGCACTATTGAGGGGATCACTTTGAACTTGATAAAGCAGATATCTTCCAAGTGCTTTGGTCGAACTCTCACGTACAGGGAACTGTATTAGATGTATGACAAAGAAAGGTAAGAGAGTTTGTGACTCAAAATAAGATAGCATAATGAGACATTACAATGAAGGACTTCAAAACTGTCATCTCTCTGATACCTTATCATCCTTTAGTTTTTCTATCAGTAGAGATAATACTCTTGGTAAACATGAGGATTCACAAACCCGTGATGGGCAGTTTCTAAGCATCGAGGAAATAGTGAGTACTGAACCATGTCTGGCAGTCCAGCTAGAAGACACTGCTAAATCCGACTGTTCCTCAAGTAAGTCAGCCAGCTGACTGTCATCAATATACTGCCATTCAACAAAAGAAAAGAGAGATCAGATGCATTAAACGACAATGTATATCTAAGGCAGGGCACAGGAAATGCTACAACTTGCCAACCTTGGACGTGATACCCAATATGCTAGCAGCGGAAGTTCGAACTTGGTCATCTTCATGATCAATCAAATTCTTTAGTACATCATAAACACGAGTCCTAACAGCAACACCTACACTCTTCCCTGCATGCTTTACTACACCTCTTAAAGCAGTGAGAACTGCTTCTCTAACACCGCCATCAGAAGCCTGAAAAAACACCATATAAACTTCAACCATTAACACAATTGGCATGTTAATCAAACACAAATGCACAGAGGAGATCAAAAATACCTGTAAACTAGACAAAAGATCACTAACTAGTGGATCAACCCTGTTGCTAAGCGCACTGAGTTTTCCGAGTGCCATCGCAGCACTTGAGCGAACAGTCCTACAATTTAGCAGCTATTTAAGTTAGCGCACCAAGAGAATAATTATAAAAATTCCAAATTAAAACTAAATCACAATGCGTAAACAACTTCATTCAGAAGCATACCTGGTGTTATCTTGAAGACATTTGATAAAAGTTGTCTGCAGCTGTGGTAGGAAAGGCTTCAGGGCCATCCCACCTTTCTTGATCATGATAGTCAATGTTGACAATATGGCACTCTTCACTTGCCAAGGGAACCGATCACCTATGATTCGAATCAGGGGCCTACAAAATCCAATTTGGTCAAGGTTTCATATATCCATTTTCAATGCACGTTTAAGTGTCACAAGCTGGAACGACAATAAACAGGAATACAGATAGAGCAAAACCTGAAACAGATGCAAAAATCGAAGGTAAAACTCTCCAAAAAAGCAAAGAGAGCACTTATCAAGAGTTTTTCTTGACGAACATAAAGGCAAAAAAGAATTTGGGACAAAAGAGTACCCAGTTATCGGAATAACGAACTCCTTAAGTGCTTGTTCACTGGTCACTTCAATCAATTCGCCGAGGCCCATTGCTGCTTGTTCTCTCAATTCAGCAGATCCACTTATTAAACCCTGTTCGCAGACAAGAAGTTAGGTCAGGATGCAAATTTTTCTAAGGCTGGCTCCATGGAGGCGGCGAAATGGCCGATATAAACTAGTATTACGTTACCGCATAGCTTCAAATCTTAAGATCAATGAATTTTTCTCTCCAACTTTAAAAGAGATTAGTTCAATGAGATCCAATGATTTTGTCCTACTATTGGTTTAAAGACAGCTACCACTTACATGGGATCAAATCTTTTCAGTCAAAGTGAGCAGGACCTAATATATAGGAACTATTAACAAACGGGCGAACGGCACTGGACACATAACAATTTAAATCCAACCCCACAATATCAACGCTACCTATCCATTCTTTATCCTCAGCCAGAATCTCTAGGAAGGCAGGATACCCATAGTTCATATTTTAGATAACTCAACTTGACTAAAATATATATCGGGCTAGTTCATTGATGTTTAGTAGCTTCTGGGTTCACGTCGACAGACAAAGCTGCCATTTGCCACAGATAGCAGAGTGAAAAAACATATTCCGCAACACAAGCAAAGCAGAAGAAGTCATCATACCTGAAGAAAGATCGGAAGTACAGGCTGAAGAGCTTTCCGGAGACAAAAACCAGGTACGAGAACCGGTCCTCCCTGAAGAGTTCAAGCACCATAGACCCAAAATAAAAAATTCAATCACCATCAAAGAACAATGAAATCATAGGGAGCAAATATAAGTAGCCTAAGTAGCTAGCTCAAGAACAGTGTGATCAACACACCTTCTTCTTTCTGCGCTCCTTGTCTCTTGCTGTAGATACAGCATCACGAACTAACTTAATGTAACTAGGGAGTCCTTCTTTAGGAATAGAGCCCACAACGCTCGATAATGCTTCCCAAGCAGACTGTAAAATACAAGTTTAGAAACATATTCGGTTTGAAGAACTGAAGTCACGAAAAAGGAAAATGTGAAGGTATGCTACCACAATAGTATCAGGATCTGAATCACTAAGCAGAACCACCAAGGTAGATATCATGTTGGGCGCTTCATCATCCAGATATAGCTTGCTGTTTTTAAACAGATAGCCAATAAGGTATGACGCACTCTTCCTAATAGAAGCCTGCAAAGCGAACAAAGAATAAGAGTGGTATTTTCAATTAATCTTTCTTCAAGAAATTAAGTTGGTCGACATACTTTACTGTCGCCTGAACCTTTAACAAGCTCCGATATTAAAGAATCAATTCCATCTTCATCAATGACTAATACAACAGTCTCCGCGGACTTCCTTGCTAAATCTCGCACTTCCTGTAACAATCAAGAACACAATAAAGGCTCATCATAAACGGAACAGGTCTTAACACAGTTAAAGTACAAATGTATCAAACTTTGATTCCCTCTCTCTCAACCACAGCCCTTTTAGTTTTCTTTTATGTACATAAAAGTGCTATTCGCAAAGAAACCAACATACCACATTGCTGTCACTCATTGCTGAAAGCAAGGCCGGAAGAACCGTAGAAAGGTGGGAGTTGAGACCAGGACCAGCAACCTCGGCCAGAGCTCCAAGAGCATGCGCATTAAATTCACTAAAACATTGAAGAATAAGGCCAAAAAGAAGTTCAACAAATAATCTTTAAAACCGTACACGAATCACACAAATAAGCTACACACATACCTAAGAGGAAGCTGAACCAGCTTTGGCAAGATGTGAGGCAAAACAGCTGTAGTTCTTACACTGAATATGATCGGATATAAGAGAAAAACAAATCAAGAAAGGTCCAAGAAAGGATAGTTGAATTGGCAATTATATATCAACACCAAAGATATACATTACCTTAAAATTTGCTTAAGACCATCTAATGCAGTATCAGAAGTTGCATCATCCTCTAAAGCATGCAAAAGAGTGGGTACAATCTCATCAATGGCTTGCAATCCAGCACTCTGCGGATAGTACAATATTAGCAACTTCCAACTTTATAAAGGCAGACATGACTCAAGTACAGGATGATGTAGAAGAAAACAATAGAACCTTGTAGAGGGTACCAAATGCCATGCCTGCTGATTCACGGACCTCAGCCATACTGTTATAAGAAAGCTTGTCATCATTATCAAGTACTTCAAAAAACACTCAAAGGTTATGTTTGTAGACAAAAGGCCATAAACCAATGAAGAGGAACACAAATATTGCTTCAACGCACCAAGAATTCAAATTTCATTTCTCAAGTACTAATTCTAAGAAGTACGCTCTTTCTGCAGATAAAATGGCTCATGAAAGTTTTAGAGCTTAAGTAGCCCTCTTTATGTGCCCGGGTGCCATACTCTTGGTGTCCTTTGTAATTGCAGTCACTCTCTTAGTGTGTTTTTGTAATTGGCCATCAGTCTCTTCATGCTCCTTGGTGTCAAATTGATTATATTGATCTCCTACTTAAACAAAAAACAAAAGATCTAATTCAACAAACCTATCACAAAGCGCATCCCTGATTGTAGGTATAAGCTCGCTCATGAAATTCAATAACTGACTCTTTCCAGCACACGCCATCACCTCACTAAGACCAATGCATACACCCTGGGCAAAAAATAGTACAAAGTGAGATAATTAGGAGTATTAAGAAATAAGAACAGTAGATTTCAACATCTCATATTCACCTAAGACAATCTAATCAGCAAATAACAAAGGGTAAGCAACATTTATAAAATCGCAAGCACTGCCCGGACATAACTAGAGGAAAGAGAAAGCGGAACCATCTCTTCCAGCAAGTCGGAGTACTTTCTAGAATTTGTTTGCAGAAGGACTAACATAATGACTTTGGCAAAGTTTTCAATACTTTTGGCATATGTTAGGATGTCATTATATACAAAATCTTAAAAAGACGGCTAAGGGGTGACTCCCACATATTAGGGGTGACGCCCATACATGTCGCAGTTCAAGCTTTAGGGAGAAAATTCTAACAGCTTCGAGACAGTTATACAAATATTTCTTCAGCTCCATAAATTAATTCAGAAGAGTGCTTTTACAGTGCATTAGTCTGAAAAAGTTTGTCACTTGCCCCATTTTATACCCCCATTCCTTACGTGATCCTCTCATCTGCCACTCACCAGGTACTCAAAACTCCTCACTCTGGGGAGTAGCAAGTTTCTCTTTCTTTTGCTCCAATCTCATCCTGTCATAGTGCTACCATCCCTAATACATAGACCTCAAACTTCATGCATTCTAGGCTCAATATAGGGTATCCTAGAGCCCAAGGTTTGCAAAGGATACTCACTCGGCACTTATATAGCTCAAAGCCCGTACCAATCCATAGGAGCAAAACAAAGAAACATTTTTTTTTGGTGAGATACATAGTTCACTCTTGTCGGTTGTAAACAGAATAACAAGTCCTTAGCAACAGATAGGGAATCCCAAAACGAATAAATGCAGGACTATATATCCCAATTAGGTCAACGCTTCTCTTTGCCCTTCCAGATTTTGGTACGCCAAGTTCACCATTGCAAATGAATTAATACAAAGAATTATTTTGTTTTAAGAGAAATAGCATTGAGAAAATTTGAAAGCAATTAAGGTTTCAGAACTTCCGATCTGAATTCAAAATTGTTATTGACCTCCAACTACGATAAATATTTACTTGCCACAATTCAAAAACCATCCAACCCCATTATCCCATGACCCGAGTTTTATACATGGTTAACATTAAAAGTCACGCTCCCCACTTGTGAAGTGTACAGAAACTTCTATACTGTTGAATATATAATTAACTTCCATACTGCCTTCAACCATCCTAAGACAATATAAAAAAAAAACACATCTTTTCACACAAAGCATAGTATGCCAACATAAGTCTTTTTTTTTAAAAAAGGGAAAACTACTTATATTAAGTATTAACTTAAAAGTCGCCATAAGTCATGACCTAATAAGAGAGTTACAATAGAGCTAGAGAGAAAGAACAGTTCATACTTGTCTTCTGCTTGAATCCGGATCTTTAAGTCCTTGAGATAGAATGGGGATAATCAGAGGGAGTACTCTCTCACCAAGTTTCCTCACAAGCTCACCTAACGACCGACCTGCAACCTGATAGACAACAGCAAAAAAGTAATGATTAAGATTCTTTTGGGGTGGGGGAATGAATCAAACAAATAAAGAAACCCAGCTAACCTGCCGCCTCTCATTAGATGGTGAAGCAAGTGAGGAGATCAATGTATCCATCAGAACAGGCATTATTTCCTTCAAGGTCTTCGGCGTGTTTGCTACAATAGTCTTCCACACATGTAATGCAGCCTGCCAAAGTAAACAGACAATTTCGAATAGCTTAAACTCGAACTCCAGTGATATGCCACAAGATCAAGATTGAAGAGAAATGCTCAGGATAAACATAAGTACTGTATAGCTACCTGACGTACTGATACGCTAATATCAGTCCGAACCATGTATAAGGCAGCAAGTACTTCATTTCGCTTCTCTCTACCTAGAACCTCAACAATAGCACGACCCTGTGCTTCAGTACTTGCTCCCTCATCATCACTACCTCCCTCAAGCAAAGCTTTTCCGGAAGTTCCAGCGACCTATAGAGTAGTAGGTTTATTAGTAAGGATAGGATTGATGGAGGCACTCAGATGAGTTGAGCACTACCAAAAGATGAACGGGGAAATAAAAAATAATAAATAAAAAACGTCTCTAGAAAGCACACCTTAAACAACAGGTCTCCTAACAGTTCCACAGAACTCTGGCGAATACGCCAACTATCATTGAAAATTCCATCTTCAACAGCAGGAAGGAGCAAGGGCAGCGATCTGAAGAATATATAACAATGTAAGAACAAGAAATAGCATATACGAGAGCATTTACTGCAGAGAGAAAGTGTCAGCTTAAAAGTTACAGCACCTTGATTTCCCAATCAAACAGTAGCGTAAAGGAGTTGAGGTCTAATACCGTTAACACACCAGAATTTCTAGGAAGCCAAGAAGAACAAGAAGAAGAAGAAAGAACTTACGTTGTTGCATAGTGCTCCACAAGAACATGTCCAGCACTAAGGGAAGCATCACGAACAGACTCATTTTCATCAGCAAGACCTAAAACAAATCAAAACCCAAACTAATCAAACAAATTGGGCAGAAGCAAAATGTACATACTGAGGTGGCCAGGGCTGTTATCAAGACTCAAGCATCAGGTTCTGTAGATCCACTAACCATCAAGAATAGCAGGTAACACTTGTTGCAGATAGTTTTGAAATTGGACACCAAGAGACCTTGGCAAAAACTGCAGATAAATTTGAATTATACCAAAGATGATAATGATAATCTTCAAAATCAATGTATCCTGTAAAGATGAGTACCTTGAAGACGGTCAAATACCCTTCACGAACATGAGCCTTTTGGTGAGAAGAATTTTTAATAATATCAGGAAGAAGATGCTCAAAGTAAGGAATGCCAAGTGCAGCCAACACCTGGTAAAGGGGAAACAAAGTTACTACAATAATCTTGAACTAGACCATATCAACAGCTAATGAACCAGAAGAGTCTATGCAGTTGTGAAGTATCACACGAGACACTGCAGATGTCCTTTTCTGATTTTACACGTAAATTGCTTCAGTAAGGTCCTGATTACTTTTGGCAGTTTCAGAATATTAACAAATGTAAAATTATGCGCAGGCCACAAATTTAGATATAGATATGCATGCCTCTCCGAGTATCCGGCAATTAACAGATGTCGCTACCGAGGAGAACATGCAGAAGAATTTGCACATACCCTACCAAGCTTGGTAAAGAATCATATCCAGCTCTTTTGGAGGTCATAAGTTGCAAAAAAGAGAGGCAAGACAATACGTCGAAAAAAGTGATGAAGTGAAACTTGAAGGGATTATATTCCCTACCACATGGAAATCAAAACTGGATTTTTCTTGGCGAGCGTGACACTGAAGTAATCTCATACACAACAAGAAATATAGGGTAGTAACTTTTCAAACCTTGAGCCAGGGACTAGACAGGCGGGTCATAATTTATTGGTGGTGATCAAGGAGACTGGTAGGTCATGCTCCTTTCTTTGGCAATAGAGAAGCAAATAAGCTAATTTGAATCCTACTTAACGAAAAGTTTCCACTCTAACTATGACAATTAAATCAAAATTCATAGAACTTTTCTAAAAGAGGAGTGATCCCATAGTGAACGCTGAACACACCCCCTTTCCCCTTACAGGTTATCCAATACCCACAAGCAAAAGCACCAAGCAATATGCACCAACAAATATTCAGGGAATGTAGTAGCGTTAAGCCGTCAAACACTAACAAAGTACCACTGGAAAAAAAAATAATATGCAGTGGAATGAAAGAGCCATTCAAAAAGTATACTACCTCACTCAATCCCTGCGCGGCACCAGAGCGCTCAACATTGCTGCCATCGGATTTAAGTGTTTCTAAGAGCCATGGTACAAGATCTGGGAAGTTCTCTTCACCCATTCCTTTAATGAGTGACCCAATGGCCCTGGCTGCAACAGAGCGTACTTCCGGTATAGGATCAACAAGAACCTGCGTGTATTGTTGAAAGAAACTAATTCTTCAAGACTAATCATAGTGATCAATGCAGAAGTAAAATAATCTGAGCAAAATGTTGAACAAACTAAATATTGCCAGACTAATCAATGCACAAGTACCTTTTTTACTTCAGGAAGAAGCAATGGCGTATAGGGTATCATATCCTTGGGCTCCGTCACTAACGAGCACATATTCCCAGCAATTTGGGCAGCTTTCTTCTTAGTTTCAGCACTCCTTTCCCTTAACCCTCTATGAACAATTGGTACCAGAAGGGCAAGCGATGGAGCATCAATTGAATTCACAAAAGTAGTCTGTATATTTGATTCTGAATGTTAGAGACGAGCAAAACAATAACAACTGAACAGAAGATGATATGTCAAAAGCCTTACTTGCAGGAGTATGTCCAAGGCAATTTTGGTATGATCATTGGGATCAGTCAGTGCAGTCAATAGAGTAGGAACTAGTGACAATATTTCAGGATTCTTTATCACACCTCCAACCTGAAGAAAGAACAAACTGTTAAAACTGTCAAATACATGAAAAACAAATAGACATCAGCCTGGACTTCACCTGCTGAAGTGCCGTTTGTCCTGCTGACTGAACCTTCGGGTGGGTATCTGTCAGAACCTGTCAGCAGCAGTAATACCTCAATACAACCGAAAGGAAGATTTGTAACGAATTTAAAGTGGTAATAAGATTCATATACCAGTCAAACAATTGAAAAAGGCACAAACCTCCGTTAATTTAGGTACAATCTTAGGTAGGCATTGTGATAATTGTTGAGGAGCACAATATGCCATAGCACCAAGTAGCTGCACACTGCTTTGCTTTGTACGCCAAGCCTTATCTTCAAGGCCCTAGGAAGAACAAGCAAAAACAAAATATTATCATATGAGAAAGAAGTGGTAAGAATAATATGAGACTGCAACAACGAGGATTGGAACACATCTCCTTTTCAGTTGAGATGATTGAGTAACAAGGTTAGAAGTAACTGCTGGTCCTCAGTATCCAGCCAAAAAAAGAAAAAACACTCCTGGTCCTCAGAATGATTTCTAATGACTAAATATGCTAAACATATTGTCAACATGGACACACGTGAAACAAGGTAACAATGAAGAATGCAACAAAGTTTCATAGATATACCATATACCAGTAATATTGAAAATGCTGGTAAAAGGAATCTCTTACTCCCAAGACTAGGTACTTCATAGACTATTATGATCAGCATAGCCACTTAGAGAACAGACAAACACTTCTGGAGACCAGAAAAGATGAAATAGTAGCGGACAATAACTTAAAAACTCTAATGCAGTGCGTGATCATGGCAGATCACCAACTTCTGGATATCAAAGTCAGCTACAGGGATGAAGAGCAAGTACCTTTAATAAAGAGGGAAGGACAAGCTTAACCCCTTGGGCAGAAAGGTTTGACATCATTGCACGTGCAGCACACTCAGCCGCTTCACGAACAGCAGTAACTTGATCAGAGAATGACACCAGAAGCAACGGCAACATTTGAATTACATACCTGAACAAAGAAAGAAGGGGTCTCATGATAGGGAAAAGTCTATATTGCAGAGAATAATGTTAACCTAAAGACATAAGAAAAGGAAAGAGGCCAAGAATTTGATAAGTAAGACAAAGGACTTACGGTTCAAAAACTTTTCCAAGCTTCTCACATAGACACTCAAATCCGAGTAGGGCTCCTTCACGACACTTGGCTGAAGCCCTATAATGAGAGGATTACTATGAAATACGCATAAAAAACAGCACTTATTCGAAAACAATTCCAGTGATGAACATTATCACAACACATTATCAGCACGCAATAAAGCTGGTATGACATGAATAAGTAGAGTGTTCAGATTTCCAAACACCTTTACACAAAAATGCATTAAATCATGTTTTCTATTGGTAAATAACAGGGCATATTCGAGTTATTTCTTGAACAAGTAATGAAGTACAATGAAAAAAGATCCAAGGAAGAGACATCCATTTACATAAAGAAGATAAGAATGCGAAATATGCAACCCTTGAACAGTCATGCAAACAATTATATACCCAAGAGGAAATAATGACAACTGTTGCTTTGGAGATAACACTACGCTCTGCCTATACACCGCCCCAAAAAATCTAAAGAGATGAACTCAAATCTTGACAAGAAGACTCATTGCCCTCAAAACACTCAGATCATTGCAGCCATAGCAAAACACTTCACAGTGAATAACAAGACTTAAGATAGTGGCCATAGTAGAATAGCCATGACGGGAAAATAACCTGTCAGTAAGACCTTCATGTAATGCAGTTGCAATACCAAAATTCTTCAAACTACGAATTCCAAACCCCTTGACAACTCCAGCAAGTCCAAATGCTGCGCCACGACGTTCTCCATATTTATCACTCTTCATCATTTGGTTCAGCAGCCTTGAAACAAGAACTGGAGCATCTTCCTACAAAAAGACCAGAGAAAGAATATGAGATCAGATGTCTCCAAGCAGATCTAAGAAAGAAGCCTGGAAAAAGAACGTAAGCAACAAACATTATCTGAAGTCCTAAAAAGCAATTAAGCTTGTTTTTCCCTTGTGACAATTCATGGGAGATAATCCCAAATTAGTGGGACTAAGGGTTCATTCTTATCGTAGACACAGCACCTTGAGTGAAGGACGTTAAGTGAACACGTATTAATCGAGCATAGTATTGGTTAGGTGGTGCTTGTGGGCCAGGCGGTCGTGAGTTGTGGTAGCTATGAAAAAAGGTTCTATGTAACGATTATGGTACCCTCACTTCTATCTCTCCCACAAACATTCGAGTATGAGCGGGGTTTTAACATAATCAAATGATTTCCTTAGTCTCAGTGTCTTGGAAGAGGAAGCACAGATCGGCACAGATGGCCATAGATGGACTAGGGAGCATACATTTTGTGTAAGCTATGAGCTACATATAAGGGCCACTTTAGAACATTTATAATAAGTTCGAGTCATTGAATTATTCTTCATCTTTAATTAAAACTTAAATAGGAATTTATGAACCTCAGAAGTCTTGAGTATATTCAGACAGTCTTGTAAAAGATTTTGGAGTTAAACAAGTAACCATGTGGCAACAAACATAATAATAAACAACTAATAACTACAAGGATGAATTCCACAAATAAACATTTTTCATAAATACCTGTTTAGATGGCATTAGCGGAGACAGGCAAGATGAGACTGCCCTTTGAACAGCTTCAGAAGGAGTATTCAGCACCTCAAGCAACTTCTCCACGACTGTGTGGACTTTAGGGTCATCCTGTCACAGTAGTGATTTCAGGATGCTAGTATACTTTATAAAAACAAAATAAAATAAAAAAGAAGAAGAAGAAGTGTCGAGTTTAAATGGTTTATACCTTGGCCAAATGTTTTGCTAACGCCCCAGTAAAAATAACTACACCCTCCCTAACCAGGTCGTATTTTTCTTCATCAGAGGCCTAAATAAGTAATAAAAGAAATAATCGAAATTTTAGATGATAAACAAGTGCATAATATAAGAACGAAGAAATAAATAATAGAAAAACACAAAAATAAGTTTTTCAAATGAAAATATTAACCAATGAATTAACCTTTTTGTTGAGGTAGTTCTCAAAAATAGGGAAAAGCAATGGCACATTATCTCTCCCATGTTTGTCAATGATCAATATACCAGCATTTATCATTCTTCCACGAACGTCTCCATTAGGATCAGCCTGAAAAAGACACAGCCAATGCATCCAATCTCACTGTCTAATAACAAAACGATGAGGAAAAGAAAAACCTAATTACCCGCAGACAGGCATGATTAGACCAGATAATCATCTACTTTTAATAAGCAAAGTATGAACAAAGCTATAAAAAAACAAACCCTCACGAATGGATGATGTAAAATGTTAGCAAGAAGTATACTAAGATGGAAGCACATGCAACACCAAAAAACACACAAGTCAATTGTACCGTGATCCATCAATCATTTTCACACATTGCAAACTAACCAGATTATTAACAAGTATATTACTCGGCATCATCAAAACATTTTATCTTGCTTTGATCTAAATAATACCCCAATGCCTCAATGCCTCCCACCTACTATGAGGTAAAGAGGGATTGAATGTACACAGCAACCTAACCCCTATGTTGACACCATAAAAAGGTTCCACAATATCCTATTAATCAAAATGAAGCCAAGTAAAGATATATAGACTAAATAAAAAGCAATCCCACAGAAAGTCAAGAAACAACAACCAAGCCTTATTCCCAAAATATATTGGGGTTGGCTAACACGAATCGTCATTTGTATAAGTTTACGCAGGCCATGAAGGTCATAGATCACTGCAATCAAATTTAAAAAGTAATCAAACAAGTTTAGCAAGAGTTCTAAAAAGCTATCAAAAGAAAAGGAAAGCCATTAAATTTTAAAAAAAAAGGATATAGTTATAAAACACATGAAAAGGTATAAACATCTTTACAAATGATAAGAAAAGGTTTGAGAGAACAAGAAAAAGGAAAATCATTACTGATAGGAATTGCATGCAAACGGGAAAATGTACAATCTGGATCAATGACTTACAAGTGCTCGTGAAATGAGGAAGGTCATGACAACAGGAAGATCTTTAGTTCTGAATATGTCAGCTGCAGAATTTAAAGCCAGCGCCACTCCTTGCCTTCCCAACCACCCAGCATCAGCATATCCTTCTTCAACACCAGCATCACGTATATACAAGGAAAACACGGTTGCAAGAGATTCCTGAAGACGAAAATTATTAAAGATATGGACAAGCTAAACCATTTCATCTCAACAAACAATAAGATTACCTGTATCGTATCCGGGTACTCATCTAGAGCAGCAGCTAACCCTTCAGCTGCAGCCAAACGGACATTGTAGTTGACATGCATAAGTGCTTTGTAAAGTCCAGAATAGTCAGTTCCAAAATCAAATCCGTAGCGATCCCACAGATCTTCAGCAGCTTGTGCAATTGACTGCAAAACAGAAACCGGCGGGGTAGCCAAAAAGGTTTTATAGAAGGTGCCATCAGAAGAACAAAAAAAGATAGAGAATCAGACACCAGCCAAACCTTTTCAGGATCATGCAGGGCAATCCAAATGCTCGTAGCAATCTCAACATTCTCATCAAGACACCGCCCAGAAACAGCAGGGATGCATTTTACAGCATTCAAGCAGGCCATTCTTACATGCACATCTTTAGCATAGACCCCATAGAGAGCCTATAAATGCACACAGAATAAAGTAAGAAGGGGCAAAAGGTAGGGTCGTACAGAAATATACTGGAAGGTGTAAAACTTACAGCTGCAATGTCGCCGGGCTTTAAGCCCAAACACAATTCATTGAGAGTTGATCCAATAGCTGCTTGGTAAGCAGGAACAACACTCAGAACGTGATAAAGAACCTAGACACAAAATGACAAAAGATTATGTAAGATTGTAAGAATCAGCAAAATATTACCACCTTGAGTGAGTGAATAATATACATAGGTAACAGTACAATAATGGTGCTGAAATAATAAACGGCTGCTGGTACTCAACTGATAACATTCTCAGCCTGGGTAGAGGCAGCACTGGATCTGTGTGCAGATATAAAACTCGCAGCACCTCATTGTGAAGAGCTGTTTTCTTCGGTGACAAAAGAATCCACTCCATGATCTGTGGAATGGTGCAAATAAGTTTCAAACACAGAATCGAAACAAATTTGGCAAATTGGCTTCCTCTTAATTTCATCTTTCAGGACTCACCGGAAAGGCGAAGATAAAGGTGTCCACCGCAAGGGGACCGAATTTACATGAAACTGACAAACCATTTACTGCTCTCTCAAACACACTGTCAGGAAGCCTCTCACTTGATGCTTTCTCATCAGCTACTGAAAGGAGATCCAACACACTGTGGCTCTCTTCTAAGGAAACCAGCCGTAAAGCAGTAGCAATGTCAAGCGCCCAATTGCTGAGAGGAGGAGCAATACATTTAGAGAGCTTCACCAAGGTTTCATACGCACCACCACCAACAATAGGTGACCGAATAAGTGGTTCAACAAACTTAACCTGAATTCCAAAAAGATGAATCATACTCATGCCCAGAGCAATTGTATATCAATATATAAGATCATACAGGCTTGAGTCTCAGTAGCAAATCCCAGGATAAGATATAGACTCGTAAATTAATGATAATACAACTCTCAAACCCAATAGAACACTCACCCACCCCCATACACCCTAAAAGCGAAGGAAAAAAGAATGTGAACTTCATCAGAGAGAGAAGCATTCACCTCAAAATATAAACGAAGATTTAAAATTGACCACACAAATGTTTAAAGCATATACTAAAGCTATGTCAAGGCAGCAAGAGATGAACCATGGATGAAAGTTGACTGTGTGTAAAAATAGGATTTGCAACGGCCATATCACCAAGAGCTCTCAAAACCATTGAAAGATTCCTCTGTATAGCCTTGACCTTCTCCCGTATTGCAGCCTCCTCCTGTAAAAGCAGTTCTCGTGCCTCTTCTTTGGCAGTCTTTCCCTTGTCTGTGCAACATGCAAACAATTTTTTTAGGTCCCATGTTCAAACAGCATGTACAGGACAAAAAAAGGGAACATGGTTTCCTTTAAAAACATGCCTGTTCTTTTTACTGCTTTGCTCATATCTTTTTTCCCTGCAACACCAGAGACTTCTCTTCGAGCAACATCTCGTCGTGATGACTGATTAGAAATTTGTTCCTGAACAAAAGACCACATGAGTATCGTATCAGACTGGAGAATTAGTTATCAGTTGGTATGGATGAATCATCTCACCTTGTTGACTTGCTCATCTATTTCTCTGGAAGCAACATATACGCCAACCTCAGTTGAAAGTATACCCTCAGGAGTGTTGAACACCTAAGATCACAGTAGTATGTAAAAAAATCATGAATATGATGCGCATCTAAGAGCACACAAAAAGTTTAAACACAATCCATCATTTTGCAAACTTTTCGCAGACAGGAAGTCCAACAGTCAGATGCTTGCAAAAGTGAGATTCAGAAAACTAAATTCGCCTTGTTCAGCATAAAATATATCAACGACATTGACAGATAATCAAAAATTACCTGAATGTCATTTTGAGAGAGAGCATCATGTGCATAATTGTCAGGAAGATACCGCAAATGCTGTTAAGTGATGACGAATACGTAAGTTAGTAACAAGGAACAAAAAACATAAATGGAAAAGATATTAACACAAGATTGTGAATGCAAACCATATCACTGTAGGGTTACCTTTTCAAACTCATCATATGTATTACTTGGAGTTATGGACATAAGTGTGCACAAGGAGTTAACCGCTGCCTGTTGTTCAAATGGGCTTAAGCTCGACAACCCCGCTGATCCCACGAGGTCCTGTAAGTGAACTACTAGTTAAATCATTTCATTCTATCTAGCCCTCAAAAGTGATATATGATTACAAATACCAAAGAATTATTATATTACAGCAACCAAGGTTTCCAATATCTTCATGACATGACACTTGGTTTCACACTTCACTCACTACTAGCTTCCTTAAAGATGAAAGCATGATATCATATTCAATAGACTCTCAGATACTCAAACAAGCTAGCCTTCCCCTTATTCCCCATATACTAAAACGTATGAACTAGTAGGGTCAAATTCAGACATCTTTAGAAAAGCTGGCCAATACACTTTACAGAGAACAAAAGTGGCACTGTAGCAGAGGCCTAAAATTCAGCTGATGTCTCCTATTTGATAATTGATATTGTCCACTTGGGCCGTCCCATTTGATGCTAAAAGTTGGCTTTTGTGGGAAGTTTTGGGCATTTGGGGTTACTAGCCTAACCTAGCCCCACACCCCACCACAACCATATCCTAACTAACGTGGCCTCACACCCACCCCACCCCACCCCCCAAACTCCCCGCTCACCTGCCATCAGGACTTCACCGCAACCACCCCCAGTCACCATGACCGTACTCCAGCACACCTCAGCCCCCACTCCCTATATCAACTTCTAGTACTCCTTGTGTGTCAGCTTCATCACTCTCTTCCCAGGAACAGTTGATCTTCTATGCAAGGGCTGCGAGATAAAAGACAGGAAAGTGGTGCAGACAGAGTGGTTGAGGCTGGGTAGGTTGGATTTCTAAGGAAGGGTGAAGTTGGAAGTTAAAATCCATCCAACTTGCTATCATTTAACTTGAAAATCGATCCAATAGCAGATAAAGACTATCAAACAGTATACAGAGAGAGAGAGAGAGAGAGAGAGAGAGAGAGAGTAATACAGCTAAAGTTCTAGATACTACAACCAGAAATTCAAAGTCATTACAGAAATAGTATCACCTCACAAATTTTCTGGGTGTTTCCAGCTAGAATGCTCAGAACATCAAAACCTTTTGTCTTCAAGCATGTCGATATTCTCTGAAATATTAAACGTAAAGCAGCACCTAATCAGAGCAGCATAAAGAGGAACAATAAACAACGGGAAATAAAGTCAGCAGCACTTTCATAGCTGTCTCAACATACTAGCAAAAGAAAGGTGGGTAACCGCACATTTCCAACACTAACTTAAAAGTGAAAGTACCGCCAAGTACTTGATGTAACAGCTCGTCACCATGACAGAGGTGCTTCTGAAGTATATAAAATAAGGTCGAGCAGAGAAACTGATCAATGCTAACCAGCACCAAATAACAACATCGAATCAACAACAACCAAGCCTTATTCAAAAAAAAAAAACATCACATGATAAAGAATATTTACTATTGTTGAAACTACATGAAATACAGTAGCTTCAGTTCACTTCTATAAGAGTGTGCATGAAATTGACAAGCCACACACCACAGAAAATATCTACTTTACGCACAAACAAAAATGACAACAGTTGGCCAATATATGACAAATTGGGCAATATAGATAGAATGGTAGATGAACTAACCCGCCATATACCGTCTCTCTTCCCCGTGCAAAGTAGTGCCGGATGGTGAGCACAGAACATGACACGCCCACATGTTGTAGGTTCAGCCGAAACAGATGATGATGATAAAACCACTAACGCTTTGACCAGAACCTCTACAGATGGAAGGAATACAACTGGAGCTTCCACAGCATTTTCTGTTTCACTACAAAACAACAAAATTAATTGTTGGTATAGTCCTCTTTGCCGAACAAATTAGTTAAATTTAATTACTTAAATTTAATAGTAGTATCAAGTGCACAAGATAAACAACAAAACATCCACGAATAAATCAATTAGCTCCCATCTCCAGTCAACAATTGTTGAAATGTCACAACTCACAACAGGCAAATTGACAATTCTAACTGTGACTCGGGTTTTAGCAAGTAAACATGGGTGGTTCATCGTCACACTGCCACACTCTCAGGCCAAACGGCTTGCTGAAAGGGCATAATGAAAAACCTACTTTGAATCTCCTAGTCTTCGAAAAAAGGGATACCGGACCCCACCAAATAATTCTAAGATGTATTGTAATTGCCAGAAGATTGATCCTTATATGTTTTCGCAACAATACACCCTCAAATAACCATTAATACCTCTACGCACCACCAGTTACCAGAAAACATATCAGCAACCATCAGTGACACAATACTTGTTCAACCCTAATTCCCAAGCATACATACATTTATTATGACTTATATGACATACACTAATTAGTGTTTGATAAAATGAACTTGGTCATATAATTCATTCCCCTATTTTCAGGGAGGTCAGAGTACTTTAGTGGATATGAACACCTTAGTATCAATACAAAGGTGCTGGATGCCTGGATGGATAATGACTCTTCTCATATGAGTGAGACATGTCTATCTAGAGTATTTTAGGTTAGGTTAAATGCATGTCTTGACTTAGGGTTCATGCTACTGCAATTCAGTAACTCTTAGTGCTTTCCATTTCAGAATCCTATGAATTTATCTTTAGCAGTACCTGCTAAGATTGATCATTGACAAAACATATAGTCCTTGTGCTGATTTTTCTATATTTGAGAGTAGTCTTTGGGACTTATGTCTATCCTAATTACTAGCATTACATAAACATACCAGAGATACCAGTATGGCTTATATTCTAAACAGCGAAATCCTAGAGAAATTTAGATTATAGCGTACAAGAACAGAAAGTTGACATGAGTTGTTAGTAATTAAAGATGGGTCCAGTGTTGAAGATTACCCAGTATTATGCAAACGGGTTTCTGCCACGGCTGATAGGAAAGTTGCAAACTCTTTCAAAAGTGATTCTGATGCTTGGGGAACAGCTTCAACAATACTTTTGGTACTCTCATAAGTAGCTCTGCGGATTTCCCATGATTTATGGCACAATAGAAAGAATAATACCTGATTGAAAGACGATAAGTACCCAAAAATAATAGATGGACAGCAACACAACAAGCATGGTATGTGTTATCTTACTTGAAACAGTGACTGCATGGAGAAAGCCTCCAACATCCTGCAATGAAAAACAGTGCGAACTTTCATTGCTATACCAAAACTTAATGCAATTTACAACAAGGAATAGAGCAACAAAAAGGGAAATTACATAAATAACGAGAAAAACAAATTGATCAAAGAATAATGATGAAACAACTTTGTCAACAAAGTTTAAGCAGAAACTGACCTTTTTGTATGGTCCACCACGAGCACATGGAGAAGATCAGCACAAGCCAAACAATCTTCATCTGATAGTTTAGAGGCCTATACAAACATAACCAAGATTAGAAAAGTTTTTGAGAGTGAGTTATATCCTACTCTTACTTGCACTAATAGAATCCTTATTATAAAAAGGGAGAAGGTAATAGAGTAAAATGAAGGGAGGACTAATTGTACTAGTTTGCAAAGACAGGAAAACATCAGCTAACAGAAATTTAAAGGTTTACTCTTCTATATTAACTCTTATAGAGAATATCCTATCTCCTTCCCTATTACCCCAGGTCTATTGCAAGCATGAACAACATCCTCCAAACACAGCTACACAAGATATCAAGTTCCCAACAACCACTAGACTTTCAACAACTTGTAACATCAGAAACTCAGATCTTTATGACATGTAAACACTCCTGACCTTTTCGACAGTCCAGGTTGCCGGAGCATCTCATGATTGGGTCAGCACTAGCATACCTGAATAGCTCAGAGACTACAGCAGAAGCATAAAAACTCATCTTTTATTGATTGATTACAATGGTCTTATCCAATGATTGCTTTCCATTTCTCACAGCCTCGTAGAATATATTCTCATTTAAAATGAGTTTCTAATGACAGGAAAAGAACATTTGCACGTTACAAAAGCATGACCACCATGCCTCACTTCAATAATTATAAAACATGTATACAACACCTCTGATTGTTATATTCCCTAAAAAAAAATTATATTCTCCATCATGGACTCTCATTTTCATCCTCCTCTTCCTCGATCCTCACAATACTGTCAATTAATCCGTTCCTATATCTAACTAATAACATAAAAGATGAAGGTCTCTTACTCTCAAAACAATCCATTTACTAAATGTCATTTTAGAGAGAATAATTCAGAACCGAAGACTACTTGATAAATTTGAACAAAAATTTATTATGTTTCATCCTAAAATTAGACCACACAAACCACAACACTACAATTTCACAAAGTTAAAACTACTGCATTCCAAAACAAGAGGATAATGATCTGACGTGGCAAGTGGGTGTGGCATTGCTAATGAATGTTCTTTTTGACTAGTTCTATATGGAACTCCACCAGTCATCCTAACAGATTAGTGATACACTTGTCAGTGTCCACTCCATCCCCAAACATTTCACAGATGTGACCATAAAGATACTTCATCCCAGTGGTCAGCTAGCAAAAAACTACAGCAATATGGCTATACAACTCTATATTATCTAACCTTTTGATTACTCTTTTGATTACCTCCTAACCTTATGATTACTCAACATTTCCGCGCTTCCATGAATAAGACCCATGATATAGTTCCCTAAATGTTTATTATAGGCAAGTTAGATTATCATTAATATTCAAAAGCACACCGAGGGTGAACTCCCGTATACAAAAAGACACAAAAGGGGGTGACTCCCATAAACAAAACAGAGCTAATCAAGATCTTAGACTATCTTTAGAAATTTTATCCACAAAAAGACGGAAAGTCAAGTGTTTGGGAATGTAACACTTTTGACTCTAAGTTTCCAAACATACAACAACCTCAAGAAGCGAAATTTGAAGTCTTGGTGCCCAAATAATGTTATAATCCCATACTCTGCTGAACAACAGTATAAAGTACAAATGAAAGAGAAGATATACCAGAGAAACTGGAACCACTGAGGGTTCATTTTGAGCTATTAATGACCATATCTTTTCCTTTGCGATAGCCTCCTCTGAAAAATAATTAAGACTTCCCCGTCATATCAATTTAAAAGAAAATAAGGAATCTGGCAATGATGATAAGTTCTGAACATAAAGCTTAGAACAAAAACTTAAGCATACCGGATTTGATATCCAAAGCTGCAATCCTTGCAACCAGAAGCAATGCATATATGCTATCGAGACGCTGAACAGATTTGGTGTATCCTGTTTTCACTATCTGAATAAGAGGAGCTAGCAACGATGATAACTGAAAAGTGAAAACAAAAAAGTAAGTACAAGAACACAATCAGAAAATAAATAAAGACCAATATATGAAAAACAGCCAAAGAGAATAAACATTGACCTTGATGGTCGCTTCAGAATTTTTGCTTATATCCCTTAGACATCGTAGATGAGCCCTTCTTAGGGTCTCCTTCTCCTTGAGTCCTGAAGTAAAAAAAGTTATTAAACTGGGTTGGACAGAATCTGCACCTCTTGCCACCCAAGATGCAAGAGCTGACAAGACTGCAAGCTTTACTTCTTCATTTCCTGGCATTTAAAGAAAACAAATGAGCCAGGTAACAAAGCCACAATTTAAATAAATTCAAAAAATATATATGCCATATGATAGTAATAAAAAATACTGTGTGCAGCCATCTATTACCGTCATCCTTGTAACACGACAATAGAAATCCAGTTACTGAAGATGACAAGTCGTTTAACAATTTTCCACCAGGAGCACTGGACAGCTCTAGTAATGCATTGAACATACCAACCCTCTGATATGGAAACTGAAGTCTCCCCTCCGAGCCTGTTATAAATATAGATGAAAAGTCAAACAGTGTTAATAATTATGTAATACCAGATGAACCGACAAATTCTAAACAAGTGACGAAAGTTATTAGAAGCACAGAACAGGAGAAACTAATACCTCCGATAACAGCTTTTACAGTGTTATACATTGTGTCAATAACATCGGGATTACTAGATTTCTGGCTCAAACATCGGATAATCCCCAGAGCTCCTAGCCTCCTTCCTTCATCAGCATGTCGAGCTTGTGGAAGCACCACAGTGAGAGTTTCCATCGCATACTTGCTCAAATCCAGGCTCACTGACTTCAAGAGCACCTCAACTGTCTCAAATGCAATCTCAGGATTGCGTTTCAACATTTTAATAAACGACGGAACTACAACACTTCCGAATTCTTCATGAGTTAGACACAAAAAGAGAGGGGAAAAGGCTTCAGCAAGGCTTTTTGATGCCTTCTCTCTAGCATTCAGAACAGCTTTCACATACATGTCGAGGAATATTGGCTGCACAATGCATAGTCACATTATAATTCAACCTTAAGAAAAACAACTTCCAAACATGGGCCGGTTGATAGAAGAAATGTTCAAGGACTAAACCTTGTACTGGCCGAAAGAAGGATCTTGTCGTGAGAATTCAAGTAACAACCATATAATATCGGGATATTCTTTGTAGGGTATCCTCCCATCTTTCAACTCGTTGATGAAGGTTTTATAGATATCTTCAAACTACAGATACAACATACGAAGATATTAGTTTATAGTTAGGCCCATTAAAATATGAGACCGAGAATCCTGAAACAACAAAATGAAGAAACTATAGACAACCTTTGAAAATAAACTAAAAAACAATCGTTTACAAGCCCTTCTCTCTCGGAAAGATCCTTTGAGAACAGTATGAAGAAGTAAGGCCTGTGCGCCGACTACTCTTGAGACAGCATTCTTAGAAATGGAGGCAAATTTACTCCTACTCAAGAGGTAACATGACCATTTTAGAAGTCTGTACGACCCCACATCAGAATGCGACTTTTGCTGCTTCTCCATGGACTGAACGAGGGATGCTGCAAAGGCTTTCATGGACGTAACTTCAGCCAAAGTCTGTAGAACAACATTGTCCACAGCTTTCCTTGACCGGAGATCATCATAGATACACACGGTTTTAAATATTATTTCCACCAGTACAGCTGCAAGCTCACTGGACATCTCTGCAGGATATAAATAACGATCATTTAGAAATAAGAGATTGTCTAAACTCCAGTCAAAAGTAAAATTCAGCTTGGATTGGCACTTCACCTCTAGAAATGAGCAAATTGAAGAAGACTAAAAGCAAAGTTACAAGAGTAACAAAAACGGGCATTCTAGTTAAACTTTAAATTAACATATAAGGACCACAACAATTTCCCTTGATGTGAAGGAGCAACCAAGTTATTGGCTTGACTGTTTATAAGTAGACACACAAGAACAAGAAGGCAGATTACCCCACTACCAAAAAAAAAAAAAAAGAACAACCATCTACAGTACAATAACATTCATCAGAATGAAATAAACTGAATCATATGAACCCATTTTAGTAAACATGTTATAGCCTGATGAAAGCTAAACAAAATGAAAAGCATCCTACCACACAACTCGGTCCTGTAAACACGTCCAGAAAAAAATTAGGCTATCAAGTTTAGTACTAATATGTTCTTATAATATTCGCAAACACCATCAATTCAGATGACTTCCCAGGGAAAATCCAAGAATCTGACTGGTTGTATATCACATAAGACATTTGAAAAAAGAACGGAACTTAACTCCAAATCTCAATCAATGTCCCTAATAACTCCTAAATGCAAGGACAGCAGATTCACTCATTCACTTTTTAGAATAGTACAGCTATTACTTTAGTTAAAATAAGATCAAATATATTAGAGAACAACAAAGTCTACACCATGTGAGGCTACCACCAATGAGCAGTAAAAATAGAACACTACGCATCATCAGATAACAACCCACTACATACAATATAGGAAAACTATATACTAGCTCACTAAGAAACCAATAACCAGTAACTCTTATCATAAAAATTTATGAAAGATCCTGACAGACAAGACAGAAGTGCCCATACAGCACAAGGAGATTTTCTAAAAATTCTTCAGATTTTAGAGTTCCTGAACAAAACTACAGCAAAGTAAGGACGACTATGGTGTGATAGCCACGGAAATTTGCCCACACCAAGATTCCACCAGAAATGTCCAGTACTTGATTCAGATGAAAGGCGATCCGTAATGCATATGATGTGAAAAAATTGCTACATTAATGTTTGCATAAATCATACAATTTGCAAGTCCCTATCACAACAATCAACTTTCACCAAAAGGGATCCAGCAGATTAAGTAAATAAAATCATTTTTTTTTTTTGATAAGTAAGATAGGATACCAATATATTCAAAAGTAAATAAAAATCAATCAGTACTACAGATAAGGTTCGCATGAACTGCAAGCAGTGATTTTTATAAGCTTGCAACGCAGCAAGTCAAACCAGATTAGTGGAGCCAGGGCACACAATTGTAAGGGTCCAGAATATATAACAAATATCAACACGGACTATGAAAACACTAGTTATTTTAGGTGCAACGGTTATACAGAATGCATACTGCATATTTTCAGTATTTTTCACAATGTCCGACCATGGAATATAATCTCCACATTATCAAGGCCGTTGTGGGTTAAACCAACTGCAGATCTATCAAAGCCCTTGTCCATTGTACACTTCACAACGTGTCTTTCTCCTACGTATCAGTTGGCGTATAAAACTACCTTGAGCAATCAATCAAACCATTCAGACTCACAAAACATCCCCAACTGTAGGAAGAAATGCTAGACACAAAGAACTCTCTCTTTCAACAACGCCAAAACTCTAAATTACGCATTTTTAACATAAGACGATTCCTGTTAAGGCATATGGCCGACCACGAATTACTACAGACTTCAGTCCAACCCTAGGTCAACACAAATAGAAATGTCATTGCTGACATGTCAAACGCTCACACAGTAACCTATGAACCACGTTGAAGGACATATAAGCTCCTCCAATCACCCAAATGATGCCGTCAAAATGACATTCAGCTCGTAACTCTTTTTATACTTTCTCGATATAACCCCTCTCAATAGTCGTGTTTATCACTACATTTTAACCCAAGCTCATCACTAAGTCTTAAAAGCTTAAACTACAAATGCCAACACTATTGACATCCTGCCACGATAAATCTCTCCAATCACACGACCGATGCCAACACTATCAACATCCCTACACCATCTCATCACACTTCCATGACCTGACATTGCATTTTCGAAGCGAAAACCACAACGTGTGCGCACTTTAAAGTCTCTAACCACCAATCACACTCGAGTACCGAAATTACGCTAATAATCTCGAAACAAAGCCGTAATTCATTCAACAATTACACGAAACCACGGCAAAGGCAGCACAAAGCAACCTAACCTAACTCTATCAGCAACACATAAACTTCACAATTTTCCATAAACAGGCTAAAAATTGAAATAAAAGCAACTCCAAAAATCCAAAACAATCAAAAATCAACAAAGACGAAAGCAGAAATGCAAGTAACAATATCCAAAATAAATAAAATAGTAGCGTAAGATCGAAGTATCGGAAAAGTGCGAGGAGAGTACCGGAAAATCGGAGAATGTCGGGAATTTGGTGGCGGAAGATGCGAAGGCGGAGATTAGTGGAGGAGGTAGTGACGGAGTCGCCGAGTGAACTCAGCCGTTGAACCGAGTCGTCCTCCGCCATTGCGGTGAGCTAAATCAGGCGGTGGCGGATGCGGCGGCGGAGAGTGGCGAAGAACCGATGAGAAAAATGGTGATCGGTGTGGGTGATGAGAGAGAAAATGGTGAGACTTGTAGGTGAAGGGGTTGCTGATATTTTGTGTTTAGGGTTTTAGCTTTTGTTCTTCTTGCTTACTCTTCCTGCTTCTGCTTCTGTGCAACGTTGTGCGGGAAAAAAACAAAAAGTACTTTTTATTTAATTAATAAATATAATTATGAAACGTGAACAAGAAGCTGGAATAGCTCAGTTGGTTAGAGCGTGTGGCTGTTAACCACAAGGTCGGAGGTTCAAGCCCTCCTTCTAGCGAATTTTTTTACTTTTTTTTCCACTTTTTGCCCTACTAAACATTTTCAAAAATGTTAGAATAATAACTTTATACAGATATCTTCTTAGGTTTTGTTGTTTGTCTATTAAATCAAACATAATGTGTACAATGTGATTATTATATATGCACGAGTTTCAGAAACAAATACATTCGAATTCTAATGTGTTTTAGTCTCAATCGTGTATGTGTAATATGATACATTTATAAGATACTATCCATCTTAAAGATAATCACCATAGTATAGACATAATCCTGAAAGTTACTCGTTTCAAGATAGAGTAGTGCACTATTTGGTCGAATTGTCGACGTAGTGGCATGAGTTTAATTAATTACTAACCACGAATCCCTATCAAACACGTGCATGATGTACATTGTCGCAAAATTAGTTGCTTTCCGCGATCATTCAACTAAGTTAGGACCTTAGTGCGTCTTTTTTTTTTGGCTTAGGTAGCTCCTACGTATGTGTTCCCATGTATGGTTTCGTCATTTGGACCTCTTATACATAAGTACCAACGTAGTTGAAACTCTCTCCCTAACCCATTGTATCATGCAACACAACTCTTTTTCAAACTTTAAATGTTATTCCATTGTAGTTTCAAGCATGGAACATCTATGTACGATAAATTAATAACAAAACGATAAGATGTTTTAGAGAGTTAGGACCCCATTATATTGCTATGTAAGAATTCATACGTACCAACAAATGCTTGCCAAAAGCAATGCATCACTTCATTAAAAAGTGTCGAGCTTTATATGTAAAGTGACACTCATTATCTAACAGCGACCCTAATTTCATGTGTTAATAGACTTTTGATTGTAACGTGAATGTCACATATGTAGGTATATGAATCTCCATATTCGAGGGAAAGAATCATTAATAGACCATCACAAGTCTTTAAAGTATGAAATAAATTGTCCTATATGTACAAAGCTATAAGAAAAATAATGTTATTACCTATTTTAAGGTTCAAACAACTTGTTACAACTGTATATTTCTTCCACCCAATTAAGCAAGACACGCATGTTGTCATGTCTAACGAATAAAATTAAACAAGAAACAAATGAATATGAAAAAAGATGATGGATACGAGTAAATAATGCAATACTCACATTGTAGACCTAAAAAACAATGCAACACATTGCACCGTAAATATTAACTCGTGTTAAAATTCTAAAATGTGAACCAAATTAGAAATTATTATAGATACCGTAAAAGTTGAGAAATCAATTGAAACTCGATGAGTCATACATAACTTGTTTTGGGTAAGACCTCACGTTATGTCATTACGAAGTGAATTTTTCAACTTAACTAAAAATCTGTACATAGATTATACCGCGCATTCTATATAACGTATCTCTCATCGGGTTTGCCGCCTAAAGACACGTAACTATGTAAGCAAAGGAGAATAATAATAAATCCATACAGTTGAACCACTCCTGCCTGCGCCCGGGCCTTGGGATTTGATTATTTCCAGTGAAAGTATAGGCATGAACACTGCAATAACCAGCAAATCATGTACTTTTTTTCTGTTTTGACATATATGAATAAATTGTAGTACTACAAATTATTACAATTTCAATTAAAATGCAAGTCGTTTTCAGAATTCATTCAATTGGGTAAAAAAGGCCACTGAATATTTAAGAGCCTGAAATTTTGGGTTGGCATTTGCAGCAACACCACCACAAAACATGTGTGCATCACTCTTTGTTTAAGCCTGCCCTTTGTTTGTGTCAGGGTAAGGCCCTTCCGCCTTTCAGGTAGGTGGATCTTAAGGGCCTTCAATGCCCATGTTTTTGTTGGTGCATGCGATAAGGGGCGAATCTAGTCCGTAAAGTTGAATGAAGTTGAAGTAATCTCATTCGATAACAAAATAAGATTATTATTATCGAACACAAATTGAAAAGTTTTGGGTAGGTGGTGCAATTTAAACACCCCTAATTGAACTCGCCCTCACATATGAAAAAATAAAAACATGTTTTCATCTAAACACAAAACATCTCATAAATCAAATGAAACTTCACATATCCAACTATTTGGATTTTTATTGTTTTGTTAATGGATTAGGAGGGACAGGATATAATTGTGAGAAGCGAGACAATGAAAGAGACTCAATTAATGGACATGAAAAATAAAATGAGCAAGTTTTAGGTTTAAATATCGATCAATCGCGTTTGCAAGTTTTAACATACACAAAGCGTCTTAAGAAAAAAGAATCCTATTGTTTTTGGAGCTATAAGCTAATACATAGACGTTTTGCGACATACTCGTATATATTCTGAATAACCGATACATCCAAAACACACTAAATTCGCGACTTTAAATGTTGGAAATAAACCAAATGAGATCTTTTTCGGTACAAGAAACCAAGTATACGGGGGAGGATGTAAAAGAGGTGATTACTAGTGAAAGAGTAGATGAAAAACAACCCCACTGGAATTTATTTTCTTCACATGGTGTATTCATCATTTGTTTTGTTTGAATTGTTTCTTGTCGTCCTCCTGTGTTATTAATTCGGCCGCCAATCGGAACTTGGTAGCTAAAGCTCGATGTGCCCAAAACTTAAACATATTTAGCTTGCTCGAGTAAAATTAAGTTACCATTGCATAATTTGTGGGGTTATAATGTGTTACGTACAAAGACGATTGAGTTTATGATTTAACTACCAAAGATAATGGTTGCGATTTTTCAAATACATTCCGTCACGATATCCTATGTTATCTAATTGTGCTCCCCTAGCAGCTAATAGATTTCGTTGCTTGGAGTTGTAGGTGACTAGGTTCTAATGCGTTACGTTACGTATAGAGAAGATTGAGGTTATACTAAAGAAAATGGTTACGAGATTTTCAACGCAGATATTCCGTGAAAGTTAGTGAAAAGGTTTCAAATTTCCTGCATTATTTAATTAAGCTCCACTCTATTGCTAGGTGTTTAGACCACATCTCGTAACAATTTTGGTCAAGTAACTCACATGATCGAACCCAAAAATGTGAAGAAGAAGACACATATGAATAGGTTGAGTCCAGGTTCAAATACTTTCCTAGGCCAGAATCTGTAACACACAGCTTTACTATATCCTGCATCTACCTATTTCTAACCATTTAAAGCCCAAAATACAGAGCAAAGTCGTCTCTTAGTATAATGCTATTTATTGGAGATTCCAATTTAGGCATATCTTATTATCAAATTCAATTCTACCCATCATCTTTTTCTATAGTCTAACCATGAAACTATAGAAATAACAACAAAAATTGTATGGTCCAGTTTGCAGGTAGTAGGTGCTCAGTAGTTGAACTTGATTAATCTTTTTTTAACTTATGTTATCTTTGATCCAAAGTTAGTAATCTTTAGTGCATGGTAAGTCATTAATGGCATTCACCATCAATTTTTTACCATGAGTGACATAAGAACAGTTGAAATTGTTGTGTGTTGCTATCTACATTAAAACTACACATGTCAACTAGTTCAATTCGGAAGTAATACCTATAGAATCGTAGTCGAAAAGTTTGTTGCCACCAATCTCCATCAGACCATCACACATTTGTATTTTCAGTGTCATGATCATGTCTTGCTACTCTTAGTTAGTTTACTGTATGTTGTTATTAGGCCAAGCCAAATCTTGGTCGTGCCTCATCTCTGGTAGCATAGTCACACATGTACAATCAGATTGTGGTTAGGGGCTTAGGGCTAAGGAGCTAAGGTAACACTGATACCCGATTGTTCCCTTGAATCATGTGCGCTCGATCTACCTTTCATTGTATCGACTTTTACACCTAATAGTGCAGTAGAAAGAACAATATTAAGGTTATGGACATGGATTATACTAAGAAACAAATAGAAGTATCTCAGTAACTTTTCATTTTTACTGATGAACCCTATTCCCATAAATCCTTCATCAAGAAGATTTTGATGAGGAAATAGAATTCTCAATTATTACACCTTCTGGACAGCTAGTCATTGGAGCATTATGATGAATGCATCATCATGGATCCATATTTTCTCAGGGTGGACCACCATTTTGATCTTAGGTGAAAATGCAATTAATATGGTGAAAACTTTCACTTGCCTGGCTAGACCCTTTATATAATGCTCAAACCTTAGTAAAGTTTCTCCATTCACTAAGAAGATTTAGTTGGTTGTGTAAGAGTTAAGATACAGAGTATAAACCAATAAAAGCTCTCAGTCTAACTCTGTCAAAAATACTCTGCAATGGAAGTTGCACCAGTAGTACTGTCCTGTCTGATCCTCACATTGTTCTTTTATTCTCCTGCTGAGGCTCAGACTGGCCGAGCATTCTTCGTATTTGGCGACTCCCTTGTCGATAATGGTAACAACAATTACCTTGCCACCACTGCCCGGGCTGACTCCCCACCCTATGGTATCGACTACCCTACTCGTCGTGCTACTGGCCGCTTCTCTAATGGCCTTAACATCCCTGATATTATCAGTTGAGTTTCATGTCCTTTTACACTACTAGTGTCTGTACAATACATTGCATGGTCACGCTTATATATGTTTTTATTACATGTTGTGTTTGCATGAAACTATGCTGTTCATACGCAATATTTACATGTTTTTAGAAAAGTCGGGGTGACATGCATGTATACATCGTTAGACTAACTGAAATGTGCGTTATTAGGTGAGTCACTTGGTACCGAGCCTACATTGCCATACCTAAGTCCGGAGCTAACCGGGCAAAGATTGCTAGTTGGTGCCAATTTTGCTTCAGCTGGAGTTGGAATCCTTAATGACACAGGAATTCAGTTTGTAAGTCACGAACTTAAACCTCTGTTTATTATGTTTACTTCTACTGTGTGATAATGCTCAGATTGCTCACGTATCCTGTGTTTTTCACAAAATTTAACGTGTACAACTACTATAACCGCATCACATCCTTCGTTGTAGGAGATAATAACTTAACGTCATCCAAATCGAGTGTGTGGTACCAAATTCCTAGTCCACCCTCTCACATCACATGTAGGATTCGCCGATATCATGTGACACAATAATGTTTTCGACTTGGTACCACCACCATACACAAATCCTTATATTATTCCGAAACCCCTATTAAGTAGGGTTGTCACAAGTCGAACACAAATTATAACTACGATGGTGCCGAATTGAATAAATACGGATTTATAGGTGTGCTGACTTCATAGAATCTGTGAAAACTTAGCTTGCTCTTTAATAATTGTGCAGCCCATATTTATGCTCTATTTAGCTAATCAGCATCAACTAGTCAATATCCAACTACTTAATTGTACCTTTGTTAATAGTCAATAAAGAAACTTTCTATTAAAAGAAACTCCTTAATTGTATCTTTGAACGTACATTACTACAACAACAACCAAGCCTTATTCCCAAAATGATTTGGGGTCGGCTAACATGAATCGTCATCCAGTAACCGTCTTGTGTACGCCAAGAAATTTCGAAAACGTTGTAAACATTTTAAAAGTATTTAAACACTTTCAAAGGAAATTTAGAAAGTCGTCAAAATAAATAAAAAGTTTAAAAAATATTGCAAAAAACAGATGAACCTTGAACACAAGTTAAAAAGTTTTGGAAAAATAGTTGGAAAAACCAAACAAATAAATCAAAAGGGGTCAGATTTATTAAATTGAACGTACATTACTATCAATGTTAAATTGTTAATCACTTTCATGCATGATTCGGAAAAAAATGTCGTGATGATCGACAAGAATCGACATATGGGTACATAGCATATACAGATATACTATCATATATTATGCCCATTCCCTTTCATAATTAATGAACATAATTTGTCAAAAAAAAACACAATTGTTTTTACTAGGTTTGTTATGAAATTTACTTGCCGTAACTTGTATAATGTAATACTATGTGTATATCAGAGTTGGCTATTTAATATCCCGAGTTAGATTATAAGTTTTCGATGTAAAGTCTATGGATAGTCTCCAAACTCGTGATACATTAATACGGATTTATATTTCATGCATGTCATGTACAAAATGACTGAACTAGTGTTCAATAATTGTTGTGCAGCTGAACATCATAAGAATCTTTAAGCAGCTAGAGTATTTTCAGCAATATCAGCAAAGAGTAAGCGAACAGATCGGAGATGACGCTACACAGCAGCTAGTGAACCGTGCCTTAGTACTGATCACACTCGGAGGCAACGATTTCGTGAACAATTACTACTTAGTACCGTTCTCGGCCAGGTCTCGCCAATTTCGCCTACCCGATTATGTCCGATACCTCATCTCTGAATACCGAAAAGTCCTTGCGGTAAAAAATGCTAATCTCCCTGATACATTCTTTAAAACACTTATTACCATGTTGTTGATTGCATTTACTTACTGTTAAAGTGCACTATTATTATGTTTGGTACGGTCACATGAAAACTGTATATGAAGGGTAAAAATTAAGTCAGTTACCAAAATCGTGCCTTTTATCCGTGTGACCGCCTAGCTAACACAAGAGTTGTACATTGTTTGATTAACAGTTATGGGAGCTGTTCCCTCTCCCTTGCTGCTAGTTGTCTACTTGCGTTATGAAAAATATTCTATCCATATTTTGTTGCTCGGACTTGACTACCTTTTTATTTTAAATACGAAGTGTTTAGTGTCTGTACTCGTGTTTGATTTGAGTGTCGAATATTATGTTGTTATAAATTGGTCTCCTAGAATGTGTTTTGTTACTGAATAATGCATTTTATGTTGCTCGAACTTGGTTTATAAGACTCAATTACTTTATCCTTGGAAAAAACTGTTTGTCCGAGTGTCTAGTGTACGACATTAGCTAGGTACTGATAATATGTGATTTTACGTGTTGTTACAGAGGTTGTATGAGCTAGGTGCGCGAAGAGTCTTGGTGACAGGAACCGGACCATTAGGGTGTGTACCGTCTGAAATAGCACAGAGAGGCAGGAACGGCCAATGTGCAGAGGACCTGATGAATGCTGCCAACATGTTCAATCCTCAGTTGGTTGATATGATAAATGAGCTAAACAGTGAGATTGGCTCAAATGTTTTCATTGCTGCCAATGCATTTAGAATGCATATGGATTTTATCAGTAACCCTCAAGCTTACGGTATGTTCATTAATTATTATCGCGTTACTGGTTAATTAATCTGGTTTAAGAAGGGGCGCACACACACACACGAAATTTAATCAAGTTTAGTGCATGTATGTACTGGCAATCTGTCATTCTGTCCTTAATTACGATTATATATCGTAAAGGACAGATATTCATTGGCACATAAAGGGGTGTCTAAGGGACCATTACACATTAAATCCTGCACTACAAAGGGTAGGCAGAGTCCTAAATGTTAAGGGTCGATGTCCTTCAGGATTAAGGTTGGATCGATCGATGTTAACGTAATACTAGTACGATAATAGTAACGTTTTTTATATTGATAGGAAGAATTAGTATTGGTAGAACTTATATAAGACGAGTATTGGTGACAATTAAGATGTTTAAGGCCAAATCTAGCTGATAATGAAATACATTGTGTGATTTTGATGTGTTTAAATTTTTTGTGTGTTGGTGTGCAGGGTTCGTGACATCAAAGGTGGCCTGCTGTGGACAAGGACCTTACAATGGGATCGGACTGTGCACGGTGCTGTCGAATTTGTGCCCCAACAGGGATGTGTACGCCTTCTGGGACGCCTTCCACCCGACCGAGAGAGCAAATAGGCTCATTGTTCAGCAGATTTTGGGAGGAAGTCCTGAATACATGCACCCCATGAACCTCACCTCAGCCATGGAGTTGGATTCAAGAGTCTAGCCCATCATATATAATAAATAGTAATTATCCTAGAAGATGAACATTATTATTGTCTCTCTTAAACATTATTCCGTTTGTTTTTGAGTCTATAAAATTTAAATTATCAAGTTCAACTGTGTGATTTCATATCAGTACGTAGTATTAATGTTTGTTTCTAGACCGAGAATTTCGCTATGATAAAAACCATAGGTCTCTGAAACATGGTTTGTAATTGTAAGGTTTTCAAGTGTAACAAAGTTTTCTTTGAGTATTATGTGAGTGTGCAATGTAGTATGATAATGTTGGTCTTTCTTTGTTATGTTGTACTACTAGAACAATGACTTAATTGCTTGGTCCATGCTAAAACTACCCACCCCAACACCATAAGTAAGATTGTGACAAAAATCATGTGAGCCAAACAAAAGCACTAGTGAGATCAACTTAAATTTTGTGGGACAATGAAATGTAGCCACATGTTTCTTACTGATGCAAATAGGTTAAGTAAGAAGGAATTGATTTCAAATCATAAGATTGATCATGATTCTTGAAATTGCATGATTTACTTTGTAACATTTTGGACTACTTTTTTAACAAAAATACTAGGAGTCTATATATAGACAAACATAAAAGTGTCTATACTTAATCTGTAGTAACATTATTCAAAAGTGTAGTAAATTTTGTTGAATAATTTATAAAATGATAGTTTATAAGGAAAGAGAGATAATCAAGGGTCATTGAATTTGGAATCACATCAATTTAAATTTATTTCCTTTGATAGACTAGTAACAATGTTGATTTTACTGTCAGTGTCATAAATTTACTGCAAATATGTTAAATTTACTACAAAACCGTATTTTTTACTACTTGTCACATTTAATTTACCAAACTTGATTATGCTATAGACAATTCTTTGTTGTCTACATATAGACTCTTAGGATCATCCCTTTTTTAATTATATAGTCTATGCTATCTATCGTAATTGCATTTTTTTTTACAAAAGAGGTTTGAGTTTCACTATAAACCTCCATAATCACTCATGTTTTCTTCTTCTCCCATGTAATTCTAAAAAAATGATTACAGAGAGTTGTGATGACCCACTTTTCTTCCGATTTAAAGTAAGTCATGCATGGGTTCCGAACATCGTAATGATAAAAAAAAAAACTACAACCGTTAAGCCAATGCATTTTAATATTTACAACCTGAGATCGAAAACTTGATACTCCGTATCTACCACTCGAGATCGATAACTTGATACTCCGTATCTACTATTTACCACCTGAGTTCGATAACTTGATACTCCGTAAGTCCGTATCTACTAGTTAGTATTTACCACTCGAGATTGTTAACTTAAATATCGATTCCTCGGATATGACACTATATATATACTTGTATATCGTTGTCCCAGACGCGATCCATTACTCGAGAGGTACCGAGTTCGAATCTCATTTACTACCAACAAAACAAAGGGTATATCTCCCCGAAGCCCACTGCCGAAATGCGAATTTCTTGGTCAGAAGTTTAGAACCTGGAGAAAAAGAAAGAGCTTTCTTGCAGAAGAGATTACCCCCAAACACAAACACAAACACACACATAAAAAGGGAGAACAGAGGGAGGGAGAGATTTAAACGTCAACAACACGTTTTCAGAATTAAGATATTGAGCTTGTGGAGCAAGTCACCTAAAATTTGCATCGATTTGACATAAAAGAAATTAATGGGGATTACGAATTTTGTAGTGACAGTAGCAGCAGTTGGGGCTGTGATCCTGCTTGCTAGAAGCGACGTCAAGCAATCCGCCACTATTTTCCGTCGCAATGTCCGTCACATCCGTAATTGGCTTGAAGAAGAAGGCGTTGCTGCCTCTAAGTATAGCCCACTTCTCCTTCTTAATTCTCATTTATTTCCTTTTTTTTTTCCGTCTTTTGTGTGTGATTGTTTCCGCTTGGTTTGTGTAATTATGAAGTGGGTTTATGGTTATATTATCTGATTATGTCAATTTCTGGTTGATTTCTATGATTATGAAGTGGGTTTATTGCTATTTCATCTGATTATGTCAAATTTGTGGTTAATTTTTATGATTATGAAGTGGGTTTGTGGTTGTTTCATCTGATGATATCAATTTGTGGTTGATTTATTATGATTATGAGGTGGGTTTATGGTTAATTCTGTATGGTTGTCATTTGGTTATATTGTTTGAATATTGAATTGAATCATATACATTGGGTATGTGGTTAATTAGTATGGTCAGGGTTTTCTAGCAATTGATGAAATTGGAATAATAGGTTGTAATTGTACTGGCATCTCTGAGCTTGAGATGAGAGGTGAAATATGGGGGTTGAGGGTCATTTATAGACTTGTGTTATTCCCGAGACGACAAATATTCGACACTCCGATATGGTTATAACAGTTTGTTTTAGGTCAAACATCTGGTGAACTATTTACAAGTTAGATGAGTCTGGCATATGGGATAGGTACCCATCTTGGACACTTGTAGCGAATTCTGAGTACTGATTAGACTGTCTGGTAGCATTTCGGAACAGATAGAAGTACATGGAGTAGTAGGATTTATATGGTAGACTAAGTTGCGACTTGATGTCATTGTGTTGTATATGGATCAAAATTACCATGTACTGGTAGTTTGTTTAGGTTGAGGCATGAAGCACATTGGTTGTGGTCTTCTGGGGTAATGAAACATATTGTATATGGAATTGGTGTGTGCTCGTGTGTATAAGGAAAAGTTCATAGCATGTGGATTTACTTATTGAGATGGATACAGATTGGATGAATTATCGGAACTTATTTACTTTGGTCTATGGGTAAAACAAGCTGATAGATCGATTAGCTTTATTGTGTTGCTGAGTATTCAAAAGAGGGATATGATCTCTGAGGGTTTCCATTGGGTGCTGACTTTCTTACTTTAATCTGTCTGCACATCGTACATAATCATTATAGACCTTCATCTAGGGGGGAGGGTGGAGATGGTTTTCAACCAATCTCTTAGTAATGTTGTAGCTTTTGGGCTTCTTCAACGGGTTGAAGCTGCTTGGCATTTTCAGATGGATTTTCATAAGTCTCTATCATCAGGTTTTATTTGAGACCACATCAATGAATTCAGGAGAAAGTTTAGCTGGGACAGGATCCCCAGGGCACTAAACTGTTTCCTTTCAGGTTTCCTTTCCGTTTGAGCTATTGAATCAAATTAGATTGTAAGTCAACTTGGCTTAGCTTTTAGGGGCTAATTATTCTTTGGCTTTGGGATATAATGGAATAAAGCAAAATGGCTCATAAAACTGTCTGTGCTTCTATTTTGTGAATTAGCAGTCAGTCGGTGCGATTCTTGAAGCAATTTTCATTTTGGGTCATCCGTGCGAGCCTCTCTATGTTTCAATAGGGGTAAGACTTGCATGCATCCGACCCCCCCTTACCCCGCCTCATGGCCAGAGCCTTTAAGGCACTGGGGTAAAGATGTTGTTGTTGTTGTATTAAGTATGAAATGGGCACCACGGGTTTGGGGGTAGTGGAACACATTATACATGGATTTTCAGCTAACTTGAGGTGGTTATGACAAAAAGCAAGGGATGTATTGTGATAGGATCTTTCAAGGAGCTGTAGCATGAGCTACAATATCAATGCAGATCTGTCTTTTTAGCGTCAAGAGATAATTCAGGAAGTATATAATTCAGGAAGTAGTTAATGCTGCTAAGACGTATAAGTAATTAAAAAGTTACTTTCTGATAGCAACTTATGGTTCTAAGCTCTTCTGTAAGTTTGAGCTGTAGAAGATGATGTTTCACCCCAATTTGAGTGGGTTGTTTAAGTGGATAGAAGTATCCGCTGCCGTATTTTGATGGTTGGAAGGAGGAGAGATTGAGATTGTAAATTTTGCTCTCTTTTCTGGCATGGAAAAGCTGGTCATCCCTTTATCCGATTTTCATCTCCTGCTATGAAAATTTTGGCCATTTGTATGCTTTAATCAGGTGGCATATGAAGTTTGAGTCATCCTCACTTCCTGAAACTATCTTGTTACTTAAGCCGGGTTGTGAACCTGTCTGAACTAGTTAAAACATATTCCATCTGTAACACTTCATGCTCTTTGGTTTGTTGTATCAAGCATTACAAAGGAACTAAAACGGACCGAAGTACTGTTAATTGTTTTACCCCTCTTTTTCTTATTTGTATGTCTAGGTTTGCTCCTCTGCCCTGCTCGTTACACCCAAATGTATCCTCTGATGTCTGAATGGTTTAGGAATCAGTGCCTGTTCTGAGTGTATTATCGGTGCAAACGTTGCTAATGTTATTCATTTCATATTCCTGATCAGTCGTCTTACTAAGTTTTCACTATGTACCTGGTAATAAGTCCCCTGCTTTTGATAATGCCCTCTAGTGTTTGAATCATATGTTCCGTGGAGTAGTCCACACTTGCCTATTTTCAAGTGAATCCATAAGCTTGCTCTTTTGTTCATAAGCTTTTAAGATGTGGTTCTTTTCTCTCCCCTCCCCCCCCCTTTTAGGGTAGACATTAATACATCGATGTGTTCTTCAGGTCTGTTGAGAAGGGAAAACCGAAAGAGCTTGGGTCAAAAAAAGATGTTCCAAAGGACAAAGATTAGGTTTCTTCATCTGATACTCACTTTGAAGATAGAACGTTATGTTATGGCTTAATTTTTGCTGTTCTCTTTTTTTTTTTGTTTTTGTTTATACAATGAAGAATTAGGGTTTTGTTATCTATAATCCCAATGTTTTGAATTGGTAGCTTGCCATGGCTGCTTTAAGTCAAATTATGTTACCGTTGAACGATTCATTGCACAAATTGGACATGCTTTCTTTCTCCTCATGTACAATTATAGTGACTTCAGTTCACTTGAAATCGGCTGTTGGCACAATTAGTTTGGTTGCATTGTGAGACCATCAGTGACGACCCACAGGCGAGTTGATGAGAGTGATCTAGGAAAACTCCTGCTCAATCGTCATTGTATTCCGACATTGTATGAATCTCCATGCTGTCAACAATAATGGTTGTTCGCTTGTTGCCATATGTTGTACTCCATTAGTTTCAGTGATTTGGTTGTCATGTTGTAATTTGATTTTCTTGCGGTTGACCAATATAAGGTTATATGTTCTCTTCAACTTATTGTCGCCATCTTTAAGTTTTGCAGGTGTCTAGAAATAGTACAGTACCTGTATGTTTGACCTAACATTTTAGCAACACACAGTAGGATTACAACGTGAAATCCTCTCCATAATATTAAAATGTTAAAGATTTAAATTCATTCTAGGTTCAACACCGTGCAATTGCACGGGCATAAACACTAAGACATTTTCAGAGTTTTATTAACGTTTCAGCATCAAGTCATTTTCAGAGTTTATAGACGTTTTAGCATCAAATCGTCATAAAAGAAATGGGATTTGGGGACTTTGTTGTGGCAATGGCAGCAGCTGGCGCGTTGTTCGTGCTTAGCGACGTCAAGCGATCCTCCACTATTTTCCGCCGCAATGCCCGTCACTTCCTTAAATGGGTTGAAGAAGAGGGTGTTGCTGCTTCCAAGTATAGCCCCCTCTCTCTTTCTCTTAATTTTTCGATTTTTTATGTTGTGATTGTGAAGAATTTGGTTCATATTCTTGTTCAGTTGTCTTGCTAGTTTATCGTTATGTTCCTGGTAATTAGCCCCTGTTTTTGGTAATGCCCTCTCGTGGAGTAGCCCATGCTTGCTCGTTTTCGAGCGACTCCATAAGCTTTCTGTTTGTTCGTACGCTTTTCAGATGTGGTTTTTTCCCCTCCCTTTTCAGATCGACATTGAAACATTGATGTATTCTTCTTCAGGTCTGCTGAGAAGGGGAAACCCAAAGAGCTGAGGTCAGAAAAAGATGTTCCGAAAGACAAAAATTAGCTTCCTTCATCTGATACTCACTTTGAGCTTTTATTTCTTATGTTACCACTGAACGATGCATTGTTGCACATATTCGTATTAGAAATGCAAGACTTTCTTTAATTTCCTCCTGCAATAGTTGTAAGTTTGTAACTTCGTTTTAATTGTAATCAGCTGCTTACAATTATGTTCAATTCAACTAAATCTCTATGTATAGTTAAGGGGTGTCATTTTGGCAATTATAGGGCCAACCATCAAACTAATGAGCCGAGTTTGGTCGAACACTGATAAGACTGTTTGTGACGCTAAATGGCTAACGAGAACGTTACCAATGGGAACCTTGCACTAGTAAAAACCATAAATCTCTTACACACAATGTATAAATAGATCTTTTCCTTAACGAGCTACTTCAGTGTTTCCATTTGATCCTAATCACTCAACCGTTTGAATCTAACATTGTAATTCTGATTAATCTGATTAATCATTCCGCATATTCGAAAGCACAACCGAATACATTAGAATCATTAGTCCATTAGCACGTTATTCTATAGTCTCTAATAATTCAACGATTGTCTACTGTAATAGTTCTCTCCCATTTCCAACTATTCACTCGATCAACGAAAACGCAACAAAAATTTCAAACTAAACGTAACATAACTTAAAAACGACACGACAAGAGTAAAACCGTAATCCGTTAAAAAAAGAGAGTCCTTAAACCCCAATAGAACCCTCAAAAACACGATTTTCCCACCCTTATCCTCATCTCCCCTCTTCCTTCTTCTTCACTCTCTCCAACAAAAAAAAAATGGCGCAAATTCTATCCTCCAAATTATTCCTCCTCCCATTCAACCCCCTCCTCCTCCACTCTCCACCGCACTTCCTCTCCCCACCGCCGCGACAACCACCCCACTCCCTCGTCGTCTCGGCGGTATCAACGCCGGAACGGAAGACTCGACGGCGGCGCCAGCCGAAGAAGGAGGATTCCTCGTCGGCCACGGCGGAGAAATCTCTCCGGCTGGTTTTTATGGAGGAGCTGATGACTCGAGCGCGTAATCGTGACGCAATTGGAGTTTCCGACGTTATTTATGATATGATTGTTGCCGGTTTAACACCTGGACCGCGGTCTTACCATGGTCTCGTTGTTGCTAATGTTCTTAATGGCGACGAAGAAGGCGCTGTAATTATTTTCTCTCTCTCTCTCTCTCCTCTCTTCAACTTCTTTTTTTGTAGCTTGTGAATTACGTTACTCCTGTATGATGATTTTGTGTTAATTGAATATTTTTGGAAATGTGATTTTGTGTAAATTGAACATTTTAGGAAATGTGATTTTTTTTTTATTGCATTAGTTTCAGTGGTGTGGTTGTCATGATGTAATTTGATGTTTTGCGGTCGAACAATTTTATTAAGGTCGTGTTCTCTTCAACTTATTGTCGCATAAATAGAACTTCTAGATGAAATTAGTTGAAGAGGAGAGCCTAATTTTGAGAAAGAAATTTAGTGAAAAATGTACGAGGAGTCACAGGGCGAAAATGAAAAAAATTGTTCGAGACATTTGTTATACACTGCTCGACTACTCGTATACTTTCATAAAATTGATAGTGTCAAGAGAATTGGGTGGTAGTATGATGGTAGACTTGTCTAGTTGAAACCGGCCCCCTTGGCGTCTTTTTGTACTTGGGACTTGGGTACTCACCCCTATGGTGTCATAGACATCCTATAGTACTCGAGCTTACTAGGCAGATTGTAGCATGACTAGGATTGACATTTGTTGTAGAGAACCGGAGTAAACTAGACAAGCATGATTTTTGGAATTGTAGTTTGTATATATGTAGTACTTGAGATTACTGGGCAGACTGTAGTGTGACTAGGATCAGCAATTGTTGTAGAGAACCGGAGTAAACTAGCCAAGCATGATTTGTGGTTGGTATATATGTGCCGAAATTAGAGGGTTTAACTAAAGTACTAAACTTTTCAAAAATTAGATAAGTTGTTAACCTTGTAATTGTTGGTGTTTTACATACACCTGCAGATGCAATCATTGAGGAGAGAGTTGAGTGTAGGGCTTCGTCCTCTTCATGAGACGTTTGTTTCATTGGTTCGGTTATTTGGGACCAAAGGGTATGCTACCAAAGGCCTAGAAATCCTTGCTGCAATGGAGAAGTTGAATTATGACATCCGCAAAGCTTGGTTGGTTTTTGTTGGTATAATGTTATTTGATCTTGTGTCTTTATTTTTGTTGTCACATTCCAAGTGTTTGTTACATAAGGGAGCAAACATTATTTGTATCCAGAGGAGCTAGTGAGAAACAACCATTTGGAAGATGCGAACAAAGTGTTTTTGAAAGGCGCTGAAGGTGGGTTGAAGGCTACTGATGAGATATATGATTTGTTGATCGAGGAAGACTGTAAAGCTGGAGATCACTCTAATGCCTTGACCATCGCATACGAAATGGAGGCAGCTGGTCGTATGGCTACAACTTTTCATTTTAATTGCCTTTTGAGTGTACAGGTGAGGTGAGGTACTTAAACTTAGTAAGTTCATCTAATAGATATTTAGTTAATTATTTTTTGTGAGGGAAGAAAGTACTCGAAATTGTGTTTTCATGGTTAGTTGAAGTGTTTAACTGCTTGTGGACATAATTCGTTTGCTATCTGTGCTTAAGCATAAGTTTTGTTATGTAGGCAAATTGTGGAATACCAGAAATTGCTTTTGCAACATTTGAGAATATGGAGTATGGCGAAGGTGTGCCTTTCCCCTTTTCTTATGTTATGGAATGCCACATCTGTTATTTTAGTGGTCTTATTTGCTGGTTGAATGTTCACATGCAATGGGCTGGGCTGTTATTAACTTCGGTTAATATTAAAGGCCGTTCTTTTTTTTTTTTGGGGGGGGGGGGAGGGAGGGAGTATGCAACATCTCTTCACATATCAGCTTGGTTCTCGTCTGACTTCTAGTTTGCTCGTCAGATTTTATGAAGCCAGATACAGAGACATATAACTGGGTGATCCAAGCATATACAAGAGCTGAATCCTATGATAGGTGAGTATATTTGCTTGACCTACTTTTAATTCTATGATGGGTGCTTGATTGTTTTTTTTTTTTGGCAAGTAAACTTCAAAAATCATTTCTCTTAGTGGTTTTTATTTTTTTTTACTTTCTTTCTTTTTTCTTTTGAGTTTAGAACTTACTGTGTTGTAAGCTGTTCCAATGAAATCACACTGAGTACTGACCTCTTTCTCTATTAAATATTCTTATCAAGCCTTTTTCTCATTTGTGTAGAAATTGATATTTCCAACACAGACCACTAAACGTGATGTATTCCATTTTCTTACTTACATTTAATTTCTTTTGTCAAAAGAATCCTGTATATGTATGCAAACGTTTGAGTTGTGGTGGGGATTGGTACATCTCTGTTGTGAGCCACCTCTAACGTGTAGACTAAACATTTAAACTCCTTTTTGTTCTGTCAAATAGGGTGCAGGATGTTGCTGAGCTACTTGGTATGATGGTGGAAGACCATAAAAGAATACAGCCAAATATGAAAACACATGCGTGAGTGTTATATGCTATTGCTTTGTAATTGTGAATTCTTAGTATCAGGCCATACGTCCCAGTTCATTTTGTTGGAACAACTTGTTCATTTACATCATTGACTCTGTGACGGATCAAATGCTAACTTATCTGTAAGGCTGTAACATACCCTCTATCTGTTTTGTGGAGCAGCAAAAACACGTAATATTTCCGATGATCAGTCATCTGTTGGCTGTTTATTTTCTTTACTGTTTGCCTATCTGGCGATTGATTTCATTGCTAAGGCGTATGCGCTCTTGTTTTCTTTTGTGATTGAAATTCAAACTGAAAGCTGTGCTACCTCATTCAATTAGTCTATTGTCAATTTTGGTGGTGACATTATTCTTATTCTTCAGGTTATTGGTGGAATGTTTCACCAAGTATTGTGTTATTCGAGAAGCTATCCGTCATTTCCGTGCATTGAAAAACTTCGAAGGGGGTACGAAAGTTTTATACAATGAGGGGAACTTTGGTGATCCGCTTTCTCTGTATCTCCGAGCACTGTGTCGAGAAGGTGGAGAATTATCTTTCTTGCTGAAGCCATTAAAAACTTATTTTATGGTCTCATGCCCAGTGTGTTTGTTTTGCAATTACTTCCTGCATTCATACTACTTCACAGAAGCACACATGCTTTTGAGCCAAACATACATTGTTCTTTTTGGCATTGGGATAAATTGACCTAACAGAAGTGTCTTAAAAACACTTTGCATTTACTTTTCCATGAAGTAGAAGATAGTTGTCTTTTTCTGGGTAAGGGTTGATTAGATATAGCCTCTATATTTCCTAGGAAAGGCTGCATAGTCCGGATCCCCTAAGTCTGCTTGGAATGAGAGCCTCTCTGGGGTAATGATGATGATTAGAATTTCATTATTTTTGAGTATTACTAGTCTGGATTTTAAGACATTCTTGGCAAACGATCTGTTTATTTTTGGACACTTATATAAGGCCTTTCTTCTTAGCACGGGGCTTATTATGTCTGCCTTTTGTCCTTCTAAGGAGCCTGAACATATAAACATGCTCACTGTAACTCATTAAAGATAACTTCATTCTCTATAGAGTGAACCCATACCCACATGATTTTGGAATTTGGAACTCTAAACATGTACTAAGGTTTGACTTATTTAGTCTGAAAACTCATCAATGCTTCCATTATGAATTAAGCCAAAAGGTTTGGCCATTTTTTCACACAGATGATATTACAGTGAATACTGTGATGGTTTCAAGTCTCATCTAAATGTCAATTCTGATTGGTTTTGTATGCGTGGAATCCAGGGAGAATCGAAGAATTGATTAATGCTTTAGACGCTATGGCTAAGGACAATCAGTCAATTCCACCAAGAGCTATGATCTTGAGTAAAAAATACAGGACGTTAGTTAGCTCATGGATTGAGCCTTTGCAAGATGAAGCTGAACTTGGATATGAAATTGACTATGTAGCCAGGTAATTTTTGACTCTGTCTCGAGCTTAGGCTTCAGCCTGTTTATCTTTCGAGATATTTTTCTGACAAGTACTGTTTATTTTCCGAGATAGTTGTAGCCTTGTAGCCATCAATGCCGTATGCCTGACATAAAGTCTGTTTATCATGATCTGTTATGGTTATCCCAATTCCCACCAGATATATTTCAGAGGGAGGTCTTACTGGTGAGCGAAAACGTTGGGTTCCTAGAAGAGGAAAAACTCCTCTTGATCCTGATGCAGAAGGTTTTATTTATTCAAATCCGGTAGAAACCTCTTTTAAACAACGATGCCTCGAAGATTGGAGGATACATCACCGGAAGCTCTTGAATCATTTGCGAAATGAAGGGCCTTTGACACTGGGACCAGATGTATCAGAATCTGATTATATGAGAGTGGAAGAAAGGTTAAAGAAAATCATCAAAGGTCCTGAAAAAAGTGTTTTGAAGCCAAAAGCCGCAAGTAAGATGGTAGTTGCAGAGTTGAAAGAAGAGTTGGAAGCGCAAGACCTTCCTACAGATGGAACAAGGAATGTGCTTTACCAGCGAGTACAAAAAGCAAGGAGGATAAACATCTCTCGTGGTCGTCCATTATGGATTCCTCCTATAGAGGAAGAAGAGGAAGAGGTAATTTGTGGATCTATTTGTCTCAATTGCATTCCGGTCCTCTTTTTGTGGCTTTTTCTTATATAAGGTTTGCTTATCAGGTTGATGAAGAGCTGAATGAGCTAATCTCAAGAATCAAACTGGAAGAAGGCAACACGGAATTTTGGAAGAGACGTTTTCTTGGTGAAAAACCAATTTATGACATCATGAAGCCTATAGATGAAAAGGAATATTTGCCTGAGGACATAATGGACGATGGCGATGTTGTGGAAGATGTGTTAAAAGAGGCTGAAGATGATGAAGCTGATGATGAGGAGGAAGTGGAAGTGGAGGTGGAGGTTGAGCAAACTGAAAATCCAGAAGACATTGTCGACAGAGTGAAGGATAAAAATGCAGACGCTAAAAAACCTCTCCAAATGATTGGAGTCCAATTACTAAAAGACACAGATCAGCCGACAACATCTAAAAGATCCAGAAGAAGGTCTTCCATTTCTGCAGATGTATGAGGAAACTTTTAGCTGATAAAAGAACCTTGCATTCTTATCAATTATTCCATATGTTGCCTTGGATTCTTTTACATAAACCAAAACTTTACCCTTTCTCATTGACTGGTGAATTTGTGCAGGATGATGATGACGATGATTGGTTTCCCTTAGATTTATATGAGGCATTCAAAGAAATGAGGGAAAGAAGGATCTTTGATGTAAAAGATATGTATACCATTGCTGATGCCTGGGGATGGACGTGGGAGAGAGAGCTGAAGAGCAGATCTCCAAGGAGGTGGTCACAGGAGTGGGAGGTCGAGTTGGCAATAAAACTAATGTCCAAGGCAAGTTGCTATATTTCACAATTTCGTTACCCTCTATTGGTGCCTGGCATTGAAGTTATTACATCAATTGCTTCACTTCTGTAAGGGTTGTGGAATTGATGAGTACACGTCACTGTATTGTTAGTCAATAACAAATAGATGGATTTGTCCTCAGGTGATAGAATTAGGTGGCACACCAACTATTGGGGATTGTGCCGTGATCCTCCGTGCTGCTATAAAGGCTCCTCTTCCTTCGGCCTTCTTGTCAATATTACATACCACGCACAATCTCAGTTATAGATTTGGAAGGTGAGTCTGAGACTTCTTACTTGTAGATGAAGTACTTACGTCTTGTTTCCATATTCATAAAACTTAATTTGTGAGTTTGAACTTTTGAAGTAACTTTTACCATGCTAAAGTTGTTATTACCTAGTTGCATTTTAAAGAAAGTCAGGAAAATCCCAAATTTGACAGTCCATAATTAAGCATACAGTGGCTCACTGAGTTGAAGTTCTGTTTATTTGTCTGACATCTGTGTATCATACTTGCACACATGCAGCCCTTTGTATGATGAAATCATCACATTGTGCCTCGACCTTGGGGAGCTTGATGCGGCCATAGCTATTGTTGCTGATCTTGAGACTAGTGGAATCGCAGTTCCTGATGAGACATTAGACAAGGTGATCGCTGCTAGACAAACGCCTTACAATGCTGCTGATGAAGCTCCTTGATTAATCTTGCTAGAAATCAGTTTGTAAATACTAGTACTCTAGTATATTCACTGTACGACATGTGTAATTGCGCTATTGCGTCTCACAGGGCCAGGGCCATGGCTCTGGCCTGTGCCGAAGTTTGTTGTGCATCAAAAGCCAGAAATTTCAGGGTCTATTTTGAATGAAGTTAGCAAATCACAACGATGCGTTAGGACCCCCACCGTGTAATTGGTTATTTTGTATGAGGATTTGCAACATAGTGATTGCAGGTTTTGTTATGTACAGTATGCATCATGATTAGCACGAGAATTTACAGCATTGTTGATCCAAGGTTCAAAATGTATACTACAAGGTTGTAAAAATGGACGAAATTGCCGCTCACTGGTATGAAAAGAAACAACACCGTTATGTGTTTTCTAATACGCCGTCTGTGGGGATCGAACCCACGACCACGTGGTTAAAAGCCACGCGCTCTACCACTGAGCTAAGACGGCAGCTTGATATACATCGCTCAAAATTAATCCAAATCCCAGCCTTCAGTCTTTAAGCCAAACATTGTACATTTGTGATGGAGTGCTAGTTTTACTCAACTGGAAAATGCCAAATGGGCTTCACTTTGATTTTTTTTATTGTTCGAGTATTGTGTACAAAAGCAATACGTAGTAAGTTTAAAATAGGAAAATAGCACCTTTCCAATTTATATGGACTGCTCCATGAAGGTCTGTATTATTACTTTGATGCACGCGTTAGACACAAGTCTGCGTGAAACAATCCATGTGAAAATAAGTCTTGAAAAGATAAAGAACACTTTGTATAACAAAATGGGGGTGAGCACAAAATCTTAGGAGTGACATCAATAAACGAGGTGTCGATTAATCTGTTTATGAGTAGTAAAACTGTCCGATTGCGGTTTTACCAACAGTAAATTTTCATACCTTAATCATATTCTTATAAATCCGTAAAACAAAACAAGATTCTAATCGTAACCTAACATTCGAGCATATATCAAATCCATTTAATCGAACATCCATCAAATTCGAGTATATTTTTTTTCGAAACTTATGTTATCGAACACATTAGTTGGAAGAAAAAGTCCTTCACTATTCAGTCATTGAAGTATTGTACCGAAGTACCGAAGCGTCAAAGTCTCGTTTCGTCTCCGACCGACCACCACAAAGCGTGAAGCTCACACAACATCAGCCCCCTCCACTCCAACCAACTACTCTTCCACTCTACCCACCTCCCCAACCCCCCCCCCCCCTCTCTCCCCTCTCTCTGCAGATCTTACCGCCATTTTTACTCAACAATTTTCATTTCCCAATTAATTTCATGTTATTCAATTTGACAGGTGAGTCCAATCATTTTCTCACTTTTACTTGACTTTCCCCAAATTGTTACTAATTCTAGCTCAATTGCATCACTTAATTGTATTTATCCAATCTTTTTCATGAAGATTGATTAGGTTTTCGACGACATTGCTGAAATGGCTGTTCCTGTTGAAGAAGCCATTGCTGCGCTATCTACATTCTCACTTGAGGTCCTCTATTTCTACATTTGCTTCACCTTTACGCTTCTTTGTCAAGTTTTTTCCGGTTTAATTATCGGTTTCGCTTAGCATTGTAGCTGAACACGTGACATTGATGTTGTTAGAACCGTTGATTTTTAGTTTGATCAGTGTAGAACATTGAGGTCCTAAATTTTGACATTTGCTTGTTCTTTACGCTTTTTTGTGAAGTTTGGGAGGGGGAGGTAATAATCGGTTTTTGCTTAGCATTGTCGCTGAACGTGTGACATTGATCTCGTAATTGATATTTGTGTTTGATTAGTGTATAATTGTGCACTATCTATAGTGAGAAGATTTCGGAACACATGAGTTTTAGATAATCTGAGTGTTGCGTTTAGTTTTAGTTTCGCGTGGTTTTGGCTGGAAATACCTTCGGATTCATTTCAGACCGATGCCATGTCCGTTTTTAGTTAACTTGATCTCGGAATTAGAGTGAATGAGTGAGAGAGTGGCCGGGGGGGGGGGGTTGGAGGGGGTAAAAGCGTTGATTTCATCTAATGGTGTAATCATTCCCGTTTCTCTTCAGTTCACCACAAGGTGAAACATTTAACTTGGAACACATGGAGATCTGGCAATGTCGCTACAAAAAATTTATGTTTGATGATTTTTTTTTGTTTTAAGGATGATCAACCTGAGGTGCAAGGAGCAGCAGTTTGGATATCAGCTGATAGAGGTGCTACCATTAGTCCAATTGGTAAGCATTTTGGCTCACTTAGCAACTACATTTATTAGTGATTATGTCTCTTGTTCAAGGTTTAGTTGGTGCACAAGGAGGCCAAAGATACAAAAACGTGGTTACGTGAAAGTTGCATGACGATATGCTATAGTGACGCATAAAAGAAGATATAGGAAATGGGAGGACATGGAAGAGTAAACATTGTGCTGCAAATGACAACTTACTCCTAATTAAACTAGTACAAGAAAGGACTAATGTTAGTCTTGTTCTTTCCTTGTGTTTCTTAATCTCTTTCATCCATTAGCTAGCTGCCTTCCAGGTCACAGCAGGTAAGACTTCACTGGAGAGGGGGGGGGGGGGGTTACAGTGTTAGACATTGCACCATGATTTGAAAGGGGGTTTTCAAATCCATGACCGGGTACTTTGGGGTTGTTTGAGCAACTCATGTAGTCATTGTGCCGTTTGTCTGATTTTGTTTCTGTGCAGAGTATAGCGACGTTTCTGCATATCGTCTTTCTCTATCAGAAGATACCAAAGCTCTTAATCAGTTGGTATGCATATTTCCCCATGAGCTGTTCATTTAAATTCATCAATTGTGTAATTTTAAAGTTGTAATATCATTTCTTATTTCAAGTGATCTTGTGGTTGCTGCTGTTTTAATAGTTTGCTATTTAATTGTATTCAAATTGTAAATTATTATTTATTATTAATTTGTTTTTTGGTGGGTCTTTCTTGGACAAATTCTTTACTACTTAGAAGAAAGGCCACTTATAAATGGACTTCTCTTAGCCTTCCATTTTCTGGTATTTCTACTGGGTGGTTAAAGTATTATTGATTCACTCGCAGAACCTGCTAATTCAAGAGGGGAAAGAGAAGGCATCTCTGCTTTATACATATCGGAGCTGCATCAAGGCACTTCCTCAGGTTAATTTCGACTTTGTTTGTTACAATGCAGAGGAACATATTCTCGTTATGGCCGAGTAATGTTATGTTGAAACTGGAGTTTTTAGTCTTTGTGTACTTATAAGATTAGTTTATCAGTAATAATATCATTTATCTCAACTTATTAACAAATTAACAAATAGTTTTTCATCCATTCCCCCAGTCTACACCCTCTCCTTATGCATGGTCTTGTTTGATTCAAAATTGAGATAAATTGCAGCTCCCCGATTCCATGAAGCATAGCCAAGCAGAACTATACTTAGAGACATATCAAGTTCTGGATTTGGAGATGAGTCGTCTTCGTGATATTCAACAATGGCAAGCATCGGCAGCATCTAAAGTACTAGTCCTCCGTCTCTCTATCTTTAACTTCCTGTAACATACTATATCCCTACTTTTGTTATCGTACCTCATGTGTGTGACAGTTTGTCATCTAATGTAGCTAGCGGCTGATATGCAACGGTTTTCTAGGCCTGAGCGGCGTATCAATGGCCCTACTGTAACTCATTTATGGTGAGCAAATGTAACTTCATTGGGATCTTGCTAAAAATATAATGTCAGTTGTAGTGAACATGGTTCTTTGTTCGTCATCATACTCACTCTTTCGCTTCTAGATTATAGAGAAGCAATGAAATAACTTTCTTCTTGCATATTGCATAGATGCATAGTGAAAATTAGTTTTAATCGATGTAGTCCGTTTCTTATAACCCCTGTGTAGGTTTTGGATTGTTTTTACAGAGTATTGAACTTTACCAGTCTGTTTTGATAGACATCTGAACTTGAAGACCTATCTCTAGACCAGTTTCATAAAATGTGTCCTATTTGCTGTCTTAAAGCTGTTCTCATTGCTGCAGGTCCATGTTGAAGCTGATGGATGTTCTAGTACAACTTGACCATCTTAAAAACGCAAAAGCAAGCATACCTAATGATTTCTCTTGGTACAAGAGGTTAGTATGCTAGTTTATCATACTATGTATGCTTCTCTTTGCTCTATCTTGGTCTGTCTTATATTTTCTGCACTGCATGTGAAGTGAATAGATGAACTATGTAGTCACCAAATTAGCAAAAAGATGATCTGTGTAGTCACCAAATAGAACAAAAGAAGGAACTGTGTTAGATAATGAAGAATTCCTTCCCACTCCATGTTATTCTTATTTACATTTTGGCGCTGGACTGTCTGTACAACGCCCTGATTACCTGATATGTATGTTCCTTCTGATTCTGTTGTTGGAAACAAAGTATGTTGCTTCCAAAAAAGCTAGCTCTATAGTCTATTGTTTACTGCGATATAGCCTATGATCTGCCATTCTGCCTGTTTTCATTTCCTCAAGTATCCACTCTGTCTCTGTCTATGTCTATGTCTATCTCTGTCTGTCTCTCTCTCTCGCTCCCTTGCTCTGTCCTCTCACTGGGGGAACATCATACTCACCTTCTCACTGTAATTACAGGACATTTACTCAAGTAAGCGTCCAGTGGCAAGACACTGATTCAATGAGGGAGGAGTTGGATGATCTACAGGTTTTGTGAAGAAACTGCTTTTCGTGTTTCTACTTCTTACTAACGATTCCATTTTAGTTGTCATAGCTTCCCTCATCATTGGTTTAAAACTTGAAGTGTTAACTTGATTTGACCTTCTTTTTGGCTGTCACTAGATTTTCTTGAGCACAAGGTGGGCTATTCTATTGAACTCTCATGTGGAGATGTTCCGAGTAAATAAGTATCCTAATTTTACAATGTATAGAATCTTTCACATGTGCGTGTCAGATGGTTTCGTTTCTCTGTATTGCAATTTTCATCTCTGGACTTACCTTAACTCTGTATAGTGTTGAGGACATCCTTCAAGCTCTGATTGTCTTTGCTGTTGAGTCACTAGAGTTGGATTTTGCACTTTTGTTTCCAGAGAGGCATGTTCTCCTGCGTGTCCTTCCTGTTCTTATTGTCTTAGCGACTACGTCGGAGAAAGACACTGAAGTACTCTATAAGAGGGTTAAGATCAACCGACTCATCAACATTTTCAAGGTAATAGTTCAGAATTTTTGTTAAATCATAAGGCTTATATTTGCTTTTGTTCATTCTGAAGATTAGTCTCCATATATATTGGTGCCATGGTTTCTCAACTTATTCCTCACTCTAAATATGCAGAGTGACCCAGTTATACCAGCATTTCCAGATCTCCATCTTTCTCCAGTTGCTATTATGAAAGAATTGTCAATATACTTTCCTAAGTTTGCTTGCCAAACTCGTCTTCTTGCTCTTCCTTCACCTCATGAGCTTCAGCCTCGCGAGGTCCAAGAATATCCTTTATATATTTATTGTTTATTTGTACGCTTGTATTTGATATACAAAGTATGAAATTGTTCCCATGAAGTTGTGAGAATGTCTCATAGTATGATATCACCACATTTACCTTTTGATTTTTCAAGTTGCCTCACTATATTGGAACTTGGAAGTCATTAAGACTTTCAATTATGGCTTGACTTGCAGAATGACACAGGTGACGAATCATTCTTTGTTGATGGGAGTGAACAGGGGGGGGGGGGGCTTTTTGAAGTGACTGTGGGTTGAAGTTTTAAGTCAAAGGCAGTATAGCATTTTGCAACTGGGTAGCTTGGTGGAGTCAATGATTTTATGTTTATAACATAATAAAATAATTAAAATGCATTTTTTATGGATCAGTTAATGATTGAGATAGTAATTGAGGAAATTGTTAATGGTGTGTTTCAGGATTGTCTCAAAGGTGTGTGACATTTTAGTGGCAATGGGTGGTAACTTGAAAACCACTAATGCTTCTCGAACACTTGTTGAAGCTTGTACTAGAAAGAAATGGTTGTAGGGAATCGAAAAACTCCAAAGCTACGAGTAAGGTCTTTATAGTTGTATGTTCCCATAGTGGACTCATGTTCTCTGTTGGTCTTTGGCTTCTTTGGGTTCTGATAATTCTACTTATCTCATCTAAAAAAATAAATTATCAAGTTCTAGAAATTTGAAGAGAGGTGACTTAGGGTGGTTGTGTGATATAATGAATTTTCTATTGAGAGATTTAAATTGTTGATAATTTAGAAGGCTATCATTTAGAGTGCTCTAACAGGGTGATGCCTATATATTGAAAGGAGTGAAACAATGAATATATCAACAGAGTTTCAGAATATCTTTAAGTGGGGGTTTGCTTCTTGGTTTATTGTTTATTTACTTATAGATGCTCTATTTTCTATGTCGATGAATATAATTTCTTGTCAATCATTTCTGTGACTGGCATAGTCCTAGTTCCAGGTGAATGCTTCTGCACATATCATCATCAAGGACAATTACAAAACCTTAGTCCTAAAATATTTCCAGATCGGCTACATATATGCATTTATATTTTCAATAACGAGTTACATGTATCAGAGGGTAGTGACTAGTTAGCTTGCCATTTTACATGGTTTCAATGTGCTGCTTTCTTGACAAGCTTATATGCAGTGCATCGGACTTGTACCTCTCCTTGACTTGTGTTACTTATCAGCGTCAGTATCAGATAGTCAATCATATAGGAGCTATTCGGTCTGAGCATGATGATTTTACAATCCGCTTTGCTTCATGTATCAATCAGGTATAGTTTTTAGAGGCTTCCATAATTAGGTCATAATCTCTTAAGCATGTAAAATCTATTGTCCCTCCGTCGATTGCTCAAAAGTTTTATGCCAGTTTGTTCTTTTTATCCACAAATTCTGCAGTTGGATTTATTGAAATCAACAGAGAGTGCTGACATTGAGTGGTGCAAAGATGTCAAAGGGAACATGTATGATATGATTGTTGAAGGATTTCAACTTTTGAGCAGATGGAGTGGTCGCATATGGGAGCAGTGTGCATGGAAATTCTCTCGGCCATGCAAGGATCAAGCTTCTGACGATTCAAATAATACTTCAACTTCTTATTCCGACTACGAAAAGGCACATACTACATAATCTTTTCATATTCCGTACTGCTCATTTTTTTCTTGAATCTTCCTAAAATGTATATGCTTGAGACAAAGGAAGGTATTGTTAATATCACCTTCCATTTGGTGGTAAAGTGGTTTAGATTGGAGAGAAAATGCATGAACTCGTTATCCAGGAAAGCTCTGTGGCTACCCTGTGAGATATTGAGAAATTGGGAAATTAATGTGATACTCCTGGTACGCTATACACTACGGATTTGAACATGCCAAAGCGATATCTCTGATGGAATGGTTTATTCTGATGCAGGTTGTAAGGTATAATTACAGTGCAGAGGAGAGGAGAGCGCTGGTTGAGCTCATTGGCTACATAAAAAGCATTGGTTCAATGATGCAAAACTGTGATACGTTGGTGGCTGATGCTTTGTGGGAAACAATTCATGCTGAAGTTCAAGATTTTGTTCAGAATACCTTGGCCACAATGTTACGTACTTCCTTTAGGAGAAAAAAGGACCTGTCTAGGTGGGCACACTAGCACTGATTTCGTTGAGTTATTGCTTTAACTGTATTGCTTTATGCTGTTAAAGCTTGTAGATCTCATGGTCTGCTTCATGTCTTGTTATATGATCCTCTGACGTATAAGAGCATATGAGCTCTTCATAGAGAAGCAGAATAATTGGCTGGCCTCACTTTGATAATGGTGGCAGGGTGCATCCCATCTCGAGAGAAAACTCCATCAAAAAATCGAATCATAAAATGTTCTGATGAATTACCTTGATTCTATGTTTATAATGTATTTTTAATTTTTATTATCTATTGTATAGAAACAATTATTCTTTTATGTTTATAGCTATATATCACTTTGCTGTCCTCCCGGCAACCTCTGTTGCCAATGCATTTCCCCATACTGTCTGAAATCCTTGAGGGAAGCAATGGCCAGGGATGAGGTTTATTACATTTCTTAACTTAGCTTCTAGGTACACATTATTGATGTGTATGGGACATAGGAAAAGAATGGTGTGGGTTTCTGTCATAATATGTCATAACGCTCATTTATTTGTTAACAATAGATAAATTAGTCCTTTATGCTTTCCTTATTTGATCTATCCTTTCATATTCTAATATTCAGGAATGATTAATCTCAGGATTCTGTCTGATATGCGGACCCTGTCAGCTGACTGGATGGCAAACACGAGCAAGCAAGAGAGTGACATGCAATTACACCAAGAGTTTGAAGAAAACAAAGGGAGCCACCTCTATCCCAGACCAGTTGCACCAACACCGGCTCAGGTGTGTTGTTATCGTTTATGGCAGCTCTCTGTAGGAAAGGCTTAGCAGGATTGTAGTTCAGACTTCAGTCATATTGCCATATAATTCATTTATTTTATTTCTCAAAGTTTATTGCTGTATAATTCAATTGAACCGAAGCTCAGACTGTCTTGACCTTCTGGTACTTATTCTTATACTTGTATCCTTCCAAATTGTAGGTCCATTGTTTGCAGTTCTTAGTATATGAGGTTGTCTCTGGCGGAAATCTAAGAAGGCCAGGAGGTCTCTTTAACAATAGTGGGTCAGACATTCCTGCTGAGGACTTGAAACTGTTAGAAACCTTTTTCTACAAGCTTGGTTTTTTTCTTCATATCCTGGACTACAAAGGTTATGCTCTTAACCTGACTGCAAGTTTACCATCCATCAATGATCACTTCTTTCTCCCTCAGTTTAGCTTAGTAAAGTAGATTACATGCTTTTTGAGCACTCTGAGCCTAGCCAAGTAAATCAGGTCTCTGTCTGCACCTAAATCAGTTTAACTTTTCTCTTTTATAATACTGCCTAGCAAGTGAAGTTTAATGTTCACTGTGGCGAACTGATACTAGATGCATCTTTTTAAGCTTTTTGAAGATGTTACATCAGTTGGCTTGCTTAGCAATTAAAGTTGTTTCAATAGCTGATTTTGCTCTCTGTTATGTCTGCAGTAACGATAGCATCACTCACGGATCTTGGCTTCCTTTGGTTCAGAGAGTTTTATTTAGAAACTTCTAGAGTCATCCAGGTAAAATAAGCATGAGATCCATGGCGGAGGGAAGTCAGCAGTTTCTAATCCCTCTGCATACGTGCATGCCTTATCCTAATTTGCTACCACAATCCCCTATCAGCCACTATTGCATAAAATTTTGATAGTGTCTGTGTCCTGAGTAAGATCTAATTGAGGTTCTATCTGGATGTCAGTTTCCAATTGAATGCTCTCTTCCGTGGATGTTGATTGATTACATTCTTGAGTCTCAAAATCTGGGTTTACTTGAAAGTGTTCTTATGCCGTTCGACATCTACAATGATGCTGCTCAACAAGCACTAACTGTTCTGAAGCAGCGCTTCCTCTATGATGAAATTGAAGCTGAGGTACAATGAGTGACATTTTGGCTCTCTCTCTCAGTCTCGTCCCTGCTTTAGTTGTATAATAGGTCCATTTACAGTTATTTATCAAAAAGATGTGTCCATTAACTGCTGTAGTAATTTTTTTGCCTGTTATTATCTGATGGAAAAGTGATTGCTTGTGTGGTCAGTTTCTATATCGTACTCATGTTAAAGTTGAAAGTTCATTTCTTACTCGAGCCACGTATATGGCTTATGTGGAACCTTTGAAGTTCCCAGAACATAACTGCTTTTTTAAAGATTAGCTTGTTGAGAAAGGTTTTCATAAGTGTGTTCTTTGTGGTGACATGAATTTCAGACAGATATCATTATTATCGTGTGGTGGCTTTGTTTCTTTAGAATGTGTATCATCCTTTTCATCATTAGTACAATGTTTCTTATAAAGAGAAAGGTTTCTTTAGAAGGGACTGTCTGTTATCTTGTTGGCCAGTTAGTTTTCTTTGCTTTTATTGTGTTGCGAAGGGAGCTGATAGTAACATAAATCTGAAGAAGATTGTTTTGGTGCCCTGAGATAGACAACAAAATGTTCTTCTCTTAGACGCCAATGGTTGTATCCTTGTTTTGGTCTTAAGGAATACTGTAGTTACTTTCTATAGTGCCTTTCAACCTTACAAGCTTATATCTCGCTAAAATGTGGGCTCTGTTATATTGATAGCTGGATGTTCCTTGCATGTTGTACGGTAGTCCTTTGGCTGTTCTGATCTGGAAATTCTTCTTGTTGTTCACTACAGGTGGACCATTGTTTTGATGTATTCGTAACAAAGTTGTGTGAATCAGTTTTCACATATTACAAAAGTTGGGCAGCGAGGTGTGTCTATCTTTAAACCTTTGTTCTTCCTCTGCTGTTTTGAGTCCTAAAGTTTGCTTTTACAATCTGACCTCAACTTCTATGTCTTGGCATTGCAAAATGTTAGAGACTTGCTGGATCCATCATTCCTCTTTGCAGTGGACAATGGAGAAAAATATGCTGTGGTGCCTATGCGGTTGAAAGCTCTATTTCAAATGACTAGAGTCAAGGTGAGTGTATCTTGTGCATGTTTATGACAATATGGAATTTCCTGCACTGTTTAACTTTTAGCCAGTTCATGATGCACAACTGTGGACCAGAGGTCAAACACAACATCTTTCAAAAGTCCTGAAGCTGTTGTCTTCGAGAATTACCATTGGGGATTGTGGGGGCCTCTTATTGTACATGAATGCTGTTCCTTCTACCCTAACCTTTTGAATCATATGTTCTGTTTTCCTAGCAAGCTGCACGTAAGATGAATTAATCTGTACTCTTCACTAATTTATGAACATGAGCTTGTTTAGTCACTCAACTCTTGCCCATGAACAGTTGCCTGTTTGACGAGACACTTGATAGTAGTGTTTCTGACTTTGAAACCTTACCTGCTTGTTAAAGAAGCTCTTGAGTAGCTTCTTCCTCCTTAACTTTTTGATATCAGTGTCATACTTCTATCATTGGACTTGGTTGACTTGATAGGTGCTTCAATAACCTAACTATAGCTGATGTGGAATCTGCCATCAGGGAAGTTATAAAATCATATAGAACGTCCCTTATGTTATGTTTCTATTTTAAGGGCATCCCTTTTTGTTATCTAGTAACTGCTAGGATGGCCATTATTCTAGCACATATCATCCCGAAAATGTTACGTGTCTAACGCATTTCATCTCTTTTTCTTCGTCTCACTGATGCTTGACATTTTTTATGGATTTGTAGTTACTGGGAAGGACTATCAACTTGAGATGTCTGATTGCTCAACATATGAACAAGACATTCAGAGAGAACCTAGAGTTCTTGTTTGATCGCTTTGAGTCGCAAGATATCTGCGCCGTCGTGGTAATTAGAAAATTCGCTGTTGCTTTCAATTTTGTGATGTCACTTGTCATATTTATATGTTGATACTCATTTAAGATCATCTTTCTCAATATTAATTTCTTCAGGAGCTGGAAAACCTCATAAATATTCTAAAGCATGCTCACAAGCTGCTGTCCCAGGATCTGGCGATAGACGCGTTCGATCTTATGTTCAGCGAGATGCAAGAGAACATATCTCTTGTTTCTTATTCGAGTCGACTTGCTTACCAGGTTCAGCTTGTATTTCTTTTCATTATCATTGTACGTCTTAAATTGAAGCATTTTCTGTGCTGATTTTTGGTTGACACAACTTGCGGTCACTGCAACCATATATTCTTTGTACATTGGCTAAATAGTTATATATTTTTAATGATGGTCCAATAATGAAAGTTTACCTATCTTGGAAGCATCGCTAGTTTCGACTATCATCGTTCATAACCTCGAACAAGTACCCTTTACGTATATTTCTTTGCTTATCTTGATTTTAAGCATAGTTATGAATGGGAGTCACAAAAGTTCAAGCTTTAACTACATTACCAAAGATCGTTAGGGTTATCCTACTTATATAAATGCGTCCTTCGAGCCCAAGGAAACTCCTGTCAGCACAAGCTAATGACCAAGTAAAGATTTTTAAAAATAAACTATGTAAACACATGTTTCACTTCTAGTCTCTTGACCAACAAAATGCCATTTTATTGGTAATTTGGTGATTGCATAGGGCTGGCAGAGAAGGATATATGCCTATTTTCTTACTCCTTTCTTTTGTATTTTTTGCAGATTTGGACAGAGATGCAAAATGATTTTCTTCCCAATTTCATTGTATGCAATACTACTCAACGCTTTGTCCGTTCACCGAAGTTGACCAGTGTTCCGGTTCAGAAGCCATCAATGCCATATGCAAAACCCAATTTCTATTGTGGAAACCAAGTAAGAATACACTTCTTAATTTCTTATGGACTTCAGTCAAGATGATTCTTTCAAATCTTAAGAATTATAAAGAAGCATCTCTGTCTAGAAGTTCTTTTCAGAATGATGAGATGATTGATATCTTAAAAAAATCTATATCTGGTGCTGTATAGAGTTATATTAAGACATTCCTGCTATCTTTTGTGTCATCTTATTTTTAGGTCTATATCTGTTTTCCTTGCTCCACATATTCTAATTATCTACCGTTTTAGCTCTAGCCAAACATTGTTAGGGTGATAATTTCAAGTTTCTTATGTGCTGTTGCTGTTCTTTCAGGATTTAAATTCAGCACATCAAAGCTTTACGAGGTTGCACAATGGATTCTTTGGGATGCCTCACATGTTTTCAATTGTCCGACTCTTGGGGCCTCGATCTTTGCCATGGTTGATCCGTGCTCTCCTTGATCACATATCAAACAAGGTGTATTTTCTTAGTGTCCTGTCAAGTGTCCAATGTTTTCTATCACTCTTAAAAAATAAGAGGTTTCAAGGATTTTCCAGATAGACAGGAATTTGTTCTTTTCTGTCAGATAATCTATTTGTTACGTAAATACATTTTCTTCACTATTTGGAGTTCATTGGATACCCTGACAACTGTTTGTACAATTATACGTCGTTGGGTTGTAATCTTCTAATAGGTTGGTCTAATCAAAACATATTTTCCACATGATGTGATGGTGCTTTTCTGCTTTCACTCAGCAAATTTTTTAGTTGCTGTCAGACTCAGAGTATTAACCGTAAAAGGAAAAGGCTTTAAATACTAGCAGGTGTAAAATGTCGTCATATAGTACTGTTGCAAAATGCACTGAAATGTGTAGTGTGTTCTTTATTACTTTATTTCATGGGCAACCTTATAGATGCTAAACTTTTAGTATGACATTTTTGGCTTTGAAGTGAAACCTTAATTGGGTCGACCGGGTTATATCTATAATGTATGTCTTGTTCCTAAACAATTGTCAATTAGTTTTGAGTTTTGACATTTACCAGAGTCCAGTGTTTAATCCATGATGTGTCACCGCTGCCTGGTCTGAACTGCGATCAAGATCCTTGCGCCAGTTGTTTGGGCCCTTACTTACCCAGTATATGATGTTATTTGGTTGATATGGTGATATAGTTACGGACTGATGATATGGCTAAATATTTTTCTACATAAAAGGAATAGAAACTTATCTCAACCCCCCCCCCTCCCCGGGCCCCTGGGAGACAACAATTCCATTTCCTTTTCTCACGCCATTTGTTTTTCCTCTTTGCTGACACAGATAAGTTCTCTTGAACCCATGATTGCGGGATTGCAAGAAATGCTGCCCAAGTCTGTTGGATTGCTTCCCTTTGATGGTGGGGTGGCAGGTATGTGGTACTGCTAGCGTTGTTTTTCCTTCCGTCAATCTTCTCACCCTCTCTCTCAGAAAGATAACTTGAGTTCTAATATTCAGGTTGTTTGAGACACATCAAAGAGCAATTGAACTGGACCTCAAAGACAGAACTCAAGCAGGACGCTCTTCAGGGGATAAAGGAGATAGGAAGCGTCTTATATTGGATGGGTCTCCTAGATATTGTTTTGGTGAGTTCTGCAATAATATGTTTTCTTCAGATAAACCAAAGTTTACGGACACTATAAGGCTTCAGATTTCTTCTAAGGGAATATGAAACCTTACCTACTATGGAAATATTATATGTTTTCTGAATCTGATTTGATTCTGTAGAGAGAAGTGGACACAACCCGTTTTATACAACTTGCTCCCTGGCTTGGCTTCATACCTGGAGCGGATGGACAAATTCTGCAATCACAAGGAGAGGGAGAAAGCCCTATTGTCAATCTCCTAAAGTCAACTACTGCTGCAATTGTGTCAAGCCCTAACGTACCAAATCCAGGTTCCTTCTACACCCTGTCAAAGCAGGCAGAAGCAGCAGGTATCAGGGTTCTCTACATAAGCCCTCTTATAGTAGTTTTTGTTAAATTTGTTATGCAAATATGGTTGCATTGCATTAATTATTTGCATACAAACTGATTATATATGAATGCATACAAGATCAAAATCAGGATAGAGGTGAATAGATTGCCATGTGTATTTGTCATTAAATTGCTAAGCAGGAACACTAAATGAAGGGTAATGTGAAGACTTAACGTTCAAAATCAGGACAGATGTGAGGTTTATGCTCCTAAAGGAATTTACGAGTTGAATGATACTACGCATTCTGCACTCTGGTTAACTTGTGAAGAGAACTCTGAATCAGGGAGCCGATGAGTTGGGAACCATGATTTGCAACGCACCCTTTCAAATGCTTTTGCTGTGAAGGAATCAAGAACATGAGTGTGGCTAGGGTTGGTGTTTTCCTAGACAAAGTCAATAAATTGAAATTTTCTGTGGTGGGTGGATCGGATGGACTGTGTTAGCCTTCACAATAGTTCACATAACTATACCTTGTATATGAGAAAGGATTTTCCATGCTGATTGTGTTACTATATTCCTCTTGGTCTTCTTCATAGACTGCGCCCCAAAATGTGTGTGACATTCTATTTATCTTGTTACAGATCTCTTGTATAAAGCTAACATGAACGCCGGAAGTGTTTTGGAATATGCTCTTGCTTTCACAAGCGCTGCACTGGATAAGTATTGTAGCAAGTGGAGTGCAACTCCGAAGACAGGGTTTATAGACATAACAACTTCCAAGGACTTCTATAGACTATTTAGTGGCCTCCAAATAGTAAGTAAAAACTAATTGCGCGTCTCTTGTAAAATATGTGTAGTCTTGATCATTCTAGCTTTTGTGTTTCTTCCTGTGTATCTGTTGTTATTTCCCTTCTTCGCTCTTTATGACTATATATGTTGAATTTCCTCATCACAATGCATTGGAGCAACTTTTTTTCCTTTCTCTTTTCTGGAGAGTAGACTTTCGTGTACATGTAGAAGTATATGTGCCATAGTCAGAACTGTAGTTGACGTGCTTATATTACCTGCCTCCTGACTTCCCTTTTTTTTTTTTTCTCATGGCCATGTACCTAGTTGGTACTGCCAAAAATGTTTGTTTTCTGAGAGGAACTTTAAATATGCACTGCTCTAGAGTAGAATTTTGGAAAAAGATGGCCTTTACTGATTGATATCTTGACTTGCAGGAATATTTAGAGGAATCTGTCCTAGGCGTCCCTAGTAATTATGCAATGCTGGGTGATTCAGTAGCGTGGGGAGGCTGTACGATAATATACTTGCTCGGCCAGCAGCTGCATTTTGAACTTTTTGACTTCTCTTATCAAGTCCTTAATGCTGCTGAAGTGGAGGTCACAGAACTCGCCCAAATGCATAGGAATCATCAGAGTCTCCAGGTAAAAATCATTTATTCGTCATTCTTGTTGTTTCAACTGTATGTAAGATTAGATGAAATCGCTGTTAGTATGCATTATGCAACACATCCTTCTAGAAAACATATATGAGAGAAATGAAAGGAAGAGGGTAGGACAGTTTTTTAAATAATGAATTTGGTGAACTGAAGGGATGGGAGCCCTTATTAGAAGCCATGAAGAAAGCGAGGAGGTTAAACAATCATGTGTTTTCAATGCTGAAAGCACGTTGTCCCCTTGAAGATAAAGTAGCTTGTGCAATAAAACAAAGTGGAACTCCTCTACATCGGATCAATTTTGAAAACACAGTATCTGCTTACGAGACGCTTCCCCAAAAGGGGGCCTGAATCATTCCCAGTCATGTCAACAACCCTTCCTGGTAAGGAAGCTCCATACGCCACTCTAAGTTTATCTTTTTCCTGTGAGCCTAATGGTTACAATAGGAGTAGAGTTCCCTTTCTTACCTGTATGCAACAATAGGATGAGATAAGTAGAAACTGTACAGCAGCAACGGGCGCATAGTGCACCTCGCCACCTTGTGGTTTCTTGTTGTAGAGTTATGGTATTGTTAAAGTATAGTATATATACATCACTCCCTCCGTCAATTAATTGTTCCACCCTGATGAGAAAGAGAAAGTAGGAATAGCTGCTATATGCTTTCTGTGATGTCGGAATGGTTGCAGAAATTTCAAGACCCGAGATTACTGCTTCAGTATATGCTAATGGTACCCTCTATTAGTATATCGGTTCATGTAAACGTTGTCTATAGTAATATGGAACTAAGTTTTGTGGATGTCACAGTTCTTAAGTAAGTTCAGATTTTTTAGTACATCAGCTTTTTTTTCCTTTTTTTTTTTTCGGGTTTGTTCCCAGCACATGGTACATGAGACTCGAACTCGTGATAACCAAGTTAAAAGACGGGATGACTGTCTCCAGATTCGTACCCAGTTCAAATCATTGTAAACTTCTCATAGTGGGTGAGCAGTGAGGCTGAGTTATATGGTGGACAAGGTATTATCAAGTTCAGGTTAGCTCGCTCAGCCGTCGATAGTGACAAAATTCTTGTTTTTCTGTCTTCTGGTTCACTGATAATGGTCTGTTAGTGCTTGATCGTAAATCTTCTGGACCTAGAATGATTGCTCACATCGCACTCATATCATAAAAGGTCAAGAAACAATATTATTAGACCTTTGTCTATGGAGTATGGACGGTGGAATTGCGGAACATAGAGTTTCCGTTCCGCTATATGTCTCATTCTATGTACTGTATCACATCAATCAAGCGATAAACCGCGTTTAATGAGTTTACGTGGTTATCTTTATCAACTCATTGATGTGTTACACAAAATGTGTCATACTATAAGAAATGAAATTTTAATAGGGTTTATTTCACTCTAAACACAGCCCTATTAGGTTTTGATATAATTAAATAAATTTGTTATTGATTTAATTATTTTTATTTGTCAATTATTGAAGTTTCCATATATCCCCTTTAATTATCAAGTGAGAATAATAGCTGAGTATCTGAATATAGTGTCTTATTGTTTGTACTCTCTACATACCCCTCATTAAAAAAATGTGAGTCATCAAGATATTAGATTATCTATTAATTAGCTATTCAATCATACAGTATACATGTTGAGAAGAAATTGGGTGTTTTCCTGACATAAAGAAGAAACATTAAAGAATGCTGCAGACCTCTAAGGGGATTATATTGTATATTCAGGGTGTTTGTTTACGGATCATATTACAAAGTGAGGTAGTGTCATTTAATTTATGTAGTGAACTAAGGTAGCGTTATACATGTAACACCTCGGTGTGTATGTATTGCTATCCGCTTACATATGAAAGAGTGAAATCGAAATTGAATTCCGATATAAGAGGTTAGTGGTAGTGATTCAGTGAGGGGAGTATGGAACAAGAAATGTTAACATGGAATTTCCATGAATGTGACAGATCTGATTGGCTAAGTGCTAAGTCGCCTAATTCAGATTTCGCAAAATTTGACTTGATCTGCACTTGGCGCCATTGTGCATGTTACAGGGCTTTTTATTACTGTCTCATTTCCACATATAATTGGCCGTTTTTTTATTCTTATTTGTACCAAAATTATAGACCTTGGTTTCATTTCCCGCTATATAATTAATCCAAGATATTTGCATTTGTTAGACTTTTTATTTTTGTTCTAATTTAACCACCGCCAACAATAAAACTTTGACTTACTATTTGAATTTTTAACATTAAAATAATATAAAAATTAAGAAATCTATGTAACCAATGAAGCTTTGCTTTGACCAAGGTTATAGTCTGACAGACTTGGTGTCAGATACTACTCCGCATTACTTGATTCATACTGTAACTTTTGAGTCAAAGAAATCCGAAACAAGAATTAGGATTCTTATCGTCAAGTCAGGAGATGAACATAATATCATTCAGTGACATATTTGTAAATTGTAGGTAATATAAAAATTAAGAATCGTGGGGAAGAAGTTACGTGTTGGTACAAGGGGTGTCAATGGTGCTACTTTGATAACTCTAAGCGTGGGGTTTGCCAAACAAGATTGAATAAAAGACTATCACTTTGACACTTGATCACTTGGCAGTCTGAGTGATCAGAAGGTGAGATTTGTTTACTGTAATTTTTATAATTGATGGGTATGGTCTTTGACTCTTTGCCATTTATAAGACTAGATCTCGATAAAGCTATATACGCTTTTTATGTGAGTATGTACAATATTGATGATTGTTTACTAAACTAAATTCGTTACGTGTACTTAGACACTTAGTCAATATAAGTTGCGCTGGATTGAATGTTTGAATTAGTATCGAGTAAGTCGACTTTAAGATCAGTTCGAGTAAAGATCAAAATTCTTAAACTTTTCTTTGTCACAAAAGAATCTTAGATAAATAAGGAATCACTGGTAGAGGAAGTACATCATTGTATAACGGAATTGATATATATTGGCAAATTGCTAATTTTATAACTAAAAAACCAGAAAACAGAAAAGAGAGGGAAATTTCGTATAATATGGTCGTACATTATAGTTTCAAACTTCAACCATACATACTTGCTGGCACTGAGGTTGTATGTACTATCTTCTCTCTTCTTGGGTTGGCCAACTTTCTTAAGCATTAAAAAACTTTACATATTAATGGAAGGAGAGAGAGGGAGAGAGAAGGCATGAGATGAGAGGGATCCCATAAAATGCATGCTTTGTCGGCCATTTTTTGCTCTCATTGTCTCTTCTAGTTTACATTTCTTCCAAATCACACAAAATCCCATCATTTTGATATAATTTTCATTAAAAATTACATAAAAATGGAGTCTTTTAAGTCTTACTCTTAATGATTACATAAAGTCCCATATTCATTGTCACCAAATATCATCACATCATATGGGATATGGCTGCTCCTACCAATAATAATAATATTTATTAATAAAATAACTTTTGGCCTAAAAAAAGCTTAATGCTTGACAAATCATCAGAAAGTCTTATACACCTAAATCTTTTTATGGGTATGTGATAAAGTTGATAACTTTCTCACTGAATTCTAAAAAAGTTGGGAGTCTTTAAAAATTTTGAGGATGGATTTTGTTGGGTGACATTTCCTTTCAAAATGGCTCTGACTTGTGAGCTTTTGAAGGTATGTACTGTATGTTGAATCATTTTATTTTTTTTCCTTAGTTTTACACCATTGACTTCCTTATCAATGACCTGTTTGCTGGTTTCTGAAAGTTTTCAATTTTCAGAACTCTGCTATTTCAATGAGCTTATACTACTCTTTCAACTTATATCTCCTTTATCCTCGTATCTTTCCCCGTAGCATTAGCTGCGCGCCTATGTAAAAAAAAATATCGAAAAAAAAACCGAATACAAGAAACATATCTTTTTGTATTGTATTTTGGGATTCTCAAGTTGATTTTTGTGATGGGTAAAATTAGTCTTAGGAAAATTTTACTATGTAGGATGTTGGTAGGATTTCTGGTTGTGTATACCCTTCTGCTTGATCAAGCAGAAGCCCTTAACTTGGAGGGTCAGTACCTTTTAGATATAAAGAATGAACTGGTTGATAAACTCCATCATTTGGGTAACTGGAATCCTGGTGACTTGAACCCTTGTGGATGGGCTGGTGTAACTTGTAGCAATGGTAGTAATCCAGTTGTTAAGTCTCTTATTTTGAGTGAAATGAATCTTTCTGGATCTATTTCACCAAGTATTGGTGGATTGGTGAATCTAATTGAACTTGATCTTTCATTCAATGGGTTGTCAAAGGGTATCCCTAAAGAATTGGGAAACTGTACCAATCTGGAAAGTGTTGCTGTGAATAACAATAACTTGACAGGGAACATCCCTAAAGAGTTGGGCAACCTCTCAGCTTTGACTTATTTGAATATATGCAACAATAAGCTGTCTGGCTCTCTTCCTGAGGAGTTGGGAAATCTTTCTTCATTATCAGATTTTGTGGCATATACCAATCGTTTTACCGGGGCGCTGCCTCGCTCTATTGGGAGGTTGAAAAACCTGAAGAACTTCAGAGTAGGGCAGAACTTGATATCAGGTAGAATACCAGTGGAGATAGGTGATTGTCAGAGCATGGAGTTGTTTGGTCTTGCTCAAAATCAGTTGAGTGGTAGTCTTCCTAAAGAGATTGGGATGTTGAGCAATTTGACACAGTTGATTCTGTGGGATAACCAGCTTTCGGGATTTATTCCGAGAGAGCTTGGAAACTGCACAAATTTGCAAACTCTTGCTCTGTATCAAAACAATCTTGTGGGTGGAATACCTAAGGAGCTTATGAACATCAAGTTTCTTGGTTTTCTGTATTTGTACAGAAATGCTCTGAATGGAACAATTCCGAAAGAGATTGGCAAGCTTTCTCAGGGCATCGAGGTTGATTTTTCAGAGAACTCCTTGACTGGAGAAATCCCTAAAGAAATTGGTCAGATCAAAGGGTTGGAGTTGCTGTATCTTTTCGAGAATCAGCTGACAGGAGTGATCCCAGAGGAGCTGACCAGCTTGAAGAATCTTACTAAAGTTGATCTTTCAATAAACAATCTCTCTGGTACAATACCTGTTGGTTTTCAAGATTTGCGTCAGCTACTGATGTTGCAGCTCTACAACAATTCCTTTGGTGGTACAATCCCTCCAAAACTCGGGCTATATAGCCGCCTTTGGGTTCTTGATGTCTCTTCAAACAATCTTACCGGAACGATTCCTACCCACCTTTGTGAAAACTCTAACCTGATTTTGTTAAATGTTGCTTCAAACAAGCTTTTCGGAAACATTCCATATGGAATCATCAGCTGCAAGCCGCTTGTACAGCTTCGCCTGGCTGAGAACAGCTTTACAGGAAGCTTTCCATCTGATGTTTGCAGGCTGGTGAACCTGACTTCTATCGATTTGAGTCTCAATGACTTCAGCGGCACAATTCCTCCTGAGATTGGTAACTGTAAGGCTTTGCAAAGGCTTCTCATATCACACAACCACTTCACTTCTACTTTACCTGCTGAACTTGGCCAGCTCAAGCAGCTGGTTGCCTTTAATGTCTCATCGAATTTACTCACTGGAACAATACCATCCGATATCTTCAAATGCAGCTTGCTACAGCGTCTTGATCTCAGTGGGAATAGTATTTCAGGCACCCTCCCTGATCAAATTGGAACTCTTTCTCATCTGGAGCTTCTCAAGCTCTCTGACAACAAACTGTCTGGAAACATACCAGCAGTTTTAGGGAACCTAACTCATTTGACAGAGTTGCAGATGGGTGGTAATCTGCTTGCAGGAGGAATCCCACCAGAATTGGGTAGGATGTCGAGCCTTCAAATCGCTCTGAACCTCAGCTACAATAATCTATCCGGGAACATCCCTTCAGAGCTTGGAAATCTTAATTTACTGGAGTATCTATACCTCAATAACAATCATCTGTCAGGCAATATTCCTAGCTCATTTCAAGGTCTATCAAGCTTACTGGGATGCAATTTTTCTTACAATGACCTCAGAGGTCCAATACCTTCCTTGCCAGCTTTTCAAGTTGCATCTGTATCCAGTTTTACTGGAAACAAGGATCTTTGTGGCGGACCTCTTGGTATCTGCAGCGACCTTGAGTCTCCACTACCTCTCCCTGAAAATCCCGGGAAAGGAGGATATCGTTTTGGTAAGATTGTTGCCATAATTGCTGCTGTTATAGGTGGTGTTTCTCTTTTCTTCATTGCGGTGCTTATACATCTTTTGAGACGCCCAGTTGAAATTGTTATTCCACTGCAAGACAAGAGCTTCTGTGATCAAGATTCAGATATTTACTTCTATCCAAAGGATGGGTTTAACTTTGATGACCTGCTTGCAGCTACTGATGATTTTAATGAGCGATTTGTGATTGGTAAAGGAGCTTGTGGCACAGTATACAAAGCTGCTATGCCTAAAGGAAAAGTTTTTGCTGTAAAGAAGCTGACATCTAACCGGGAAGATGACAGCATTGACGAAAGCTTTAGGACTGAAATTTCAACTCTTGGAAAAGTTAGACATCGGAATATTGTCAAATTACATGGATTCTACTTCCATGAGGGTTCTAATTTTCTGCTTTACGAGTTCATGCCAAGGGGCAGTCTCGGAGAGCTCCTACATGGACAAGCCTATAATCTTGACTGGCCTACAAGGTTTCTGATTGCTTTTGGTGCTGCACAGGGTCTGTCTTATCTGCACCATGATTGCAAGCCTCGAATAGTTCACCGCGACATTAAATCCAATAACATACTGTTAGATGAGAATTTTGGATCTCATGTTGGAGATTTCGGCTTGGCAAAGGTGATTGACTTGCCACAGTCCAAGTCTGTTTCTGCAATTGCTGGATCTTATGGATACATTGCCCCTGGTAAGCTCCTTTTCATTATTCTGCTTCTTTACTAGAAAATTCATTCAGATTGTTAGTATAGTGAAATGTCTTATAACATGTGTGAGATAGTCCCACGTTTGAAAGATTAGGTCAGACTTTCCTAGCATATTAGGTCGGGAGCTCTAGGCTCCCTCTCCTGCTCTCTCCGGCTCTCTGCCCTAACACTAGTTATTTGGAGATTTATCATTGTCTCTAATCTCTATGATTAGCAAGGAGTAATCTCACATCCAGTGTCCACCATGCATTGTCGACTCCTAGGAACTCATTGCTGTTTGTTTGTCAGCAAACCAAACAGCAAATTTATGGACATGAGAGGATATCGTAATCTTGTCTTATGCTGATTGCATTTTCCACATTTACTGATGTTCTGAAACTCCTGCCTACTTTCAGAATATGCATACACCATGAAGGTCACCGAAAAATGTGACATATATAGCTACGGGGTGGTCGTGCTGGAACTATTGACAGGAAAAGCACCTGTACAGCCGGTTGATGAGGGAGGCGATCTTGTTACGTGGGTGAGAAACTACATTAGAAAGAACTCGATGTCTCGTGGAATTTTCGATACTAGATTAAACTTGGAAGATGAAAGCATTGTTGCTCACATGACCATGATTCTGAAAATCGCCTTGTTATGTACCTGTATGTCTCCTTACGAGCGCCCTACGATGAGGGCTGTTGTGTCCATGCTCATAGATTCTAATGAGCAGGAAGGACACTATAATCTCTTTCCAAGTAGGGATTTGAGCTATAAAGATGAACCATTAGAGTAGATTTTTACCTTCTTTTTTTTTCCACTGATTTTCTGGTTCATCATAACATAATTTTCTCATATGATTTTCTAGATAATTTGGTAGCGTAAGAGGGCAGTATATCAGTGTATTAATCATACAGAGAAATAAGCAACTAAGCGATTCTCAAAGCTTGTACAGATGAAATAATTTGATCCATATTACTGATGCAAAGGTGACATCCTCCAAATTCCTGTCTTTCTGTTTATTGTTGACTGTACCATTGCTTTCAGTCGAAATGTGTCACCAATAAGCCAAACTATGTCACCGGTTTTTCAAGCCATTACTTACATGAAAAATTAGCGACATGTTTTGAACTATTGGTGACTTATCGACACAATATTGTGCAAAATGATTGTGGATTTGTACTAAAAACTTATATTGCAGAAAGTAATCCCCTGAAAGTTCAGTATGAGATCATTCCTTATGTCAGACTCAGAGATATTCATATCATGCATGAAGTCATTATGCATCTTTATTATTATACTAAAATATGCACATGCTAGCTAGATGTCCAACTATGGGAATTAAAAGAATTAAAAAAAGTTTGGGGATCAATTACTCAGTTTTCAGAGTTCGACCCAATACTATATTTCCGTCCTAGTTGATTCTAATTCGACATTGGAAGTCTATCTAAAATTGACTAATGAAGAAGATAGGCTTTTAGGGAGATTGGCAAGTCCTTATGGCCATAGAATCCAAACTGCCCTACAAATTAAGGACATCCCATATGAATAGATGGAAGGACCTCGCTAACAAGAGTCCTCTACTTCTCAAATTGAACTTTGTTCACAAAACGTCCCAATTTTAGCACATACAGACGATACTAAAGACACTTGTCATATTATCCTCGAATACATGGCATTTCAATCCCATTTTACATTTTTACCCATGGTTCCTTGGGAGAAAATCGAATTCTCGTTGATGAAGGCTATATGGAGACTTGTTTCGCCCACGAAACAAAGCATTTTGGGGGTGATGAGAAGAAGTGTGAAGAGGCCATGAGGAAGCAATGGAGTGCTTAAGGTTTCTTGAAGAAGAGCTCAAAATCAAGGGGGAGCAAGTTTTTGGAGGGAAATTAATTGGGCTGGTAATCTAGTAGCTAATGGTCTGTGATATTGGGCTGTATTTCTTGTTTCATGGAATTGGGCCCAGGATTTTGTGAGTTCTGAATTCTGATGTTCTCTTCGGCTCCTAGAGAAACTTTTTGTAAACTTGCTTTGAAATCATGATCAACAACCATAAGCAAGGTCAATTTATAAAGCAATTCATTTACAAATCCCGAATAAATTAATCAATCATAAACTAACTGCGAAAAGTAATACTCTCTCTAAGTCTAATATCTTTACCTTTGTTTTATGTGCAAAAGGTCAATGAGAGGATAGAGAATTTGAGAGTAAGTAATAGCACATATGTGAGAGGGCCCAGAGGGGTAATACATCATTCACAAGCTGACCTTAATAACTACTAGAATGAAAGCCCGTGCGTTGCACAGGTCTCTTAATAATGATTTCAATTAATAGTACTAAATGATCTTCTATGTTCACGTTAGATGAAAAAAAATGGATATTCGATTAATTATTAAACTTTTATATCATATGTTTAGTTTGAAGTTATGGGTCCGTATTATTATTGAATAATATTATACCTGATTCAAATTATCATTTAGTTGCTCGTCATGTGTCGCTTGGGAAAAAAAATATAAAGGTAACTTCTTATAAACTAATTGACAACTTAAGTATTCGACCCATTCTTATGTCAATAAACTTATAGATTGAGGAGTTAGCTTTCATTATCATTAAAAGCCAATATCTTACGACGTCGATATTTTGCTAAGAACAGAGTCACGTCACCTTGTCATAATTCCACATAATCACTTTAAAATACATAAGTTTGGTTTTACTTGTTTTCATAATCTTGCGTAACACAAAAATACTATAGTTTATGTATGCCTTAAATTTTGCTTGATGCTACTAATACACATATGCATGGTCGTCATTTTATAGATCGTACATTTGTATTACATTTTTATAAGGATCATATTTCGTGTTGTCGTAGCTAAAATCTTATAATGAAATCATGCATGAATATTGGATCGGAATTCATTTTCGGCTATACATTCTTTTCTTGTCTTGGTTTTACATATTCGTATATAATTTTGTATTATGGGCGAACCCATCTATACGAAAATTAGATCCTAATGCCTTTCTTATTCTTTCATTATGAGATGTGTAATATAGCTACTCAACTATAGTAGTTGGCCATGTTTTTCCTATTAAATGTAGGTTCAGTTGTGTATAAGACTTAGCATAGCTTACATTCCATATAATTTTCATTGACTTTTTTTCACGTTTGTGAGGGTGGATAGCTAACGATTTATAATTAATAGTTCGTAGTCCTAAATAAAATATATATTTGATTCTTTTTATGATTCCAAGTTCTTATCGATGCTTTCATTTTAGTACTATTGAAACCATAGTAGTATGTGGCTAGTAGTGTGTGCATGAATGTAAGATGTTAGTACATATAAGACATTGACTTGGATGTTGAGTTCCAGACTACCAGTGATAGTTAAAAGCCCTACTACAACTAAGAGTCATACTATAACTAAAAGATGTGGATATATTAATAACTAATAATATAATAATTTGCAAGTAGTATACTAATAAAAAGTTGTTTTAATTTTGATGAAATAGGATTACTTTTAATAATAAAAAATTACCCAAACTCTCTGAAAAGCTTCGGTCGTTGTGGGAGATTTAGAAAAGCCTCCTTTAATAGTATAGAAGGATTTTATGGAGTACGGAACTGGGGGTATCAAAATGATTTGGGGTAAACTAATATTATTGTGACAGTCCGTCGTGGTACACTGTATCTATAACTAGCGAGACAGCGGTGTGATGGAAGATATTCAAAATTGATCCAAAATCTTAGTTTCACGTTTGAATGGGAGAGAAGGAGTATCAAAAATGACTTGGGGCTGCCTAATAAGGAATTGTCATGTTAAACCGTGACAGGGCCCCTTGTGAAAGATTGTATCCATACATAGCGATGTGAAGGAAGGAGTATTTAAAAGCTTCATATTTGTTCAAAATATTAATTTCCGCACCGACAAGATATATTTGATCATGATAAAAAGTTGTATTTTTCAGATCCGAATACTAATCACAAATAGTCGTATTACGTGTATCAATTACTCCGTAAACATTCCTTTTCTCGCAAAAAACAAACTCAAACCAACCTAACCAATTAAACATGAGATAACTTGATCGAATTTAGTCAAATCTCACAAAAAAAGAAGAACAAAAGTGACATTATACCGAACTAGTACTAAAGATAACGTGCAAACGTGAGAATCTAAAATGGAAGAAAATCCAGAAAATGGAAACATTAAAATTAAATTACCAGATTTGCTAGCAGACAAAACCAAGCACTGACACAAGACAAAACCACATGAACTGCTGTGTTCCCTAGTTCAACTCATCTTCATCCTTCATCATCATCTTCATCCTGATCCAACGGTCCAAACCCAGTTAACCCAATCCCCACCATCCACTTGAACGGCCCAGATTTCATCTTCACAAAATCTCATAAAATATGTTGTTGCCTCATTCTTTTCTCTTCTCCTAGACACATGGCACTTTCTTGTACTTCACCAACATTTGCCCAGATTCTTACCTTCTTTTCTTAATATTTCTTAATTTTATTATAAATCTTTTTTTTAATAGCAATAAAACCCATACTATACCAAATTTGTAGCGTTTCATTGAAGTTTTTATGTTGGTGTAAGATCAAAGGAAATGAAGGGTTTTTTAATTACACCCCCTTTTTTTTCTTGATCATAATCATAATTAAGAGGTGATTAAAGAGTGATTTAATGTGATTAATGAGTTTTTTTAGCTGGGTTTGTTGTTGTTAAGGGTTTTAAGAAGAAGATTAAGATGATTTCTTTGCAAAGTGGTGCATCTAGGCAGCATCATAAAAATGATCATCATCATCAGCTCTCAAATTCATCTTCTGTGAATCTTAAGTCTGAAGCTTCATCATCCAAGTGTAATTTGAGCCATGTTAAGGGTGCTGAATCTCGGGAAGGTTTAGTTTCTAATACCCTTTTCAGTAAATTTGTATATTTTATCTGTTTTAGTGATTGATTGGAAGTTTGAAATTTGGTAATTTTATATATGTTTAGAAACTTTTAATTCTATTCTATGATTTAAATGCTGTTTTTTTGAGGTGTTTTGGTGCTGATTTAGGTTTATTTTCCAGTTTGTCGAGCTAGTTTAGTAGTTGGTGGTGATTGGAAGCTTGAAATTTGGTGTGAGTGTGTGTGTAATGGTCAAATTAATTACTTTTGTGATGTGAGTTTTGTTAGCACATTAATGGCATTCTGGTCATATTGGGTCAATGATGTCCGGGGTGTTTAGGAATGTAAGGGTTGTTTGTGGCCGAAATTTTGTGATTGGCATGGGGGCTTGCCAATGTAGGCCACATTTGAGCAAATGTGTATGTATTAATGTATGGTTCTAAACTTCTAATTCAAAGGATTCAATTCGCTTTTGTTTGAGGGAGCGCCATGACACTTGTCTCTAAATTGCTTGACGATGTTTGTAAAAGTGTGGAAAGAAGATCTTCGCAGAGCTTATAGGGGTTCAAGTAGGGTTTCCGGCAGGGAAGTTGGGGGGGGGGGGTGTTAAATCATGTGTAGCGGTTTTGGAGAAGTTAAATTTGTGTTTTCAATTTAGTTATAGTTCTATAGCACGTGATGGCTCTCTATCAATCAAAAAACGCAATGATGTGCGGTTTTATGTCACTATCTTGATGAATTTGCTATCCTGGCTGGCATGGCCCATTCTGGGACAAATTTGTGTCTATGAAAATCCAATCACGTGCAAGGCCGAATAGAATGGGCTGTGACCCCCTTCGTAGGAGGTTATATGGTGGCTAGCACGAGACTAACATGGCTATTGAAATGGCATTCACGAGAACTATTTATCATTTTCCAGTATTTTGTTCCTTCACCTGAGGGTAGTCAGAGTCACATTGTCTTATTACTCTTATACCATCCTGCGAAAATGAATTTCTGACATATGGCCACTTTCTCTCTTGAAACTGTAGAAGAAGACGTGCTGTTGGGACTTGCTCACCAGATGTACAAGGGGGGCAAGTATAAACAGGCTCTGGAGCATAGTAATACTGTTTATGAGAGGAATCCATTGCGTACTGACAATCTTCTTCTCCTGGGGGCCATATACTATCAGGTTGTTTATCTGGTCCTTCTCTTCTCATTGGGTCATTTGGTTTTGTTGGGCTTGGTTCATTACCTTTTGTGTTATGTGCTTGCAGCTGCAAGATTTTGATATGTGCATAGCGAGAAATGAAGAAGCCACACAAATTGAACCTCAATTTGCTGAGTGTTTTGGCAACATGGCAAATGCTTGGAAGGTAAGTATGATGTGTTTATCAAACACATGTTGACAATTTGAGCTTCATAAAATGGTTGCTAATACGGCTGCGTGTACAGGAAAAAGGAGACATTGACCTTGCAATTCACTACTACTTAATTGCTATTGAGGTATGCTTTTAAATCAGTTTCCGCTGGACTCTCTGCCGCTTAATGGCTTGAAGATTAATGACCTGCTTCCGCATTGTGTGTGTTTTACATTTATGTTGTATCCATTTCAAGTTGTAGGGCTCACTGTTGAAAGTTAAACTTGATTTTGGGTATCCCCCACCCCGCTTCCCTTCCCAACAGTCACTTCTTTAACCGGAACATCTCTTCAAAAGTGTGTCTTTGTATGGTATCTTGTTGGATATTACTTTCCCAATGGGGTTTAGTTTATTTGTTACTGAATAGAATCATAGATGTACGTATTCTTAGTTTACTGTCAGAAAAGCAAGTCAATTGGGTGTTTGACATTTTTGCCCCTCCTATTTTGCACACTTACAGCTGCGGCCAAATTTTTCGGATGCCTGGTCAAACTTAGCTAGTGCGTTCATGCGTAAAGGAAGATTAACTGAGGCCGCCCAATGCTGCCGCCAGGCACTTACATTAAATCCTTTACTGGTTGGTTCCCTGTATTATAACCTTGTCGTTTTGACATTCTTGATACATAGTCTCTGTCTATCAGCAATTAGAACTTTGAACTTCTTAACTTCTTTCACATATCTCAAATCTATTGTCCCCGGATGTGATCAGGTTGATGCACATAGCAATCTTGGGAATTTGATGAAAGCTCAAGGCTTGGTTCAGGAAGTAAGTCCTGCTCTATTTTTTTGGACAGAAATAATTTATTCAATAGCTTATTAGTATCAGCTGAGCTTTACTTATGTGCTTGATTAAGTGGTCAAGAGTAAATTCTCTGTTCTTTGCAAAACTGAGACTCCATTATTTGGTCTCCCTTTTCGTTCTTGATCTTTTGCTGACTTCATGCTGTTAGAGCTATCTTACCCGTTTTATCCTTTTTCATTCCTATACTGCAGTCGCGAAGTGATGAGAAACTTGATTTCAAAATGATTTTGTCCATTTTTAGCAGAGTCCATGTATCAGAATGCATATATTCGAACTGGATATCCTGCTTCCCACTTCCATATGCAGTCATCTCTTTAGGGTATTAGTACGTAAGGAAACTAAAGTGGGTCAACTTAAAAGTTCTAGCAACACCAGGCTTTTATTTTATGTTTTGGTTCTTGTTAAAATTCTTTCCTCTTTTCTTCTTCTTCTTCCCCTTTTTTCTCCTGCTACCACCAGTTGAGTTACTGATGGGAGTTATACGTGTCCATAACTGTCTTGATGCACAGTTCAGTACAGATGTCAGTTCTTAGCTACAGGCCAGGCTCAGGTGATGGTTGATCTTGTTGTTACTTCGATCACCAAGACTCCATATTCTGGAATGTATTGTTGTGCAGGCCTATAGTTGCTATCTTGAGGCTTTACGAATACAACCAAGTTTTGCCATTGCATGGTCCAATCTCGCTGGCCTTCATATGGAATCAGGTGATCTAAACAGAGCACTTCATTACTACAAGGTACATTTATCCATGTTTTCCCTATCTTTGTCTGCTTCATTGCCAGTTCTCATCAGACATAATATGAGTAATGTCACCGGCTTTGCCTCAATAAATAGCCAGAGTTGTCAATCTCTTACATATTTGCACTCAATAATGACTGAAATAATGAATACTTATACCAATCATGACCTTGATATTATATCTGTTATATTATATTCTCTCCCAAAATTTTACTAGTTGTCTTATTTAAAGCATTTGAAACTTGTTGCTGGCTTCTTTCAGGAAGCGGTGAAACTTAAACCAGCTTTCCCTGACGCGTACCTGAACTTGGGTAATGTTTATAAGGTTGGTTTTCTGCTTGTACTTTGAGGTTTGATAGATTACGAGTGTTGCATTTTGAAAACTAGACCTCTACTTTTCCATTTCCAGGCTTTGGGTATGAGTCAAGAAGCCATCATGTGTTACCAGCATGCTCTTCAGGCACGGCCAAACTATGCAATGGCATATGGTGAGCCTTTTATTTCATCTATATCTCATCTCGTTCATCAATACTAGTGGCTATATTGTAATTTGGAACAATGTAGGGTTCCAGCTGCTCGATTTTGATTTACAGAATTGTGTTAATGCCTTTGTTTTACATTCCAGGTAATTTGGCTAGTACATATTACGAGCAAGGGCAGTTGGATCTGGCGATTCTTCACTATAAAGAGGCCATTAATTGTGACAATGGGTTTCTGGAGGCCTATAATAACTTGGTTAGTTTCTGAATACTTGCAGGTGATCAAAAAATGATTTTTGTACTGCTAAGTTAAAAGGGCTAAAGTATTTTGCTTTTGTTCTGCTAAGGGTAATGCGTTTAAGGATGCAGGGAGAATTGATGAGGCAATTCAATGTTATAATGTGAGTTCTGATTTTTTGACAGACAGACAGTATTCTGTTATTGGATTCTCTTGATTATCCCTCTCTCTAATTTCATATTTTTAAATCTTTCTCCATGTAGCAATGCCTTTCACTACAACCTCAACATCCTCAAGCTTTAACAAACCTTGGAAACATCTATATGGATTGGTATATAATTCCGGCTTCCTGTTAAAGATATTTGTTTCCATTTTGTTCTGTATATCCGAAGTATGCTTATATTGATAGTCGCCCTGTCTCAGGAACATGGTGGCTGTGGCAACTACATATTATAAAGCAACATTGAGTGTCACGTCAGGATTGTCTGCTCCGTTCAACAACCTAGCATTTATTTATAAGCAGCAGGTGAAGTGATACACACTAGTATTCATTTGTGTTGTGTGTGGGTTTGTTTTTTGTTTCGGTTTTTTAAATTACTCCATATGCCCCTGACATTCTCCTCCAAATTTTAGGGTAAACATGCTGATGCTATTTCTTGCTACAATGAAGTTTTACGTATTGATCCAATGGCTGCTGACGGGCTTGTAAATAGAGGAAATACTTACAAGGAAATTGGAAGAGTGACAGAAGCTATTCAAGACTATATTCATGCCATTACCATACGTCCAACTATGGCTGAAGCACATGCGAATCTGGCTTCAGCTTACAAAGATAGGTGACTTTCGTGTATTCCTTGTACTGTTCTCCAGATGTCTTGCGTAGTTATAGTACTGACTTAATTAGTAATTCTTGAAAACAATGATTGTTAAAGTGGACTTGTGGAGGCGGCTGTCAAAAGCTATAGACAAGCATTGGTTTTACGTCCAGATTTTCCTGAAGCAACATGCAATCTGCTCCACACTTTACAGGTACTACTTAATGACAATGAAGGAAGTGTAAAATTTTTTTTAACGTCGTAGTTAGCTTGCTCCGGAGAAGTGTGTGTAGCACTGTTAGTGCGTTACAAGGATCTGTCAATGGTCTGTTTTCGTATTTAAAACACATGTCGTGAGTTAAAAAAACTATCTTTCTTTCTGAATTTTTTGTTTGCTAGTGGTCATGACTTCAGATATAAATTCTGAGGTGGAATAGAAAATTGTGGGGCATGTTGGGGCAGAAGCCTGATATGAGTTTAATCTAAACTCGGACATGCTTCTCTAACCTGCATATTGCTGTTAGTGGAAGGTCCTCACTCATATACTGAAATCTTGGTCTTCAATGTCATCCAGTGTGTTTGCAGCTGGGAAGATAGAGACAAAATGTTTAAGGAAGTTGAGGGGATAATTAGACGTCAAGTGAAGGTTAGACTGTCTTCCTTCATGAGCATTGTTCATTTATTCTTATTGGCAATGCTATTTTATTTCAGAATGGAAATATACATTTGTACTGCTTCTGTTTTCAGATGTCAGTTCTTCCAAGTGTACAGCCTTTTCATGCGATTGCCTATCCCCTTGATCCTATGTTGGCTCTTGAAATAAGGTAGATTGGTGGAAAGTAATAGCATAGTGTGTTCCTTTTTTTTTTTTCATTATAAAAATGCTAGTGTTCTTTTTGTTGTTGTTTGAGGCCTTATTTTGAACTTCTATCTTGTAGCCGCAAATATGCACAACACTGCTCGGTTGTTGCATCACGGTATGCATTATCTCCCTTCAAGCACCCATCACCCACTCCAATAAAGAGTGGATGTCGTCAGCGTCTAAGGATTGGGTATGTCTATCGATCTGTTACTGATATGTCTTGGGAGTTGGATATGCCCTCCTCAACATCAGTGTGCTTTTGCTATGCAGATATGTAAGCAGTGACTTTGGTAACCACCCTCTCTCACATCTGATGGGCTCTGTGTTCGGCATGCATAATAGAGAAAATATTGAGGTGTGTTTGTTTCATCCCTCTGTATTTTGGTCCGCTCTATCGTGCTACCTCTATTTTGCTCCCCCCCCCCTCCAAATCTTTCAACATGCTGAGTACACCCAACATTTTTCTCAGCTGTTTTGTTATGCCCTGAGCCCTAATGACAATACTGAGTGGAGACAGCGTACTCAAACTGAAGCGGAACACTTTATTGATGTTTCTGCTATGTCATCTAATAAGATTGCTGAAATGATTAATGATAATCAGATACAGGTCCTTGTCAACCTCAATGGCTATACCAAGGTACGCTTGAATCAGTCTATCTTCCAGAGGCTATTTTGACCTCAAAATAGACAATTAATCTAGTATTCTATTTGATTTTCAAATTTTTTGTCCTACTCCGTATGGCTTTAGCTTAGTTTGTAGCATCTCTTCAGGACTTTCAAAGTAGGAATATTTTGAATTTACTAATTTTAAACTTCTAATTGTATGATGCAGGGTGCCAGAAATGAGATATTTGCAATGCAACCGGCACCTATTCAAGTCTCATACATGGGATTCCCTGGGACAACGGGTGCTGCATACATTGACTACTTGGTTACTGATGAGGTTAAAAGAACTTTCAAATCTTTGATTTAGTCGTTGCTTTTTCCCATTTTTTAAATGATGAGATCTTTTTGTGCTCCTTTAGTGGGGTCCCTTATCTTTCCTTTCTCTTTATGCTAACATGTCACATATTTGTACTGCAGTTTGTATCACCTTCCGAATCTGCTCATATTTACTCCGAGAAACTCGTTCACGTGCCTCATTGCTACTTTGTAAATGATTATAAACAGGTAATCTTGTCCTTTGGATACTTCCATCCTGTAAAATATTATCTATTAGGTCTTCCATTGATTAATTGGTAAATCTTCTTAAATGCGCTCAGAAAAATAGAGATCTATTGGACCCAAATTGCCGGCCCAAAAGGTCAGATTATGGCCTTCCAGAAGACAAATTTTTGTTTGCATGCTTCAATCAATTATACAAGATGGATCCTGAAATCTTCACTACCTGGTACTTTTTTATTTTCTTATGTTCCTTTGCTAAGCTGAAGTACTTTCAAGTTTCAACTGAACTACTTCACTGCGTCCAGCAGTAGTTGTCGTGTACATTTATTATAACTCCTTTATTTACCTTTTGTGTTTTAAGGTGCAATATCCTTAAGCGTGTACCTAACAGTGCATTGTGGCTCTTGAAATTTCCTGCTGCTGGAGAATCAAGATTACGTGCATGTAAGTCTTTCGCCTTTTAGAAATAAGAAAGGTCATCAGCATGATAGCAATGATAGCAATGATACTGATTCTTTTGGATAGAAACTAACCATAATTTATGAAAGGGAAACTGAAAGGAGACACTAGTCCTTAAAAAAAACCATTGTACATTAAGTTTCTATTACTTTGTGCTCACCCCATTCACTGTCAATCTGTCATCTTAATTTCCTTGTAACAGATGCCGCTTCACAAGGGGTGGGGCCAGATCAACTCATATTTACAGATGTTGCTGTGAAACATGAGCACATTAGACGTAGTGCTCTGGCCGATTTATTCTTAGACACGTAAACCCTCGCTTACTCGCAGTTCTTTCTACTGTCAGCACTGTAATTGAGTAGCTTTCTCTGTTACACAAGTTTGACTTCATTCTTTGATGAGTATGCGACATTGTTGTATAGGCCATTATGCAATGGACACACCACTGGTACAGATATCCTCTGGGCCGGTTTACCAATGATTACCTTACCCTTGGAGAAAATGGCTACCCGGGTAGCTGGCTCTCTCTGTCTTGCTACTGGACTTGGGGAAGAGATGATAGTCAAAAGGTAATTGTCAAGTGGTAATTAAATTTGGTTTGTCGTCATGTCCTTGCCATTTATGGTGGCTTGGCAAGCTTTCGCCGTCATGATTAGTTATAGACATTATAGGTGTACAGCCTACTCTGGCAGGCATCTTAAAAGGATAGCCAACTCGAGTCGTTAAGTTACTGATGTCCTATACCCAGACATATTCTAATTCAAGTAATCTCGAGTATTACACTTGTTTTGTTTTATCTGCTATGAGGGTAGCAGAAAAGTACTTTTTTCTCATGAAAGTTTGATCATATAATGGAATAAAGCAAAATGGCTCATAAAACTGTCTCTGCTTCTTATTTTGTGAAGTAGCAGTCAGTCGGTGCAATTCTCGCAGCAATTTTGATTTTGGGTCGTCTGTGCGTAGCCTCTTTATGTTTCAGTAGGGGTAAGGCACTGGGGTAAAGATGTTGTTGTTGTTGTTGTTGTTGAAGTTTGATCATATGAAAGGGTTTCACGTCTCTTTATTCTGCTGGAGCATGTCAAAGCAGCTGCAAGTTGCTGATCGCATTACTTTTGTTTTGGCAGTATGGAAGAGTATGAAGAACGGGCAGTTTCACTGGCACTACATCCCTCGAAACTTCGAGCTCTTAGAGATAAATTAAAAGCCATTCGTCTGACTTGCCCTCTTTTCGACACTGCCCGCTGGGTATGTTGCTCTAATTCTTAAGGGGTGCATAGATCATAATCTGATTTTCTGAATCTGTCGGATCATATATAACTCTCATATCATGTCTTGTTCACATTTCAGGTGAAAAACCTCGACAGGGCATATTTTAAAATGTGGAATCTATATTGCTCAGGGCAGCATCCTCAGCCTTTCAAAGTCACCGAAAATGACTCAGACTTCCCGTGTGATAGGTAGTATGTAGTGAAGCACCTGGCCGGGAATCGGGATTGTATATAGATTGTAGAGTAGCATTGAATGGTATAGAAAGAACTATTAAGGCTTGATATGATTTGAGAGTCCTAAGTTGTAGAAATAATGTGATTATTTCGTGTGCTTCTCTACCCGTCAAGCACGCCCTGAGGCTGAATGATTCACCCCTGTATGACAGCCTTAGAAGCCTGTATGTCTATGTATGGTTGAATATGTTTATATACTCAAGAGAGATGGTTTGTCAACTTTCAGCAATTCTGTTTCCTGATTCGGGTTTTGTTGTGGGCTGGTTGGTTCTTCCCTGAGCCACAAATTTGTTCTTCTCCTGACATAAACTTTTGATGTTTCGACATCTACCAGTAGCTTGTACTAGGTTGTACGCTGTGCAGCAGTCTGGATCAACCGATGATCCGGACCATGGGAGGGAGCGAGGAGCGAGCACGACTTTGAAATTACAGAAGCCGCAAACCTGCCTTTGTAAAAGGCGAATTGGTGGATATTGGATAATTGGATATTGTCATATGATCATTCTTTTTTTCGTGATTAATTTGAGATGAACAACACCGTTCTCAATCTTCTCATGAAAATCGTGTCGTAAAATAATCCGTACTAGCACTAACCCTTCATCGTCCTAACCTTGACCTAACACAAACCGAACCGACATCGTCCTAACCTTGACCTAACACAAACCGAACCGACACGGCTACACTGACACGTAAATCAAGTCGTATCGTCCGAAACTTGCCTGAACCCATTGCAAAGAGACTCGGGGAACCCAAGTCACATCACTAGAACCCAAGCCAGCAGTGAAAAATGTAGCGTGAAGCTCACACTTTATTCACATCCCAAAAATAAACAAAAGAAATGCTCTCACGAGCAAGTTCCACCCTCCGCCTCTCCCTCCACCGCACCAACCACCACCACCACCACCACCACCAAATCCCCCCAATTACATCCTCTCTCCTCCGCCACCTCTCCACCACCACCGCCACCAAACCCACCGCAACAACAACCAAAAACGACGACTACTTCGCCGCAATCCACCACATCTCGAACATAGTCCGCCGCGACATATACCTAGAAAGAACCTTGAACAAGCTAAACATCGCCGTCACCAACGACCTCATCTACCGCGTCCTCCGCGCCTCCTCCCGACACGGTCCCCAATGTTTCCGCTTCTTCAACTGGGCCCGGACCCACCCGACCTACTCCCCTACCTCCGTCGAGTACGAGGAGCTCGTCAAAACCCTAGCTCGGTCCCACCACTGGGAGACAATGTGGAAAGTCGTCGAACAATTGCGCGCGCAATCCAGCGACACCGTCCGCCTCGGCGGCGACACGGTGGAGTTCATAATCCGAGAGTACGGAAATAAAGGACACGTGGACGAGGCGGTTAGGGTTTTCAACACGTGTGAAAAGATATTCCGTTGCGAACAAAACGTCGCCGTTTACAACGCGCTGTTGTGCGCGTTGTGCAGTTGTAAGAATTTCTACGGCGCGTATGCGTTGGTTAGGAGGATGATTAAGCGCGGGAAGACGCCGGATAAGGAAACGTATTCGATACTCGTTAGTGCGTGGTGTAAAGCGGGGAAGATGAGTGAAGCACAAGATTTTCTAGTGGAGATGAGTAAAAAAGGTTATAATCCGCCTGTACGAGGGCGGGATTTATTGATTGATGGTTTGTTGAATGCAGGTTACATTGAGTCTGCTAAGAATTTGGTTACGAAAATGGCGAAAGAAGGGTTTGTGCCGGATATTAGGACGTTTAATTCGTTGTTGGAGGCGGTTTGTAAGTCGGGGGAGGTTGAATTTTGTGTTGGATTGTTTGGGGATGTGTGTAGGTTAGGGCTTTGTCCTGATATTGAGAGTTATAAGATTATGATTCCGGTGTTAGCGCGATTGAATAGGTTGGAGGAAGGGTTTAGGTTGCTACATTGTGCAATTGAGGAAGGGCATAAGCCTTTTCCGAGTTTGTATGCTCCGATTTTAAAGGCATTGTGTAGGAATGGGCTGTTTGATGATGCTTTTAGCTTTTTTAGTGATATGAAGGTGAAAGGGCACCCGCCTAATAGGCCGATTTATACTATGTTGATTAGGATGTGTGCGCGTGGTGGGAGGTTTGTTGAGGCTGCTAATTACTTGGTTGAGATGACTGAGATTAATTTGCCGCCTTTGTCTAGGAGTTTTGATATGGTTACTGATGGTTTGAAGAATTGTGGGAAACATGACTTGGCTAAAAGGATTGAGCAGTTAGAAGTGTCTTTGAGAGGCTGAGACGGGGTTTTGATGCATCAGTTGATGTTTTCAGGGCCTCTGTTAGACACGAGGTTGCGTGAGCAAGAAGGCGTGTTTTTGTGGACTTGGTAAGGATTTCAGTCTAGCGCTTTTGTTCTGGTATAGTTTGATTTAGATATATATATATATCCTATGCTTGATTTAGCAATGTGGACGTGTTACTCTGTAGATGAGTATTGAAAACTTCTTGAACAATTTTCAGCTGCTTGTGTTCCTGTATATTTGGACGTTGAATAATTTGATGTTGAAGCTTTCGGTATTAGGTTCAGTAGTATTAGTTTTCTCTGATTTGTGGTTGTAGGTAATTCAGACTGTACGAACTTATATGTAGTAGCATTGACGATTTATGCCTCAAGGTTTTGTTCACTAGTTTAGTACTTCGGTGTCGTGAAATGGCTTGTATCTTGGCACTTGTTGACCGAAGATGTAGTCTTTATGCACTAAGGGGTATTTGTGTGGATGACCTCCTTCCTAATTCGTCATCTTGGACCATTGTTGGTGATCTTGTGGAAATGTGAGAGTTCTATGCTGATGTTGGATGGTGGCTAGGTATCTGTTGGAAGTGGAGGGTGAGATTATGATATTTACTTTGAGACATATGAAGTGACATTCGATGTGATAGTTTGATACTGCTACTCAGCACTCACCAACGCCGTAAATTTTTTTTTTTTTTTTTTGACGTCTTGGAGATGAGGCTTTATAGGGCTAGGTGCATTGTTGGGAATTCTTCTTTTTGAAAGAAAACAACCAATTTTTAAAGTTGAGAGAATATAAAACTAGGGGCTGATGAGTGATAATAACACCAACATAGATCCTTTCAATTATCTAAGGCGAGGAGGTTTCATGTTTCCATTACTAGCTTCTTGTGAGCAAAGGATGGGGTGTTTTCAAGGGTATTTTAAGTACGTTTATTCAATGGGATTAGGTTTCTTTGGAACCGCTTCTTTGTTGTTGTAATCCCTTTCTAAGGGTACGACTCTTATGAGTACCCTCTGATGCGAACGTAGTTCCGTTGGTCAATTACCCTTAAATGAGCCAATTACACTTGTAATAATTGAAGCTAAGTACCCTTGAAGGCACTAAGAATTGTAAAGAAGTAATATCTATGGATCCGTTGTCTTCAGTTGCTTGACTTGCTTCATATTTGCTTAATTATCTACAATTCTATTTAGAAGTTATGATATGAGTACGGCTGCTTGTGAACTATCCCTGATAATTAGCTACTTAGTATAAAGCTTTGTTTTGTAGATACCGCGTTTTGTTGATCATGAGCCAGATTATACTAGTATATAGTAGAGTGTCTTGATTAGTGTATGTGCAAGTGCTAAACGTCATTACTCTGTTTAATTTCAGATACCTTATGCTTGCAAGTTTCCGCCTGGAGTGCAGCGGGGTCAAGCATCAGAACAACTCATTGTTTGGGCAAAGCCTACCAAGTCGAGATCAATTCAGCTTCTGTCACACAAATTACTGGACTTGATTGATGTCAAAATGCCATTCATTCAAATGCCCATAGATCTGATGATGACCGTCCCACAATTCTTCAGCTAAGCGATGCTCTGGGGCACGATTTCTATCATTTTTTATGAACTTCAGTATTTACCCTGATTATGTCCGTCTCAAGGATGTGACCCAGAACGAGAGTAACGTGTTGGGCGCGAAAATGCACGTCTTTAGGGAACACTTGAGCTGGTTTCCAGTGACGCAGCTTCTGTTCAAGTTAATTTGTCTAGGGGGCTAATGAACATTATGTACTTCGCCTTACACATGTCTGTAATTTCTATTTACTCCGGTTAAGATTTTTTGGGGTTAATGCACTCGGAATCTTCGAAGTTTTAAACATCTTGTGTGATTAATTGATTACCATAGTGAGAAAATCATGAAAACGAGTCTTTTCATGTTAGACGTCCCGAACCCTCGTAGATCGTGGGACATAAAACTTGATTAACAGACAAATGATTGAAATGATTTTAATGATGATTATCAATAATCCGACAAAATTAGTCTAATTAGCAAAGTTAATTTGTTGTCGGAAAAAACCCCCCAAATTACATTTGCAATTGCAACACTTTGATCAATCAACATCATCAACATCATAGATGACAAGATACGATATTAGAGTGTTTGTCAAAATAAAAACCACCTCACCGCTGACGTGTCACACTCAAGTTAGCTCTTACTATTTTTATTTCATTTCATTTTTTCAGTTAGACTCACGATCACCTAACCGATTAACCTCGTAGTGGAGGCGGACCGAAAAAAGTCCCAAACTAAAATAGAAAAGAAAAGGAAAACAAAATGGAATGAATGCCAACGTCAACCTAAAACCCTCAACAGCCGCTCAAAATACCCATCAAATTAAACCCAAAAATTTCCCCCAAATCAATTTTGCGCAAAAATGTGGAGATCAATTGGTGCAAGATATCCTCTCACCCGAAATTTGGGAAGAAAGCTGATTTCTCTGCAAAACCCATCTTCATGTTCATCTCAATCTCATCAGGTATTCCAACATCAATCCTCTAATTTTTCATCTTCTTGTACAAGTTATCTGATAAATAGGCAGAATAGCAGCAAATTTGCCCATCAAAATATCCGATTTTTATCGCATTCATCTTCTTCGATTAGTGAGTTTGAATCTGAAAACCATGATCCCACCTCTTCTTCTTCTGAGGGAGAAGTGGAGAGTGATACCCATGATGTTAATTCTTCCCAAGGTGTCAACTTTACTCAACATTTTGATAGAAATGATGAAAATAATGGTGCCCAGATTAGTGGTTTGAGCTCTGTTGATGAGTTAGCTGCTGATTTTGATGGGAATGTTGAAAAAAGTGGTGCCCAGATGAGTGGTTTTGGGTCAATTGATGGGGTTGGTGCTGGTTTGGGTGGAAATGGTGAGAATGGTGGTGCCGAGATGAGCGATTTCGGGTCGATTATTCAGGAATTAGTGGACGGGGGTAGTAGCGAGACTGTTGATGTCGAAAAGTTTGAGAATGTGTTGTCTTTGCTTCAAGGTAGTGTGGATGAGTCTTTAGAATCTAGCCTTGATGGTTTGGAGTTGAGTTTGAATGAGGAGTTTGTGGAGAGAGTGATTAACGGTCCTCTTGTTCCTAGGGTTCACTTGATTAGGTTTATCAAGTGGGCTTCGAGTAAGGGAGAGTTTGAGGTTACTGCCAAGGTTTTGGGTTCGCTTACTCGTGTTGTATGTGATACACCGAAAAGAATGGATGTGTATGCTTTGTGGGATTTGGTAAAAGAAGTCGGTAAGGAACAAAGTGGTGTTGTTAATGTTGAAATATTGAATGAGTTGATTTCTGCATTTTCAGAATTGGGTAAGGGAAAGGCTGCATATGGGGCTTTTGGAATGTTTGAGAAATTTGGGTGTGTGCCAAATTCAGACACGTATTATCTGACTACTGTAGCTCTTTGCAAGCGCTCGTTTTATGACTGGGCTGCAGGAGTTAGTCAGAAAATGCTGGATGCTGGGATACTTCCGGAGAGTGAGGAGCTTTGCGACATCATATCTTTGTACTGCAAAGGCTATCGTACTAGAGAGGCTCATACTATTTATCTCGCAGCAAAGAAGAACAATAAATATCCTCCCCAGAGGGCAGTTAACTTTTTGATCAGTTGTTTGTCTAAGGTGGATGAAACTGTTCCCCTAGCAAAGGAAATGTTGGCTGATTTCTCAGTTGAAGCTCGTAAGCATGCCATCAATCCATTCTCATGGGTTGTCCGTGGTTTGTGTAGAAAAAACGACATTGAGGGTGGAAAGAAGTTGTTGCTTGAGATGATAGAGAAAGGACCTCCTCCTGGGAATGCTGTCTTTAATACTGTAATCAGTGCCCTCTCTAAAGCTGGCGACTTGGGAGATGCCAAGGAAATCCTGAAATTGATGGAAAGTAGGGGCCTCAAGCCTGATGTGTATTCATACACTGTCATCATTAGTGGCTATGCTAAGGGAGGTATGATGGAGGAAGCTTGCAAGGTTTTGTCAGAAGCCAGAAGGACGCACCCTAAGCTATGCCCTGCTACTTTCCACACGCTAATTCGGGGGTATTGCAAGCTGGAACAGTTTGACAAGGCCGTGAAGTTACTCACTGATATGAAGAAATTTGAGGTGGAACCTAATGGAGATGAGTTCAATAAGCTGATTCAGTCTCTTTGCTTGAAAGCTCTGGATTGGGAAACAGCAGAGAAGCTGCTAGAAGAAATGAAAACGAAAGGATTGCATCTTCCTGGCATCACACGAGGTCTCATTAATGCGGTGAAGGAACTACAACAAGAAGCAGTTGTATCTGAAGAAGCTGTTGCCCAATCGTAGATTATTAGTGGAACAACCTCAAAATAGATGAAATTCAGAACAGATGCTGACACTTTTCCGCAGTTTCCAGGGCACACCTGGATCACGATGCAACAGTACTGGGAAAGGTTTTGCTTTCAATGGTTTTCGAGATAGATTTTGTGTCAGTTACCAGGTGCTTTTCCATATCAATGTGTTGATGTAGGAATTTGGCTTTGTATTTCTGCTGCAGTTCCTGGTAAATATTTTATGCGATGTACTGGCCTCACTTACTGTCATTATGCATTCATCCTTCTGTAGCTGTTGAAGTGAAAGTTCTATGTATTTCTTATGCGTCACTGTTTCTTTGAATAATTTAGAGAAGATATGAAGCCAAAAATTAAGAACGTTGTTAATTTATGTTATAACTTTCTCTTATTATTTCTTTCAAGTTGGAGAAATGACAATTGATTCTTTGATATTTGTACAGTTAGCTTGTGAATCCATTGAGTGTATCATCACTTTTTGTGAATTTATTTGTCTATAGGATTTTTTGTCTAACACTACCTAATACAACGTACATTTTGTGAGACACTCCCTAATACATTTTTTTTTTTGTCTAACATTAACTACTACAACGTATTTTTTGTCTAACACTACCATAAATGGTTTCCGACTAAAAAAAGTCAACTTTCCGGCATGACCCGCCTATGAACGCGAGAAAGTATAAAAGATGTTGAGCTTTTGGTCTAGTAAGAGTATGAAAGTACAAATTTAGGGAGTACATTTTTCAATATTTTGCATTTGCGATGTCTGGTAAGCTTGATATCAAGGACATCTTAAAGTTTATTTGCAATGATTTATCATGGATCAATTGATCCACAAGTTACCTAAATACTTCGCATGGTTGCATTCGTGTGTGCTATACATGGTATAGAATAATCTCATAAGCCATAACTCATTAAATTGTTCTGGCACGTTCGAAAGGTCAAAAAAGCATAACTACTCATTGTCATTCGACATCTCCCTAGAAAGCACAGCGGATGGGGATTCACATACCCGACTTCAACCAACAACATGATTAGCATGTATGGTAACATAGTTGAGCCTGATTTCTCCAAGAGGGCAATTCCATGGGCCTATTTACGTCTACACATGGCAAACAACGTTTACATGACAAACGATTGCAAAACAAGGGAAAAATACACACAAGATGAGAAGTTAAACATCCAAAAAAATATGCATAACAAAACTAAACCATAAACATAGGGTCTGCTTGTTTGGTACTCCGTAAGTCCGTATCATTTTCACTTTTCAGTTTTTTTGAAAACTAAATTTCCGTTTTTGTAAATCAGATAAAATAGTTTTCATTTGTCAGCTTCCATTTTCTATATAACTATTATATAACCAGTCAGTTTAAAATTTATTTTGTAAGTTATTTACATAATTGTTTTACGCAAAAAAAAAAAAATCCAAAAACTAAAAACAATAGTGATACCAAACAAATAAACTAGGATCAGTCCGTGATTGTCACGGGTATAAAAACTAGTTACTCTTTTTTTTTTTTTTGAAATAAACGTATATTCATTAATATAGTCACCAAACGGCACTTACATCAAGAATTACAACAAGACAAACATCATCAATTAAGGTGTCGTTTGGATACCGCGGGAATTAAATTACCGTGGGAAGTATGAATTAACGGGAATTAAATTCCTAATGTAAACTCGTAGGAATTTGTCTAAATGCGTTTGGATACCATGTAGGAATTTCAGATTCCCTAGCATTTTTTTCCCATGGGTTGTTTGGATTCACTACTTCAATTCCCATGTTAATTAGTAAGAATACTATTTTACCCTTTACGTTTTTTAGTGGTCAACCACACAAATGTAAGGGACTAAGGGGAGTATTAAAATTTTGAGGGCAATAGAGTAATTTTCTGAAATTGGAAGCATGGGAATTTTGAATGACCAAGGGGGGGTGGGTAATTAAATTCCTATGGTGTATAGGAATTAGAAATGCCCATGGATTTTCAAATGCCTACACTTTGGATAAAAAGAAGTATCCAAACAACCCATCCAAAACCAAATTCCCAGGAAAATGAAATTCCTGTGGAAATAGAGGGTATCCAAACGAACCCTAAATCTAATTGACACAATTTTTCCCTAATTAACAAAATTGAACCCTTGTACGCCGACATCGTTGCGTCTTTCATCGGCATCGGATTGGACATTGGTCTCTGTTAAAAAAAAGTTGATAAAAATAATAAATTAAAATAAATTGACTTCCCTTCTTTTTTTTTTTTTTTTTTTTTTGATAACACTTCCCTTCTTTTTCTTCCCTTCCTCTTCTACATACCTTTCTCCCCCAAATTCGTTGCAGAAAATTGGGCAATTATTCTGAGCTCAAACCCAGATTTTTTCCACCAAAACCTTAAAATTTCCCAAATTGGGGAATTACCCTTTTTAATTCATCCCCAAATTTCAATTACCCAGTTGAAAAAAAATTGAAAGTTTTAAACTTTAATTGAAATAAAAAGCCCAGATTTTTACACCAAAAAACTTTGATATTTCCCAAATTGGGAAATTACCCATTATGATTCATCCCCAAATTCAAATACCCAGTTGAAGAAATTCGAAGAAATTGATATAAAAAAACCATGGCAGATAACTCTGCATCTTCCCCAAAAACCCTGCAATCGCCAAATGTGATGGACACGCCTTCTCAAATTTCGCAGAATCCATCAAATAGTGGTAATAATAATAATATGAGTAATATGAATATGGCTTCTCCTTCTAATCTTTCTCATAATTCTCCTTCTATTGATATTCCTCGTATTGGTTCTCCTTCTGTTTCCCAAATTTCGCAATCGTCGCAACCAAATCAGTCTCAGTCGCAGTCGCAACAGCAGCAGCAGCAGCAGATGAGTCAGAATGTCAATGTTGCTGGTTTGCAGCAGCAGCAACAGCAGAATTTGAGTGTTACTGCTTTGCATCAGCAACAGATGTATCAGCAGCAATTGCAGCAGCAAATGGGTATGAGTGGCGGAATGGGGTTGGTTTCGAGTAATTTGATTGGTATGCATCGGTCTGGTTCCATGTCGCGGATGAATCAGCAGCTGCAGCAGTCTCAGCAGCAACAACAACAGCAGCAGCAGCAGCAACAGGTGCAGCAGCAGCAACAACCGGGGAATACGCAATCGTTTTCGCAACAACAACTGCAACAGCAGCAGCAACAGTTGTTGAGGCAGCAACAAGCTGCTTTGTATGGGCAAATGAATTTTAGTGGGTCAATGTTGAACCAGCAACTTCGGCAACATCAGCAGCAGCAACAACAACAGCAGCAGCAAGGTCAGCAACAGGGTCAGCAGCAGCCGCAACAAGGTGGCCAGCAGCAACAGTTACAGCAGCAGCAACAGCAGCCGCAACAGCAAGGGCAGCAGCAAGGGCAGCAGTTGAATAGTGGGAATCTGTCGCGGTCATCAATGATGAGTCAAAGTGGGAACTTGCAAGCTGCTGCGGCTGCTGCAGCTCAATTCAATTTACAGTCACAGATGCTTGGCTCGGTATGTTATCTGTTTGTTGACACAAGGAAATGTTGTGTCATCTGTATACTTTCGAAAAATTACTGTTGTTCTAATGTGAAGTGGTATTTGTGTGTTTCCTTAATTTGGTGATTTTAATATTGTAGTGTTCGTTTGCTGTGAAGATAAAGGGTGTAACTTTTTTAGTATTGTAAGGGATGCGATCATGTGGATAATATGTGTGTGTTTTGGGCTGCAAATTCAACTTGAATATCTGTGGTGATGGAAAGTGTTTCAAGTGTATATTTTGGGTGTGTTTTCGGCGTTGGGGTAACAGAGCCTTTGAGGCATTGGGGTAAATGTTGTTGTTTGTTTGTAATTAATCAAATTTGGTAAGCCATAGATTACTGATTGCAGTAGCATGTAGTTTCACACATTAATGTTTAAAATGGTGGATATGATGTTTGTCCTTCCTGATTTTCTTCTACTTTTTTGTGTAAAATTGCAGCCAAGACAAAGGGCTAGTATTCTCCAAGGGTCACAATATCCGCGGTCAAATTCGATTGGGCAAATGCAAGCACTACAGATGATGTATGGCTCGCAAGTTCGGGCAAATGGTCCCATCTCTTATGGACAACGGCTGAACCAGGCTCAGTTGACTCAACAACTTACACAGCAAAATGCACTTTCATCTCCTCAGGTATAAAGTTCAACTGAAAATGTATTTGCTTCGTGCTGGATTCAAGGTTCCTTAGTTTTTGCCTCATTCATTAAACCCTCTTGTCTCCATTGCGACTTTAGCTTATACTCGTACAGTTTCAGTGTATTCTTTGAATGAAACTGAAAGGGTCATGTATCGTAGTGGGTAGCTAGGTTGGAAAATTTTCTCTATCTTGTTTCTGTGTTTGAGATTTAAAAATGCACTTAATAAGCATTCTCATTCTGCTACCAATCCTAGGAGTATGTTCTACCAGATGTCTGTATAATACTCTTTGAAGTCGGATTTCCATTGTTTTCCTTACAACTTTACCTTGGACATTGTTAGAATTGATATTTTACGGGTTGATTTTCGGGACGAGTCTGCTTATTTAAGAGATGAGAACATGAAAGGCTTTACTGTGAGATTGCTAGTCCTACTTCTGCTTGTATAGTTATCTTTGGGGTAATTTCATTGACCTATAAACAGTTAATTTAGTGTGTGAATAAGTTGTGATGTAATCCTGTCTTTATTTTAGGTAGCGTTTGGAAACAAGAATTTGGAAATTTGTAATCATTTGATATATATCATTTGAGAATGTGGAATTCAAATATAAATCCAATGTTTGGGAGAGGGCGGGATATCAAAATAATGGATATTGGGGTGTCATTTGCTTTACAGTAGAAAGAATTTCAATCGAATTCCAAAGGATTTGATACGAATCCAAAGTCTCAAATTCTAGAGTTCCCAAACATGAGAGTTGAGTCATATTTGGATTTGAGAATGAAATCCTTGTTTCCAAACACTCTGTTAATGGAATTCTTAAATCTTGCACCAGGAAGAAAGTTGGTATGTAGAGTGCTATTCTACTTAGAGTACTCACCTTTAGAGGAAGGAATGAAAGGGGATCAATTCTCATGTTGTATATCAAGGAGTTCCATAGGTTTGGGCTTTGGTGAAATGTTCAAGGCCTGTTTTTCATATTTACAGGACTCGTTTGTGTTCATAGACAGGGCAAACCCCCTATATTTATGGTGCTGGAGAGGGTGAAATGGAGAGGTAGAATCCGTGGGGACTTTTTTTTTTTAGCTTTGAGGGACTTTAAACACCATTGAGTCTTGTAATTGTCTTATGATGTGGTAACTTGTATGCAATCTGTAGCTATTATAAATGGTTATTTTCTTTCTTTGTTATTGGGGAAAGCAAGATTTCTACCTAGTCAACAGCTTTACACGCCTATGGGACTTAGCTTGCCCAGATATAATTCCGCTGATAAGCTCTCTTATCCACAATCTTGGAACAGTTTTGTGTCAATTTTCCAGTCCATATAATTCTATTTTGTCAGGGGATACAACTGTTGTTCGAACAAGGTAATTGAGGTGTTTACTGAGCTTATGAACATTCTCCTTTCTCTGTATTTTGAATTTTGGTAGAACAAAAGTTCAAGTACTTTCTTCTTTCTGTCCCCTTTTTATGTGATCTTTGGAGCTTCTAATACTATGATTCTATTTGCAGAAACCGCAGGGTCAAAACTTATCACGGACCTCATCACTGGCATATATGAACCCACAGCTGTCCGGCTTAACACAAAATGGTCAGTCACCTTTGATGCAGAACTCTTTGACGCAGCAGCAATGGTTAAAGCAAACAATGACTGCGTCAGGGTCACCATCGTTGCGCATGCAGCCACAACAAAGACAACTCATGATGCAGCAGCAGCAGCAAATCGGTCAGTCATCTCAGATACCACAGAATATGCCCTTAACTTCCCAGCAGTTATCTCAGCTGGTTCAGCAGCAGCAATTAACGGGGCATCCTCAGCTACAACAGCAATCACCACAGCAAACGCGGCAGCTACAACAACCTTCAATGGTGCAGCAGCAACAACCACAGCAACAACAGCAGTCACAACATCAACATGCACAGCAGCAGAGCCAGCAGCAACTCCTCCCGCAACAACCATCTATAAGTCAGCAGCAACTGTCTCCTAGGCTACAGGGGCCATCAGGACAAAAGTCTCTCAGCTTAACTGGCTCGCAGCCAGATGCGACTGTATCTGGAACAACCACTCCCGGGGGGAGTTCAAGTCAAGGAACAGAAGCAACGAACCAACTACTTGGAAAAAGAAAGATACAGGATTTGGTCACACAGGTACTGCTTGGTTTTCTGTTCTGTTATGTCTCATGTAGCATGAGAAAGGGGAAGTCATATATATTTCCACTTATTAATGGATGTCTAAGAACCCTGGATGACTGTTTTTCGGATGTGTGTTTTCCATGTTCCTGTCAGAAAAGTAAAAACATAGGATGCACTGCCCTTTTGTGTAGTCTATCATTCAAGAGTATTTGGTCACTTAGAAGTTCCGTCTGTGCTAAAAGAAATACTCAGTATGTTTATTGATCAGCTGTGCTGAAAGATATACCTGTTACATTAAATACTAGCAGAGCACTTTAGATTGTGTGAAGCTAATCATGTCGGCTTTGCTTTGAACTATATTTTTTAACTCTATTGTACCCCCGCTCCCCCTCTGGGTCCTGGGGTGTTTGTTCTCACTCCAATTTGACGTGGTAAATCAATTTTCAGTTGGTTTCAGCTTACCTTTACCTAATTCTGGATATGGCTATACTAGGTGGATGCACGAGGAAAGTTGGATCCTGAAGTTGAAGATCTTCTATTAGAAATTGCGGATGACTTTATTGATTCAGTGAGTCCTGCTGCTAGTCTATCAGTGTAATCACATGTTCACTAATTTTGTTTCTGATTGTCATATTTGTATGTGCTTTACTCTTTCCTACTGTACCACTTGGATGGTAGGAACTTGCACTTCTCGTTGTTTTTGACAATCTACTTACTTGCAATCATGTTTATTCTAACCATTGTGTAGATATTTTCTTTCACCTATCTATCCTGGTTGTTGGTTTTTTTTTTTATCTTATCAAGGTTCCTTCTCTGCAGGTTACTACATTTGCATGCAATTTGGCTAAGCATCGGAAATCTTCTACATTAGAGTCCAAGGATGTATTGCTACACCTAGGTATACTTTTAAAACTTCTTACAATCCTCGACTGCAGTTTGAATTGATGGTAGTTGGCGTAATGTGGTTCATAAAGTGCTTAGCTTTAACTCTCTTCAGTTGTTGACTATATGTAGTGAGTTGAATTTGCTTCTCGCTATTAGAGTCTTATATACATTCTTCCTCTTTTCTACTTAGCTTGGAGAGAGAAAACATGTGAAGGATCCACTGATTAGTGATAGGTTTAAACATGAGAAGTAATTGCTCTACTATAAACAAATATATTGGAAATATCTTTCTAAAAGTTAGTTGCATTGGAAGTACATTCACCAAACATTTATGAGAATGGAAAACATGATAAGAAAGGACGGCGAGGAGAGAACTTATGTTTGGTCCTGCTCCCTGCCAAACGTTATGGCTTTTTTACTCTCAGTTTTTTCACTTCCCATCTTGTTTTTTGGGGGAGCTTGCAAGAGTGTTTTTGAGATTTTATTACATAAATATGGTCATTTGGTCCTGGTGTTTTGCTCATATTATCACAGTATGACAAAGCTTTATACCCCAACCTGCCTCTTTGATGTAAAAATTTAAGTGGCCTACAGTGTAAATTTCTATGTGGAAAGTGAAATGAGGAGGCTTCTTGTTCCACTGTCCTATACATGAGTTCACTTCTCTGACTACAAATTTGTTTTATGCTCGTTGCAGAAAAAAATTGGCACCTTACAATTCCAGGGTACTCAAGTGAGGAGCGTAAGGGAAACACAGATAACGTAAGTTATTGCTTTGATCCGCATTTGCAGCCTTTCGTTTGTTATTAAATTGCTTGTGAGGCTTACGTATATTGTGTTAAAACTGACCAATGGAAAGGAGATAGTCCGGAGTAAATGAGTCCAGCTTGTTTCACTCAATGATTCCTCCCTCCATTACTCCATTCCTTTCGAGGGGAAGGAATGAAGTGTAGTTGAATATACTCGTGAAACATGTTGCCATTGTTGTTATCATTCATCATTGTTATCATAATCATCACAATTACATGGAATTTAGAAACTCATTTTAACTTGACATATCTGGTGGTTGCAGCCTTCAAGTGATATTCACAAGAAGCGTCTTGATATGGTATATTTGAATTTCTTACATTTGAGCGCAAACTATGCGAGTATCTATTGATTTTGTGGTATTGAAACTTTGTGCGACATGTATACCAGATACGTGCTTTGATGGAGTCGTCCCAGTCAGAATCCCACACAAATAATTCGAAAGATCTGGTCAGACAGGGCCTTGGTAACTTGGCTGGTGCTAGTCACATGATGAGGCCCTCCCCTAGTTCAGAGCAACTTCTAACACAGTCAGCTGCTTCTCAAATGCTGCAGCAGATGACAAGATTTTGAAAGATTTACCGTTCTTCCACATCAATTGGGTGTACATTACGGTCAGTAATCTTTCCTCTACTACTATACACTTCTTAAATGAAGCTATTAACAATTTTATATCCAATTTTCTTTATTTTTTTTCCACAAACCACAGAGCTGCTATCTTTCACTTTTCTTTTCTCGTAGAATATAATTTTTGACTCGTTTTGGCAACAAATTTGGACCTGTTGCAAGATGAATACTTTTATGATCTCTGGGTCATTTAGAAGTATCTGTCCAAATTTGTGCACTTTGCTCGTACACAAGTCTACGATTTATGATTTATTTCAGTCATGTTGCATTCAACCTTAAGGACTAGTGATACCCGTCAGGAATGCTATTGACGATGTCAGGCACGAGCCTCAACATCAACTTCATTGATTACGGGCTTCTGGTGTTTGGTAAAATGATGTCTTAGTATCAGGGTATGTCTTAGGGGTAGAACCGTAGAGATGTAAAAGATATATGAGATGGTTGCAGTGGAGACATCATCGTATGCTTTTGAAATAACCTTTTTAACTGCTCCGAGGCAAGTCAATTCCCTCTGGAAACCTAAAGCAAGAGGTGACACTTGAATGTTGATAAATTTTGGTCAACGCCAGAGCAGAAACACCTCCTGAGCTTATAACTGTTGGTGCTGTGTGGCTTCTAGACCAGTATCTGGTGTGCAAACAAGATTGAACAGCCGCCCTATCCAAAGCTCTGTTTCTTGTTAAGGAGATCATGTTGAAATTTTTTCGTATAATTTCTGGAGCAAAGGCATAGTTGGAAGTGACATGAACCATTGGTTCAAGGTGGTGTCTTTTCCAATAAAAATTAAATTCAAGCTTCGTTGTTTTTGTTGGAACGGAAGTATGACTTGTATGCATGACTTTTCATCTGCTGTACCCGTCCAAAACTTAAGAGTCTTTTATATAAGCTGTTTTTCATTTTAAGGAGCTGGCCAGCTGACTACGTGTCATTTTCTTTAATGTTTCAACGGTACTATGAAAATTGCATCTCTAAGTTCCATGACTTTTGTTGAAATTCTGATCCATACTCCTTGCAGGTTGGATAAAACATTTGTTGCCATACTCAATAACTGGGAAGTTTTGGAAGGGGACTCAATTAACTGGTAATAATTTATAAAGGTGGGCATATGCAGGGTCGTCTTTTATAAATTGTGTATATTATTTTTGTCGATGGAATTCCGAGAAGATTCGAGAAATTATAGGTAAATTTAGATGGTAGTTCCATTTGATGCTGCAATTCTCTATCGGTAAACACATGAACTTCGTGTCTTGTAATCCTATATCACAGTTTTTTTTCCCTTTGGGAAATTGTAGTTCGATGGTGTTGATTTGTTTTGCATAGATCTTTGTTATCCTCAAATCCACAGATGATATCTGATCTGTAACACTTTGATGTCGAAATTGAAAGTTATTTGACATTTTGACCTTCTTCCGTTTTGTTATCATTGATGTCGAAGTTAACAACAATGACTGGCTGAACTAATTTCGTAGATGTGCATGAAAAGACACCATAAATTAGTACATTATATCTGTTATTGCAAAGAAAATCAGATGCTTGTCTAATCTTATCTTCTATGTTTGATGTACCTTTATCAGTTAGGAGATGCAGTAAACAGCCCTTCTTCATTTGCAACTAGAACACTAATATTGTTAATACATAAGTGGCTGCTTAAACATGAAAATCATTGGCAAAAGAAACGACTGTATTTTTGTACATGCTATGTTAACTCTGTGCTTCCAAGAAGGTATTGAAGTCCTCTCTTAGAACTCCTGGTTTTCTGTCAACATTGTGGTCTTGATCTTGGTTGTCATCGTTTTCGTTATCAAACACAAATGCTGCTGTAACTGGAGATTGCATGTCACTGACACTGCACCTGAGCATCTCCATAGGTAGATCAAAGAAGAGGTTTGCAGAGTCGCCCTCGCCATCTTCATGCAGCGATGACGAAAATGATCCGCACTCAAACCTCTCCAGGGAAACTGTCCTTGATATAGTTGGTGGATCAGTTTGGATGGAGATCTGTGTAGATGCTGCTGAGATTGATCTTACAGGCTTTCCTTTCCCTCTAGGAAGGAAAAGGCATAACTTGCCGCACTTAAACCCGTCTTCTGGGTAGTTTTGATCTCTGCTTTTGCTCTTCTTCATGTGGCTAAGACGGTCCTCACCACTTGGACCTAATGGAGGCTTAGAATAGCTATGAATGTTGCTAGACTGTGTTCGGCCTCCTCTCGGGTTGTTGTTGTTTGATTTCTCGAGCCAGAGATCAAAGTCATCCGTATGGGTGCTTGATCTCCTACCTTCCCCAAGTGATCTGCTTCGCCTCTGGTTTGTCTCAGCCATTGCAAGGTGAGTATCGTCCATTGTGGACTGGATACGTGCAAGGTTATTTTTCGAGCTTTTGTTATGATCATTTTGGCTCTTCCATATCTTCTTTAAAAGGCTAGTGCTATGTGGGGATGAGGAGGCTGAGCTAGGAAGGCTTGAGCTCACGAACTTGAGCTTTGAGGGTGGTGAGGCCACCGGAGGGCTATAACCGGAGCCCTTCCTAGGTGTGACCACCGGTGGGGAAACTAGCCTAAAGCTAGCTTGCCTAATTGTAGTGGATCCTTGTAATGAAATTGGATCAACTGAAATCTGTCTCTCATTTTGTGAGGGGTCTTTCGTAAGCAGGGCTCTAGGGGGTTCCACCCCATAGAACTCGGGACCATGACCGGTGTTAATGGTCATGTATATGTCCTCGCTTTCGCTGAAGGTGCTATCGGAGTAGCGAGCGCTATCTCCGGATTGCGGTGGTGTAACCATGACAGAAGAGGGGAGAATAATAACTTTTGTGATTTCTGATGGGAAAGTTATGTGAAATGATTGAGTTTTACATAAGTCCATCTGTTGCTTGATAACATATAAAGGCAGTATCTTCGAAATAAAGGACGTGCATGCCATATACTTCTTTTTCTTGGGAACAAATATAGTGTTCTTCATGTCATGTATTTGAACAAGCCGGCTGATTTTAATGGAAAGTATATACTATCATTGGTTGAAATTTGACACAAGTTTTGTTATTTGTTGCGTTTAAAAAGTCTTCTAATTTCACATACAATACATGGTCAATTAATAAAAAATTGTAGACATGCCGGCATCTTGGAAGTCTATAGATTTGGAAGTAGTACTAGTAGGTGTTCTATTTATTTGTTCCCAATCTAATTAGGATAACAATCAAAACATAATTACATTAATTGTTGTATGAATGTTGATGCTTGATAAAAAAAAGTTTAAAAATGGTGACTATTAATCAAACTTGTTTATGTTGTGGGTCAAGATACAGGTTAGTTGAGGTGGAGTAAAAAACTTAAAAGTGAATACGAGTACTTTGGTTGAGATACAATTCAAAAGAACGAAATGAAAGATTTCTCTGTGTTTACATAAGAAGAAAGAAAATGACTTCTTTGGATCAGAGCGAGTGTGGAGTTAAAGGGTTATTTCGGAAACCTACGCCAAAGCAAAACCTCGCTGATCAACTAGGAATTGACCATTTATTAAATAGGAGACCTAAGATGTATAATATATTTTTTTTTTTCCAGATGAAATGGAGGTATATAAATCATCACAATTTGGAATGCATATGAAATGAGTCGCATAAGAAAAGTTTGTCAACAGAATTAAGATCTACATAGTCATTGTCGTGAGTTCAAAACCTCATATTCCAACTTTTACAACATTAACTTGTTACGGAAAAATATAAGTCCATCCGCTTAATCTAATGGATCACAGAATCCAAACCCGACCCACAACATTCAACGCCTGATAAAATGAAGCAACAAGAAACACTCACAGTGTTATGCGCTTACTCTAATCTACTGATCAACAACACAACGCAACGCAACACAACACAACACAACACATGCACTAAAACTACATCACCATGGCAGCGTATATGAGACTCCTCATCCCCAAATCTGGGTCTCCCTTTCTTTTCCCTCTTCCTCTCCGATCACCAGGTATTCCCTTTCCCATTTACTCTTCTTTCCCTCATTCCTTTCATTTTTCTTCTTCTGCGACTTCTGATCTTGATGATGAAGATCCCCAATTGTTCCTTAAGTCTGTAAGAGAACAGTGTAAATTAGGGTTTCGTAATGTTGATCATCCTCTTTCTCTCTTTTACCATATGATTGATATCCGTCCTCGCCCTTCTATTATTGATTTTAATCAGCTTTTTACTGCTATGTCCAAGATTAGACCCCACCCCCCTTTTACCACTGTAATTACTCTCTTTAATCAACTCGAAATGTCCGGTTTACGCCCCGATAGACATTCCCTTGGCATTCTCACCACTTGCTACTGTCGTTTGTGTTGCGTCCACTTCGGATTTTCTCTCCTCGGCAAACACTTTAAGCTTGGCTATCTCCCTACCTTCACTACCTTAATTAACGGCTTCATTCACACGGAACAATTACCCGAAGCTGTTAAATTGTTGGATAAAATCGTCAAGCTTGGGTTCCAACCTGACCTTGTTACTTATGGTGCTATGTTCAAAGGTCTGTGCCGCACTGGCAACAATGCTGGTGCTCTCAATTTGCTGAGGAATATGGAGCGTCAAGGCGCTTGTAAGCCTAATGTTGTCATATGCAACACAATCATTGACAGCCTTTGTAAAGACCGGTTTTTACCTAAGGCCCTCCATCTATTCAACGAGATGAAAACCAAAGGCATCTCACCTAATGTTGTAACATATACTTCCTTAATTCGAGGAATGTGCAGTCTAGGGCAATGGGATGATGCTAAGGTCTTGTTGGCTGAGATGCTGGACTGCAGTATACCTCAAGACGCTCAAACATACACCATGCTCATTGACATGTATTGCAAGGATGGCATGATTGTTGAAGCAAGGGATGTGTTTGAATTAATGACTAAGCGAGGTGTGAATCCCGATGTTATTACTTATGGTGCTCTCTTGGACGGGTATTGTTTGCGTGGCGAGATGGGGGAGGCAGAGAAGATACTGGATTTGATGGTCAAGTATGGCGGTGGACCGGATGTTGTGAGTTTCAACAGCTTGATTAACGGATACTGTAAGTGTAAAAAGGTTGACAAAGCCCTTGAGATGTTCCAAGATATGCGCTTGAAAGGAATTTCCGGGGATGTCTTCACCTATAGCACTCTTATTGATGGGTTGTGCAAGGGCAACAGACTTGAAAGTGCCATCCAACTTTTCAACACAATGAAAGCTGATGGTTTCGTGCCAAATATAGTCACATGTAATACACTGATTGATGGCCTGAGCAAAGGTGGACAGGCTCATAAGGCGGAACATCTGCTTGATGACATGAAGAAATATGGATTGCAACCTAATATTATCACTTACAATATCCTACTTGATGCCTTGTGTGAAGGTAATCAAATTGGAGAAGCAGTGAAGTTGTTCTCCAATATTCAGGCTAATGGATTACGGCTGGATGAGCATACATACAATACAATGATCAAAGGGTTCTGTAAAACAGGATTACTTAATGAAGCCAGTGAACTTGTAGAGAAAATGGAGGACAATGGATGCCTTGCAAACGAATGCACCTACAATACAATCATCAAAGGGTGTCTTTTTAATAAAAATGTCAGAAAGGCTTTGGAGTTTGTCAAAGTTATGACAGGCAAAGGCTTCAAAGCCGATTCTCACACTAGCTCACTATTCATTGATCTTCGGACTGCTCCTGATATTAGTAATGAAGACAAGATGTTGCTGCAAAACTTTTTCGAGTCCTGATTTGTGTCGATTTGTCTATGCACTATCATATCATTGGTGTGGTAATCTGATTAGTTCAGCTTTCTCGTCAGGTAAAGAGCTTAATTTTGAACAGTAAGTTATCTCCTACTAGCTTGTTGCCATCATCCGTTCTTTATTATGAAGTTACTTTATGTTAGTGCTTGAGAGTTCTTTGATGCCTTAGCGCAGCACATGGCTGTTTCTCCTCTACTGCCTTGTCAAATAAGCTCTGATCTATTCCATGACATGATGATTCCTACATAATTTTCTAGATCAACTCTTTGACCTTCTCTTTTAACCTTTGCAGACATGATGCTTCCTGTGCTTTTGCCTAAAACAGTAAGTTCCATTTATGTACACAATGTGTGACCTTTTTTAGTTTTTACTGGTGTGTAAGCCAAATTGTTCCTGCATCTTGTAAGCAGGTTACAGCGATCTCTGTCGATTTGGTTAATGTTGTGGTTTTTTCATCAAGGAAGAATCATTCCCTTTTCGTTTTATCCCTGTGTTAAATTTCACTTTGTTCACTTGGTCTCTGCATAGTCATATATAGCAAGTAGCTGTTGGTGTATGGTCATTGTTGTAGGATCTCTCAAGCTCTGTAATTACTCTACATCGTAATTGACATTTCAAGTTAAGGTTATGCAACCAATGTTCATACCATTATAGCGTCGAACTTTTTACGCTGAGAGGACTGAGAACTATGCAAAATGAATTTTAAGTACTCTGTATGAAGAATTTTAAGTATTCTTTATGAAGGTTGAATTGAGTCAACTTCACTCTTTCAGTCTTTCTGCATACGGTGTATAGAAATATAATACAGTAAAATTAAACTCATTCACTACTTATGCAGAAAAGCTGAAATGGACTTGGCAGGTTTTCAAAACCGACAGTCAACAGGAACACCTTAGTAAAAATAAGCTAAACAAGTGTGTTGAAGAGATGAAGACATGAAGCTAACAGGTAAACAACACAACAAACGCATTCCTTACCTAATTCAAACAAACAAACATTCTTTGGTCCGAAACACTTTGTGTTGACCTGCTCTTGAAAACAGACCTAGGAAAACATGGCGTATACCAGACTCTTCACTCTCTCTGCCTGAAGAGATGAAGACATGGAGAAAATTGGATTGCAACTTGAAGAGATGAACTTGTAAAGAAAATGGAGGAGTATGCATGCCCTGCGAACGAACGGACCTACAATACAATCATCAAGGGTGTCTTTATAGAAAAGATGTCGCAAAGGCTTTGGAGTATGTCAAAGTAATGACAGGCAAACGCTTGGAAGCTGATGCTCACACTACCTCACTATTCATTGAGCTGCAGAGTGATCCTAACATTAGCGATGCAGACAAGAGATTGCTGCAACAGTTTTTCGAGACCTGAGTGCTGGTCAGTTGTGTTTTCTCTTGCAGAGGATAAGTGGGTTTATGCTTTTGTCGTAATCTTACTTATCCTTAAACAAGTTAATCAATAGCATGTTCTGATCTTTCATTCCTTCAATCTGTACCTGGTATTCTGGTACTATTATTGAGACTAGATTAGGAAGTTTCCTACACTCCATTATATGAAATCATCTTGCTGTACTATATTTTTAAATATGAGCTCTTTTATTCAGATTTCAGTTTGGTTGAAGTACTAATTGGTCGGAATTGCACGTCGTATTTTCTGTGAATGATTATGTGATGGTAATAATCTACTGATACTTTCCAGAAAGGGGAGTTATTTACTGTGGTGAAATTTAGAACTTTGTGTTCTACTCTACCTGCTAATTGCTATTATGGTAATAGTACACTAAAGAAATACATGTAGTATAACGGAATAATGTCATTCATGATAATGAAACTTGACAGTGATAGCCTTCAGTTTGGAGGATACCTTAACTGTCATTTGCTTGCACCGTACCCTGCACAGATTTAAATTGTAATTCTGATCTGTTGAACTGAAATGTTCCATATGCTTCTTGTGCCGTAACTGTTATTAGCTGAATTAGTTCCATGGTGACCTACATTCATCTGGTTTAGTGAAAGTTGGGATGAACGTATCTGGTAGAGTTTCTATTAACGACTACCATATACACAGATTAGAATTGACTTTCGAAATTTTGAGCTGGAAGTACGGTTAATTCTATTGGTCTGAATTTGAGTAATTTTGTTCTCAATCTTTATACTGGTGCTGTATCATCTGTTTTTCTCATTAAGTAAAGAAATTTCTGTTTAGCAGTTATGTCCTACTTGTTGCATGACCTGCTCTCATTTTCTTAAGTTATTATGGTAATAAATCGTAGCTGTGTTCGGTAAACTGCTGGGGAGATGTAACATGTAATTAAACGGAATAGTGTCATTCATGTTAATGAAACTTGACAGTGAAACTCATTGTGAATACTGGGCAGAAATCTCTTCCCA